>CM053594.1:207857216-207888859 GCA_028646575.1 Pseudocheirus occidentalis
TTTTCTTTTTGGCTTTTTGGAGGGGGGAAGGCAGTGCAACTAGGTTTAAATGACTTGTCCAAGGTCATGTGGCTACTAAGTGTTAAGTGTCTGAGGTCATATTTGAACTCAGGTCCTCCTGACTCCAGGGCCAGTGCTGTATTCACTGTGCAACCCAGTTGCCCCAAGGCCTCATTTTCTAAACCTGAAAATGAAGGAATGAGATGAAAAGATTATGAAGGTCTCTTGCAGGTCTAACTTATCTGGTCCCATGGACCATTGCCAGTCATCCTGACCTATGTCTCCTATAACTCTGGAATAGAGAATGAGGCTGTTGATTTTGCCCAGTTCTGCCTCACTTAAATCCAATTCACTTGCTAGTCAAGACATCACCCTCCTGATGTCATTGGTCCTTTTCAAGAACGAAGGATCAACAATCTGTTCCCATGAGGATCAAATCCAAGACTGTGCTGGTAAATATTTAACAACCAGCTTTCTGGGGGATGAGGAGAAAGGAAATGTTCACCTGGCATACTTTAAAGTTTATTCTGCATTATCACGAACATTTTCTCCATCATTTTCTTGAGTCTAGAAAATCAACAAGATGGTAAATTAAGATTTCTAAGGTCTAAATGGAAGCACTGAAAATTTGACAATTGACTCTCAGAAGCCTGATCCATGTAGACTCTAGAAAGAACCATGGTGATCTTTCTCATTTGACTTTCTATATCAGGGCAAGTGTTAAACCTTTTTGGGATATGGAGAAGGAAGGGGTCAAGATCTCAGTGCAAACCCAGGCAGTGCAATTAGTCTGAGGTGTGAATAGTATAGGAGTGGGTAAAAATAAACATCGAAAAAGGCACTTTGGATAACACCTTCTGCTAAAACGGCAGAGCTGAAAATAATAGGTAATGGGACTGATGTCCCTTTAAGAATCTGTGAGGTTACTAATGGATATAGGTCATGATGACAGCCTTAAATAAACCTTTGGTAATAAACAAATCATGTGGAGTTTTCATAAGATTACCATCATTTCGAGGCTGTTCCAATAGGACAAAGAATGCATGAAGGAAATGAGCATGATACATCATATACATCATACTGTCATAGCCCAAGAAGGGGACAAAAAAAAACATCTTTCAAGGAGCCTCGCACAGTACTCTTGATAAAAGCCACGAAGAATGTGCATTAATATTAATTCTGCATTTTACAATACGCTATTCACTGTCCCAGCGCAAAATGCTAGGTTGTATGTCAGTGGGGATGGGTTGGGGGTGGGCTGGAGGGAGGGACGGAGTTCATCTTCCCACCTCCCAATCTTGAATTAAAAATAAATCGGCATTAGATGCCGACTCCCAGGATTGGGTAATCAAGCATTGAAGAGAATGTAGCAGCTGGTTGCACCTTCAAAGTTGGTACAAAAATAGATCTATGTAACAAAGGAATTCTCTGGCTCAGGAAAAAAAATTACAAATACTGCCTTGGCTTTGGAGTTACCTATGGAGCATTCTATGGAAATTAAATCCTTCATGGTGACCTATTAGCCAAGAGCTCTCTTGAGGCTGAAGAACCTTCTAAAAATCAAGTTCTATAGTAGCTGTTCCATTCTGTGTTAGAATGTCTTTCAGTTACCTTGTTTTTTGTTCTTCTGAGCCATTGCTGAGTCCGGAGAGATTTTATAGACTGTATCTATGGGATACTAAATATTTGGATGAAATGTGAAAAAATCTGAATGATAGACTGCATTTTTCAGTTTTCATCTAGATGTTTGATAATTTGTAGATATGACCATGTTGAGTTAAAATAACTCAAAGTGTAGATTATTATTTTTTCTTCCAAAGAAATCTCATTTTAATGTCAGTGGGCTTTGGTATTTATGCAAAGTATAGGAACTGAATATATTCCTAAGTTTGTTTGGTGATCCAGAAAGCCTTTCTCTACTGTGGAAGGAAGCATAGACTCTCAGAGTTAGAAAAGATCTTAGAAAGAGGCTTAATAGTTCTTGAGCCTTTCCTCGAACATCCCCAGTGTAAAGAAACTCACTACCACTCAAAACCCTTCAGTGCAGTTCTGGATAGGTCCCATTGTTAGGACGTTTTTCCTTACATCAAGCCTGAATCTTTCTCTTTGCTAGCCATGTCACATCAAGTCAAGAAGTATTCATTAAGTGCCAGATACTATTCTAAAGGCTGGGAACATAAACACAAATAGAAATATAACTGCTGCCCTCATGGAATTTATGCTTTAATAGGAGAAGGCAACCTATCAAAGAAAACTGTAAAAATGGAAAGATGGAGAAAGTACATGAGTTGAGGCATGGTGGAGAAAGTCTGGATAGTCAGGAATGGGGGAATGAAACATGGCTGACCTGGGCATTTCCTTTAAAATGGAGCTTCTTACTATACAGTCAATGGAAGGGACTGAAACCTCAACCCATTGCTTCTAATTTTATTCTCTTGGGCTAAACAAAACAATATTTACCATACATCTTTCTGCTGCCTTTTGGGCTGCTTTTGCTCTTGCATAACAACTCTTAAATACTTAGAGACAGTGGTCAAATTTCCCTCTGTTTTTCTATTTTTTATTTCTAAGTTGAATGTTATCCCTAATTCCTTCAACCCACCCTTGTATGATATAGCTTCTAGGCCCCTCAAAATACTGGTCATCTTCTTTTGGATCTATTCCAGTTTTTTGGTAAATGTTCTTCCTAAAAGGTTTTTTCCCAGAACCAAATTGTGCTTAGTCTTTCTTCCACCTGGAGGGTCTCTAAGATGAATATAGAATAAAAATATGATGTTTCACTACTCTCAAAGCAGCTCAGAACTCTTTATGTATAATGATGGGCTAACAACCGCAAATACAAGGTGACATCTTGAGAGATAAGGACATTGGTATATTGATTGGACAAATCTATTTGGCAAGGCTGTGGTGGTATATAGACTAAAATAAGGAGCTGGTGGGAGAAAACTGTGAGTGCAAATATCATCATATACTCTCTATAGTTCATAAATAATAATAATTATAATAAAAGCTCTGCCAGCAGTTTAAGGATCCAAGTAATATGAATTGATTGTTAACATTTCACTTTAAAGATAGATTAATTAATGCTGAATCATACGGTAATTCTTATGGAAGTACTGTACATATGACATCCAAATTAATACCAAATGAATTCATTACAAGTAGGATAATTACAATGAATACCCAATGAATTAATAATGACAGGACATTTAGAATTCTAGACATATAAGTATCATGAATAACAAATTCCCTGGCCACTCACCAAAGTGTCAGGTCACATTCAGTGCAATTCTATAGGCTCACTTAAAATTAAGGTTTGGCTTGGGGGGCTCCAGATTGCTGTTCTGTTCTCTCTGACATTCAGTTTAGCTGACCTGGGCGGGTGCTGGGTTTAGGCATCAGCAGAACACTGTCAGTTGCTCTATGGTATGGCACAAAGTGCTACAACTGGAATCATCTGATGTGTGTTCTAGGCAGCAAGGTGGTGCAGAGGATGGAGGGCTTTGCCTGGCCTCCAGGATATCCGAGTTCAAATCTAGCCTTAGACACTTAGTAGCTGTATGATTCTGGGCAAGTCACTTAACCACTGTCTGACTCAATTCCCTCATTTGTCAAAGGGGATAATAATAGCATCTACTTCCTATGATGATTGTGAGGGTCAAATGAAATAATTATAAAATACCTGGCGTATAGTAAGCACTATATTGTTATTGTTCAATCACATCCAATTCTCCATGACTCTCCATGGGATTTCCTTGGCAAAGACACTGGAGTAGTTTGCCATTTCCTTCTCCAGTGAATTAAGGCAGAGATTAGGTGACTTGCCCAAGGTCACACAGCTAGTAAATATCTGTGGCCAGATTTGAACTCAGGTTTTCCTGACTCCAAGGCCAGCACTTTATCCATCTGCCTCTTAGCACTATATAAATGTTAGCTATTATTATTAGTCCTGGCTTTGCCACTTACTAACTATATGATCTTGGACAAGTAACTAATTTGAGGCTCAGTTTACTCAACTGGAAAATGGGGTTATTATATGTACCTCCTTGCCTTCCAGAGTTATGAGAAAAGCACTTTGAGAATCTTCAAACAAGATATAAAGTGAGCTATTATTATTTAATCAATCAGTGAATCAGCAAGCACCCCGTACTCCCTGGAAGCATGAGTTTTCACCCTTGCTCTGGTCGTTTCCACCCTTTAAGCCAAACCACCACAAACTAGTACAAGCCACTTAATTCCACACTTCCTGGGACCAGGCCTTCGCATCTTTATCACGGTCATTTTCTACTCTGCTGCCTCCATCTGTTCCCCTCCCCCAGCTCTAGTTTCCCACCTCTTGTTCTAAGAACTGTGTTTCTATCAATGGGCGCAACTAGGTGGTCCAAAGAGTCCCCAGACAAGAGTGATGAAGGTCTGAGTTCAAATCTGGCCTCAGACAGTAGCTATGTGATCCTGGACAAGTCACTTCACAATGTTTGCCTCTGTTTCCTCACCTGCAAAATGAGCTGGAGAAGAAAATGGCAAATTGCTCCAGTATCTTTGCCAAGATATCATTGGGTCATGGAAGAGTTAAGCATGACTGAAAACGGTTGAATAACAACAATTCTATCAGCATTGCAGTCGGCTCTGGAAAGGCATGTCAATGAACTGTCTTGATATTTCACTTAGCACCCCTAAGACTCCCTAGACCCAAACACCCTTTGCTGGCCACCCTCCTTGTGTGTCTTGTGTCTCCTCTGAGGAAGCAGGCTCCTTGAGGACAGGGCCTGGCTCACTCTTGTGCTTTTGTCCCCAGTGTTTAGTGCAGTGCTTGGTACCTAGTAAACCCTTAATACATGCATTTCAATTAACAAACTAATTAATTAACTGATTAATTAATGTAATAATTTAGTAAATGATTACATTATGCCAGGCATAGTACCTATTTTGGGGAAACAAATGCAAAAGTGCTTTCAAGAGCTTATAGTCTAGGCTCTATACGTAGACATATATTCAAAATAAGCAGAAAGTGATTTCTGGAGGGAAGGTGCTAGCTAGAGATCAGACATGGTCTGATGCAGAAGGTTGCTTTTAAGTTGAGTATAGAACAGGGGTGGGGAACCTGGCCTCAAGGCAACATGTAGCCCTCTAGGTCCTTGGGTGGAGCCTTTTGACTGAGTCCAAATTTTACAGAACAAATCGTTCTATTAAGGGGATTTGTTCTATGAAGTTTGACTTCTGTCAGAGGGCTGCACTTGAGGACCTAGAGGGCCACATATGGCCTTACATTGAGGTCACAGGTTCCCCACCCCTGCTACAGAGAGACAAGAGAGGACAGCCCGAGTTAGGAGTGTGTTGTAAGTGATTAACTACTGACTCTCCAAAACCAAAACCAAAACCTAATGAAACAAAAAACACCATGAAAAACTGTATGTCCCACACACTTTTAAGTTTAAGCCGCCTCATTAACATGTTCTCCATCACTTTCTAAAGTCTAAACCATCAATAAAAATAACAAATTAAGCCCTGGTATGTGGCATTTGCCCATTTCCCAGGTGTAAATGATCACCCTGAAAATTTAACAATCAGCTCTTGTGATCTTGTAGGCTAGGCGCTACCTCTAGCATCGCTAGCTCAGCAATACACTCACACGTTAGAGGATGTGTTTTGGATAGTGATTTAGCAAAGGATGCTGAGAAGGAGTCAGGCAGATATTTTGGGGGGGAGGGTATAGACCGAGTGCATTTAATCCAATCCAATCCAATTGATTTCAGTTTACTTCATTTCAATTCACTTGTAAAGTCTCAAGGTAGGGGAGATACCAAGGAAATTGTAAATGACTGTTACAAATAACTCTCAGTTATTCAAGAGTTGATTTTAAAGTTTGAGGATAATTTGAGTCCCTCATTTTTCTTTCCTTATTTCTTCTGACTTTTTTTTAAACCAAATTCAATCTTCATGAAATTATAGGATTTGGAACTGGAATTCAATTCAATTCGATTCCATAAATTATTACTTATGTGCTAGGACTGTGCTAGCTTCTAAGGAAATAAAGATGAAAATCATAAAGTCCCTGTCCTCAAGAAACTTAAAGTTATATAAACCAGTGAGCATGTTGTAAAAAATACTGGCAGATATAAAAGTGTTATTAAAATGTCTTGTAAGGATTTAGTGATCATTTTCAGAGTTCAAACTTCTTTGAAGAGGAGGTGACATCTGAGTTGGACCTTGACAGATGAGAAAAATAACTGCGAGTGGAGATGAAGTGGAAATATATTCCATGCATAAGACATAACCAGAATGAATGCGTGAGGGCAGGAGAGCATAGGATGAAACAGGAGAATCTTTGAGTGTGGTTTGATTGGAACATGGAAAGTGTGTGCGTGTGTGTGTGTGTATGTGTGTGTGTGTATACACACACAGGTATATGTATATGTATATGTACATATGAGAAACACACACGTATATAAGTATAGAAAGCATATAGGGTGAAATAAATCAGGCAGGTCAATTGGAAACAGATTGTAGAGGGTCTTCAATCAATTAACAAGCATTATTAAGTATGTGTTCCCTGCCAGTAACTTTGCTAAGTACTAGGAGTACAAGGGGAAAACAAAACAAAACAGCCTCTGGTCTTAATAAATTTACCTTCTATTAAGGAAGACAACATATTGTCAGGATCCCCACGCTAAGACCATTTGTTTTCAGAATTGATGATATAAAAGTCAGAACATATGATATAAATGTAGAGTAATGGGAAAGTAACCTTAGAGGGGATCATACAAATAGCTGGAGGAACTAACAAAGGCTCCCTGAGGCACAGCTAGGTGGTGCAGAGGATAAGGTGCTAGAACTGGAGTCAGGAAGACTCATCTTCCAAGTTCAAACCCAGCCTCAGACACTTAATAGCTGTGTGACCCTGGGCAAGTCAGTTAACCCTGTTTGCTAAAGTTTCCTCATCTGTAAAATGGTCTGGAGAAGGAAATTGTTAAAATGATCCAAAATCTTTGTCAAGAAAACTCACATGGGGTCACGAAGACATGACTGAAAAACAACAGAGGGGTTGGCACTTAAGTTGAGCTTTAAAGGAAGCCAGGAATTCTAACAATCAGAGTTTGGGAGGGAGAGCATTTCAAGCATAGGGAATGGTCAGGAAAAGCTAGAGAAATAGAAGGTGCCATGTCATGTGCAAGGAATATTAGGCAGGTCAGTGTGACTACATCAGAGGTGGGCAGCATATAAGAAAATTGGAAATAGGAAGGACTGTGTTGTGAAGACCTTTATATTTCCAGCAGAGAATTTTATATTTGGTCCTGGAGGTAATGGGTAGCCATTGGAGTAGGGATGGGGCTGGTGACATAGTCAGATCGACATTTTAGCAGCAGGGTAGTGTGGTGTATAGAGGTTAGCCTCAGCGTAGGAACATGTGGCTTCCAGCCCTGCCTCCGACACATATGGTCTGTGTGACCCAGGGCATGTTTTTAGCTTTCAGTGCCCAAATGAACTCTCTAAGACTTCAAATTTCTGATCACTTGCAGAATTATTGTGATCATGGGCGTTTCCTCTCTGAGAGTTCCTCACATTGATGAACTCTCCCTTCTCTACCTTCCTGCTTTGTAGAAGGCCACCAGTGGAACATTATAGAGAATGGAAAGAAGGTAGAATACATAATTTTAGGGGATGCCACCATTTGGGATCAGCAGAAGGAAGATGAACCAGGCACAGGGGTGGGGAACCAAGGATTTGTTCTGTAAAACTTGGACTCAGTCTAGAGGCTGCACCCAAGGATCAAGAAGGCCACAGGTTCCCCACTGCTGAACCAGTGAATAAAATTGAGGAGTGGTCATATAGGTAGTAAAGAGAAATAGGAAAAGGGAGCATTATGGGAGCCACAGATAGAAAAAAAGGTTTTAAGGAAAGGTTAGGAAGCAATGCCAAATGTTTCAGGAAAGAGAATAAAGACTGAGAAAAGACCAAGACTGTTGGAATCAGTGCATAAAGATTCACTGGTAAGCTCAGAGAGAACAATTTCACTAGAGGAGGGAGGAATGGAAGCCAGACTGACAGCGAGGGGGTGGTGGGATATATGGATGATGAGGAAATCAAGGCATAAAATGCCAAATTTACTCTTTCTAGAAGTTTGGCAGGGAATGAGAAGAGAGTCGCTTGCTTGGGGGAGGTAGCAGTGTGAATGTAAGGTTGGCTGATTCATTTTTAGGTCAAGGTTGACCAGAGCATGTTTGTAATCAGTAGGGAAGGAGCCAATAGAATGAAAGTATTTGAAGATAAAAGAGAAAGAGGGAATGATTGATGAGGCAAGGACCTAAAAGGGACCTTAGGTATTGTGTAAATCAGCCCTCTTCATATTATAGATGAGGAAATTCAGTGAGACCCAGGAAGATAAAATGACTCTCCCTATGTATACCCAGTGACAAAATTGGGCCTGGAACCCAGATTTCTTGAATCTCAATCTTACAATTCTGCTGTGCCATGAACAACACCAAAAGGTGGTTAGCAGCAGAAGCAGGAAGAATATTATCTTCTTACATTTTGCTGTTTGCTAGGACATACTGGGGTCCCTGGTGTGAGAAACTCTTGAACAAATTGGGTTGTTTGTGTGGAAGAAGTAACAAAGGGTCTTTCCTTAGGACAGTGGCACTGTGTGTTTGGATTAAGCAGCACTGGGTTCCATTTAAATGGATTTCATACTTAGCCATTTCCTAAAGAATTCCTTCTTTCTGGGGTTGATCCAGACGTTTTTTGCCTGTGGCAAAGAGCAACAAGGAGAGGTCACTGGAATCTGGCTGTTATCCAGGATGATTTGCTGTTGTTTTCAGTAGGACTTGGTTAAAATTATTGGCCATTTTATTCATTGGCCTCCTTGTCCTTCCGTTCACAGGCCTGGGTCCTAGGCAACAACAATGGCCTGAATTATAGTGGTAATTACATTCTTATATAAGCACTCAGATGAGCAAGCCACTATAAGACCTAATTTGGACTAGCATGATTTCTACTTGCATACACACACATATACACACACACACACCGCACTCATGTATAGAAGCATGAGATCTGGGTACAAGAAAGAATCGCCTTGGAACATGCCAGAAATGCCTCTCCTGAACTCACTCCTCCTCCCCAAGCTAGCTTCTGACCATTGTTTCTACCATCAGCCTCTAGCCTTCTACCTGTCGTTTCTTATGACCTATTCCACTCCTATCTGACCTTTCCCTTTGTTCTCATCAATCTTCCACCACCACCACTTTCCTCACTAGGTAGGTAGATAATACACTGGATAGAGTGCTCTTTCTACAATCAGGAAGAACTGAGTTCAAATATGACCTTAGATACATACCAACTATGTGATTTAGCATATATCTCTTAAATTCTGTCTGACTCAGTTTTCTCAACTGTAAAATGGGAACAATAATAAAATTTACCTTCAGGGTTGTTTTGAGGATCCAAGACATGATTTTTATAAAGTGCTTCCCATGGTGCCTGGCACATAATGTATGCTTAATAAAAGCTTGTTCCATTCCCTTCTCTTCTTCCACAAGAGTGTAATGCCATGCATGAGCAGATTCCCAAAAGAATGCTACTGTGAACAGCTTTTAAGATTCTGATTACACAGTATAGTGAACACACCATTTATTCCATTACAAATCAAGACAAATATTCACAACAAATCACAATATAATATCCACAACATTACATCTTATCACACAAAGTCACAATATAGTGTTCACAACAGCTTAACATTAAAATGACCACATAGTATTCACTACAGTGGCCACAATATTTAGAACAAAGAACAAAAGAAGAATCATCTGGTCTCCCTAAGGGGGAAAACCCTTCTTACTTAATCATTCAGTCCTTTCACAATACAATAAGCAATCTTCCACTCATGGGGCAATCATAGGTTAACTTAATCAGTCACTTATCTAGCCATCAGTCACTAAATACAATCATTAGAAAAATTACACAAACCCTCCACCCCTTGGTGTCTAGTAAACTTAAATTTCATCACACATTCAATTTCCAAGGAGAGGCCTTTTCTTCATCTTGACTCTGGGGGGTCTCTCAGATTCCCTGTATCCCCTTCCATGGTCCTGTCTTCTACCTGAATCCACCAGTCACCTGGATTCAGAAGAAGACAGCTCCCAGGTCCTTGTCCAGTCCTCTGGGCAGTTCTTGGTACACACTGAAGTTCACAGGGTCTAGCACATCTCAAACCCTTCACCACTTCTTTTGCCAGGAATTCAAGGATCAACCAAGCCACAAACAAACAAAGTCTTATCCCAGTTATGTTTCTTCAGTCCTCCAGGAGTTCAGCTGGCTCTAAGACCCAGAAAGAATCTTGGCCTTCCAGATGGCCTTCCAGGCAACTTCAGCCTTCACCAGATTCTGATTTCATAGAAAACTCCAACTCAGTTCTCATTCCAGCAGCCCAGCTTCCAGATGCTGTGATAATTCTGCTCTCTCTACCAGGAGCCACCAGGAGAAAATTCTGTCTCTTTGTCTCTGGAATTCTTCTTACACACACACACACACACACACACACACACACACACACACACACATGGTTTCCTGTCTTAGCCAACCCCTTCCTGTTATGTCAGCAACAGGAGACAGAATTCATACCTTCTGTTTCTTTCACAGAGGTACTTAGCCCTAATGCTAAATTAATTACCATTACAAGGAGGTACAGATTTGGAGACAACACTTTGCCTCCCTTTCTTGCCAATATTCTACATAGTCCTCTCATCTTCCTTCTCTAGGTTCTCTTGTTCTTGAATATTCTTTGTTCTATGGTTCTTGGTCATTTATTTCCTTGACTTCAGTGTTCACTTTTATGCAAATGACTGAAGAGACAATGTGGCATGACATATAGAAAGCTAGCCTCAGGGTTAGGAAGAAGAGACTCTTGTCTTTGACCCATAACTAGTTGTGTGAGTCTGGGCAATTCATTTAAGCTCTGAATGCTCTAGTACAATGTTGACAAACCCAAATACAAATGAAGACCACTGAACTGTACATAAAGATCCATGTGTTGACTTAGAAAACCACATAGTAACATTATCTATGTTCTACTGTATTTTTAAAAATTGTTCAATGTTTCCCAATTACATTTCAATCAGATTCAGCCATCTTGGGAGTGTTGAGGGCTGCAATATGGCCACAAGTCCATGTGTCTGATACATTTTTAGGCAACTTGTTAATACAACTTTCAAATAAGGCGCCAACCTTTGTTACAGAGGGACTTTCCTCACCCTAAAGTTCCCTGTGTTAATGAAATAATCAGTCAGTTCCTATCCCCTATCTCTATGCAAATGCTTACTCTAACAGTCCTCCAGCCATGTTCAGAAGGAACAAAGACTGAGGTACCAAACCTAAATCTTCAGTCCTGACCTCTCCCTTAAGTTCTGCTTCCTACTTTCCACCTGCCTGAATCTTGACTTGGATAGCTTACTGGAATCTTAAACTCAATATGTTCCCAGAAACTTTCCCCATCTCTTAATTTATCTATTTTGTTGAGGAGATTAATAACCTTCTAATAACAGATTTGAAGCATCAGTCATTTATGACTTTTCCCATATCCAATCAGTTTCCAGCTCCTATAAATTCATCCTCCTCAATATCTCTTGTGTCCTTCCCCTTCTCTTTTTTTTTTTTTTTTTTGCTTTTTGGAGGGCAGTTGGGGTTAAGTGACTTGCCCAAGGTCACACGGCTAGTTTTTTGTATTAAGTGTCTGAGGCTGGATTTGAACTCAGGTACTCCTGACTCCAGGGCTGGTGCTCTATTCACTGCACCACCTAGCCGCCCCTGTCCTTCCCCTTCTCCATCTCTATTGCAAGAACCCTAGACTAGGTCCTCATAACCTCTCACCCAGATTATTATCATACCCTTCTTACTTCCCTTCTCCAACCTCTCCTTAGCATCACTGCCTGAATAACCTTTCTGAAATAATTTTAATTATATTTCTCCTCTATTTAACAACCTCCACTGGCTTCCCATTGCCCAATAAATAAATGATAAACTTCTGATCCTGTCAGTCATAAATTGACTCCAATTTGCTCATTTAGGCTTATCTCACCCTATCTTTTATCTGTTTTATGTTCCGGCTAGATTGGACTAATTTCTTGGGCTTTTCTCACCTACTTTTTTTGTTTTACCTTTGCTCATGCCATCCTTTAAGCCCAGCATGCAATGTCCCCTCCCTGCTCCATCAGTTTCTGTCACCCATGTCCTTATATTTCTTCAAGGTACATGTCAGGTATAAATGTCCCTATAAAGCCTTCTTTACAAAATCACAGAATCTCAGATTTGGAAGACACTTTAGATATCATTTAGTCCAGTTCCTTTTATGTGTGAACAAAGAGAAACCCAGAACAGTTAATTGATTTCTGTAAGGCCACACAGGTCTTCAAGCAGAGGGGGCCTTAATACTTTGAGGGGGGGGGAGTGTTTAAAGGGGATTCTCAAACAGTAACAATTGGATTAGTTTGTCTCAGAAGTCCCTACTAGCTCTGAGATTCTCTGGTTCTATAAGCTGTACAACAAAGACCTTAATAAAGAGGTAACAGGAGTTACACTCAAGGTGGTATATTCCACTTTTGAATAGCTCTAAGTCTCCCCACAACTTTTCCCTATTACTCTTGGTTTTCCCCTCTGCAGCCAAGTAGAATAAATCTAATCCCTCTTCCACAAAGACAGTCCTTCAAATGCTTGAAGACAGCAATAATACCCCACCCCCATTCTTTTCTTTTTCAGGAAAATCAACCATAATTCATTTAACCGATTCTCACATGGCGTGGTCTCAAGACCCTTCATCACCCTCTTGTCATCATCTGGAGGATGTCCAGGTTATCAAGCTTACTGTAATATGGTGTCTAGAAATGAACAGAAGGCTCAAGATGTGTTCTGACCAGAGTGAAGTACTGTAGGAATATTACCTCCTTTGTTCTGGACTCAGAGAGTGGCCTGATGTGGCACATTAATCCAAGTGCTGAAGGTTCTCCAGGAGAGTCAGAGGGAGACATCTGCTTATTATTGTCTGGTTCAACCACCAAGAAGTGAGATGTGCAATAGGAAGAGCAGTACAGTGGAAAGAACTCGAGATTTGAAGTTAGAAAATTTGAGTCTGAAACTGGCTTTACTATAAACCACTTATATGGCCAGGTAAACCAAATATCTTTGCTGTTTCCTCATCTATAAAACAAGAGGGTTAGACTTGGAGTCTCCTTTTAACTTTAAATGATCCCAAATGATCTTGTCAAATGCTTAAGTGTCTTGATCTCTTTTCTCACCTTGTTGCCTTGCTGGTGGTCTGCAGTCCAAGCAGGCCCCCTACTCCCAACCTCTTATGTAGTTACCACTAAAACTCAGCCCTGAATTGTGATTCCCAATCTGATTCCACCCTCCTGTTATCCCATCCTCCACTGCCAGTTTTTGACTTAATGCCTTGTACATAGTATCCAGGTTAAAAACATATCTGTTGAATTATTTGGAATTATTTCTACTGGGAGCTTAATTATTACCTCCTTCAAAAAGCACAAGCATTAGACAATTAGAAGCAGAAGGGACCTCCAATACATTTTCTCACATTCTCATTTGTATCTGGATTACTTGTATATGTCTTTGCCTTCCAGTGGTCTGAAGGTTTCATGAGAACAGCATCTATGCCATATCTCTTTTGAATCCCAATCACCTAGAGCAGTGTCTTACACATTTTTTTTTTGATCTTGAACCCATGATTCCATTGAAGAAGAAACTCCCTCAACCAATACGAATCAATACTCGTGCTGAAACTTGTCTTAGAGAGCTTTCTTACACTTAGCAGGTGGTTGCTAAGTTATTTTTAAATTAAATTGACATCCATATTAATAACCACACCATGCAGACATTGACAGTGTTCAGGACCTTATCTTGTCTCTCTTGCATTTGAGTGCTCTCCTCATGACTATTCTTTGTTCATTCAAGGGCACTGGCAAGGCTGCCACTATTCCAATGTGGTACCAATTGGATATGAGTAAATTCATTTCAGGATAGAAGAGAAAAGTACAGATAAATTTGCCTATTTGTGAATAGTCTAGCAGTGCCTTGGAAACTATATTGAGAAAAAGATCAGAAGAGCTGGCTTCCCAGATCTGTCTCTGCAAAGTGAAAGTTGTGTGATTTAGAAAAGTTTGCTGCCTGGGGCTCAGTTTCCTTATCTCTAACTTTATCACCAGGTAGTAAGGATGTCAGGTTAACCAATCCAGCTCTTCAAAAGGACATGGCCCTGGGGGTCCCACATTCGCCTAGTGGTTTGTGCTCTTCTTCACTAAGCAGAAGAATTCAATGAGGGCTGGGCTCTCTGATTCTGAGAGCTGGTGATCTTTCCCTCAGCTTTGCTTCTTTCTATGAGGAATCACTGGTTCATTATCAAGAGATTTGTGGATTTACCCTATCATAATTGCTTTCGAGACTTATCTGCTGGCCAATTCTTCTTCCTCCTTGGAATTGGATATCTTCCAATTAGTCCTAGTCATGTGACAGTGTAATAGAGATAACTGTATTCTCATCAGAGAGGTATGCTTGGATACTCTAGGATGTGTTTTTTCTTTTGGAATTGATAAGTAAACAGGGAATGTAGAACTGTGTTTTTCCTAGCAACTCCTTACTGGCAGGGTTGTTGTTCTGCTTCTGACCTCAAGTAGCATAACCATAGCATAGTTGCTGTTTCTCCAACTTTGACATGACACCCAGAGCACTACTAGAACTACATCTCTCCTCTTCACTTCCATGTCTACTTCTTCTCCCTTCCCCTAAGACCAAAGTCCTGTCGCTCCAGGTAAGGAGAGTCGGTGGAGGGTGGGAGTGAGGTATCCAGGAGCTACTGTGGAATGAGAGGCATTAAGTACAATGAAGAAGTTAGCCCAAATGATACATAAGGCTCCTCATATTTCTGAAATCCTCTGATCTATGGTCTATCAAGATGAATGCTGTTTCTAGCCATGGCTACCTGGTAAGTTGGTCAGCCTTGGGGATATACTAAGGTGTGTATGTAGGGAGGGGGTATTAAAATTCTTATTTGGCTTGGTCCTTTCCTCTACACTAACAACATGGCTGAATGGGTTTTCTAAAGAGGACCATGAGTTCTTGAACATGCAGTAGTCTTTCTAGGTAGGATAGGCCACTCCTGATTCATCTTCCATGTCTAAACCATAGGAGTACATGCAATCCTATAGTGACAAGATTGCTATATTTGGAGGCAGAGGATCTGAATTCAAATCCTTTCTATGTTACTGATGTCCTATGGAATGTAGACTGAATTACCTAAGCTCTCTAGGCCTCTATTTCCTCATCTATAAACAATAACAATAAACAGGTGGCATTTATACAGTACTTTAAGGTTTGCAAAGTTCTTTATATATGTGCACATACACATGCACACACAAAATCTCATTTGATCATCACTACAACCCCAGTGGGTAGGTACCATTATTATCCCCATTTTACAAATTAGAAAGCAAAAGTAGACAGAGGTTAAATGAGTTGCCCAAAGTCACAAAGCTAGTAATTATGGCAGGATTTGAACTCAAGATCTTCCTGATTTCAAGTTTAGTTCTCAATCCACTGTATCACTTAGTTGGCACAAAATGAGGCAGTTAACCAGGTGACTTCTAAGGTCCCATCCAACATGAAATCCATGATTCTAGGAGCTCATAAGTGTCTCCAGAAAAGATTTTAGCCCTAGCATGCCTTGGCTTAGTATCTGTTTTTAGGTTTAATGGTTATGAATAGCATATTCACTGAAGGCCTAGATGGGTTGGTCAGACAACCCTGAAGGCTACTTTAAGCTCAGGAACATTTACTTTGCCTGCTCTGATGACATCACTGACTGCCACCCATTATTAGGACTGCCATAGGTAAAAGTTGAGGAAAAACAACTTTAGTTTCTATTCAGGAGTGGTGAGATGCTGCACGATAAATCACAATGTCCTGATTTTTCCTCTGTGCCTTTTAGGGAAATCATCATTTTATTCCCTTTGGGTTTCACATTGTTATTCTCTCATTATTTTTTGTGCCAAGCAGTGAATGACACAGAACTGCTCAGTGGAGGAAATAAGCCAAGTCAATTTTGAAGTTGCTGGCCATTGAAGAACTTGAAACCCAGCAGCATGAGCTGCATAAATAATGTAGCCTTGAATGGGGCAAAGCTGTTAGTGGTTATTGCCAGTGAAACCCTTGGGAAAAGAGGTGAGTTTTCAAGAGTTTGAAGGTGCATCAGGATAAAGCAAAAATACCTGTTATAAATGGAAGGAACAAAGGGAGTAAACAGACTTGATTTTATGGTTTTATTGAAATTTTATTTTTAAATGCCTTTTGTTTATTTGTATCTGTCTATATTATTACTAAGTCAATAATTTTACTGTTTAAAAAAATGATCATGTTTCTTCATTTCAGGGTCACGGCCTTCTACAACTTTTGTGACACCCCTTTCTTTACGCTTGTTGTTTGAATGATCTTATTCCAACTGGAAAATGGTTTGAATCCTTTCTCTTCTTGAAATCTTAAACCTATGCCTCCCCCCAAACTTTTATCCTCTCATCTAAAACATAACTCTTTGCTTTATTCTGCTGGACCTTCCAAGTCCTGCAGACTCAGCTCGTTTCCTTTGCTCATTTAGTTGTTGATAATTTGCATGTGTGTATGTTTGTGTGTGCGTGTTTCTTACTGCTTGTTTCTTGTTGAATGACTTTTCTTACATATTTGATATGTATGTTTTAGATAACAGACTTTTATCAGAGATGTTTGAAGTGGAGGTTTTATTCCAAATCTATAGTTTTTTCTTCTTATTCTAATTATGTTGATTTTGTTCATGTACGAACTTTTAAAATTTTGTACAACTGAACTTTTTTTATTTGATATTCTATGGCCACCTTTATCCTACACAAATTCCCAAAAGTAATATAGCTCATTTTTCTCTTTTCTTCAATTCTGGGTCTAGCTCATTGGTCGTGTAAAGGGTTTATTCAAAATATGTGTGTTAATGGATAAACCTCTTAACAGTAAGACATTTTTCATCCACCTAGTTTTTCTGGTGTGGATAGTTAGGATGAGCTCTTTTGAGTCATCATGTATTATATAGGAGACTCTGTAACATTCCTTGATGTAATAAGCACAATAATAACTAAAAGCATAATTTATATGACAATTATTTACTTAGTTTTCATTTCCAATACATGACATCCTGTCACACACCAGTCACACTGGTCTAATTCCCATTCCTCATACACAACATTTCTTTTACTATTGCTGTGACTTTGCCCAAGCTCGCTTCTAACTGGAATATGTTCCCATTTCATATCCATATCTTAGAATCTTTAGTTTCTTTTAACACTCAACTCAGATGGTACTTCCTACTTGCGAACTTGCAGATCTCCAAAGCTGCTCATACCTCCTCTTTCCAAATTACCTCATATTTATTTTTACATTTATGTAAATGCAGGCCTTTTGTCTGCACTGGTAGAATGAAAATTTCTTGAAGGCAATGGGTTTCTGATTTTTGTTTTTATAATCCCAGCACCTAGCCCAGTGCCTGGCGCCTAGCAGGTACTTAATCCACAATTGTTGGTTGTATGCTTGACTGGACTTTAAGATCTTGCTTCTTTGTCACTCATAGTCAATGTGGGCACAGTTCTCATTCTACTTTGTATCATTTCATAATTCTTTGTTTTCATCATATTAGAAAGAAGCTAATCTCATACAGATCAGAGTTTTCTCAGTTGGGATGGAGAAAGGAGAAGTAGAAAGGAGTGAAATCAGCACATTACAACGTCCTGGGTCCCAAGGTCTTTTTCATGTGCATATTAACTAATTGGTTCCTCTGAGGAAAAGTGAACTAATGGAAAGATCTAAGTCGTGAACAGTATCCATTCTCTACCTTAGCTTGTTCCATGACCACTGATTAACCTCTGGGTCATGGCTTTGCTGTTTGAAATAAAGTTCCTATTTCTCATTGATCAATGTTCCTAAGAGCTCTCAGCCTGAGAATAGAAAGGTGCTACAATTATGGTCTTATAAACAGGGGAGTGTCTTACTGGGCATGTGTTAGAAATTCAATCCTAGGGGCAGCTTGGTGGCAATTAATAGAGCACTGGCCCTAGAGTCAGGAGGACCTGAGTTCAAATGTGACCTCGGACACTTAACACACAAAAAAACCCCCAAACTAGCCCTGTGACCCTGGGCAAGTTACACTTGACCCCAATTCTCCTACCTTCCCCCTTCAAAAGAAAAGCAAAAAAAAAGAGAAATTCAACCCTACAATAAAACAAAAATATAAATTAGTATGGGATGAGGTATGCAGCAGAGAGCTAAGTATTCCTCTCTCAACTAAGAAGTCCTTGGGGAGGATAAGGGCAGTTGACAAGTCAGCTATTTGTGGCTTTTGAGTTTGCTTCTAAGTCATAATCATACCTATCCAGAAGGTGAAGTGGCTCCTCCTAGAAGTCTGGGGGCTGTCCTTGATGCCCAGACTGTTTCTGATCATCCTTTGGGTTTGGGGAAAGTGCCCACTTCCTGCACCCTTCTGGAAGGGTGGACATAGAAGAGAATCTCCTATAACTTCAGGGAAATATTGAAAACACTTCTTATTCATTTCACCAGCATTAAGTGACTAATGTAGGTAGAGCTTTATGCTAAGTACTAGGAAAGATATAAAGCTCAAATGCATTGGGTCCTTGCCCTTATAGAACTTACAGTCTACCAGGATAAATTACATACTTAAATAGTTAGAATACATGATGTCACATAATATTATATTAGAGAATTATAAAACAAAGAAATATATAAGATATAAGGGGAATCAGGCAGGGCTTCATGGAGGAGGTCACATGTAACTTGGGATAGAAAGGACAGGTTGGAATTTAATAGGCAAAGAAGGAAAGGGAGGATATTCCAGGCATCATGACCAGTGTGGGGAAAGGCAGAAAGGTACTGGAGCACAGTAGATATTCAAAGAACAGAGAGTAGTAGCATAGTTTGGCTGAAGCATGGAGTATACAGAACATGCTATGTCAGATAAGAAAGAGAAGGACCTTGTGTTCCAGGCAAAGGAGCCTGAATGTAGTATAGGCAATTGGGAGCCACTGACTAAAGAATGTTGAGCTCAACCCCTGATGAGGGTTGGGGATGATCTGAACCCCTGAAAGGAAGGGATCTTGACCCGGAAAAGGAAAAGCCCCTGGGCTTTCCCATGTGGCCCAGGTCCTTGGTGTTCACCTGGGGCAAACAGCCCTTCCTGGTTAATTAACTTCCCTTTCATTATCTGCACCCGGCCCCACGCTAGCCTGCCACTTCCTTAATTCCAGCTAGACCCCTCCTCTGTTCCCAGAGTCTTCTGTATATATGATCCATCTCTCCTCTGTTAAGGTGCTCAAATTCCTTAAGAGTCTGGCCAATATAGTGGACTTTTAGAATCGTGCCCACCCTCTGTTGGTGATCATAATAAATCCTGTCTTTGGCTGAAAGAAGACTTGGCTCAAATACATTCAAGGTAGGACCTGTGTGTTGCTATTTTGGGGTCACAGTGCCCCTAAACCTCAACAACATGATCAATTTGTTAATAAAAATGATGATTGGAACAACAGTATGAGGAGGAGAGAATGGTGGTAGGAGCACCTATTAGGATGCTACAAAAAGCATTGTTGTTTGCTAATCAGGGCCTGCAATAGAGTGATAACAATGAGAATGAAGCAGAAGGAAAAGATGGGAAAGATGTTGCTATATAGGACCTATAGGACTTGATAATAAAAATCACTAGGGGCAGCTAGGTGGTGCAGTGAGTAGACTGCTGGCCCTGGAGTCAGGAGGACCTGAGTTCAAATGAGGCCTCAGATACTTGACACACTTACTAGCTATGTGACCTTGGGCAAGTCACTTAACCCCAATTGCCCTCCAAAAAGCAAAAAAATAAAATAAACAGCAAAAACTTACATCTACACTAAAAAAAGAATTGCTAGCATTTATATAATGGTTTATTGCAAAGCATTTTGTGTGTGTTACCTCATTTCATTTTCAAAATAATTTTTAATTTCAAAAAGTCCCCTTTTATCATTCCCATTATACAAATGTGGGAACTGAGGTTAAGTGACTTGCTAAGGCGACATAGCTAATAAATGTCTGAGGGAGGTTTTGATTGTAGGTCTTCCTCACTCCAAGACCAGCAGCACTCTTTCCACAGTACCAAGCTACTAAGACGGAAGGACAATCAGAGACCACAGGGAAGAAAGATTAGCCAAAGTTCATGTTATTCTGAGAGATCTGGAAGTCTGGAAACAAGGTAAATAGACATGAGTGTGTGAGTCCTCAGGTGTAGCAGAAAACTTGACTTTTCCCTACCACTTTTTTTTTTCCCCATAAAGAATCACAAGACCAATGAATGTTTATGGCAATGGTCAAAACAATTGATAGTATAGATTATATATTTTGGATCATAAATTCAGACCTGCTAAGGGCCTTAGAGTTTTTCTAGTCAAAGTCTCTCATTTTACAGAAGTCAATAAATGCTTTTCATTCATTCCATTTCATTTCATCCATTCAAGATGTTGGGATCCCATCAATTTTTAACTAAAGGTCCAGTTCCTTCCTCTCCCATACAAAACTGTTTCTCCTTTTTCAGAAGCTGAAACACTTCTCATTCTCCAAAATGAAATGCTCCAAATCAGTTAAAAGGAGGAATGAACCAACTAACCAGTTAAAAAGAATGCTCCCTTTTAAGTAATCTTTAATTTATTTTTTATTTTATATTGTACTTATTTTTATATTTTATTTAATCTTTAAATTAATCTTTAAAAATAATAATTCATAACCTGCTAATTATGAATATTTTCTGACTTTCCATGACTATTTTTATAGTTGAATGGACTTTCCCTATCGTACAAGGTTCACTTTAAAATCATGTTAAGCTATAGTAAAACTACCAGTATAACTTTTGTTGTTTCACGTGGAATGGGTATAGAAAATGCACTTACACAAATGTTTCTTTGTGTTAATCAACTTAATGAATCAATAGAAATCAAGAAAAGTAGTATCAAAATAAAGGAGAAAAGAAAAATGTTTTCTGAGAAGACACAATTGAGATGCAAATTTTATGAGGTAAAATGAAACTCATACTTTTCAGTAACTTATTTTTTGAGAGCAGCTCTAAGTTTGGGTTTCCCACCCCCCCCATTCTCTGTTATGATTATTGTTATCTAGCTGGAGGGAGGATAGATGAGCCTGCAATCACTCACTCACAAAAACTAAAGTTTGCACCACTCCTGACAGTTCAGAAACCATATTGTCTTCATCATTTCCTTCTATTGTTAGTCTTTTTCCAGTCAGAATTTCTGTGTTTTTGTTCTATCCTCTGCATAAAAGGACTGTTAAAAATAAGGGCAGACCCCAAGGAGCAACTTTTAGAAGACTTCTCAGCTCTGGAGGAGGCTAGAATAAAGATTGCCAACACTTTGAAAATGATCCTGAAGAAGAGGTGTGTTAGGGGCATGGAGCTATTGTGGAGCTCTGCTAGGAGATCTTGGGCTAACCTGTCTAACTATTACTGATCTACTGTCTGCATTGTCAGAAGAAAGGCTGGAATTCAGAGAGGAAAAAAGGGAGGTCTGTGCTGTGTAATCTAAATACCAGCACAAATGGGCAGGTGTCTTCCCAATGGAACACAAATACCATTTCTCTCAGGCACAGAAAGCCTTCCTCAGACTTTTTTAGAGAATAAAGAATAGGCTGACACCCCAACTAGGATGACAAATGACTCCTCAAAGATAGCAGAGGGCTGCTAAGTAGGAACCCTAATTTTAAAAAAAATGAATGTTTCTCAACAGCAGCTCTACTTAAGCAGTGTTATCTAAGCTGGTTTGATTGAAGTGAGCGAAAATGAGAAGTTGAATTCAAGAAAAATTAACTTAGTTTTGTTTTTGATGCCAAACACAGGTTTTAAGTTGGTATTGTCTAAACATAGCCTAAATGCTATTTTTTTCCTGTTGCTTTTTTTGCTTTTAACAGCTCTTCTAGTCTCATGATACGGTGGAAAGAGCTCCAGTTCTAGAGTCACGTGACCTGAGTTTGAATCTCAGCTAGGATATTTAATGCCTGTGTGATCTTGAACAAACTACTTAGCCTCCCTAAGTCTCAGTTTTTAAAAAAATTTATAAATGGAGGGCATGGATGAGCTAACCTTTAAGGTTCCTTCTAGTTCTAAATCCATGATTCTATCAACCTCCTACCTTGGTGAAAGGAATACTTGTCTTAGAATCAGAAGATGAGTTTGAATCCTGAATCAGTTTGTTACACACTAAGTCTTGATGTCCTCCTCTGTAAAATGGAGCTAATGAGACATGTGCTACCTCTGTAATGGTGGCATTTTAAGGAAACCTTTTCATAAACCCCAAAGTGCTATGTAAATGTAAATTATTATTATTGTTATACTCCAGGCACCCGAAGCTTTTATTCTTATGTTCCTCAGTAACAACAGTACTGTTAATGACAACAGGATCTTAAAATATCATTCGTGTTGTAGAGGTAACCTAAATGTAACAGTTAATTCTTATGAATTACCAGAGGAGAAGGAACAGTCTGAGGAAATGAGGTCTTCTGAAAGTCCAAGATGAGTATCTATGAACAATGTAGGAGTCTGGGAATGACAGGAAGAGCAAGCTAACCAGTGTGAATAGGGCAGTCCTGGTGACAGATCCAAGTGCAGAAGTAGCAGCCACAGCCACAGCCACAGCCTGGGAAATACAAGATGACATTATTAGATAAGCCTGAAAGTTGTATTCACAGAAGACATAGAGGACTCTTTCTTTCTTTCTTTGTGGGGTAACCCAGGAATTGGCCACTACTGAACTTTAGAATTTTAAGGAGCTGATCTAGAGATTGTCAGGAATAAAATACTTCTTTTTGAAACACAAAACTGAGATACCTCTTTAGTTTTTTTCCTTTTCTCATTTAGGACTCAAATCTTGTTTTCCAGCAATATTAAACACTGAACTGGTTTGCTGAGATGATAAAATATGGGCTCTGTATTCTCTCCAAACAACTGATCTTCCCCCTAAGCATTCTGTTTAGGCTGATCTAAAATAAATCGGTCAGCATACCCTCAAGATTATAGCTCAAAGCCCCCACTGATGTGTTTATTTTTATTAGCTAATCAGATAATACAATTTCAGAGTGAAAGACATTTAATTAAACAGTATAAAAAATTAAATAACAAGAAATAATCTCCTAACAAACACATTATGTATATACTTCTACAGGTTGCTGTGCCACCCAAGGGTAAGGACACAAACATAGAGAAAATGTGTGATATAGGAACAAATATCACATGTATAGGGAGAATATGTGGTGAAGGAAGCTATTTCAAGGGGCACACTTGCCAGAAAGGATAGGGTGATGGCTCACGTATGGAGTGCAAACACGAAGCTACTATGCATGTATGGTCAGGGCGATGTACACCTCCGAAGCTACAAAGCTGCCAATATGTTCGGATGACGCTGCCATGCTTTTCTCTGCTGGTTGCCTCACTTATTTGTGTATCATCGAGCTGTTCTCAGCTGCCATCTGCTGAGGTGTACAAGCTAGTAAGCCCTTCTCTGAGAAGGGAGGCCTAAAGGTCCTTTAGTACATAGTAGATTAGAATAAGCCACCCCATCTAGCCAGACAATAAGCAAAAGCCAAAAGAACCCCCAGGCTAAGATTTACGCTATTATTTTGATTGTTTTTCTTTTAGTGGGGACTCAAGGTCCCAGGCTCAAGTCAATTTTCAAATTTGAGTTTAAAAAATTCATTTAAACTTCTATTAAAGCTTTGATTGTCACTCTATATAACCCCAAACTTATTTCAAGGATTCTATCCAATAAAACTCTGCAGGAGCTATGTGGGGCCTGGGGCAAGGAAGCTCTCCTCAGCTTCCATAAGGGATCCTGAGAGGTATTAGGATAAACCTTGGAATAGCACCAAAGGGCTAGGGAGAAAGGCAGATTCTGGTTTTATCTTTGTTGTATATACTTTTTATTATTATTATTCATCACACTCATCAGCAATGAAATTGCTATTCGTTTAGCATCATGGCCAACTTAAAATTTGCTAGTCTTGCCACATAGAAAAAAAATAGAATTAACACAGCTATTAAATAGAAGAAATGAGATTTTAGTTCGTTTTCTGATTCTAGATCCAATGGGGGTATTTTCTTCAACAATTCCATAAGCTTGCATGAAAAAGGGAAAGAGTACTATATTAACTGTCAAAGAACCTGGATTTACTATCTGTGTGACCAGAACAGAATCATTTTCCCCTTTATAAGATTCTGTTTTTCTTTTCAGTAAATTAAGGGGTTTGAACTTATCTTGAAGATCCTTTTTAGTACCAAATCTGCTAATTCTATGAATTTTTTGTTGTTCAGTTGTTTCAGTTGTGTTCAACCCTTGGTGACCCCATTTGGGGTTTTCTTAGCAAAAATATCGGAGTGGTTTGCCATTTCCTTTCCAGATCAGTTTACAGAGGAGGAAACTGGGACAAACAGGTAAGTGACTTGCCCAGGATCACATAGCTAGTAAGTGTCTGGGGACAGATTTGAACTCAGAAAGATGAATCCTCCTAACTTCAGGCCTGGTACTCTATCCACTGGGTTATGTAACTGCTCTAATCCTATGACTAGACTAGTTTCTACAGTACCTCTCAGTTCTGTTACACTCCAGTTCATTGATTACCTCCAAGAGGGCATAGACCATGCTGTTCATATGTTTGCTATAGGATTTCATTTGTAGAGTGAGAGCTTAATAAAAAATATAGAGATACCAACCAAATTCACCTTTCACAGGATGCACAGTGTTCTTGTGTGATACAATCACAACTTATGCTTCTGAGTGTGAGTAGTTCATACTATTTCTGGATTAGTTCCTTCTTTGTTTTCTAAGAGGACCAATGACATTATGAAGGCAATGTCTTGACTTGCCTGTGAACTGGATTTAAATGAGGCAGAACTGTGAAAAGTCATCAGTCTCATTTTCCCAGAATCATTGAAAGCCAGTGGCAAGAAAAAGTCAAGATGTCTGGCAATGGCCCAGGGAAGTAGGGGATGACCTTGGTTGGCATTTTCAATATCTGACCAAGCTCTCAGTGTTCCATAAAGCCTGCTTAACCCACCTTCATTGCTGTTGGAACAGATTCTTCTCATTCACCCATTCTGATGGGGGAATGCTTGAGGTAGAATTCCTCCTAACTCATCAAAGGATTTGAGGCCCTCAACCTGGTTTTGCATGTTACTTATCTGTAACTTATCTGGTTTGTTGGCTGCTGTGCATGCCACAGCTTCTTGGAGCCACAGGTGAGAGTGGGGTGACAGATGGGCCCCAAAGGTGGATGAGCAGCAGGCTCAAGGATAGCAGGCCCTCACACCAGAGGTGTGGGTCCTCTCTGAACATCCTGTATACTTCATGTTAACTACATGATAAAATACTGCACTTTTGATTGGCTGCTGAGCCAGAACTCTCTCTATTTTGTGACTGCAAGAAATGTCCTGATTTGTTATGGGAAGACTTGAATATAGGCCTCTGTTCTTTGATTCTTCTTGATTGATCTTTCCTGTTCTTTGGTAGCATATTGGACAAGGAGAGCTTTGAATGGTTGAGAGAATAAGCAATCAGAGATCCAGGATTTTGTAAACAGATAAGCTCAATGAGGAATAAAATTCCAAGCAACCTGCTTGGCCCAGGTATTAAAGGAAACTCAGACTGACAGTAACTTATCCATTGACTATGACTATGACCATTGACTATGACTATGACTATTCAGAAGCGAGCTTGGTAGGGCAATACTTTGTATTGTTATTCATTTGTGCCTGACTCTTCACTACCCCATTTGGGGTTTTCTAGGCAAAGATACTGGAGTGGTTTGCCATTTCTGTCTCCAGATCATTTTACAGATGAGGAAACCGAGGCAAACAGGGTTAAGTGACTTGCCCAGGGTCACCCAACTAGTAATGTCCGAGGTCAGATGAGTTTTCCTGACTCCAGGCCCAGTACTCTATGCATTATGGCAGCACCTAGCTGTAGGACCTCCTTCAAGGTTGATCCTGTTCTTTCTCGTGACTGAGGACATATAAGGAAGAGTGACGCTGGAGTTTGCATTATTCTTTCAATATCTTCTTAGTAAATATTTCTTTGTAAAATCCAACTGATTTTAATTGGTTAAATTATAATGCTTGAATTTATATAGTTTCTGAAAGTTTACAATATATTTTGCAGATGTTATCTCATTGTTTTCCCCTCACAAAAGCTCTAGGAGATAGGGTGTTATTACTATCCCCACTATACAGATGAGAAAACTGAGGCATTCAGAAGTTAAGTGACTTGAACAGGGTCACACACATGTGTCTGAGGCCAGACTTGAATTCAGTTCTTCTTTACTGGGGGACCAGCACTCTTCTCTACCACATTAGGAAGTTGCTCAAGGATACCATGATGCTGTTTTTTCAGAGGTTATCAACAATATAAGAGAAATATTAATCGTAACTATCAATTGATAATGGAGAGAAAATAGTTCAATGAGGTTAGAGAAAGACACCCCCCAACCCATTGGGGTACCCCTAAAGTCTTGAGGGGTAAGAATTGGTCAGTTTTTTCCCGAGGTCCCAATTTGTTAGTATGATTCGGGTCCTACCTTTGACACATACTGGTTTGTCTGATCCTGGACAAGTCACTTAACTTCTATATGATTTTAGGCAGCTCTCTATGATTATAAATTGCAGAAAAGGTACCAACTTGAAGTGGCAGGGAGTTTTCTCCTTTGGGAATTCCTTATACCAATGAGATTATAGGTCTAGTTGCTGTCCCCAATGTTACACAAAATTCTGCAAACCAGTGACTATATAACAAGACTACTTATTTCTTAACTACCAAGGAGAGATTTTTAAAAGTTCTTTTTGCTTTTTGAATCTTTTTGTATTTAATATCTGATAGAAAAAAAAACCTTGAGAGGTCAAGGGGTTTGTGGTTAGGAAGTCTGTGAACTTGGGTGGGAAAAATTACATCTTTATTTTCATTAAATTTCAGTTTCCTTTGTAATCCTATATATGTTGTTGTATTGATTTAAAAACATTATTCTGAAGAGGAATGATCCATAAGTTTCATGAGACTGTTAAAAGGGTTCATGACCAAAAAAAGTTTAGGAACCCCTACTTTGAGTGATAGTGTCAAGCATTTTTAGTTGCTTATTAACTTCCCATGTTATCGCTTTCAAATGTGATTCTTTGCTCAATCATACTCATCAAAGTCATTTTCTAAGATCCATTTTACAGAAGAAAGAAGTCTCAATGTGTGCAACTGAAGTCTCAAAGAATTTCTTTCCTGATGTAAAATATTTCCTAGAACTCATAAAATCTCTTCTTTTCTCTAGATAGATAGGCTTGAAAAATCTGAAAGTGTTAGGATTTTTTTTTTCAGTTACCAACATTATTTCCTTCCTTCTCCCCTACCTTCTCCCCAGTTGTATCCCTTAGGATAGAGAAAATTGTCTAATTATGCTAGGTTAACCAAATGATAGAAAACTGGGAAGGGATTTCTGTTTTCAGTGAGTCTCTTTTTTTTTTTTTTTTGTTACAGTAATGCCAGTTCTACACTTTTAGCTCCTTTGTCTGGACTTTTTCCTCCCCAGGGATTTGGACATGTATTATGGTCCACATTCTCTCTGGCATTACTCTCATTTTTTTTTCCATGTATAAGTCACATCTGCTCAACTAGATGGAAAGTTGCCTGAGGGCAGGGACTATTTCAAGTGCTCTTCTGTCTCCTTAGTGCCCAGCACAATACTATGAAAAGGACAAGTGCCTTCACCAGGTCAGGGACTTCATAACCTTAGGTCCATAGATAGATTTCAGTAGGTCCTTGAACTTGGATGGGAAAAAAAATTTATACCTTCATTTGACTATAGTTAGGTTTTTTTGGTAATCTTGTGTCTTATCTTATGCATATGAAAATGTTATTCCAGGAAGGGATCCATAGACTTCACCAAGTGGAAGAGGTCCAATCAGGGATTTGCTGGTAAATGTTTAACACCTGACTCTCTCTAAAAAAAAAAAAAAAAAAAAAGGCAGGACACACTTTTAAGTTTAATCTGACTGCTCTGTCTCCTTTCCTAGAACCTCTTCTGGATCATACCTCCTAATCCCATGTGTCCTTCAGGCTTCTGTCCTTGCCCTACCCCCATTCCCTTTTCACTCAATTCTATTTCACTTCATGATCTCATCATGATTTAATTATCACTTTTTTTTTTGCTGAGGATTCTCAAATCTGCCTATCGTGCCTGAAACTTCTCAGTCTTGCATCTCCAATTGCCTTTCAGACATTTAGAACTGGACATCCATCCAGCAGGCATCTTAAACTCAGTTTTCCTACACAGCACTTGTTTTTCTCCCTCCCCTGTTCTTAGCTTTCCTATTTCTATAAAGGGCAACACCATCCTCCGGCTTGTAACCCAAGAGTCACCCTAGCCTCCTCACTCTCTCTCACCTCTCATATCTAAGCTGTTGCCAAGGCCTATCGATTTCACCTCTGCAACATTTGTCAGATATGCCCCTTTCTCCCTTCTGACACTGCCATCATTCTGGACCAGACCCTCAAC
Source organism: Pseudocheirus occidentalis (assembly GCA_028646575.1). Classification (NCBI taxonomy): domain Eukaryota; kingdom Metazoa; phylum Chordata; class Mammalia; order Diprotodontia; family Pseudocheiridae; genus Pseudocheirus; species Pseudocheirus occidentalis. Next base: position 207,885,855 of record CM053594.1, read on the forward strand.
ACCTCATGTCTGGTCTACTGTAATAGCTGGCCAATGGCTCTGCCTGACTCAGGTCTCTCCCCACGCCCATCCATCCTCCATTCAACCACTAACATGATTGCCTAAAGTACAGATCTGACTCTGCCACTGTTCTATTCAGTAAACTCCAGTAATTCCCTTTTGTCTCCAGAATGAAACATGAAATGCTCTGTTTGGCATTCAAAGTTGTTCATAACCTAGTTCCCTATGACTTTTCCAGGTTCTTGGATCTTCCTCCCTGCTGCATACTCTTCAATCCAGTGACTCTCTAGCCTCCTAGTTGCTCATGAACAAAACACTCCATCTGTCAGCTCCAGGCATTTTCTCTGACTGTCCCCTGTGCCTGGAATGCTCTTCCTCCTCTGCTAACTTCTTTTAAGTCCCAACTAAAATCCCTTCTTTAACTGCAAGACTTCCTCGGTCTCCTTAATTTTAGTGTCTTCTTTCTGTTACATCTTGTCTCCCCAATTAAATTGTAAACTTCTTAAAGTTATGAGCTTTCTCTTTATTTCCCCAGCACTACTACAGTGCCTGGTATATAATAGGAGTTTAATGTTTATTCATTGATTGGTTAATTGATAATTCTGCATTTTTAACATTTTTCTTTATCACATTCTTAAGTCCAGACAATCAATAAGACAATAACTTAGTTTGCAGATTTCTGAGGTTTAAATATACACTGAAAATGTAGCAATCTGCTCTCAAGAGCCAGTAGACCCAGTGTTAGCACACCCGTGAGTCCATATATAGTTAATCTTGCACTAGATGATGGTTAAATTAACTTCTATAACATTCTATAGTTTCTGGCTTCTTGGCTTTCCTGAAACTGGCTTTTTTTCCTTTAGAGGGAAAGCAATTGGGGTTAAGTGACTTGCCCAAGGTCACACAGCTAATACATGTCAAGTGTCTGAGACTAGATTTGAACTCAGGTCCTCCTTACTCCAGAGTCATTGTTCTAGTTTGTGTACCACTTAACTGCCCCAACTGGCTTGGTTTTTGAAAGAAAAGATGCTTTATTTAGTGGGCCTTTCTTGAGGCAGCATGGTATAGTATTTAGGATTCTGGCCTAGGCGCTAATAAGATCTTGGTTCATATGCTGTCTCTGATGCTTTCAAGTTGTGTGGCCATGAGAAAACACACACTCAAACGGAATTCCCCCCCCCCCCATTGTGGTAAGGTTCAAAAGAGATAATGTCTGTAAAGCATTTTACAAACTTTCAAGCAATATATAACTGGCCTTTTTTTTCCATTGGGGGTGGCAAACTTTTGCGGAATCTTGGTGCTCTTTCTTACAGCAGAGGTTTTTAGCCTGGGGGCCATGAACTTGCTTTTATTTTTTTTATTTTTTTATTTTGATAACTGTATTTCAACATAATCGGTTTCTTTGGCAATCCTTTGTATTTTATTTATGCATTTTAAAGCATTATTCTGAGTCTAATTTTTTTTAAACCAAACTTCCCAAAGGGTCTATGAACTCATGTTCTAGAAAAAACTACTTACATTCATCTCTACAGGTCTAGGTTACCTCTGAGCAGGTCACCAAAGTTGTAGTCCTTTCATTCTTAAATTTTCTCCCCTCCCCAATCTGATCATTATCCATCTTAGTGTTAAGAAGAATCCCTGAAATTCTCTTTCTCAGTCTCTGACTTTGCAGCATATAATGATGAAAGGAGGTCGAGAGAAGACAGGAAGCATTACATTAACTCCCCTGTATGATTCTAGCCAACATTGATGTTCACTGCTTTTAGTAGGGAAGAGACTGACTTTCTCCTCCTACTCTCACTCATCATACTCTGCAATGAACATGCAGACGTTCGTAGTCTGTTAGAGTTGAAACAAATTTCAGAGATCATCTTGTCTTTTTGCAGAAGAGGAATTTGGAGCCCAGGCCCAGAAAAGGTAATAGGGTATGGCTCCTAAATTGAATCCCAGGCCCTGAACCAGAACAACTCACTGTTATTCATTCAGGATTTTATCTCTTGATATTTGGACCCCATCCTACTTATGAGAAAGCCTTCTCACCTTCTGGAGCTAGACTCCCTCAGGATATGTTAAAAATGTCAACCTCAGAGACTCTTGGGTGATGCCATACCTGCTGCCAGCAATTTAGAATCATTTATCTCTCTACCAGTTCCCTGAAGGTAATGCCCATGGATATTTGCTGAAATACAATCAATAGCTAGACTAGTTTGTAACATCTTGTGACAAGAAATAAGTATATAATAAGGATATTAGGGAAAGGGAAAGGCAAGTCAGATTTTGGAGAGCTAAAAGCAGCTTTAGACATCAAGAATGATATGGAAATACTAGTTTTATAATTGAACTGGTCAGATATTTCTGAGACTTGTAGTGTGTATGATTTAGTTTTTAGAACTTTCAAAAAATATTTTTATCTGGGGTGGCTAGGTGGTGCAGTGAATAGAGCACTGGCCTTGGAGTCAGGAGGAACTGAATTCAAATCTGGCCTCAGACACTTGACACACTTACTAGCCATGTGACTTTGGGCAAGTCACTTAACCCCAACTGCCCTCCAAAAACATATATATTTTTATCTAAGTATGTTATTTTTTCCTGATTATATGTAAAGACAATTTTTAACAGTCTTTTGAAAAAAATTTGAGTTCCAATTTTTTCCTTCCCCTTCCCTAAGATAATAAGGAATTTGATATAGGTTATATGTATGGAATCATGTAAAACATTTTCATGTTAGTCATGTTGTGAAAAAAGAAAAAGATCAAAATGGAAAAAAAACATAAAAAAGTGAAAAATAGTGAAAAAAGCAAATGTGATCTGCATTCAGACTCTATTAGTTATTTCCTCTGGAGGTGGATGGCATTTTTCATCAAGAATCCTTTGGAATTGGGGAGGAGCCAAGATGGTGGTGTAGAAGCAGCAAGATCCCACAGCTCCCACGCCGCCACCCTACACACCCATAAAATGATGAGCCCAGACAAAGTCTAGGACTCTCAGACTCACAAAAATACAGA
>CM053594.1:207889359-207914114 GCA_028646575.1 Pseudocheirus occidentalis
TTGAAAGAATCTAGAATTTAAAGCTCTGCAATACCTGCAACTAGGAATTAAGATATACAGGGGCTGGGATAGGGAGACCCTCCCTGCCCTACCAGAAAGTAAGAGAGCAGAGCAGGGGAGGGCCTTTACAGTGAGATGGCTGTTTTAAGGTTGGGGCAGGGGCAAGACAGGGAGAAAATTTGTAATTCAAAAGTGTAACGAAAATGAATAATGTAAACAAGAAAAGAAATTTTAAAAAAATTAAAAAAAATTCCTCCTCCAGACCACTCCTAGATTCCTTCTTGTATATAAGATCCCTTCTTGCCCCAGCTTGTGTGAGAGTGCCACAGAACGACATATCACAGACTTGCTGTGTCCAATACAGGTGATTGAGAAACTTTACTTTTCTTTGGCTGAAAAAAAATAATCCTTTGGAATTATCCTGGAACATTGTATTGCTGAAAACAGTTAAGTCAGTCTTAGTTCATCATCATACAATATTGCTGTTATACTATGCAATGTTCTTCTGGTGCTGCTCACTTCACTTTTCATCAATTCATGTAAGTCTTTCCAGGTTTTTCTGAAATCTGACTGCTTGTAATTTGTTATTGAGCAATAGTATTCTATTATCTCCATATACCACAACTTGTTCATCCATTCACCAATTGACGGGCATCCTCTCAATTTCTGATTCTTGGCCACCACAAAAAGAGCTGCTATAAATATTGTATAAGTAGGTCCTCCTCCCTTTTATTAGTTTTTATAGCTAAAAAAGAAACAAACAAAAATCTTAGCTTCTCTTTCTCCCAGTGTGAAGCACAAACGTGTTCATAATTAAGTAGATGGTTTAACTAACTTCTGTAGTGAAAAGATTTACAAAATATCATCTAGTGTCCATAATGGGTGATGAGACTTTCTGATCTTAGTTACGTTGAGCCTTGGACAAGAGGTACATAATCTTATTCCTATTATTAACAAAATCTTTATCTTAATTCAGCTCATCATCACTTCTCACATAGACAATTATAACATCCTTTTATTTGTTTTTTGTACCTCGAGTCTTTTCCCTGTCCAATTCATGTTTATTTAGCTACCAAAATGATTTTCCTTAAGTGCAGATCTAATCATGTCTTCCCCTACTCAGTACACTCCAGTGGTACATCCTATTATCCTATTGCCTCTAGGACAGTGGTGGGGAACTTGTGTCCTCAAAACCACACATGGCCCTCTAGGTTCTCAAGTGGGGCCCTTTGTCATAATCCAAACTTCAAAGAACAAATCCCTTAATAAAAGAGGACTCAGGCAAAGGACTACACCCAAGGACCTAGAAGGCCACACATGGTCTGAAGGCCACAGTTTCCCCACCCCTATCTTAGGACAACAAGGATAAACTTCTCTGTTTAGCTTTTAGTGACCTTCACATTATACCTTTCTGTCCCAATCACATTATACATTTTTTTCTTTCCTGTGTGCTACTACCCGGCCAAATTGGTCTTTTGTATGGCTATCCCCTAAGCCAAGAAAGTACTTACTTCTCACCTCCATCTCACAGAATTTCATAGATAAAATGAGATAATATATGAAAAGTTCCTTGCGAACCTAAAAGTACTATATAAATGCTACTGTTACTTCTATTTTTCCTCCTCGCTTTTCTTTCTTCTCTTTTCTCTCTCCCTCCTTCCCTCCCTCCCTTCCTTCTTCCCTTCCTTCCTTCCTTCCTTCCTTCCTTCCATCCCTCCTTTTTTCTTTTTCTTCAAGAATCAAATGAAGCTCTTCTTTCTACATGAAATCTTTCCTGATTCCCCCAACTGTTAGAGCCGTCTATCCATAACTACCTTGTAATTGTTTGTATTTATTCTATGTATGCTTATGTAATACCAATTTTAGACTCAAATCCCATTCACATTTAAGGACAAAATCCTCTGAAAGAGCCTAACCTTCATCAGGGTTCTAGGCCAGTTCAGCATTCATCTTCTATTTTTCTTGCATTTATTTAGTATTTGTTTTTTCCCAATTACTTATAAAAAACAATTTAAACATTTTTAAAACTTTGGGTTACAAATTCTTTCCTTTCTTCCCTCCCCACCTCCTCATTGAGAAGGCAAACAATTCATGTAAAACATATCCATAATAGCCATGTTATGAAAGAAAACATAGACAAAAACATGCAAGAAAAATAAAGTGGAAACAAGTTGCTTTGATCTGTATTCAGACACATTAGTTCTTTCTCTTGGCATGGATAACATTTTTCATCCTAAGTCCTTCAAATTTGTTATGGATTGTTGTATTGCTGAGAATAGCTAAGTCATTCGTAGCTGATCATCTTACAATACTGCTATTTCTTTGTATCCAGTACATTTCACTTTTCATCAACCCATGTAAGTCTTTCTAGATTTTTCTGAGAGCATTCTGCTCATCATTTCCTATAGTACAATAGTATTCCATCATAATTACATAACACAACTTCTTCAGCCATTCCCTAATTGATATGCATCCCCTCAATTTTCCTCTCCTCTCCTTTCAGGAGCTTCTTGAGCTCCTCAATGGCCTGAGATCAGTTCATATTTTTCTCAGAAGCTTTTGATGCAGGAGTTTTTACTTCTTCTAGTTCCATGTTTTGATCCTTTTTTTCCCCCCAAAAGGATTCTATGGTATGATTGCTCTTCCTCTGCTTGCTCATCTTGCCAGCCAATTACTTGAATTTTGAAATTTTTGCCATGGTAGAACTGCTTCCAGAATGGAGAGCTATATCCCAAATTGCTGGGATTTTTGCAGTTGTCAGAGGTCTGAGGAGGGTGCCCTCTCTATAGCCACCACAAGTTCTGTCTGGCACACTGGCCACACACCCCAGGACCACCATGCAAGACTGTGACCCAGATCCAAGCAGGTCAAAGCGAAAGTGATTACCCTCTGAATGGTTGCTTGGTTCCCCTACAATCTGCAGGCCAGGAGCTCCAGAGGCAGCCACACAACAGCAACTGCAGCTGCTGTGCCTCTACCATCTCTTGCCCTGGGGGCAGGAGCTGAACACTCTCTTTTCAACCCAGTTCCAACAGAGCTCCCTACTGACCTTTTACTTTCTTTTTGGCATTTATGGGTTGAGAAGTCTGGAAACTGCTACAGCTGTTGGTGATTCACTCTCCTAAAGTCTGCTTTGGCTGTTCTGGGCTGTTGTTTGGGGCTGCCCCAGGTCTGGGCCTTGGTGACTCATATAGGACTGGGCTTGGCTCCCAGCCTGGTGTGATAGACCCTTCCTGTGGGCCTGTCAGACTTCCTTGAGTGGGAGATTTGTTTCTCTCTGTCACTTTGTGGGTTCTGTAGCTCTAAAATTTGTTTACAGTCATACTTTACAGGTGTTGGAGGTGGTTGGAGCAGGAGCTCAGCCAAGTTCCTGCTTTTTCTCTACCATCTTGGTTCTGCCTCTAGTCTATTTTTTAAAGTGTTATCTTCAATTTTTTTGGGGGGGGGTTCTCCTTTAGCAAGCTGTTGACTTGTTTTTCATGATTTTCTTATGTGACTCACATTTCTCTTCCCAATTTTTCTTATACTTCTCTTAGCTGATTTTCAAAATCCTTTTTGAGCTGTTCCATGGTCAGAGACCAATTCTGTTTTTTCTTAGAGGCTTTGGATGTAGGAGCTTTGACTTTATTGTTTTCTTCTGAGTGTATGTTTTGATCTTCCTTGTCACTGAAGTAAGTTTCTATGGTCTGAGTCTTTTCCCATTGTTTGCTCATTTTCCCATCCTATTAACTTATTAATTGTTGACTTATTATTAACTCTTTGCTAAGATAGGGTTCTGCTTCCAGTGTGGAGAGCATACTGTCCCAAGCTTCAGGGGTTTTGTGTAGCTGTTTTCAGAGATACCTCTAGGGACCTGTAAGTTTTCAGTTCTTCTAAAGTGGTATGATCTGAGGAGAGGTGTTTACTCTGTGCTCTGGTCTGTGAGTGACCACAAGCACTCTCTTCTGCCCTGAAACTGCGAGGAAGATTCCCTCTCTACTGTTGCCACAAGCTCTATGTCAGTGTTCCTCCTAGCCCCAGGACCTCCACCCAGGACTGGGATCCAGATCAAAGTATGGGCAAAGCAACAGAGTCCTGCCTCAGTGCCAGTAAAGAGACCCTGTAATCTCCTTTTGGCCAGTTGTTCAATCCCCTTACCATCTGTGGATTGAGAGCTCTGGAAGCAGCTGCTCCTACTACCATTGCTGCAGATACCACTACTGATTCGGTCACTTCCAAAGCCTGTTCCTGATATGCTGGAGCTGAGGCTGGACTGCACTCCTCCTCTCACCCTGGTCCAACAAACCTTTCCTACTTACCTTCTAAGCTGTCTTTAGTGTTTGTGGGTTGAGAAGTCTGGAAACTGCCACAGTTGCCAGTGATTTAGTCCCCTGAGGCCTGCTTAGGGTGTACTGGGTCTGTGCTGGCAAGGTCTGTGCTGGATTGCATTTCTCTCTAAGTCTGGTGCAACAGACCTTTCCTGTCAACTTTCTAGGTTGTCTTGGGCTGGACATTTGTTTCACTTTATCTTTTTGTGGGTTCAACTGCTTTAGAATTTGTTTAGAGTAATTTTTACAGGCATTTGGAGAGGTTTAGGGGAGATATGAGGGGAGTCCCTGCCTTTACTTTGCCATCATGGCTCCACCCTCCACCCTTCTTATGTTCTTTCAGACATATTCTCCAAACTCACTTCCCTTACCACATTTTTACTAACTTGTTCCCAGTGGTTAGCTCAGACATCGATAGTTAAAGTACTTAGTTCAATAGGAAAGCTTTATCTGTTCATTTACTTCATGATAACTTTGGCTATAATATCCTCTATCACCTAGGCTGACATGGTTCTATTTCCCACCATCTTGATGCAAAATGGTGGCCAAAAGGTTTTTAAATGTGCGTACCTTCTTGATTTTTAAAAATAACTTCCAGTGAAATATTTCATGTGGTTAGAGGTGAGAATGATATATGATTAGACTGAGTGAATTCTTTAGTTTACATGACTACTAATAGCAGTAGGGACCATTGAAAAAATAATTCCAGATACTTTTTTTATTGAATAAATATTGTCTCAATGAGGTCTGGATGTTTCTAGACTTGTGACTCTATGCTATAATCTTTTTTTTTCAATGGTTCATTTATGGTAACCATATGTCCCTGACTTTCTGAAATAATCTTTATTTCAAGAAAGGGGTATATTTTAAATGAAGCTTTACAAAAAGATTTTTTTTTGTCAGATCATGTGTCCCAACTTTTGATTTAGAACAGAGGTTCTCAACCTTCCTAATTCTGTGACCCTTTAATACTCATATGTGGGCATATCTGCATGTAGGCGGACCCACCTGAAGATGGATAGAGGAGTGGTGTCTCCATTCCTAAGACTATTGGAAATATGTGTTTTCTTTTTTTTTTTGTTTGTTTTGGAGGGCAGTTGGGGTTAAGTGACTTGCCCAAGGTGACACGGCTAGTTTTTGCATTAAGTGTCTGAGGCCGGATTTGAACTCAGGTCCTCCTGACTCCAGGGCCAGTGCTCTATTCATTGTGCCACCTAGCCGCCCCGAAATATGTGTTTTCTTATGGTCTTAGGCGACTTCTTTGAAAGGGTCATTCACCCCCGACCCACAGGTTGAGAACTGTTGATTTAGAACAAAGGGCACCTGTAGATGGAACTGAATAAATGTACCATCACAACAGTGATTTTCCTCATAGGTAATGTGGCATTATAAATTTTAACAATAGTAACACTGTGTTATTCTCTGAGGAAAAACCTTACCAAATTCACGGCAGGTAACAATGTATGGGTATGAAAGTAAGTGTAGTGCATTGAATAGAAAGCCAACCTTGGAGTCAGGAAGATTATATATATATATATATTCAAGTTTTACCTCTGACATATACTGATTGTGTGACCTTGGGCAAGTCATTTAATCTCTAAGTGACTCCAGCAATACTCTGAGATCATCCATTACAGACCAGCTGCCCATCTGCATTAGGGGAGGTAGTCAACACTGGAAGTTCCTTACACTAATAAAATTCACAGATCAGACCCTGTCAAAAACCAATAAAACATTGTGTGGGCACTAATGGCACTGATTTCTAGGGGGCTCTCTGTTGCAGGAAGGATGCTATTATTTGAACAAAATAATGCATAATTTGCTTTAGACCTATCACTAGGTGCATCTAGCTCATCAGTTCTTTGTAAGCTGAGATTTTCAGATTTTGAAAATACTATTCTGCTCTTGATGGTTTCTCTCTTATTGCCACCTTTTGGTCCAAGATACTGATTTCTTTGGGAATGTACATTCTGACTGTTTACATAAGGTGACTATTGATTTACCTATTCTGCATTGGATCTGTGTATTCCCCTCCCCCCTCCCCCAGATGACAGTGGCTATCTGTGGTGATGTCAGCTCCCTCAAACATAATGAATGCTGGAAGGAGAAATAATTGTTCTAGGTTGTAGCAGGACCCTCAAAATCACCAGTGATTAGAGGTGGGCACAGTCAGTCAATCTAACAGCGGGGTATCACCAAAAAGAGCTCTGAGGCTTGTAATCCTTGGAAGAGCCATTTCTAGTATCTAAATGTTTGAACCCATCTTGTTAGAATGTGTGCACACATGGAGCATGCATGTCAAATCTGTGTCACATGCAGTGGAAACATGGTTAATACAGACCCCAGCACTGGTCCTCAGAACACTTTAATAGCTGCCCATTATGTGCCAGCAGATTATCCACTTTAGGGATTATCTTCTGGAGGGGGCAGCATTTGTTCTTTTGGCTTTATTCCTATTGACTTGCTTGCTTTATTATTGGTTTTCTTCCCTCATCCATTGACACATGCACATGGCCTGCAGAGCAGCAGTTTCTGGAAGGGAGTCAAGGAAGGTCACAATATCCCTGGACCAGAAAAAAAAGCCATTTAAGCAAAGCATTTAATTACTTTCTCTCCTCCCCATGTGTATCCAGGGAAGGTATGAGCTGGTCAGGTAATGAGCTTAGAGAGAGAAAGAAACTCTGCTCAGGCACCGATTTTCATTAGGCTGAGGGATGTCATTCATTACTGTCACGAAATTGGGAACAAAGAGAGGAGCAAGGGCACAGCAAAGGGAACCCCTTCAGTAATGGAGTTCTTCTCAGGGCAGCTTCATCATTTCATTTGTAGGGTTGCAAATTTCCAGATAGTAGACACCTTCTAACACTTGTGTGTACTGTCAAATAGAGAGATACCTCAATTAACAAATCTTGGGGTCAGAGATTTAGAGTTGAAATCAGGAGAGTTCTATGAAAAGAGTACTTAAGGCCTAGGTTATTGCTGTTGAATCTTTTTCATCATGTCTGACTCTTCGTGACCCCATTTGAGGTTATTTTGGCGGAGATACTGTAATGGTTTGCCATTTCCTTCTCCATCTCATCTTGCAGGTGAGGAAACTGAGACAAACAGCATAAAATGATTTGCCACACAGCTAGTAAGTGTCTGAAGTTGGATTTGAACTCAGAAAGATGAGTTTTCCTGACTTTTGGTCTGGCCCTCTATCCATTGCATCACCTAGTTGGCCTTATGTCTTAGGACCTAAGTTCAAATCTTAGTTTTGCCACTTTTACCTTAGGTAAGTCATTTCCACCCGCTGGACTTTAGTTGCTTCATCTTTAAAATGGAGTAATTGGATTAGGTAACCTTAGATCTAACCACAGATTTTTTAGATCTATGAACCTTTGCATCAATAACTTAGTTTAAGCTTCTCCTGAATTTTATAGATAACAACATTGAGATAAACAGAGACTCTAAGTGATTGATGCCCAATGTCACATGGGAAAGCAAGTTTAGGGAGCAAAGTTTCTGTTAAAAAAGCTGGCGTGGGCATAGAAGTGCTTGAGGGAAATTCTAGTCTCCTCTTAGACAGATTGGCAGCCTTGCCTGCCAAGGTGAATCAGGAACAAACTTTTGGGACCAGAATTTCTCAAAATCATGTCTGTGCCTGTTGAAGGGAGGGCCACACTCCTAGGGTTGGTTGAATTTACTTATATGAAAGAGTCACTGGCTAACCTTGGTCTTATATAGTCTCCATTTCCTTGAGGGAGGGGAATGTTCTCTGAAAGTCGGTAGGACCTTTCATGTGGGTTGAGAAATCCAAGGACACCCAACCAGTATCAAGAGGGGTGGAGGGCAGAAAAGAATGCCATACTATGCAATGGCAGGGCTGGAATCCATATTCTGCTTTCATTATACTGCCTATACATTACTGTCCTAGTAACATATTTTGAGCATGTCATGGAAACATTTTTTTTTCCAGGTCTGGAACAGGTAGTTTGTTCCTATACAGAAAAAGAAAAGCTCAGCAATAAAGAATCATAGCAAGATTAGAATATACTAACTTGTCACCACTAGTACTAGTACAATGCAGTCTCTTTGGGATTCCCTTTCTTTGCAAGGCTGCTAATTAAGCGTTCACCTCCAATTGAATATAGTCTACACACTAAGCAAGATCTTTCCAGGGACTCTCTGATGGTAACTTATTCTCTCCGATCAGTTGCTTCAATTGCACTGTGGTGCAACCGCTCCAGTAGCTGCCCTTGTCCCTTTCCAGCACTCTCACTCCTTCTGGAACCTTTTGATGGAGCTCATTTTCTTCATGTTTTATTCCTCTTCAAGCTGTACCTTTTCTACTATGCTCCAGATACTTTGTTGTCCTGTAAGCTCACTCTAGTCCTGGAATTCATATCGGAATTGCCTTCCACCCCTGTGGTCTCTCCTTCCGACTGAATGGCTCTTGTCAGGACCTGCATTTAAGAAGGATGCCTAGGACAGCTAGGTATCATCCCCACTCTTCAAGGTACCTTCATTCTCCCCTCATCTTTTTCAGATTCCTTTTATGTATTGTATTCCTCCATTAGAATGTATGTTTCTTGGGGTCTGGGACCCTTTCTTTTCTCCAGTTAAAAAAAAACATATTTGTTTAAAGTTTTGAGTTCCAAAATCTATTCCTCCCTCCCTCTTTTTCTTTCCCCTTTCTGAGACAATAAGCAATCAGATTTAGGTTATACATGTGCGATTATGTAAAACATTTCCATATTAGTCATTTTGTACAAGAAGACTCAAAAAAAGGTGAAAAATAGCATGCTTCAGTTTGTATTCAGTCAATATCAGTTGTTTGTCTAATAGAGTTGATAATGGGCATATTTGCTTCACCCCTGATTGTATCGGGAAGGCTTCTAGGTTATTCTCATAACAGATAACACTTCGTAATGTTTTTAGATCCATATATTTATCATTTTAAGGTAAACTCAATTTATTCCTATGTTCTCTAGTGTTTTTTTTTAATAGGAATGGGTACTATATTTTGTCAAAGGCTTTTTCTGCATCTATTGAGATAATCATCTTATTTCTGTTGGTTTTGTTAATGATATGGTCAATTATACTGATAGTTTTCCTAATATTGAGCCAGACCTGTATTTCTGGTATAAATCCCACCTGGCCATATTGTATGATCCTTATATTGCTGTAATCTTTTTTTATCGTATTTTATTTAAAATTTTTGCATTGGTATTCATTACAGAAATTGGTCTGTAATTTTTGTTGTGTTGGCTTTTCCTGGTTTGGTTATCAGCACCATATTTATGATATAAAAGGAATTTGGTAGGACTCCTTTGCTTGTTTTTTTTTTTCAAATAGCTTATATAGTATTGGGATTAATTGTTCTTTAAATGTTTGATAGAATTTGCTTGTGAACCTACCTGGTTCTGGGGATTTTTTTTTCCTTAGGAAGTTCACTGATGACTTGTTGAATTTATTTTTTTTTCTAAGATTGGGTTATTTAAGTATTTTATTTCTTCTTCTGTTTATCTGGGTAGTTTATATTTTTGTAGATATCCATCCATTTCATTTAGCTTGTCAAATTTATTGGTGTATAATTGGGCAAAATAGCTCATAACATTTGTCTTATTTTCTTATTCATTGGTGATGAGTTCACCCTTTTTATTTTGTATACTAGTAATGTGATTTTCTTCTTTCCTTTTAAAAATCAAATTAACCAATGGTTTATCTATTTTACTGTCCCCTCCCCGATAAACTTAACTTCTAGTTTTACTTATTAGTTCAATGACTTTCTTACTTTCAATTTTATTAATCTCCTTTGATTTTCAGGATTTCCAATTTGGTGTTTAATTGGGGATTTTTAATTTGTTCTTTTTTCTAGTTTGTTGTTGTTGTTTTAGTTGCATGCCCAATTTATTGATCTGCTTTTTCTCTATTTTATTGATGTAAGCAATTGAGATATAATTTTCCCCTAAGTACCACTTTGGCTTCATCCCATAAATTTTGGCATGTTGTCTCATTGTCATCTTCTTTAATAAAATTATTGATTGTTTCTATGATTTGTTCTTTAACTCTTTTGGTTTTTTAATATTAGATGATGTAATTTCCAATTAGTTTTTAATCTCTCTTTCCATTGTCCCTTATTGAATGTAATTTTATTGTGTTATGATCTGAAAAGGATACGTTTACTATTTCTGCTTTTCTTCATTTAGTTGTGAGGTATTTATGTCCTAATCCATGGTCATTTTTTGTGGAGGTTCCATGTACTGGTGAGAAAAAGGTATATTCCTTTCTATTATCATCAGAATTTTATTTACCTCCTTAACTTCTTTCTTTTTATTTTTTGGTTAGATTTATCTAATTCTGAGAAGGAAAATTTGAGGTCCTCTATTAGTGTAGTTTTATCATCTATTTCCTCCTATAACTCATTCGCTTTATCCTTCAAAGATTTAGATCAGCAGTTCTCAACCTGTGGGTCTCAACTCCTTTGGGGGTGGAACGACCCTTTCACAGGGGTCGCTTAAGACCATCAGAAAACACATCTTTCCTATGGTCTTAGGAAACAAGACACCACTCCTCTGTCTCCAGGTGGGTCCACCCACATGCAGATAGCCCACATACAAGTATTAAAAGGTCATGGCATTAGGATGGTTGAGAACCACTGATTTAGATGCTATACTATTTAGTGAATATATGTTTAGTATTGACTTGACTTCATTGTCTATGGCATCTTTCCACAAGATATTGTTTCCTTTTTAAAATCTATTTTAATTAGATCTATGTTTGCTTTTGCTTTTTTTTTCTGAGATCATGATTGCTACCTCTTCTTTTGTTGCTTCAGTTAAAGCATAATAGATTCTGTACCAGTCCCTTAGCTTTTACCCTGTGTGTACCTCTATACTTCAAATAGATTTCTTGTAAATGACATATTGTAGCATTCTGGTTTTAAATTCATTCTTCCTTCTGCTTCCATTTTATGGGTGAGTTCATTTCATTCGCATTTGTAATTATGATAACTAACAATTTTTATTTCCTTATAGGTTAGATAGATTTCCATACCCAACTGAGAGTGTATGCTATTCCCTCTTGAGCTGATTTTGATAAGAGTAAGGTTTAAAATTTGCCCACCACCCCTCCCCTAATCTTCCTCTCTATTATGATAACTCTTTCATGATTCTTTTATGTCAGATATTTTATTCCATTCCATCTCTCCCCTCTTTCTTCTTCTGGAGCAATTTTCTTTCTCACCCCTTTTATTTTTGGGGGGGAGGGTATCATCCCAACAAAGTCACCTTATATACACAACCTCTGTCTACATGTACTCCTTCTAATTGCTCTTATAGCAATAAAGTTGTTAAGAGTTACAAATATTATCTTGCCATATAGTAGTATAAACAGTTTAACTTTATTTAATTTTTATGCTTATTTTTCTTTTTTTTAATAACCTTTTTATGTTTCCCTTGAGTCTTGTATTTGGAAGTAAAATTTTTTATTCAGCTCTGGTCTTTTAATTAGAAATGCTCAAAGGTCTTCTATTTCACTAAATGTCCATTTCCCCCCTTAAATATTATATTCAGTTTTGCTGGTTAAGTGATTCTTGGTTGTAATCCTGATTCCTTCGCCTTCCATTATATCATATTCCAAGCCCTCTTGTTCTTTAATGTATAAGCTGCTGAATCCTGTGTAATCCTGACTTTAGATCTATGGTATTTGAATTTTTTTGCTTGCAATACTTTCTCCTTAATCTGTCAGCTCTGAAATTTGGTTATGATGTTCCTGGGAGTTTCCATTTTGGGATCTCTTTCAGGCAGTGATAGTGAATTCTTTTGATTGCTATTTTGTCCTCTGGTTCTAACATATTAGGGCAGTTTTCTTTCATAATTTCTTGAAAAATGCTGTCCAGTCTTCCTCTTCATTGCAGCTTTCAGGTAGTCCAGTAATTCTTATATTATTTCTCCTGGATCTATTTTCTAGGTCAGTTGTTCTTCAATGAGAAATTTTACATTTTCTTCTTTTTTCATTTTTTAATTTTGTTTTATCAAATCTCGATGTCTCATAGAGTCACTAATTTTCACTTGTTCAATTTTAATTGGTAAGAAATTATTTTCTTCAGTGAGCTTTTGTACCTCCTTTTCCATTTAGCCAATTCTAATTTTTAGGGAGTTATATTCCTTGGTAAAATTTTGTATATAATTTTTACCACTCTGTTGACTCTTTTGCAGCACTCCCACTTCTTTTCCAAATTTTTCTTCTACTTCTCTGATTTGCTTTAAAGAAATCCTTCTGAAGCTCTTACGGGAATTCTTTTTGGGTCTGAGACCAAACTGCACCTTTCTTTGAAGCTTCACATGTTGATACCCCTATTGTCCTTTCCTAAGTTTATGCATAGGTTTTCCATATCACCAAAGTAACTTTCTATAATCAAGCTTTTTTTCTTGCTTTCTGCTAATTTCTCTGTTTTTATTGTGACTTGGTGTTTTTATGTGGGAGTTATGTTCTTGTCCTACACTTTTTGTGCTGGGCTCTGGGCCTTACTGGTAACTTTCACTGGGCTTCAGGGCTTAGCTGCTTGCTTTCTCTGGAGGGTAGGTTTCCCTTATGGCTTGTACTGGGGGGTAGGACCTCCCCATTGGCTTCCTATGTGTGTGGAGTTTAGCTGCTGACCTGCTCCAGAATTGGGGCTTTGCTCCTAGGTTGCTATGGAAACAGAGTCTCTCTAATGGTAGGCTCCTGGGGCGGGATCTCACTGTTGACAAGCCCTGGGGATGGGCTTCACTAAGGCCCATCAATGGGGTCAAGGCCTTGCTGGTGGCTTATGCTGGGTGTGGGTTCACTGGGATAAAGCCTTGCTGCTTGCATGTACCACTCACTTACTTAGGGGGCTGCTCACTTCCAGGAGGGCAGGGCCTCACTGGTGGATTGCCCTAGTCTTGGAGCCTTGCCACAGGCTCCCTGCTATGTAGCTGGCTGCTAGTGCTTTTGGACATTACTTCCCTCTTACTCCAGTGAGACAGACCTTTCCTGCCAGGCTCATCAGACCTGCTCCTAGACCATTTCTGAAGCAGTTTTCTAGTTGTTTGGAGGAGATTTTGGAAGGACTTCAGAGGGTTCCTTTCTTACTCTACCATCTTGTGCTTGTGCTCCCAATGCACAGGGTCCAGCACATAGTAAACAATAAATGCTTTGTGGCTAATGTCTGAGTTGGACAAGTGAGCCTCATGGGGGCTTTACAAAAATCAGACCAACTCCTCTAAGGAAGTCATTTTAGTGTGAAAGTGTGTGTGGCATAGTAAATAAGACACTGGTATGGAGGGGAGGTAGGTGGTGCCATAGTACATGGAGTACTAGGACTAAAGTCATGAAAACTTATCTTTCTGGATCCAAACCTAGCCTCAGACACTTACTGGCTGTGTGACCCTGAGCAATTCACTCAACCCTGTTTGCCTCAGTTTCCTCATCTGTAAAATGAAGAGTAGAATATGATAGGAATGAATGGACTTTACAAGAAAAATCAAGTCAGTAAGACAGCTTCAAATCCAGACCAAGACATATCCTGACAAGTCACTTAGCTTTTCCTGAGATTCAGTTTCCCAATCTATAAAACTGGAGTAATAACAGCACCTATCTTATAAAGTAGGTATGAGAATAAAATGAGAATTATGAAAAGTATTTGGTAAATCCTGTAGCATGTATGAATCAAATAATGATGATAGACTCTTGCTGAGTCCTTATGCAGATGCTGATCTTCTATGGTTATGGGCACAACTTGATTTCAGCCCTTTGTGAAATATTTATTTTCCACCATGATGTTACCTTTCCTGGATCTACTCCCCATTATGGTAGAGTATTCAGTAATGCCATTATTGCCACCAAACTGAATCCTTTTTCAGAGTTTGTAAATGCACAGTTATTGAAGTTTTGGGCCCAAACTGACAAGCGACAATATTGCATAGAACAATAATTCTATGGCTTAAACCTGAGCCAACACAAGCCCCCTTCTCTCTCTTGGAGTCCTTTACCTTCCCCAAAACCTATATAGTCTTTCAGACTTAAGAGAGCACCTAGCTTCCCCCTTCTCACTTCCCTGCAATGTGGCCTCAAGGTCAAAGGTTCCCCAACCTTGGTTAAACTCATAGTTTGGTAGGGACTTACCACCTGCATCTGAAACTGAAGGCAAATAAAGCAGAACAACCAGAAAACCCAGGCTGGTAACTAAAAGCAATAGGGTAAAATGAAGAGCAGGGGCAGAGAGCTCCCCTTTTCCCCTTACCAGTTCAGCTCTAGGCCCTAAGCTGATGGTTAACCTTAACTCTTCATGCACTCTGCACACAAATCAGGGAAGAGAACCCACATGAAAGAGAGGGAGACTGTCCAGTTTGCCAGGTTTAAAGATGCAGCTTGTTTCAGTTATGCTAATTAAGAAGGCTCTTCCCACCCACATAGTAACCTAATGTTTCCTCTCTGGAGTGTCTCTGTGTTAGATCTGGGCATGCTCCAAGCCACATTACCTGCTTATTCTTCTTCCCTTGGAGTCCTTTCCTTTTGTGTCTCCCTCTGATGCTAGTTCCTCCTTGAATCTAGTTTCCTGTTAGGCTGAATGATTGTGGGCAGGTGCTGCTAGGTGATTATTTAGGACTTCCTTTAGCAAAATGAAATCAAGTCTCTATGTAGCCCTCTCTGCCTCTCTGCCCCTCCCTCCCCCCATTCTGAGACCCTCTCTCTCTCTCTCTCTCTCTCTCTCTCTCTCTCTCTGTCTCTCTGTCAGTCTCTGGCTCTGGCTCTGGCTCTGGCTCTGTCTCTGGCTCCCTGACTCTGGCTTTCTGGCTCTGTCTCTCCCGTTCTTTTCAAGGCTGAACCCAAAGCTGTAGTTTAGGTGTATGACTTATCCACCATCTTGAGTTGGAACCAGAACAATAGAGCAAAGGGGATTTATACCCAATCCAGGGACTTCAAACTTTTTCCAGAAGTAGAGGGCAGGAGGGAGGGCTCCTTTTGAGACTTTTCAGATACACCCTTGACATTTTCTCATTCTGAGGGGATCCAATAGTCTTGAATTGTCATAAAGTTTTCTGACTCTGTGTGTGTGGTCTGTGGTTAAAAAGCCTCCTTGCTTGTGCCAAATGGAGGTCTCCAGGTCTTCCTCAAGAAGATAGACTAGAATGACTAGCATTTATACAGCACTTTAAGATTTTCAAAGGACTTTACAAATAAATCATTTAATTCTTACAACTGCTCTGAGAGGTAGGTGCTAATTTATCTTCATTTTATAGAAGAGGCATCTCAGGTCCCAGAGGTTAAGTGACCTGCCCAGGGTCACACAGGACATGCTGAGGCTGAATTTGAACTCAAGTTTTCTGACGTCAGATATGATGCTCCATCCATTGTATCACTGAGCTGCCTCTGTACATCTATAAAATGGAACTATGGCCCCTAGTTACCCTTTTTGTGTGTGACACAGACCACTGAGGTGGTTTAATGAAGCCTATGGACCCCTTATCAGAATAACATTTTTTTGCTTACGTTCATTATTGAAGGAAGTGCTAAATTTGTTAGCGGTAAATAAAAATAAAGATGTATTTTTTTTCTCATTCAAGTTGTTTTTCAGTCTTATCTGACTCTTTGTGATCCCATTGGGGAGGGGGCGTGGTTTCTTGGCAAAGTTACTGGAGTTGTTTGCCATTTCCTTCTCTAGCTCATTTTACAGATGAAGTAACTGAGGCAACCAGAGTTATGGGACCCTCCCAGGGTCATACAGGCAGTAAGTATCTGAAGTCAGATTTGAATTTCCTCTTCACACAATGCTCTATCCACTTCACCATCTCAGGCCCCTGAGTCTTTTACTGAAAACTAATAATTACTGATCTCTGAATTTCCTGGCATTTATCTCTTTAAATGGCATTTTGTTTCCTATCCAGAGGAAACTAGGAAGACGTTTATGGACTGATGTGGAGCAATGTGAACAGAACTTGGACAACAATCTATGGATTTGATGACTATATATATAATATATATATATATATATTCTCTATAGCATAGAGAATACAACTTTGAAAGAATTTAGAATTCTCATAAATTGTGAATAGTTAGGATTTAATTAGATTACTTATAAAAAAGTATGATAAAATCGAGAATCTTAGACCCATGTATCATGGATGCAGTGTCCAGTCACTTCCCAGCTCTGAGTTCCCTTTAATGTTGGAATCCATGTTTCAGTCTCTTCAGAGTCCTTAACTGTGAATAAAAACAACACACAAGTTCAGTGTCCTAAAATAAACTCCTCCATCTCCCAGGAACTAGGGAACAGTTAATTCATAACAGGTTGTTCCCTTTTCAGTCAGAGAGCATGGTGGAAGCTTTCTGTGATTCTCTTGGTTACAGTAGCATGAGTGAATTGTATCACAGCATCCTTGCTTTCATGGCCACCTGGTTCATGGGTCCTAGAAACTCTGTAACAGTTGGCCTCATTCATTCAACTATTCCTACAACTCCAGTCCTGAAATGGGACCCTGCTTGAATGATCCAAAGGTTAAATCTACCCAGTGCCACTAGGATGTAAAAAATTTAACATAAACACCATGGGGTCAAGTACAGATGTATTACAGTACCTGACAGTCCCTCTTTCTTTCTTCTCCCTTTTTTAAACTCTGTACTTTTGTATTGCATCAATAAGTCAGTTCAGTAAAGGCCATGCCGATATGGTAGCAAACCAGAAGATGTCTGAGCACTATAAATCTCTGTAGAAAATACTGTATCCCAAAAAATGTATTTCCTACACAACCTAACACTACCATATTGCATAATAATATGTAATTATTTTTTGGAGAGGATACATTAATTTTAATTGTTGTTCAGATGTTTTAGTTTTGTCTGACTCTTTGTGGCCCATTTGAGATTTTTCTTAGCAAAGATACTGGAGTGATTTGCCATTTCCTTGTCCAACTCATTTTACAGATGAGAAATCTGAGGCAAACAAGGATAAGTGACTTGCCCAGGCTCACACAACTAGTAAGTGTCTGAGACTGGATTTGAACTTGGGAAGAAGAGTCTTCTGACTCTTGACCTGGCACTCTATCTATCTAGTTGGATAAGTACACAGAGAATCAGTTGGAGAGACTTGGGTTTGAGTCCTGCCTCTGACACTTAATGGCCATTTGACCCTGGGCAGGTCTCTTCACTTCTAAGTACTCTAGACAGCTCTCTAAGGCTGTAAGTAGAGAAGACATCAATCTTCATCATTTAAGGGAGTTTCCTTAGCCATGAATTTACTACAATGAAATCACAGGTTCAGACACTATTCGTATATAATATTCATTTCATATGAATGATTGCTATGCTTGTTGTTGTTGAGTGGTTTCAGTCCCGTCCAACTCTCCATGACCCCATTTGGGATTTGCTTGTTAATGATACTGGAGTGGTTTAACATTTCCTCCTCTAGCTCATTTTATAGATGAGAAAGTGAGGCAGATAGGGTTAAGTGACTTGCCCAGGGTCACATAGCTAGTAAGTGTCTAAGGCTGGATTTGAACTCAGGTCTTCCTGACTCCAGGCCCAGTGTCTATCTACTGTGTCACCTAGCTTCCCCATTGAAATGCTGGTTACAAATAATTTTAATCTCTTCTCAAAATAGATCCCTACCAAGCAATACTTCATCAGCTTAGTTTTAGTTATTGAAGTAAAATTTACATTAAAATAACTAATTCATATTTTTCATTAATTCCTAGCATGTAGCAGCTGGAAAGGACTCTAAAGATCATCTAGTGTAACTATATCATTTTACAGAAAAGTGAAACACAATGCACTGATCTATCAATAACCATTTATTAAATAGCTATGATGTGTCAGGCACCATGTTTAGTGCTGGGGATACAAACAGATGCGAAAGACAGGCCTTGCCCTAGAGGAGCTTGCATGAGATCCTTGAGACAAGAGAGAAACAAGCTCTTAAGGCACTGTAATAAATGACAGAATAGGTTTGTACAGAATGGGATAGGAATATTCATGATAACTCCTTCAGGGAACTACTGCTAGGTTCTCTTCAGAACCTCAAAGTTAGAAGGGACCTAAGAGGTCCTCTAGTCTCCCCCATATCTGAACAAGAATCCTTTTGCTAACATCCCAACAACTGGTCATCCACTTGTGGTCTGCAGACCTAGTCTAGCAAGGGGAGCCTTCTGCCTCCCCAGGCTGCCCATTCCACTTTGGGATGGCTTTGTTTGTTAAGAGTTTTTCTTCTGACATCAAACCTAAATCTGCCTTCTTTTACCTATGGTATTTTAGGGTAACAGGGCCTTACCTGGGCCAAGTAGGAGGAAAATAAACAAATCCTGTCTGGGATTGTTGCAGTGACATTATTTGGTTGTTTCTATCTGCCTGCTTTCATTTTGATGACTCCCCTTCAGTCCCCATTCTTTCTCTCTCCTTGGTTTGGGTCATAAGTCCACCTGAAATCTGCTTTTAAATACTTTGAAAGATGGCAGACTTCTGGTGAAAACTCCGCAAATCTTAAAACAGAGATATGTCTAAAAGAAAAGAAATGCCTAATAACCTAAAATAATTAGACTTGATTCCATTTAAATCCTATAAACATGGTTGAGGATTACTTGCTCTACCCTAAAGGAACTTCTGTGGTTAGAAGCAACAAAGGCAAGCTGAGCTAATTTGTGGCATAGTAGAAAGGGTCCTGGGTTTGGAGTCAGGAGGCCTGAGGTGCAGTCCTGTTTTTGCTGCTTACCAGCTCTCTGACCCAAGATGAGTCACTTCCATGAACCTTGGTTTCAATATATTTGGGGGAGGGGTGGTAATACACTGTCTACCTTACACAGTTGTGTTGAGGAAAGTGATTTATAAACCTTAAAGAGTTATATTACTGGAGTCACTGTTATTCCCTTCATCTGATTTTACATTTCAGAACCAACCAGCAATCCAGTCCTGACTGGGCCTGTAATCACTCCCTGTTGCCCCCTGGATGCAAGGCCCCAGCTTCCACCCTCCTCAGGCTCTCCAAAACTGCTTGTTCCCATTTCCTTTGTCTGATTCCCATTGCCGCTGGTAATGACATGACCCTTCTGCCACCCCCTCCCTCTACACCCTGTGTACCTAAGGAAGAAGCATCAGCGTCTTCTATTCAGGGCAGATGAGGAGGGTGAGGGGAGAGCTGATGCCAGACAAAGCCATGATTACATTCGTGTGACTGGCTTCTGAGGAGATGGATTGGTGAGTCATGTTTCTGCAGTTTTGTTATGCAGGTTTTTGCTCTAGGAAATAGAGAAGCAAGGGCTTTCATCAGATAAAAGGTCATGGTCATATTATTCAAATGTGATTTGACTTGGCTAACCTTTGGGCACTGGGTTCATTCTGGAATTTCCTTGCTCCATCAGCTGCAGCAAGAGGCAAGGTGGTGTCATGGAGGGACCATTGGGCATCGAGCCAAAAGACTGGGATTTGAGTTTGTGACCTTGGGCAGTGACATTCATCTCCCTGTGCCTCATTTTCCTCTTTTGTAATGAATTTTGTAACTTCTAGGAAAGTACTTTGTAAGATCATAAGGTTTAGAGACAGAAGAAGACAGAGGTTATCTTGTCCAGCTGGAATATTAAGTAACTTGCAAAAAGTCTCAGAGCCATACGGAACAAAGTCAATTCAAATCCAGGTCCTGTGACTCCAAAATCAAAAAGTGAGCACCATCAACACAGGTATTAGTACCTGCTTTATTCCAGGAATAGTAGTAGGCCTAGCACATAGTAGGATAGAAAGATAAACTAAAAATATAAAACTATGAATGAAATAGTCCCCACTATTGAGGACCTTGTATTCTTTTGGGGGAGACATCATGTGCATATATGAGTATACAGGAAATGTATATGAAGCACACAAACTCTGGAACTACTTTGCCAACCTGCCCTTCACTGACAGGTCAAGGCCCCCTTAGATTTTCAGGGATTCCCTGAAAGGCTGGAGCATGTTTTTTCTAATCCTCAAACCCCCATTTAGTGAATTTCTCCCCAAGATCACTGACAGTGTTTCCATAATATCAGTTTGACCAGTTAATATTTTACCCAATATTAATGGACAGTTGATTTCTCCTCCAAATCAGCCCAGTGATTACAACTCCAACATCAGTTAATTCATAGATATCTCCTCAATGTCATTAATAACTAGTTAACATCAATTAATTTCTACAAAGGGCAATTTACTGAAAAGATATAAATATGACAGAAATAAAAAGATACTTACCTGAACTGGGCCACACTCTCCCCTCTATATCCTAGTCTTTGGAGAGATTGGGTTCAAATTTAAAGTGACATTTTTGAAGCATTCCTCTTACCAACTCACCTTAGTGGAAGCTAGGTGTTACAGTGGTTCGAGTGCTACACTGAGAGTGAAGAAGACTTCAAAATCTTCAAATGTGACCTCAGACACTTACTAGTTGTGTAACCATGGACAAGTCTCGACCTCTCTTTGCCTCAGTTTCCTCATCTGTCTAATGAGGATAATAATGCCACTTACCTCTCTGGGCTGTGATGGAGATAAAATGAGGTAATATTTGTAAAGTACTTTGCAAACCTTAATGTACTGTCCATTATTATTCTTGATTTCTTGCTGTGACATAGCTGAGAGACTGGTCACTCCCTTGCTCACAGGGCTTGGTGTCTTGACTGCTAGGTTGATTCACTGTTGGACTAGATTGAACAGGTCACTCCTGAGATCTGTACTGGCTCACGTGGCTCAGTTTTGTGGGTATAGCAGATTCTGCTTTGGACACTCACCACAGGGTGTGTGTGTGTGTGTGTGTGTGTGTGTGTGTGTGTGTGACTTTCTTGGCCCTTGAAACTTACAGGTCAGTCCATCTCCAACATTTACTCCCCTGAGATCAAGGAAGAGTAATCATAAATGATACAGAACATATAATACAATGTGTTTGAGGTCCCATGGTGAGCAGATGAGGGAGAGGCCCCATGACCCAGAGGCTTATAATATTTCTTACTTTTTGCTCAAAAATATCCAGAGTAGAGGAAAGAGAGAGACAGAGAAAGACAGAGACAAAGAATACCTGCATTCTACTTGAATTAGGGCCAGGGTCCCTCAACATATACTTCCTAAATAAGACCCAGAAATCTGTGAAGGGAGAAAACACTGCACATGATCCAAAGACTGAGTC
Organism: Pseudocheirus occidentalis; assembly: GCA_028646575.1. Classification (NCBI taxonomy): domain Eukaryota; kingdom Metazoa; phylum Chordata; class Mammalia; order Diprotodontia; family Pseudocheiridae; genus Pseudocheirus; species Pseudocheirus occidentalis. The sequence goes on from CM053594.1 coordinate 207,910,804, forward strand.
CTGGGATAGCCTGCCCCCCTATTACATATGCAAAATAAATAAAAGGTAATATGTTGTTATGTTGTTTTTTGAGTAAGAGGGAGAGAAGGCACTAACAGATTCTAGTGTTAATGATCTCTTTCTGTGTTATCTCACTGGCTCACATCAGACCGGTTTTCACTAATCAAACACAAATATCCTAAAGCCCACTTATAAAAAAGAATGTAAAAGGCACACACAAACAAGACACTCACCTCTTAATGAGGGATGTGCAGCACAGTTCTTGTGTGAATGGAGGAAGTCAGAAAGTATGTTGCAGGATCTCCTGCATTGAGTATATGAGAATCGATCCTAATCCTTAAATCTTCTCGTTCTTATATCGGCTTATTTCATACTTAGTTCTGGTATTCCATTTTAAGCCAGTCAGAGAAAAACCTTTGCATTTCAGATACCATATAGCCAAGCACCAAGAGGGGATGATATTCCAGGGTAGATCAAGGGAAGCCTTGGCTGTTTCTATGGTAATCCTAAAGATCAACAGAAGAAATTGCTTGGAGTAGATGGATGAAATTCTTAGAGTAAGCCTGCCCAAGTCCCCTAGAATTTTCCCCTGATGCCTTTGTATATTTCTATAACATTGTCTTTTACCCAGTAAAGTCTCCAAATGCTACCTAGATGAAGATATAAACTTACTGCTAAGGACAATGCAACAACTGCAAATGACAGATGACCCTGAAAGATGCATCTTGAAGAAAAATCACCCATTACATGCTAATTAAGCTTCTGGGTGAAAAGACTCAAGTTTAAATTGAGACATGAGGTCACTGGCTCTTTGAGCAATAGTGGTGGCATAATAGAAAGATCCTCATTCTGGTAGACAAAAGCCTTGTTCTAGTACTGTCTCTGTCAGCTAGCTAAAAATCTGTGCCTCCACTTTCCCATTTATGAAATGGGAATAATTACAAATGTAATTCCTGTCTCATGTAGCTGTTATGATATTAAATGGAATAATGGATATAAAGCACTTTTGTAAACCACAAATCTCCTTTATTATCATTTTTATTGTGGAAGACCACTTCAATGATGCTAGAGACAAGAAGAGACTAAAGCAATTATTTTAGTCTCCCTTCCTCTTTCTTTGTTTCATCTTCTTTTTCACTTTGCCCTCAAACGGCAAAATTGATTAATGGATAAACATTTTTTGGTGAAATAAAGGCTGCCTCGTATATAATTATTGGGAGGGCTTGTATAGAGGACGAGAGACCTTTTCACTCACATCCACAGAGACTTGGCATTAGCTATGAAGGCTGTTGCTCCCTGAGGATACCTTAGGTGGGGATGAAAGCAGTTAAATTTTGTGGTTCTCAGGGGAAAATCTACATTGGGCATGAGCCAAAGAGTGATTTGTGGGAAGCCTTCAGGACTGAATTCACTCTGTGTAAACCTAAAGCTTCAAGTTCTGAGTCATGGTTCACTCCCCTTCACACACTACATTTCAGCCAAATTGGCCTATTAAACTGTTAACCTGATCTTGGTATTCTGCCTACTTACTGTCTCTGTGCTTTTGTACAGGCCACCTCCCTCGCCTCTAATGCACTCTTATTTTGGCCTCTGAGAATCCATAGCTCCCTTCAAAGCTTAGCCCATGATCCGCCTACTGTCCTTTTGGACCCCCAGAGTTGTTACTACTCTCTTCCACCTCACATCAGCTCATATTTATGTTTCTGTGGAAATCTTATGTTTCTCCTATAGGCTGTAGCTCCTCCAGGTCAGGGACAAGTTTTCATTTTGGTTTTGTGTCCTGAAGTCCAACGCTTTTCTGATGATATGCTCTTTGTAAAAGTCTGTTGAATGGAATCAAATTGTGCTGATGTTCTGTCTATCCTAGAAGAAGCAAAGAATCTTCATGAGTTTTGGTCCAAGGACCTGCCTAACCTAGGAAATCCTAGGGGATCTAGGACATTAAGTTGGTTCCTCTGATTGATTGCAGGAAACAAGAACACTTTGACAATGATTGCTCCCTTCTGATCCTGAATTGGAAACCAAGAATAGGTGTTCAATGCCTCAGCCCTCCTTGAATGAAATCCTGGCTGACTAAGGAAGTCAAATCAATCACCAAGTAGTTATTAAGCCCCTACTACATGCAAGACACAATGCTAGGTACTGGGAATATAAGTACAAAGAATGATGCATCCCTACCAGCAAGGATCTTACATTCTAATGCGAATGACAAGTAAATATGAAAATATAGACATGCCAAATATAAAGTGAATAATTAGAAATGGAGAGACAGAGAGAGAGAGAGAGAGAGAGAGAGAGAGAGAGAGAGAGAGAGAAAAGTTAAATATGAGACAGTTTGGGAGAGAGGCCACTAGAAGTTTTGGGGATTGGGAAAAACTTCATGTAAAAGATAATGCTTGAGATGTGTCTTAAAGGAAGAATGAGTCTATAAGGAGGAGAGAAAAAGAAAGGAATAAGCATTTACCTAGTCCCTCCTATGTGCCAGACACTGTGCTAAGTAACCTTTTATAAATATTATTTCATTTGATCCTGACAATAACCCAGTGAGTTAGGTGCTATTATTCTCCCTGTTGTACAGTGGAAGAAACTGAAGCAAACAAAAGATAAGTGATTTACCCAGGGTTCCATGGTTTGTAAGTGTCTGATGCTGGATTTGAATTCAGATCTTCCTGACCCTGGGCCCAGTTACTGCATCCATTCACTGCACCACCAGCTGCCCCCGGCAGGAGAATGGGACATGGCTAAGACAAAAACATAGAGGCAGGAGATGGAGTGTCACGAAGCAGAAGTGGAACAAGGTCCAATGAGAATGGAAAGATAGTTGGGACTAGGAAGCGTTGGCCTTTAAAAGCTCAGAGGAAAATCTGCTAGCCTCATCCCTTCTCTTACTCAATCCCTCTTTAAGCATGCTAGGTGAGTCAGGGATTTGGGGTGGGAATTATCCAAAGCATTGTCTCCAGTTCTGCTTCACATGTGCAGACACAACCTGCAGGGCTAGGGTTGGGTTCCCACGCTGTAGGATCATGTCTCCCCCGCTCATCTTGATGACATTCCTGTATTACTCAGTGCAACTTGCAAAATTCCAGGATAGTTCATAGTCAAGAAATCAGCATGTTTCACTACATTTCAGTCTGATGCCTACACAAAATTGCATAATGAAATCCCAATGCTGTCCTGGAAATGAAGCAACAGAATTGAGGCTTAAGTTGTTGGAAAGCAGCTAGGAAAACCCTAATCAGCAAAAAATCAATGAGGATGTACTAGCATGAAGGCAGAGCTTACAGTCTTACCAAAACAGGAAAAAACAGCCT
>CM053594.1:207914614-207930260 GCA_028646575.1 Pseudocheirus occidentalis
TGGCAACTATTCTACAATTTATAATTTCGTTGTCATTAGTTCTCCATTTTCAAAAAAAAGGTCAATGCCATTCTTGGGTGATGTCTTGACTTGTGTGGGAACTGGATTCAAGTGAGGCTGAATTGTACAAAGTTATCAGCCTTACTCTCTCTTCCAGAGTCATTGAAAGTCCAGTAGAAAGACAAAAGTCAAAATGGATGTGGATGACTTTGGCATCTTTGGTGCCAAATCAAGCTCTATGCCCTCCATAGCTTCTGCTTCAGCTGCTTTCCTGGACATTGGAACAAATTGCCCTCTTCCACCCATTCTGCTAGGAGAAATCCTCACATGCTTGGGGTAGATAACCCCGATCTCACTGAAGAGTTTGAGTCCCATTTGTTGCCCTCAACCTGATTTTGTACATCTGCCAAGATGGTGTGTTTGACAGGGTATGACTGATGAACATACTGTATCTTCTTGGAGCCACAGTGAGGCTTGTATAAGGTAAACACCAAAGGTAGATGAGCAGTCCTGAAAAGGGCTTGGCAAGCTTTCCTACCTGACATGCTAGTCCCCCTTGAATACCCCATACATCCCACAATCTATACCATCAGAGAGTCGTCCAGGGCACAGAGAAGCTAAGGGACTTGTTCAGGGTTACCCAGTCAGAAGCCAATATGCATCAGAAGGGAGAATGAAATGACTCCAAGGCCAGTTCTTTATCTACTGAAATATACTGTCATATTTTTTATCTATAATAATTATAACTAAACTTCTGTGAATTCAATATTTGGTGGCAAAGAATCCTTCCCAATATTAGCAGTGAAGTGAGAAAAGTATGTACATTAACATGGTTCATTACAGGTCTGGCTTTTTGGAATTGTTGTCTATGTATTTTTGCATGCATGTACATCCATATGTATATACATATCTATCTAACTCTCTAATTATCATCTATCATCTAGCTATCTGGTAACCTATCTAAGTTTTTCTTTAAAAAATGGTAGCCTCTGAATAGCAATGTTCCCATAGGTTACACACAATGTGCCATAATTGACAGGTTCACACATGGAAATAAAAAGCACTCATTGACTAGAAGTGATAGAAGCTAGGAGAGACAAGAAAGAAGAAAACTAGTGAGGAAAAAAAGGAGAGAGCTATGTAAATGTGTAGGGATGTCAGTAATAGGGGTGGTTATCAGAAGCAGTGATACAAAGGAGTAACACAGAAGGAGTGAGCATCAAACATTCTGATGGCATGGAAGAAAGTCAGGGAAGAATGAACAGGATAGAGCTCTGTAGTCTGGGGGAGTAAATACTGTCAAATTAGATATGCATTTCTGAATGCTTTTAGGATGGCTCAACTCATCCTTGAATGTAGGAAGTGTCCTGGAGATAATTAAGAAATCCTTTGTGGGTACAAATGAGAAGGGCTGTAATGAAGACTATGCTGAAATAAAGGCAAATAACTCTTCCCAGCATTTTCCATCCCAAATATCAGCATAATCCTCCTACAATATCAGCATAACATCAAAAGGCTATTGCATTGACGAAGTTTTGTTTTCACATAGGTATAGGGAAAGAGCACTTCCAAATTTGAATGTCAGCCCTAATGCTTAAAATAGTTGTGAAATCACAGATAAAACATATAACGTCTCTGAGCTTAAGTTGTCCTCATCTATAAAATGGAAATGCAGTATCTATCAGTCAGGTTTCTATGCAGACTAAATGAGTGAATGTATGTAAAACACTCTGTAAATCTTTAAATGATACCAAAATGTCAATAAATAATCAAATATCAATGTAATTATAGGTAAACACATATGTACGCAAACACATCTGTCTCTATCTACATACACATCTGCATTTGGAAAAAAAGTTGATTGCTAAATAACAAAAAGAGTTGTACTTATTTGTTCATGAATAATGTAGTCTATATTGTGATGGAAACTGCTGTGCTCTATGATGAACTCAATGATTTTAGAAAAAGACGGGTGGACTTATATGAGGTAATGAAGAGCAATATGAGCTCATTATATACAAGGCAACCCTGTGGACAGTAACAGCAATGTTCTTTTAAGAACAACTGAATGTGTAAGTCATTTTGACTATTTATAAATACCCAAATTAACTGCAAAACATATATGAAGAAAGTGTGATCTGTAGCCAGAGAAAAATGATAAATAGAAGTAGGTAAAGAATAATTTTATATACATATGTGTATGTACACATACATACATACATATTTGTCTTTAATGACAGTCATCTCTAGGACAGGGAGAAAAAAAGGAAATTTACATAAAAAGAGCAAGTTTTACTTAATAGATTTGCAGTTTCATGAGCAATCATTTTTATTATTCCATGTTATGGAAATGCTTATTTTATTCCATAATTAAAAATAAAATGAATGTGGGTAAAAAAAATAATACAGTCTTTAAAGACAAATTTTCAATAATGGAAAGGGATACTGGAGGGAAGTTTTAAAATAGCCCTTCTGAGCTGTGCTTCTGATTCTTTGCCATTTTCACCATGTTGCCTTGATGCTCACTCACCCACCCTTCAGCTTCCTTCATCACCTGGGTCCTTCTAACCTTTCTTACCCTGGAACATCTCTGTACTTTGCTGGTCCACTTCTCCCATTGGTGAGTTCCTTCCAGGGGTCTCTATTTGGGAGATTCACTTACCTTCCATCTGTGCTTCTGACTCTCCACACATCCCACCATTCTTCACTCCTCCTTGACACAAGTCTGCCCCTCTGTCCCTTTTCATTCCCCTTTTATGTGTTGTCTTCTTCCATTAGAAGGTGAGCTCCTTAAGGGCAGGGCCCATCTTTTCTTAACATTTGTATTTATATGTCCTGCCACTTAGCACAATGTCTGTCCTATAGTAAGCGCTTAAAAATATTTATTGCCTGTTTGCTAAGACCATTTTACCATCTGCCAAGGAGATGCTCTTTGAGCGAGTCTCTATTACATCGAGGGTATGAATAGGTAATAGAATCTATGCCACAATGAGGCACTGTGTCTTGGCAACACATACGGATAGAAATAAAAGAGTTCAGGGAGAAGGAATCATTCACTTTGTCATGTAAACACTTGAGCTTTTTTATATAGCAAAAGAAAAACAGGAGATAACAGACCCTGAGGAGACGTAGAAGTTACTAAGAACTATAGAGTATATATCCATATATATATATATGTACTTTGTTGGGAAATAGTGAAAGTCATATGAAAACAGCACTGGAGTTCAAAATGGTGGGGATAAAGCAGGGTTGGAATTCTCAAATTGACAACAGGATCCAAGTCTAGAATTTATTCCTTAAGAATGTCATGGAGTTAGACACTCTACAAAAATTCCCTAAAGCACTTGTCCCCAACCTTTTTGAGCATGAGGCGTCTTGGTGGGACAGTGGATAGAGGACTGGGCCTGGAGTCAGGAAGACTCATCTTCCTGAATTCAAATCTAACCTCAGACCTTTACTAACTATGTGACCCTGAACAAGTCACTTAACTCTGTGTGCCTCAGCTTCCTCACCTGTAAAATGAGCTAGAGAAGGAAATGGCAAACCACTCCAGTATCTTTGCCCAGAAAACCTCAAATGGGATAACAAAGAGTCAGAGATGACCAAAATGAACAAACAACAACAACAACAAGCACTTTTATAAGATTAAAAATTATTTCCTAGACTCCCTCATGAAAGTGTTTGCACAAGGGATGTCTTTTGATTGTCACAAAATCAAAACCAAAAAAGGCTGCTATAATTTCATAATGCTTTTAGGTGAATTTGTATATTTTATTTTGAGCACAACTACATCTCTACACACATCTGAAAAACAGTAATGTATGTATGTGCCAAATATTATTCATTCAGTGTGCTGGAGGTATTATATAAGTCTGCATAATACTGCATATTTATGTGGATAAATCTTAATTAAGATGTTGGGGCTAGTAAATATACAAATCAAATGGGCAAGGTGAGGTGCACATCTGGATTTAAGGACTCCTTGCGATAATTTTCTGGTCCCCCAGCGTCTGCAGTCTGAAGGGTGGAAATCCTTGTTCTAGAGGAACAAAGAAGTTCTTAAAGGTCTAAAAGCTGCCCCATCACTGACACTGTCTTGAAGAGGCAAGAAGAAAAGAAAGCGAAGAATCACATCGTGACAGTGAAACACTCCAGTAAAACTTGATGGGCTGGAAGGATAGTGTCCTTTCAGAGTTGGGCAAAAACAAAGAAGTTTCCCAAGGAAAAAAAAAACAATTGTTTAGGATCTTAAGGTTCCCAGAAGTGTAAAGACCACAGCATTTGATGGGGAAGTTTTCTGGATTCAATGGCAAACTCCTGGGACATTCTAAACACATTTTCTTCTGCAATCATTGTGGTGACATCAGACAGCACTTATTTATCAGACAATGCCTACCAAATACAAGTATTCTGGAAAAAACTTTGTCTCTCACACATACACACAATACACATATGTGCGCACATTTGTATGTATGCATGTGTGTGCACATGTATATATGAATATAGTGACTATGTATACATACACTTGTATGTGTATATTTGGGGGTGTATATACATCTGTATATACACACACATATATAATACATATGCACATACATACATACACTCGTAGTGTATGTGCATGTGTCTTCTGTACTTAAATCTATCCCTTCTCTGTCATGGCTAGCCCATTTTATCACTGGAGCTCTGGTATCATGAATCATTATTGCATTGATCATAGTTCTTTCAGTTTTCAAAATTGTTTTTCTTGATAGTGTTGTTGTCGTAAATTGTCCTTCAGCTTTTGTTCCTTTCCTCCTTCACCAGTTTATACATGATGCCAAAATTGTTCACTTTTGTAATATCAATATAGCATAAATTGTTCCCCTGATTCTGCTCACTTCACTCTGCATCAGTTCATGAAAGTCTGTGTATCTTTGATATAGTTTCTTTTTTCATTTCTTACAGCACAATGATACTCCATTGCATTCATATTTGTTGTTGAACCATTTTCGGTTGTTTCTGATTCTTCATGGTCCCATGTGGAGTTTTCTTGGCAAAGATACTGGAGTGGTTTGTCATTTTCTTCTCTAGTTAATTTACAGATGAGGAAACTGAGGCAACCAGGGTTAAGTAACTTGCCCAAGATCACACAGCTAGTAAGTGTCTGAGGCTGGATTTGAACTCAGATGAATCTTCTTGACTTCAGGTCCAGCACTTTATCCACTGAACCACCTAAATGCCCTGTATTCATATGCTATAATTAATTTAGCCATTCTTCAATAGATTAGCCTTCCTTTACTTTCAAGGCTTGTTTTTTTGGGGGGAGAGCAAGGAGGCAGTTGGCACTGCAGAAAGAACTTCTATAAATATTTTTGTACATGTAGGACATTTCCCTCTGATTTCTTTTCGGTATAATTGGGTTAAAGTGCATGTGCTGGTCAGTTACTCTCTCTGTAAAATTCTAAGTTGCATCTTAGAGTAGTGTAGCAATTCATAGGTTCACTTATGAATTATCATGGAATTAACATTCCATTGATGTGCCTATTTTCCTGCAGCCGTGTCACCAATCAATCAATAAACATTTATTAAGCACCTACTGCATGCCAGTATTTATAATTTTCCTTTTTGGGGGATCATCTTTGCCATTCTGATGTGTGTAAGGTAGAGTATCAGTATTACTTGAATTTATATTTCTCTAATTAATAGTGATTTGGGACATGTTTTTCATATGGTTATAGAGAGCCAGACTTTTTTCCTCTTGAGAATACTCCTTCATATTATAAGGATTGTTGTATATATCAGAATTGGGAACTCATTTGGTTGTCTGATAGAGGAATGAATCTCTAATTCCTCATTTTAAACTTGCTTCAGATTCTTCCACACATAGTCTCCAGCATGGATATAAAAATTGTCCATTTATGTATGGAGATTCATGCGCCTTTTCAAAATATGCGTTAAGTTTAAAATAAAAGAATGAAACATTTCAGTCTGGGCAAAATTTCAGATGATGAAGATGATAAAAATGAAGCCCAAGAAGATGAAACAGTTGATAGCAATATCAGAAAACAAGACTGGCAAATCAACAGTTCCATGTGAGAAAAGTCACATTCAGTGAGTGACTTTCCCCCCCATTTCTCCTTCCCAGTTTCCAACTTTTGTGTTTGCTGAACACTTTAGTGAATATCAATTCCAGGAAACATTTCTGGGCTTTGTTGTGATACTGATGATTTTTCTATTCTTCAGTTTTTCTAACTTCTCACAAAATGGTAAAACTTTTAAAAAAAAGTTTAAAAATAATACATAAATTTATGATTATTAATTTTATCAATACTTTTAAATTTACTGTAACAAAATATTTTACATTCAAGTTAATTTTTTCTCTTACTAAACAAAGTTATTTTAGATTTGAAATGAGAATAAAAGATGTCTTATACATCTCAATTTTTTCCCTAAATGTTATCTTTTTTCTCACGAGGAAAACAATTTTTAAAGGCATGTGATTTTCCCCATGACCTCAACATTTTTAGAAATTTCACTTCTCTCCACACTCAAATGAGAGTGATATTGGTTGTATAAATGAATTATGGGAAATCTTTCTAAAACTGTTGCACAGTATAAACTCACAGTGCTATATAGCCCATTCTTATTATTACATAGACTTAGCTATACTAGGGGGGGACCAGAGTATCTCAAGATTCCAGAGAATATGTCCAAAGTACAATAGCTGCCACAGAGTTTGCAGGACAGTTCGAGAGACTGGACAGTTTTGGGGGGTACCGGCATTTGTGCATGACAGCACCTCTGATACTTGGCTTGTAGGGGTCTAAGAATCAAATTGGAGAGGCGAGAGTGGGAAAGAAGAGCTTAGTGGAAAAAAAGAAACCCCTTTCCTTCTCCTTTAGCACCAAACACATAAAAAGAAGAAAGGGATGGACTCCTATTTGACTCTTAAAGAGGGTTTTAAAATGTTTTGTTCTTACACATCAAAGGCACAGAGAGAAAGGGACTGAGAATTCCAAAGCCTGAAGTTTCTATTCCTTCCCCCACCCCAGTCCTTTTCTTTACTTGATTAGGATCAATCTTCTAAAATAACTAAAGCTGTTAATAAAACAATGATCACTCTAGAGAAGGTAGAAATGAGTGGCCCACTGTTTCCAGCATGAAGGAATGTGGCTTGGTCTGCACATTCAAACTTCTGGAAAGGGCACAATAGAACTGGAGACCTTAAAACCACTGGTTAAATCCACTCACATACCAAGATGGCAACCAGTTACCTCCATGCAAGATACCACCAAACATGTAGGAAAGACTTTTTTGGCATTAATTATTTCCCGGAGTATCAGCAAATTTTCAAGTAATCTCTTCTTTGTGTAGCACTGGGTTTAAAAAAAAAGCACCTGGTTTGTACATGTGTAAGCAGAATGTTTATTCTAAAGGGATTGCGTACTTGTCATTATGCTTAATTGGAATTTGACTTCTTAGGCGATTTTTCTTCCCACTTAGGCCTGAGACTGGTAGAGCTAAGGCCTTGGGTCCTTGGTTCAGCAGCCCTCGTTGGGGTAAGTCTGTTCTATGGCACATAGGAACAGTTGTAACTGCCTGGAAACAGGGTTTGAGCGAAGCTCCCTGCCCCCACCTTCAGGAAAAAAGAAATGTCTTAATGCAGCTGGGGTTTAGACAAAAAAGAGATTGTTAAAGCAGTTGTTACTTAGAGGAATTTGCTTAAAACCCAAACCCCAAACCAGAAACATCCCCAAACTCTCCTTAGATCCCGCCTCTTTTTTTGAGATTGCTGCTTCCCCTAAACCAAATTCCTTTCCTCAATTAAATGGAAAAAAAATCTTTTGGGGAGGGGGGAGAAGAAGGAACAACAACAACAAAACAGAACCTAAATCTTTGTCATTTAGGGTTGGATGTCCTTTTAATACTACAATTAGAGGAACAATAGATCATGTGATAGAAGGATTTAGGGAGAAACTTCTTTCTATCCCGATTTAAATTCAACCCCACCTGCTCTGAAGTTTGGGAATAGACTAAAGGAATCAATCCTTTTTTTTTCATTGTTGGAATTACCTTTTCCTTATAAAAATTAAGAATTCCAACAAGAAAACTATGGAAAACACATATGTAAATATACTAATTATATTAATGTGTGAACATGTAGATAAGACACTCAAATGAGGTACTATTATATATATTAAACATGAGCTTAATTTCACAGGAAAATGATATAAATGCTCTTAATTACCACTGGGACAATTATTAGTGAGAAGTAGTCCTGTTGATCTGAATAAATGGAAGAGATAATTTTGAAGAAGAATAATCTCATCAGTTATCACACAAATGTGATATTAAAATATGAAACCAAGTACAATAAAAGAGGAAAATCCATAACTTTTTCTAAATCATTTCCCTGATCATTTGTTTAACTATTGTCAGCATATATAAGAATTGTTGGTGTCTAGAAAATCTTTATAGAATAGTATCTATTTTGCACATATTTCAAAGTATATCAAATGTTTTAAGACCTGTTAGGTGATGAAATTTATCTTTTATAATTATATGATTATAGAACTTCAGAACTAACTCCCTCAAGATTCCCCTCAGGAAACCAATAGTCCAGAGAGGTTTAGTGATTAACTACAAGTGAAACAGCAGGGAAGGGACAAAGGTTAGAATCCTAGTCCAAGGCCTTCTCCACTGTACCAAACCATACTTGTATTCTTCTCTCTTTCTCCCTCTCTTTCTCTCTCTCTCTCTCTCTCTCTCTCTCTCTCTCTCTCTCTCTCTCTTTTTAAATGTGCACCATATTCCTCCAACAGTCTATAAGCACCAATAGGGTAGTGATGGTGTCTTATCTAAACTTTCTAAGTCCAATTGTGCCCAGTACAATGCTCTGCACAGAGGAGGTGCCTTAATAAATGCTTCTTGATTTGAACTGAATCCTATGTGCTAGGTCTTCACTTGTTACTAAATGTCATTGTGGTCAATGAGAATTAAATTTTTACTGAATTTCAGAATAATAATAAGAATTCATTTCTTATGAAAAAGCAGTCCATTTCTTCCCCAGGCATGTGGCCTATTTTGTATCTGCATGTATCTGGATGCATAGAGGACAGGGGCAGAAGGGAGCAGAGCTGACGAATAGGTGCAGAATGCTTAGCGAATGCAATCCCCACAAAGACTTTGTAGCATGCCTAGATATTCTGTAATTGGTTCCAGTCCATCAACTATGTATGTGCTGGTCTCTTTGATTCTTTGACCATGCCAATTAAATTGATCAATTGGCCATGCCAATTTGGAAGTGAACTTGATGGGATGAATGCTATGTAGAAATGTATTAAACATGAATCCATTTCCCCCCCCCCCAGGAAATGAGGTAGTATAGGGGAAAATGTGCTCCCAAATGTTGGGAGGAAATGTTTGCATTTCTGTTCTTGATATTTCATTAAAGTCACTACCACTTTGTCAATTAATAAGTATTAATTAAGTTCCTAGTATGTGCCAGGTTCTGTGATGAATTCTGGGACTATAAAGAAAGTCAAAAGACACTCCCTGCTCTCACAGGAGTTTATAATCTAATCCAAGAGACACCATGTAAACAACTGTGTGCAAACAAGATATACACAAGATAAAATGGGAGAAAAATCAATAGGGAGAAGACATTAAAGAAGACTGGGGAAGTCTTCTGGCAGATGATGGAACTTTGGCTGATATTCGAAGGGAGCCAGGGAAGGTGAGAGGCAGAGAAGAGGAAGAAGAGAGTTCCTTTCATGGGGGCAGCAAATAAAAATGCCAAGACTTGGGAGGAGTGTCATGTACAAAGAACAGCAAGGAAACGAGTGTCACTGCATTGCAGAATATTCAAGGTACATGGGGGAAGGGAGGGAAAGGGGGTGAATCTAGTCAAATAATCAAATAATATCACTGTTACTAACTGATTGGTCTTTAAAATGGCCCATTATTTAAATCTATTCCATTATTTCAAACTGAGTTCTTTAAGTTCATAGGCACTGTCCTATACTTTGTCTATTAGCAGTTGTCTATAGATCACAAAGCTCTCCTCTTTTTACCTTTCACCCCCTCTCTAGCCCTAGGTGGCAACATGCCTCTTATATTATCTTCTTATGGCCAACCAATAATAAAGTGTGTTAATTCTATTTTGTTGGATAATAGGTGATTTGCCCCTGGGAAAAAATGAGGTGATGATATTTTGTGCTCATTTATTAGCATAAGATTTAGTAACAAGCAACCATTTGGCACATAGGATTCAATCCAATCTGCACTGTGTGCTAGGCACTGTGGGAGTTACAAAGCAGCAGCTTCTGGGAGAATATGAGTAGGAGTAGCACAGGAAGGTGCAGATGAGTTATGATCTGTATCTTTGGAAGGAATATCCACATTGGTGAGATTAAAGACCCTTTGGAGTAATAGAATAGCAGTTTATCTTTTCAACAACTTCTTAGTAGTCAAATTCCCTACCCACTAGTTGGACACAAGATAAATTTTTATATGCAGATGGTACATTAGCGATCTGAAAGCGTTATTGCAATTCCTCAAATGCTTAACATTCCCATGATACGACAAGCTCAATGTCTTCATCAAGAAAATGATGGAACTGGAATAGATGGTCTGTATAGACCCTTCTAGCCCTAAATCCTAGGACTCTAAGTCACCATGTAAGTAGTGATTTTTACTCATTACACCACCATTCTTATATAATTTCTTTTCTGGGATGTTCAAATTAAGACTAACCCTAGAAACCTGGGTAGTTGGCCAAGCTTGTCTTCAGTTCACTCTAGCTATGACTTTTCTTATAACTCTCTCCTCATAGATATCATGATTTGTTCTATTCCCCCTTCCCTAGTATGCTTTCCTCCAATAATATCTATGGATAATAACTACAATAACAAGTATTAATTAAATGCCAACCACAAGCCATACTAGATAGTAGGGCTAGAAATACTAAAGTGAGACTATGCTTGCCCTAAAGGAGCTTACGTTCAATTGTGGGAATCAACCATTCTTGTGTGTATGGGAACACAAGCTATATAAAATAAAATAAAAAGCCAGTAACTTTGGAGTTAGAGGACATGGATTTGAGCCTCAGGTTTATTGCTTACTATTTGTATGACTCTGAGTAAGTAATTTCTTCTCTTTGAGCCTCAATTTCCAAATAGATTGGACTAGATGGCTTAGAAAGGTTCTTTCTGCTCTGTCCTGGATCCTATGATCTTAAATACATTGTGATTTGAAGAGGCAAATCTGCCAGGGTAATACAGAAAGACTTCTTGAAGGTGGCAGTATTTGAACTGAACTTTAAGGATACCTAGGGGTCCTGAGAGGCTGAGATGACAAGGGAGATGATTTCAGGCATGGGAAACACCCTGTGTGAAAACTTGGAGACAGGTAATGTTATATCCTTTATGGGGAATAGAAGGTATGCAAGTTCGGTTGGAATACAGAGTGACATAGTAATGCATCATCATCTTGGAAATACAGGCTGGAGACAGAAGGTGAAGCATTTTAAATGCCAAACAGAAGAGGTTGTATCTTATTTTAGCAGAGGTGGGGTACTTGAGGCCTGGGCACATGTTACCTTGAGGCTGCAAATAACCCACCGCTGTAGGAGCCAGTATAGAACCACTGAAGCTTCTTGTTCAAGGAAGAAACATAGTCATAGCCTTTGCAGACTTTGCAATTCTGTGAAAGATAAACTGGAGAAGGAAGAGACTGAATGCAAGGAGGAAATTTAGGAATCTACAGTAATACTCTAGCTAAGGAGTGGTGAGGACCTGAACTAGGGAGTTATAAATCAAGAGGATGGGGCAGATGCAAGAGATAATGATGAGGGGCAGTTAGGTGGAGCCGTGAATAGAGCACCAGCCCTGGAGTCAAGAGGACCTGGGTTCAAATCCAGCCTCAGACATTTAACACTTATTAGCCTTGTGACCTTGGGCAAGTTGATTAACCCCAATTGCCCTCCAAAAAGAAAAAAAAGAGAGAGAGAGATAATGATGAGGTAGAATCAGCCCCAGAATAGTTTGGAAGAAACTATTGTCTGACCAGTTTAGAGCTCCAGTTCCTATCTTTCAACTTTACTAGTTCTAGAACCACTTCTTGTCTAAGTTTCAGACCCATTGTCTTCCTGTCTCTCCAAACACAGAAAGATACAAATGAACAGATCCTCATAAGGAAAATCTGCAGTCCAAGAACACAGAATATATTTGAATGTTTGCTGGGGTTATGTTTTGTTATCTGCTGCCAGTACATACTTTTGAGCTCGCACAATGACTTGCACCCTCTCAGATGCTTCTTCTGAGTGCCTCACCTGATTACCAAAGGCAGTATGATGTGGGTGGTAGAGAACTGGGCTTGCAACCAGGAAGACCTAGACTGAACTCTCATTTCTCTCTGGGACTCAGTTTCCTTATGTATATAATGAAGAAATTGGATCTGATGATGTCTAAGTTCCCTTCCACCTCTAAATATATGATCCTATGAACTGATGCTCTCAGTTGCCCCCAGAACCTCCTAGCAATGTGGCTTCCATTCAACAAACATTTATTAGGCATCTACAATTAATAGGACTCAATGACAGATTCTAGGGATGAAAAACCCAAAGCTAAATCAACCTTGTCCTCAAGAAACTTAATTCTATTGAGATTATATCACATTCACACAGATTAATAAGTGAGAAAGTTTGAGTAAAGAAAGAGCTCAATTAACTAGGAGAGTCAGGGCAGGCTTCATTGGGATATGGCACTCCAATTGCATCTTGAAGGAAGATAAGGATTGTGAGAGGTGAAGAAAATAGTTGGGATAATTTACTTGAACCTTAGTGTCAATTTACATAATAAGGCTTGAGGATGCCCTCCTATGCATCACACAGTGTTTCCCTCCCTTTCCCTCTTCTCCCCTTCCCTTTCCCAAAAGACTGGAAAGATCTCTGCAGCCTTTGAATCACACACACTATACTAGACTTTGTTCTGCTATATACTATTTGGGATGAGGGTAGGAACTGACTGGGTCAACAGCATTTCTCCCTGTAATAGCAATCAGTTTAGCAGATACTTAGCACTTAGTAACTTAGGGCTAAGTAGCACTTAGTACCTTAGGGTTAAGTATGGAAGGTGTGAGCCCTGTCCCCTGTTGAGAGGGTGTGAACTCCTCTGTTGCCATGGAAGAAGGGTATTGACTGAGACAGGAGGCCAGTGTGTGTATATAAGCAAGAATTCCAGAGAGAGAGACAGAATTGGAATTTTTCTGTTGAAGGAAGCAGGATTGTCTCAGTATCTGGGAGCTGGGCTGCTAGATGGAGTTTTCCTGAGACCAGAATCTGGTGAAGGCTACCCGGAAGGCCAATATTCCTTCTGGGTCCTAGGGCCAGCTGAACTGCTGGAGAATTGAAGAAGCATGGCCAGGATAAGACTTCATTTGTTCATGGCCTGGCTGATTCTTGAGTTCCAGGCAAGAGAAGTGGTGAGGGGTTTGAGATGTGCTGAACCCTATGAAATTCAGTGTGTGCCAGGGATTGCCCTGAGGACCGGACGAGAACCTAGCAGCTGTCTGCTTCTGAATCCAGGGGACTGTTTGGTGGATTCAGGAGGGAGCTGGGACCATGGAAGAGGATCCAGGGAATCAGAGAGACCTCCTAGAGTCAAGATGAAGAAAAGGCCTCCCCTTGGAGGAAATTGAGGTTTGCTGGACACAAAGGGATGGAGGGTTTGTGTGGTTTTCTAATGACTGTATTTGTGATTAATGATATTTAGTAAGTAGGAATCTAGATTAGTGACTGATTGCTAGATTAGTGACTGATTAAGTCAATGCTTGTCCCATGAGTGGAAGTTTGATTATTGTATTGTGAATTGACTGAATGATTAAGTAATGATTTCCTTAAGGGGGAAACCAGATGATTATTCTTTTGTTCTTTGTTCTAAATATTGTGGCCACTGTAGTGAAAACTGTGTGGCTATTCTAATGTTAAGCTGTTATAAACATTATATTGTGACTTTCTATGATAAGATGTAATGTTGTAAATATTATATTGTGAATATTGTATTGATTCTTGATTTGTAATGGAATAAACAAGAGTGTTCACTATTATTGTGTAATCCAAACCTTAAAAGCTGTTCATAGTAGCTTTCTTTTGGGAATCTGCTGGTACATGGTGTTACACTCCCTTAGAGTCAGTTTTCTCATTCTCTCTCTCAGGCCAGTCCTACAATGCACCATAGTGGCTCGGGTCTATGCAAACATACACCTAGGATATACTTTGCTATAATTATTGACTTTTCCCATGTCACCACATTCAGCTCTAAAGCTGGACTCATAAACTAAGAATTGGCATGTATTAGATTTGAGGCTGCCTTCTAATTTCCCTAAGCATACACCACAAGGTTACAAACACCTGCTTTCCTGCCACAGAAAAATCATCTGTATCCTGTACCCTCAGGATACACCTATACTTCAGCTCCATAACATTGTAAGATCTTGATATAATGGAGTACTCTTCCTGGAAGTGTTTGCATCTAAAAAGAAAACTTCAGGGCACAGATCCCAGAGGAAGGACTCTCAAATGATGTAATTTTCAGAGACCCTTGTCTTGAAAAGTATACACACATGTATATGTGCATGTATATATACACATAACATATCCACACCATGCACACATATACACGCACACATATGCATATATACACGTGCATATATGTAAATGTGTGTATGTGTGCTGCATATCTATGATGAAATTTTCAGACACCCTTGCCTTCTGAGTATGAAATATATTTGTGTATATACATATACGCACACGATATGTTCTATTCATTACATATACACATATACACATTTCTCTATCTTGATATCTCCAATATTTTTCATATGTGTGTATACCTAACAGTAATAACTAACATGTATATACCACTTACTATGTACCAGACATCACGCTAAATGCTCTACAATTATTATCTCATATGATCCACAACAACAATCCTGAAAGGTAGGTGCTATATGTATATATATGTGTGTATGTATACATATGTATGCATACATGCACTATATATAGTATATAATGTGCTACACTGGCTATAAGGCCCAGTGACAGGTTCTAGGGATAAAAAACCCAAAGATACATCAACCCTATCCTCAAGAAATTTACATTCTATTGAGATTAAATCACATTCACACAGATTAATACATGAGACAGTTTGAGTAAAGAAAGAGCTCAATTAACTAAGAGAGGTAGGAAAGGCTGGGTTTTTTTGGAGGGAGTAAGGCAAGGCAGTTGGGGTTAAGTGACTTGCCCAAGGTCACGTAGCTAGTAAGTGTGTCAAGTATCTGAGGCTGGATTTGAACTCAGGTCTTCCTGACTCCAGAGCTGGTGCTCCATTCACTGAGTGACCTTTACATAGTATAGTAGATATTATTCCTATATACATACACATCCATACATATATGGGAGAGAGAGGGAGAGGGAGAGAAAGAGAGAGAAAAAGAGAGAGAGACAGAGAGAGAGAAGAGAAGAGAAGAGAAGAGAAGAGAGAGGAGAGAAGAGAAGAGAGGAGAAGAGAAGAGAAGAGAAGAGAGAAGAGAGAAGAGAAGAGAAGAGAAGAGAAGAGAGGAGAGAAGAGAAGAGAAGAGAGCGAAGAGAAGAGAGAGGAGACAA
>CM053594.1:207930760-207953188 GCA_028646575.1 Pseudocheirus occidentalis
ATATATATATATATACACACACACACACACACACATACACACACATATTGGTAGTCATTGTATTTTAAAATAACTGGAAGAAAGCCTTTAATGCATTGGATGGCTCATGAGTAAGAATATCTTGGTTCAAATCCTATCTCTGGCAATTCTTGTGTGACCTTTGGCAAGTCATTCAAACTCCCTGAGACTTGGTTTCTTAATTTATAAAATGAGGAATCTGAAATCCTGTCAGACTCTAGATATCAGTTCCTATGGAACAAAAGAATTATTTATTATGGGTGTACTATATATGCTAAACATTTTAAACTGTCTCATTTGTTCCTCACAACCGCCATGGGAGGTAGATGCTATTGTTATCCCCATTTTACAGTTGAGGAGACTGAGGCATTGGTTAAGCAATTTGCCCAGAGTCACACAGTTAGGAAGAATCTGAGGCCAGATTTTAACTCAGGTCTTCCTGACTTCAGGCCCAGAACTCTATCTACTGTAACACCTACCTGCTTCTATGACCTACGTAAAGACAGATGAAATTCCCACAGGGTATGAAGGCAGGGAGGGATTGAAATGTGCATTGGCAAAAGGAAGTAGTCACACTTATGAAACCGTGGATTTAAAGCTATACTCTTTCTGATTAAAACCAATATTTGGGTGGTCCTCCTCTTCCTCCTTTATATTTTTAGCATCTTGTAATCTAGTGTATGGGGGATAATTTAATCCATATTTAACCTATGAAACAACAAGAAACAAACAGAAGATGTAAGTGCTACTACTAAAATCACTACAACTACTACTTCCTACTACTGTGGCTATTGTAGCCATTTTGATCATTAGGATGCAGAAATTGAGTTTGTCTTTTGATCATATGTCTTACTGCTAAAGAATTCATGTACTTTTCTAAGCCCCTAACTGATTTAGAGTTAGAAAGTTTCCTTTAATTTCTGTTATATTATGATAATCCACCTTTATCATCCCAAACAATTAGGGGAGTTGTCTTTCTTTTTTTTTTGGAGGGGGAAGGTGAGACAATTGGGGTTAAGTGACTTGCCCAAGATCACACAGCTTGCTAAGTGTCAAGTATCTGAGGCCATATTTGAACTCAGGGGATCTTGACTCCAGAGCTAGTGCTCTATTCACTGCACCACTTAGCTGCCCTGGGAGTTGTCTTTCTACTGTATGGTTCTGAGGCACCAGGGTTTCCTCTACCTTTCTATCCCTATATGATTCCTGTCTTTCTATGGATCTTCCAGAGGACTCAATGTGTTAGCAGTTTTCTTCTAGCTTTAACATTACATGGATACCATTACACAAATACCCCATGTGACAACTAGGTTGTCCATCTCTTTGGCCTCATGTTTGCCTGATCCAACTCCATTTTTGGTCATACTTGTTCTTGATGTCTTGTCATATACGAACTAATGCTGCCATTTTGCTGTAGAAGCTTTTACCAGTCATTCAACTTATTATTGCCTTTAGGCTTACCTGCAATTTTCTTTTCTTTCCTTTTTCCTTTTGAAGTTATAATCTTCTAAGATTTGCTACCATAATTTGCAACTGATATTAGAAAGATGGGCATTTGCAACAGGGCAGTTTAGGATTGCTGAAAGCTGTTCACAGTTTCCCAAATGTAATCCAGTTCATTCTCTTCCTAATCAACTTTGCTTACAGTTTATTGTCCATCTGCTATATCTGTCTGAATAAATGTACCAATAGAATTTAAAGCCTGACTGCTTTGCTCTCCTTGGAAATATGATTAGCAACTAAAACATAATTACCTTCCAGCTACTTGGAATATGGGTGCTGGAACATAATAATTCAGTCCTTCTCTACCTAAGTCAAAGATTCTTAACCTTTTCTGTACCATGGACCCCTTTGGAAATCAGATGAAGTTTATGACCCCCTTCTCAAACTAATATTTATGGCCTCCATTCACAGTTGAAGGACATACTAAATTTCAGTTAGAGATTATTGAAAATGAATATATAATTTTCCCCCATCTAAGTTCATAGTTTAAGTTTATCCACAGAAACCTTGAGGATATGTAGACCCCAGGTCCATTCAGAAAATAAGTGTCTGGACAGTGGGAAGTTACAAGTTATGGGACAGGATTGGGAGGCTGCTTTCTGTTTTTATGAGGGTTGTCCCTTTCTGATCCAAAATTGACTTGTCCCTTTTAATGGGGGTGGTATGGAGGGAACTTCCATGGCTTTTGGATTTATTTTAAAAGTTGGAGTGCATAAGATAGGATATTGCTTGAAACCTCAGGGGATGCTGAAGAGCAGATTGTGTTCTAGTAAGAAGGAAAACAATAATATAAGTCCCAGCTGGACTGTGAGGAGCATGCCAGAGTATTCAGTCTTCTATACTCTCCACTTCCTTCCTGCTGAACCCAGCATCAGGAAACAACTCCCTTCACTCACTTCTGGTTGCATTCCTATAGACTTGAGTTATAGATAACATTTTTGCTTTCTCTCTCCTCAGTTGCGTAGGAAGCCTGACTAGGCTTGGTATATTCATGATTTCACAGCATCCTTTTTGTAGGAATGCTGTACTTTTGTGCACTTGAGATAACTCTGAAGAACCTGTCATGAACCTCGGAATATTTCTATGCCACCATGAGGTATCACAGAAGGACTTTAGTGAAGAAGAGACGGGGTAATTTTTTCCCTAAATGATCACCTTATACTTGTTCACACAACCTCAGTAGTCATTCTTCTACCTATTCCAAAATTGTTTTCTTTTAAATTAATATGAATACACACATAAAGAAACTCCAGGATGAACACTAATACTAAAACTCAACCATAGCTAGCATTTCTGTGGTCACACCAGGTGGTACAAGGCATAGAATAGCAGCTCTGGAGCTAGGAGGACCTGAGTCCAAATCCGGTCTCAGACAATTACTAGTTGTGTGAGCTTGGGCAAGTCACTTAACTCTGCCTTAGTTTCCTCATTTGTAAAGTGATCTGGAGAGGGAAATGGCAAACCACTCCAGTATCTTTTCCAAGAAAGCCCCAAATGGGGTCGCAAAGAATTGGAAATGAATCAACAGCAAGGCGTTTATACAGCACTTAAAGTTTTTCCAAATTCTTTACTTATATTATCTCATTTGATCCTTACAACAACTTTGTAAAGTAGGTACATTCCATTTTATAGATGAGGAAACTGAGACCAAGAGAGGCTGGGTCATCCTCTGGTCCCACATCTAGTAAATGTCTAAGCTATGTTCCTTAATATGGACTCCCAAGGTGTACAGACTAAAACAGGACTATTTTTATTATGGAAAATCAGTTTAGAGCAGCAGTTCTCAACCTGTGGGTTAGGTTTAATTTGTAACAATGAAAATATATCCTACATATCAGATAGATCCATAACAGTAGCAAAATTACAGTTATAAAGTAGAAATGAAAATAATTATATGGTTGGGGGAAAACTGTATTAAAGGGTCACGGCATTAGGAAGGTTGAGAACCACTGGTTTAGAGGGTGGTTTTTCTGTCACGTCAGCATTAACGCACACATACACACACGCAGGAAAGAAACTGGGATGGTAAAAGGAGATAAGGCAGTAGATTAGTTTGACTTTAGAGGAAAGCATCAGGCCAAGATTATTTCCTCTATCAGACTTGGGGGGGGGTGGTAGAGGGGAGGAGACAAGGGAAAGTAGCAATGTGTGTTTATAAAAGATGTACCAGGGTGTGTCCCAACTATGTGGGCATGCTGTTTCCTAATGGCCTCCTTTTCTCTGACATCAAAGCAATCCTCAAGTCTTCTAAACTGTTCCTGTATCATGTCTCTGACATCTCTCTCCTTTATGCCATCCCTAGGCACATGAAAGAGAATTCTGGGCAAAGGAAACAGCTGAGACAAAGGTACAGAGTCATGAAAACACAGGGCATGTCCAGGCCAGTTTGACTGAAGTATAGAATGAATGAAGGCTAGTAGTGGGAAATAAGGCTGGGTCATGGAAAAGCTTGAACACCAAACTCAAATACAACCTCTTTCAGAGGTTATTGTCATTTCTCTGACAATGACATCTCCCTTCTTGGGATTCCAACATCAATTTGTTTGCAGTTCTCTCAAGGTACAGATTTCCTTGTATTGTAGTACTTTGTGCCTATGTCTTATATTTGAAGATTTTTGTTGGCAGAAACTATGGCGTTCATCATTAGGATCTCATACAGTGTCTTGATCATAGTAGGATCTAGTAGGCCCATTCACTGGTTAAGTGAGTAATTGAATGAATGAACAATTAGAAAGAAGGATTAAAAGTGCCTCTGAGAGAATGATTTGAATAAATTGAAGTATAGTGATTTAAAATCTTTTCCTAAGAATACATTTTGATGGGATTGAGGTGAATATATTATTACTGGTTACTTCACAATTTAGGAGATAATGACCTCTTCACATCCCTCAATCCTTTTAATAAATATTGGAGACACATGCAGATTTCACAATAATGATCCATGTTTATGGGTTGTTGCTGGTTTGTTTTTTTTAATAGACTATCTTCTATCTCTCTTTAAACTGATTCTATTTTCACGAACTTTTAAATTTCAGGGGAAAAGTATAACTCTTGGATATACTGTGTTTGGGAATTTTCATTTGAACAAGGCCTCAGCATAGTCAGCTTTTGTCTTTACAGTAGACATAATGTCTGCCAAAGAATTCATACACTCTAAAGAGGGCCTAATATTTGGGCATTTGTCATGAAATGGATGCCTAAATGGAAAGAATATGAAACAGTTCATTTACAAAGAGGATATACCCATAGAAAAAATTCCTAATCCCTCTAGAAGGCAAAAGTCTCTCTGAAGTGATTGACAGAACCTCAGTACTAAATTTCCCTTCTTGTTTCTTTTGCTCTCTTGCTTGGGTAATTCCTTCTTTGTTCTTCCCAGTCCTGCCCCTCAATACACACAGCCCTAAGGGTGTTACAATATAAAGTTTTCCCCTAACTGCTAAGCATCAAAATTAGAACTTCCCTTCCCTCCTTTCCCCTTCCCTCCCCTCTCCTTCCCTCCCCTCTTTCTCCTTCCCTCCCCTCCCTTCCCCTCTCTCTGTTTTGTTTCCTCATTTATAAAATGAGATAATAATAGTACCTATCTCCCAGGATTACTGTGATGATCAATTGAGATAATATTTGTAAAGTACTTGAAGGCAAACCTTAAAGGATATATATATATATATAAATGATGACTATGTTAAAATTTTAATATCTTATTTTTTATTAATTATGTGGAAAAATAATTTTAACATTCTTTTTTTTCAAATTTTGAGTTTCAAACTCTCTCCTCCCCCCTCCCTTCTCATTGAAAAGACAAGCAATTTGACATAGATTGTACATGTGTAGTTATTCAAAACACATTTCCACGTAAGTCATGTTAGTAAAGAAAACACGGACAACCCCTCCCCATCCCCAAGAAAAATAAAGAAAAAGTATCTTCAGTCTTCATTCACGCCCCACCAGCTTTTTCTCTGGAGATGGACAGCATCTTTCATCACAAGTCCTTCAGAATTGTCTTGGATCATTGTATGGCTGAGAATAGCTAAGTTATTCGCCGTAGATGTTGCTGTTACTGTGTACAATGTTTTTCTGGTTCTGCTCATTTCACTTTGCATCACTTCATGTAAGTGTTTTCAGATTTTTCTGAGAGTATTCTGCTTATCGTTTCTTTTAGTTCCATAATATTCCATCAAGATCATATACTTGTTCAATCATCCCTTAATTGACGGGCCTCCCCTCAGTTCCCAGTTCTTTGCTACCAAAAAAGAACTGCTATAAATATTTTTGTATGTATAGGTCCTTTTTCTTTTTTAAAACTCTCTTTTGGATATAGACCTAGTAGAGATATATTACTGGGTCAAAGAGTATGCATAGTTTTATAGTCCTTTGGGCACAGTTCCAAACTATTCTCCAGAATGGTTGAATCAGTATACATCTTCACCAATAGCAGATTAGTATTTTAATTTTCCCACATTCCCTCCAGCATTTGTCATTTTCGTTTTCTGTCATATTAGATTGCTATTATTATTATAGGTTCTGGCTTGGACTCAAAATTCAGTTTAGTCTTGGTTATGTGATCATGGATCCATCATTTCACCTCTCTTGATTGCAAGTATTTCTCTAAGTTACAGAAGAATTGCTAAGCTGAATCATAAGCTTATATAAAGAGCACAAGTCTAACTCATGGGTCATAAAGAAAGCTTCTTTTGTTTCGTTTGGTTTTTTTCAAAGAAATGCTACTGATAGCTTTTGTTTTTATATGACTTTCACTTCTGAATATATCACCACTTGCCTACACCAAAATCCATCCCTTGTAACAAAAAATTAAAAAGGAATAGCTAAATGGAGGAAAAACAGTTCCACAAAACTAATCAATACATCAACAAAGTCTGACAGCATGTGTTCCACATTCATAGTCTCTCACTTAATGACTGGATGGAGAGAGATGGATTTTCTCATCTCTCTTTCAAGCCAAGTTTGGTCAGTATAAATAAATGATTTCCTGAAGGGAATACCAAACATATAAAACAGGTTCTTCTTAGAACATGGCCAATAATGAAAGGTCCAAACTGAAGGGAAGCATTTGGATAGTAATACCAGAAAGGAGGTGGGTGGGGCAGGGAATGCAATTATCTACTCCAGAGAACCAGTATGGGTTAATGCTATGTGATGGCAGGGGGCTATTGTCACTTAGCAGTCAACTTTAAATGAAAGTGTTGTGGGAAGGAAGGAACTTTCTTTCAAAAAATAATTTCCATAGGCTGAGCTGGGATAACACCAGGCATTCTACAAGGATGGGAAAGATCAGTTAAATAGATGGAAAGTTAGCTGGAGGCAAACCCTAAAGCAGACTACTGATTTGGCCAGAAGGATAAAGGACAAAGATTTGGCAGAAGAGAGTTCATAGTAATACCAGATTTCTTAAATTTCTGCATTGGTTTCAATATGGTAAAATTATCTTTTAAAAAAAATCCTTGTTTTTACATACTTTGAAGCTGATGAGGTTTGAATGAAAATTTTAATATGGTCATAATCATACAGATACCAACCCCACAAGGGTTTCAAATCAATCCTAGACTAAAATGACTCACTCTTGTTTGTATATATAACTTAGTTAATTTAACAAACTAGTGGTTATATATACTATGTATAAGATTCTAGATCAGATACTAAGAGTATAAGGATGAATATTGGCTCAGCCATTGCTCTCATAAGTGTGTGTGTGTGTGTGTGCATGTGTATTAAGAGGGGATAGGGACTGGGCTTGTGATGTCATTGGCACTGGGAATTGCCTCTACCAGTGTAGGTCAGCACCCTCTCACCTGCAGCCCTGAGAGGTAAAATGATTTGCCTAGAGTCATGCAGACAGTGTCAGAGGGGAGCCTTAAACCTAGGGCTTCTTGTTTCAAGGGCAGCTCTTTATCTCTCCAACGAAGATAACATGTATTTATACAAATTACCATAATATAAGCTAGAAAATTATTAAATGCATAGAAGTCAAGAAGAATGCCCTGTGAGATTCAAGGATGGAAACTTCATTTCTAATTGCAGAAAATGAATGAGATGACCCTTAATGGGAGACGTGTAGACCTCAGGAGGTAGAGATGGGTAGGAAGGTTGGGTGAGCAGGGGTAGAGGACTAGCTCAAGGCATGAGGAAAGTTGCAGGAGTGGGAATAGAAAGATAATTGTAGAGAATGAATGGTGAGTACTTTAGAATTGGTTCACCTGTGGAGAGTGCAAAGAGGAGTAACATGAAATAAGACTGTGAAGAAAGGTTTGAAGCAGATAGTAGAAGGTCTTGAATGCCAGTGTTTATATTCTATTTAGTAGGCAATGGACCATTAAAGTTTTTGAGCAAGAAATGTAGTTTAGGAAGATTATTTTGATACTGTGTGAAGGATCGATTAGAGGTGGGAATAGTTGGAAGCAGAGAAAAAGGTAAGTTTGATAGCCAAAGTAATAATGTTCTGATCAGTTTAAAATTGGAAAAGGTATACAACAAGGCTGTATGTTGTCACCTAATTTATTTAACTTACATGCAGAGGATATCATGTGAAATGCCCAGCTGCATGAATCAAAAGCCAGAATTAAGGTTGCCAGGAGAAGTATCAACAATTTCAGATGTGCAGACAGTACCACTCTGAGGGAAAAAAATGAAGAATTAAGAAGCATTTTCATGAAGGTGAAAGAGGAGAATGTAAAAGCTGACTTGAAGCTTCACATAAAAAACAACAACAAAAAAACCCTAAGATCATGGCAACTGGTCCCATCATTATCTGGCAAATAGAAGGAGAAGAAATGGAAGCAGGGTCAGATTTTATATTCTTAGGCTCAAAGATCACTATAGATGGTGAATACAGCCATGAAATTAAAACATGCTTTCTCCTTGGAAATAAAGCTATGGCAAATCTGTACTACATAGTAAAAAGCAGAGATATCACCTTGCAGACAAAGGCCCATATAGTTAAAGCTATGGTTTTTCTGGTAGCAATGAGAGTGGGTCTATAAGGAAAACTGAGCCCTGCAGAATTGCCTCTTTTGAATTGTGGTGATGGAGATAATTTTTGAAAGTCCCTTGGACAATAAGATCAAATCAGGTAGTACTTAAAGAAATTATTTCAAACTATTTACTGGAAGATCAGATACCGAAGCTGAAGCTTAAATATTTTGGACACATAACGAGAAGATGGAACTCATTGTAAAAAGCCTTGATGTGGGAAAAATTGAAGGCAAAAGAAGAAGGGGATGGTAGAGGGTGAGATGGATAGATAATGCCATGGAAACAATGAACGTGTGTTTTGGCAGCCTTGGGGAGATAGTAGAGAATAGAAGGAACTGGAGTGCTACATGGGGTTAGAAAGAATTGGTCATAACCTAATGGCTGAAAAACAATAATGTTTCTAACTAAGGCTGTGCCTTAGTCCCAGGGAAAGGGAAGGTCTTGAACTATGAATGCCAGGTTTCTTACCACTTCAGATACATACCCAGATATGTATGTGCTGCACACACCTGTACAACCCTTTTTTGTATGTATTTGCATCTGTGATTTCATTGATATAGGTAGCTTCCAGTATGGAACCTCCTTTTTTATCAATGTATATTAGAATATTAGCAATTCTTTTGCTATTCATTGTTTTAGAGATTGGTGTGAGGCACTGAGAGCTTGTGACTTGTTCAGGTTCATGCCCCCAGGATATGTCAAAGATGGAACTTGAATCCAGCTTATCGTAGCTCTGAGATTGACCCTCTACTGACTTTTCCTATATTCTCTCACAGATACTTAAGTATATATGTGTAGGAGAGGGAGAGGGAAAGAGGGAGAGAGAGAAAGAGAGAGAGAGAGAGACAGAGAAAGAGACAAAGAGACAGAGAGAGACAGAGAGAGAGTGAGAGAGAAGATAGACAGACAGACAGACAGACAGATAGATAGATAGATAGATAGATAGATAGATAGATAGATAGATAGATGGAGATTTTTTCTCTCCCATATTTATCACCATTGCTGTGGGCCAACACTGATACATGGTGATCGGTTCAAGGAGATTTTTGCCAGGGCACATATAGTTTACCCACATCCCAATTCCCTCTGTTCACAGCTCAGTTAATTTTATCTTGGGAAAGTTCTTTCACAGACACACACACACACACACGTGCGCAAGCGGCGCTACAAATCCTCTTTTACCTTTTACCTTTCTCTCTCTCTTCCATCTCCCACCCTTAGGGAAACGATTGCTGGATTCCTACCATGTATTGGACACTATGAAGATTAAGCAAGAAAAAAGAGTCATAGTCCTTGTTCCAGTTGTCCTTGAGCTTATACTCTAAACCAGACCAACAGTTATCATAAATTGCGGTTATCTGGTCAACTAAACAGAGACATAGCTCCTGCTTTCATGAATCCTTCACTCTTCAACATAAACCTAGACTCAACATAAAATGAACAGGGTTTTTTGGGAGGAGCAGGCAAACTCAGAAAACAAATGCATATTTAAAATATAGATAGAAAAACTCTTCACACTTTTTCTTTTTTGCTGTTATTTCCCTTTTACTTTTCTGTTATCCTCCCACCCCCCCCTCACCATTTCCTAGCTCCAGGCTGGTTAAGTCAACTTTTGTTAATATGATCATTCCATAGTCTTTGGTTACATGTTTGTGTGGAAAAAAAAATTGCATGCATGCTGGGTGAGGATCTTTCTTTGTCTCTTGCTCTCCATTTTTTTTCATTGGGAAATCAGATAGCCACAAGAAAAGGGCTAAGATCACAATACGCTTTAGCAAATGTAAGAGCAGCCTGTAATCTCTCTCTCCTTCTGGGCTTCCATTTCCTGGCTATCTAACATATCGGGTAGTGTTCCTCTGCAGAGCTGGCAGGATCAAAAGTCAGGTGGGGATGATTTAGGTTCCATTTCTATTATGAAATAATTGTCTTATCTACATGATAATGCACATATATATTCATGTTAAATTATCTACATCCTAAGTACTCACTCATGCCCCAGAGAAGATGATAAATGTGCCAGCTGCTGACATGTTGTGGTGAGATCACCGAGATGGTGTGGAGCAGGGCATTTTGCCAATGATTTGGGTGGCTACTTTTTCGGGGAATGAGTTACACTGAAGCAGCTACTGCTGCTCCATCCCTGATACTGGTTTCTAATATCTTTCACTGGAAGAAGGCCAGAGACCCTGCACAGAGATTGTGACCCATTTTTCATCTTTTGGCAATAATCTATTTCCTGAATTACCCTCTTTTGCCTCTGGAAGCCTCCTGGGTAAGGCTGTTATGTGACTGGGCTGAATTGAATTACCCAACAGCTTGCTGTCATGGGGACGGATGTTCCTGGGTAGGAGACCCTTTAGTTTAGAGTTTGCCTTGATGTTAAAACAGTAAGTTTTTGTTGGGGCTTAGTAGAAGGGGCTGTTCTTGGTACATTCTAAAAATGACATAATCCCCTTTTATGAAATTGATGTCATGCACCTATCCCTGGGTTTAAAAAAAAATCATAGAATAGCCTGATATGAAATGTCTCTGCCACAAGATCAGGGGAGTGGACTAAGGGAGAACAGGACATGACTGAGACCAGGATCCTTCTGCTCCTATTAGCTAATGCTTCTCCTCCTCCTCTCCATCTCTCAAGTTGGCAGCTGTCTCTCCTCAGCTAAAGAGCAGGGCTCGAGTGCGTGGGCTGAGAAGATGCAGGTGCCATATGACAAGATTTTCACCAGGGGCTTTAAGCCTGTGAGGCCCTCATTGTGTGTGAGCTGGAGTGTTGCTACGCAGTGCAGCATTAGTAAGGAGAGATCTCCTTGGGTAACTTTTGTATTCCTTAAACAGATTGTGCTTGCAGGACTTGGGAGCAGACCCCCTGCTGGCCTATTGTCTTAGCCTACGGTACCGTGGGTAAGAGGAAGCAGGGAGGAGCCAGG
The DNA here is from genome assembly GCA_028646575.1 of Pseudocheirus occidentalis. Classification (NCBI taxonomy): domain Eukaryota; kingdom Metazoa; phylum Chordata; class Mammalia; order Diprotodontia; family Pseudocheiridae; genus Pseudocheirus; species Pseudocheirus occidentalis. The sequence continues at coordinate 207,942,193 of CM053594.1, forward strand.
GAGCTAAATGTTAACTAGCTGTTCCCTACAACTAGAGTCAAGACCAGTGACCGGCTGTCTTAGTCTCTTAAAGTGTTGGAAGATAGATGTAGACTATAATATGACACAGGGCTGTGGGAAGGAATAGAATTTATTTTATCTGCACTCAGCAAACAGTGAGGTACATATAAACCTGCATGTGAGTCAGGATGAAATCTTCATACCTATGCTTGACTGACCATTTCTGCAGATTTGGGGAGGGCAGAATCATTCACTTTAAATAGGCCCCATTTAAAGCTAGTAAAGTTGCAGTAAATAGGGCCTAGTTTAAATGGGCCACCTGGTCCTTAGGCATCTTTCATCTGCAGATTTCAGCCATTGGCCAGACCTAATTGCAAAGCCAGAAGGAAGAGCTAAGAGTTCTGGTCAAGGGCAGTGTGAAATCTGTTAGTTTCAGTTCACATGGATTATCACGAAGCTGTTTGACCATATTCATTTGCATGATCAATGGGGTTTTTCTTTGAGTCTGAAATTGGGGTACACCCAAAGAGTCAAAGCGAAACTTGACTAGGTTTATTCCAATTCATTCTGAAACTGAATTTTAAACTCTAGCCATCAGTCTTGATGGTTTGGGTGACGCTTTCACTGAACTTTTTCCATTTCTTTCTTTCTTTCTTTCTTTCTTTCTTTCTTTCTTTCTTTCTTTCTTTCTTTCTTTCTTTCTTTCTTTCTTTCTTTCTTTTTCTCTTTCTTTTGTTTTCCTTCCTTCCTTTCCCCTATCCCTCCCTTGTCTTGCTCTCTTTTCCTCCCTCCTTATCTTTTTCCACTTTTTCCTTTCTCCCCCCTTCTTCTTTCCTTGCTTTTTCCCCTTTCCTTCCTCCTTCCTCTTTCCCATTTTATTAGAGCTGAAAGCATAACCTAGACCTATGATTATTTCATGGATAATGAGAGAAATCTACAACTTCTTTTGCAATTCAGTTACACTCTCAAAATTATTATAATGATTATCCTTTAAATAACAGTTTGGAAAATCTATTCAAGATCTTTGATTCACAAAGATATCATAGAAACATGTTAAACATGATATCCCCATTTTTTACTCTCTTGAGAAATCTCAAGCTACCTAGTTTGAGATTTGGTTTAAAGTTTAAAGTTGAAATTCAAATTAGCACAGTTTAGTGGGAGATTTAATTTCAAAGAGATCTGGATGAAAATCACAGCTGTGATATTTTGGAAACTATGTAGGAACAACTTACCATATATTAGGACATTTGAAAGACCAAAGTTAAGTGTTGAAGTAAATATTGATTTCCCTTTTAAAAATACAACATCTGGCTTAAATTATTAAAATGTAAGGATGGAAATAAATCTTTAAGATGTCATGTCATTGCCCTTACTTCACTTTTCCTTGACCATGTCTTTGTTGGTACCACATTTGTATTTTATCACAGAATTAAAATCATTATTATTATTTTGGAGGAGAAAGATAAGGATAATAGGACCTATAACAGTAACAATCAAAGTAAGTAGATGTATGTGATTTTTCTCTTGAATTTTCACATTTTAGTACCCTAGCCATTCAGTTGAGCCCCTGGGACCGCTAAAAGTAGACAATGCTCAAATTTATTGAGAGATAGTGTGGTACTGTAGACGGCTTCTAATCCCATCTCTGATGTAGAATGGCTGGGCAAGTTATTTAATTGCTTGGTGTCTCTAGTCAACTCTATAAGACTCTGTGTTGCAAACTAGTTGTAGTTGGTAGTGAGATCCTCACCAAGAATTCCCTATGTTTAGTACAGTGCCTAGCCCATAGTAGTTGCTTATTTGATGTTTATTGATTACCCTGATGAAATCAGAGGTCCAGATGGGGAAAAAGCAAAGAAACTTCCCCTCAAATCTTATATTACAATGTTGGTGACCATAGATTCTCAAAGATTATGCCAGTACATGTAACTTCTATCTCTCTTTCCCTGGCTGCTATTTGTTTATATGTGTTGTCTTCTGTGACAATGTAAGCCTCTTGAGGGCAGGGATATTCTATCTTTTTATGTTTTTATCTCAAGCATGTAGAACAGTGCCTGACACATAAGAAATGGTTAAAATGGGAAGCCCTTCTGAAAAACAAACAAAATACACCCTGTGGTTTATTGATTTATACCCAGGCTAGCTAATTTGGAGAAGCTCATAAGTAGAAGGCTGGCCATAAGTAGATCTGATAAAACCAATCAGTGAGTGTGCCTATGATAGATATTGCTAACAATTACAATTTTCAGAAAGTAGAGGAAGCAATCAGTGAAGCAAATTCTGATCAAATTCTGACTAAAAAGGAGGAGCTGGTCAGTGAGGTGATGATGGGAACCTTGGGGAGAAAGTAACCACATCATTTTTATGTTCATGATAGCAAAGGAGGACATGCTGGGCATAGTTGACCACACTCTTGGGACTTAAAAACTCCCCAATGCATTTAAAAAGTTCAACCATAACAACAAAGATAAGCCTGATTATGTGGCCCAAGGCTTTAATAAGGAAGGTGTCTCAAAAGGTACGGAAAATTTTTAAAAATGGACACCAAAATCACAAATGATTCTGATGAGGAAGAAAAGGAGGGAGACATCTAAAGATATTAACATGCTTGTATCTTTCCAAAGAAGTCACGTACAAAAGATGGAAACAGGGGAACTGAACCAAGCATAAATACAAAAGAGAGATAACCTCACAGAAGGAGAACACCTTTGGAAGCTTGAACTCTAAAAGAACTGAAACTTTAGAAAAAATATCAAAAGGACTTTGGGAAACTTTGATCAGAGCAAGAAAGGCCAGATCTGCTATTTGGGATGGATTAATTAATCACTCAACAAACACTTATTAAGCAATTACTCTATGGGTCAGGCATATAGATGTGGAGTATGCTGACTGATGACAGAGAAGACTAATTATTTTAAACGTTTGTTTTGCCTTTATTTTCTTCTATCAGGGAGAACAGTTTGGGGACCTAAAAGGGTAAAATATGGTAAACATAGAGTAAAAAGGAGTTGAAGACCAGCATACATGAGGAGAGAGTAAAAGAAAACTAAACTGCTTTTTTTAAACAAAAAAAACTAACAACAACAAATTCTAATGATATAGTTTGCATCCCAGATTACTGAGACAACTTGTTAATACAATTGGTGAACTGTGTTTGCTCACTTTTGAGAAGTCGTGAAGAGTGGAAGAGGTATCCTAAGAATTTTGATGAGCAAATGTCTTGATTTTTCAGAAGGAAAGAACTTAGAGTCTGCTGATGGTAGCTAATGAACTTGATCTCTGCAAAATTCTAGAATGAATTACTAAGCAGATGGGGGAGTAGCCCTCAAAAAAATGAGATAGGATTCATTTTTCAATGGATTGCTAGGCTGAGAGGGTAAGGGAATTGCTATGGACGTAGAAGGCCCTTGTGATTTTTTTTTTTGGCAGATAATGTGGAAAAATGTGGGATCAATGAGAGTGCAGTTAAAAGGATTTAAAACTGTTGGAACAACTAGACTCAAAGAGTATTAATCAATGGATCACAGCAATTTTCAAGGAAGTCTCTAGTGGAGAGTCTCAAGGTTCTACCTGTCCTGTTCATCATTTTGATTTGGTTGAAAAGATAGATAACATAATGATCAGATTTTCAGTTGATGCAAATCCAAAAGAGAAAGTTAATAACTTGATGAGCAAATCAGAATCTCCATTTTACAGAGGGGTCAATAGTCAGTAGTCAATAAATATGGATTAAGTGCTTATTCTACACCAGGCACTATGCTAGGTGCTGGGGGTACTACTAAGAAAAAGAAAGACCGTCCCTACCCTTAAGGAAATTATAAGCTAGTGGGGGACCACTGTACACAAGAGGTTTATTGTGTATAGAAGCATTGACTTACTCATTTCCTCATAACTTATACCATTTCATCATCAGAAAGCAACAACACTATACTGGTATTAGAGCTTCTGGGATAGGAATAAATGACCTTTGAATTCCCTTCCAGTGCTGAATCTATGATTCCTATAACCTGAGTTAAAATCCCAACTCTACTAATTACTCTATACTTAACTTAGTCAAGTCCCTTAATGCCTCTGGGACTCAGTTTCCTCATATGTTAAACGAGCAGATTTTCAACTGGAAAGGAGGGAGTTGAAACCAAGCAGAGCAGCTGATGGAAATTGAAGAGGGGAGAACTGAGGCTCAGCAGGGTTAATTGACTTATTAGAAGTCATATAACTGATAAGTATCAGAGGTGATCTTTCTGACTTTGGGTTCATTTCCCCATCCATTATATTTTTTTTCTGTCTTTATATAGCATAGCCTGTTAAGGTTTACACAAGTGCTTCTCACATCAACCTTATAGGTAGGGAGTACGAGCACTGATCATGTTCAATTTACAGATGAGGAATTTGGGACCCAAATCAAATGGTTGTGACTTATCCTGGGTCACATAGTTAGTGTCTGAGCTGGGACAATGGCCTATCTGAATCAAATCCACTATAAATTAGTAGGAATTGGTGATTGACAAGAAAGTTTGAGATAGAGGTTAGACAGAGAGACATGAAGGTTTATTCATGCAACAACCATTCATAAAAACATCTTTGACTCTTTCTATGACTGGATGGTTGGGAGAACTATGGACCCCACTGGCAGAAATGGGGAAATCTTTGGAGGAGCTGGTTTGGCTCTCAGGGACAGCTCATGTACTCAGTTTTAGAAGTACTGGTTTATGAGATCATAGGTTTAGAGTGGGGAAGAACCTCAGAGGTCATCTAGGCCAATATGCTTATTTTTCAGGCAATAAATTGAGTCTCACTCAGGGTCATAAACATTATAAGTGACAAAGGTAGAATTCAAACCCATTATCCTGCACTCTTTTAAGTGAATATTCCCATGCAACTGAAAAAGCTAGAAAAAGAACAAATTGAAAATCCCCAATTAAATACTAAATTAGAAATAATGAAAATTAAAGGAGAGATTAATAAAATTGACTTTAAGAAAACTATTAAATTAATAAATAAAACTAGGATCTGGTATTACAAAAAAACCAATTAAATTGATAGATCTTTAGTCAATATGATACAAAAAGAAAGAAGAAAACCAAATGATGAGTATCAAAAATGAAAAGGATGAATCTACCTCCAATGAAGAAGAAACTAAAGTGAGTATTTCCCAGCCTTCAGGGAAGGTGGCACCTATTGATTTGAAATGGGGTTGTATCAACTAAAGTTATCTCTTGGGTGTTCAGGACAATGTACTGTAGATACTGGCAGTTCCTACACTGCTGTCTAGTTTAAACTCCCGAGAACCAGATCTTGGCTCACTTGACAGAGTGGGCAAAGCTGACACAAATACTAATACTTCACCTGAAATCCCAGCTATCTCCTTTCATGAGAGATAATCTGAAGTTCAGCAATAGAAACAACCAAATTAGAACTTAGGCTCTGGTTTCAATTTGGGTTTATTGGAGAATCACAGAATTTAGGACTGGGAAAGACCTTAGAGATAATTTACTCCAATTTTCTCACTATATATATATATATATATATATATATATATATATATGAGGAAATTGAGGCTCAGAGACATTAAAGGCCTTGACTAGGTTAAACAGATGGTTAAATAGCAGATCTGGGATTTGAACTCAGGTTATAGGGAGCATAGGTTTATCATTGGAAGAGACTTCAAAGGTCATTTACTCCTTCCCTTTCTGTTAGGGCCAGTTGGGTCAACAAGGCAAGGTATGGTGACTCGTGGAGTCTACAGATGTCTACCAGGTTGGATGGGCCCAGACCCCACTCAGGAAGAACTTTTTATGTCCTTGGGTAAACAGGAAGCTGTGTGAAGGGAGACAAGGGCCAATCAGATCTCAGGGACAACTTTGTTACCCTTTGGGGGAAACATCCCTGTTTCTAGGGAATGGGGACACCTTGGTCCTATCACATCCTCATTTTATAGGAGAGGAAGCTAAGGGCCATCAAAATGAAGTTATTTGCCCAAGGTTACCTAGATAACCCATTTTCAGGATTTGAACTTAGGTCCTCTTACTACACATCTAATATTCTTTCCATATGCTACTGTTAAAAAAAATCTCTTTTTACCTGCCTCAAGGAAGGAGTCCAAACATGGTTTCTAGGGTCAAAGAATTTCTGGAAACCTTCACTCTTTTTTAGTGTACTCCACCATAAGGCTGTAGTGACCCTCTCATATTTCCAGGAAAACTGACTTAGATGGAGAGTTAGATCATATTACAGACATGACAGTCCCCAAAATAGCCATCCATCTTGTTGTTATTATTGTGTCATTTCAGTCATATCCAGCTCTTTGTGACCCCATTTGGGGTTTTCTTGGCAAAGATATCTGAGTAATTTTCCATTTCTTCCTCTAACTCATTCTACAGATGAGGAAACTGAGACAAACAGGGTTTAAGTGACTTGTCTAGGATCACATAGCTAGTAAATGAATTAGGTCAGATTTGAACTCATGAAGAAGAATCTTCCTGAGTCCAGGTCTAGCACTCTACCTAGCTGCTGCAGCAGCAGCAGCAACAACCACAACAAGGTCTGTAACAACATAATCCATCTCTCCATCTGCCTGGAAATACATTTATTCTTGGTTTCGATATTATAAGAAAGGACTCATACTTTCCTTTGCCATCCTCATACCAATTAAACCTACTACTGGGAAGCTCTAACTCATATCCAACAAACACACCTTCTGCTGCAACTTAAGCTTTTTTATCCTGTTCTCTTGGTGGTGATAGCCATCTTCTATGTAAGAGCATTCTCTCCTTTTTAAAATTCTCATTCAGTCTCTTCAAGAGGACATATTACAGTTGAAAAACCTTTCAGATAATGTCAAGCTTTAGCGTATTACTTGAGGTTGGGAGAAATAAATGGCTTTAAACATATATTTAAGAACTTTGAAAGATTGCATTCTGTGTACATAGTACTTCATAATATGGATTGCTGGTCCATCCTCCAGAAGTTACATTTATTTTCCCTTATTAATTATCCTGTCTGTACTACCCATAGAGCAAGGCACAAATATACATGTATTTTCAAAAGCATAAGATAGAGCCATTGCATGAACATAAATGGGGGAAAGATGTTTCTCCAGGTAGAGTATTTCATTATAATTGGTAGGTTTAAAATTTATTTTTCCTGAGAAAGAAAAACAAGAACAACATGTATTCCAAATGAAACTCTAAAGAAGAGATTAATTTATTCAGCTGTCCTTTCTAAAATGAATGTTTCATAATTTAATAGATTGTACAGGAGGCATGTCACTTGTGTTAGGAAGAAACAGTGAAAAGGACTCTATCAGATTCAGGTGGGGGGGAGTTAAATTCAAAACAGGAAAATCTTCTTTCTTAATTTGAGACCACCTTGAAGAAAGGAGCTAATGATGGTCACATGACACGACTTTCACCAAAATGGCAGGAAGATTAATTAATATTCATGTCAAATCCTAGCAGGGGGAAAAAAGTGCCATCATTAGAGAATGAGAGGTTTGCTGTTGTGGTACCCCGTTTAATAATGAAGCATTTGGATAGACCTGGCATGTCATTGAGATAGAATGGATGACCTATAGATTTGGGAGGAGTCCAGAGATTCTTTAGACTATGTCCCTCTTCTAGGGATTAATTTCCAGCTCTGATTGATCAGAAGAAGCCCCTGGTGTGCAGAATTGAACTCAGACACCATTGACTGCTGGATGCCGCTAACTCAGTTGAAATGGGAAGCAATGCTGAACTGTTTCTGTAAGGACAAAGGCTTCTCAATTAAACATTAGCCTGCCTTCCTTAGACAACATTACCTAAACCAAAAACTCATTCTTGTTGAACATTTATTAAGCAAGGAGTACACTGAATATTTCTAAATATAAAATTTTTTTTGGGGGGGGAATACTGCCTATAATCATTCTTATTTTATAGATAGGAAACGAAAGGAAGAGAAAAGTGATGACTCATTCCAACAATGGGTATGTGGTTCTGATGATGGACATCATGTAGGCTTCTGTTCTTGGATATTTCTACGCTACTCTTTTTGTGGAAGGACTTCCTTTTGTGAGTCTAATGGGGAGTTCAGAAAGCTGGCCTCTAGATTTGGTTCTGCTACTAGCCAGCTGCCTGCCTAACTGTGGGCAAATCACATTATCTCTTGGGATCTTGGTTTCTTCATCTGTGGAATTAAAGGGGTTGGACTGTATGACCTCTGAAGTTTCCTCTAGTTCTAACAATTTGACAGTATTTGCCATCCCCCACACCCCCTTTTCCTCATTAACCATGCCAATACCTGAAGGACATCATTCTGACGTTCCAAGAGTCTCTTAGGTTAATAGATTCCAGGGGTCCTAACTCTTTAAGTGCTATCTTGCCTGAAAGCTGAAGAATGATCATCTCAATTTCATTATTTCCAAAGCCCACCTTGTACACTCCCTTACTTTTAGGGAAAATATCTCAATAATTGTCTTTATGCCTACAATGGATGGATCTCAGCCACTCCCTACAATTTCTACTCCCACCATTAAAGTCTTTGCCTTCCTTCAAGGTCTAGTTCTCATGTCATCTCCTCCAAGAAAGCTTCCCTGGCAAAATCAGGAAAGTATTAGCTCCCCTTCTCAAATTTCTCATATGCTTGTACTGATTACTACCTTCACACTCATACTCTCTCTTGAATCACTGTTTTTGTTCAGTTGTTTCAGTCATATCTGATTCTTCCTTGCTACATTTGGGATTTTCTTGGCGAAGATACTATAGTGGTTTGCCATTTCCTTCTCCAGCTAATTTTACAGATGAGGAAACTGAGGCAAACAGGATTAAGTGACTTGCCCAGCTAGTACTTGTCTGAGGCCGGATTTGAACTTAGGTCTTCCTAACTCCAGGCTCAGTGCTGTATTTGCTTTGCCACCCAGTTGCCCCCTCTTGATTCATAATTGTGTATAAATGATTGTAAGCTTGTTGAGTCCAAGATCTCTCTTCGACCTGCAATGCCTAAGATAGGGCCTTATACATAGCAGAACTTTAAGTATATTAACTTGAATTTATGCATAGTGCTGGTCATAACCAGGACATCATCCAAGAAAGAAAAAAATACTCATACTCAGGTGGAATAAGAAAAATCCTATAACATAGACTAAAAGAAAGAATACTGAATTTGAGTCAGAGGACAGAGGACCAGAGTTGGAATCCTGGCTCTAATGCTTCTGACCTGTGTGGCCTTGGACAAGTCACTCTCTGATTCTCAGTTTATTTTTCTGTGAAGTGTGGAATCTAGAGTAGATGACTTCTGAGGTCTTCTCTTTCTCTAAATTGATGATGCTATTATGCCACTTTTTTTTTTTGATAATTCAGAGATCTGTCATTTCATTGGTTCTGGCTCACTCTTCTTGTACTCTGATAGAAACCCCTCTGTATCTTGAGAGACCATAAGATCCTAGATGTGGAGTTAGGAGGGACCTTGGAGCTCTGTGACCCTTCCCCTCAAAAAAAGAGATAACACCCTGTTATCTAATGGCCTCTCGGAACTTAACTAGCTTTGTTCTTTAAAAAAAAAACAACAAAACAACGACATGCAATCTGTCACAGAGACCAGATTTGAAGCCATTCCTCTGAGTGGAACCTACTGGACCTTGCCAGGGTCACCTCCAGGTCAAGATGAGGCAACAGGACGGGATTTCAGTGGAGTATGGAATATTGCGTTCCCATTTTTTGCCTCAATGATTAAAATAGAGCAGTTAGAGTTCCTGATCACCATCTATACCCCTACCTCATGACCTGAAATACTTTTGATTAGTAAGGGAAAACTTGTATTTAGGATTCTAAAACCAGCTTTTATTATAGAGCATGGGCACAACTGAAGTTCATTTTGGTGCTGAAGAAACCCTAAATCTCTGTGGTGGAGAAAGTCAAGGACTTAGAAATTGTCCTTCCTTAAAAACTACTATCAAAATAAAACCAAAAAAATCCCTGTAGATCCCAAAATTTAATATCTCTATGACTATATTCAAGTCAATACTTCTCCAAGCCCCAGTTTACTCATTTGTCAAATGGGGATTATAGGATTACCTACTTTACAGGATTGTTGAGAGGCTTGAAAGAGATAATACAGGTAAAACACTTAGTCAATCAGTCAAACAAGCATTGATTGCTCTGTTTAATGTGTGAAGGGCACTGTACTGTTTTGGTGAGAGAAAGACAAAAACCCTAAAGTGTAAATGCAAGTGATTTTGGTCTGTCATGATGAGTAGAGGAGAAACACGTAGCTCATTATAATCTGATCACTAATAAAAAGAAATCATCATTTTTCTGCCATTCAGTAGAAATGTACAGCAAATGAGATTTACAGAATTAATGTGTGAGGGAAGTGCCTGTGTTAAATGCATAGGCCATCCCTTTAGTATTGCTCATCGTAAATTAAAAGCAATAGAGAGTTAGGAGCTTTGGTGAGAGAGAAATAATGAAGCCAAAAGGCAATGTTCAATTTCTTTTCCTTTCCCAGGGTTTTTGCTTTTGTTTTTTATTTTGTGTTGGTTCTTTTGGCTGCTTCTTCATGTCCTGCTGAATCTCCTCCCTGCCATCTTTTTGGAGTAGCCAAGAGAAATCCTTCTCTTTGTCGATGAAGGTTGTGCCTTCTGATACTGCCACAGCAGGGCTGTTTCAGCAGCTCTGGGAGCCAGCATCCAAGCCAGCATCAGGTGTCACAGCCGTCCAGCCCTCGAAGCTAATGGCAGCTGTGCTTTCCCTGGAGGAAAAGTAATAGACAGTCTTTGCTTTGTCCTTACTAGGGCACGTCTGAATTTAAAAGCCGAAACATTTGGCCTAGGACGTTGTAGCATTTGCCTCATCTGTTGATATATAGCCCTGTCTATGCCCACAGAGGCACACGTGCACATGGAGAAATGAACAGATGAGAGGTAGGATGCATGTGTTTCAGCCTCCATTTTTAATTCAGACATGCCCTGGTAAAGACAAAGCTCAGACTTTGTATTTGTGCATTCCTAAGGAAAGCA
>CM053594.1:207953688-207976348 GCA_028646575.1 Pseudocheirus occidentalis
TTTAAACCAAGGTTCAGATTCTACTTTTGACGATTATTATCAGTGTATCCTTGAGCCGATCACGTAATGTCTTTGAGCCAATGTTTCCTCATCTGTAAGATAAGGGAAGGTAGCTGGATGGCACAGTGGATAAAGCACCAGGCCTGGGGTCAGGAAGAACTGAGTTTAAATTTGGCCTTAGATACTTACTAGTTATATGACTTTTGGCAAGTCACTTAACTGTGTTTGCCTCAGTTTCCTCATCTGAAAAATGAACTGGAGAAGGAAATGGAAAACTACTCCAGTGTCTTTGCCAAGAAAACTCCAAATGGGGTAACAAAAAGTCAAACATGATTGAACAAGAACAACAAAATAAGGGGGTTGGACTAGATGACCTCTTAACCAGCTCTAGGCTTATAATTTTGCATGTATGTATGAGTGTGTATACATAAATATACATCTACATATATATAGGTTACAATAGAAAGATACTTTTTGGTCAAGTACAATGGAATAGCTAATATTTACATACAACTTTATAGATAACAAATTGCCTTACCTGTTTTATCTTATTTGAGATACACAACCAAGTGTATTTTATGAATAAGGAAATTGAGGAAAATAATTGTAAATTATGATTCAAATCCAGCTCTCTTGGCTTCAAACACAGGAGGTATGGAAAAAAATCCATCAAATTTTTCTTATCTCTAATCCTTGGTAGTGTCCTTAGTCTAAATCTCACAAGGAACTATCTTCCAAGGAGAAGATGCCTCCTTTATCATTCCTCAATCTTGATCAGATGCAACTTGAGAACAGGAAGTTGATATTTCAAATCCAAAGATCATGAACTATTAGGAGCTAGGAGGCATCTTAAAAATCATCTTGTTAAGCCCATTCATTTTATAGATGAGGAAATCAGAGATAGAGGTAGAGGTAGAGGTAGAGGTAGAGGTAGTGGTAGAGGTAGAGGTAGAGCTAGGGGTAGAGATAGAGATAGAGATAGAGATAGAGATAGAAATAGAGATAGAGACAGACTATTTGAACTCTTTCCACCACAAACCTCAGCAGAGGTGCTATCACTTTTTCTGTAAGAGAAGAATTAACTCCACCAGCATTCTTCTAGCTTAGATCATAGAAGCTAAGCTTCTCCTTTTTTAGAGAGTCAGGGCCCTCACATACTCACCATCAGATCAGGAAAAATGACTTGCTTTTAACAAAAGCTGAGAGGTTTATCAGTTTTCCTGGGACCTAAATTGTCTGAAATCACAAGACAGAGATCAATGGCAAAGACTAGAATCTGCATCTTGCCTTCCCAAGTTGTCCTTTCTCTACTTTTTCTATACCTATTTGTTGAGGGTGGGAAGGAGAGAGGGAGATAGGAAGGAGAGAATTCAGGAGTCAAACAGGCCTTCAGAGAAGTTCTCCCTTTGAGACGAAGGCTGCTTCTCTGTTCAGTCTCCCATCTATCTTTTACTCTTTTGATATTTACAATGCAGTGAAGCATGGGATCTTGATGGCTTTGTTGTGCACATGTGCTGAATGTATGGGCTCTTGAATGCAATCTGTTTGCCAGTCCTAATCAATGTAGGTTACCAAGATAATCAGCAGCAAAGGACTTTCCTTATTTTCCACTACTTTTTCTTTGTAGTACAATGACCAAATCAGTCTCATTAATATTACATAGATATTATTTTTAATAATATAATTAAATACTAACTTCTCTCCTACCCAGGAACATCATGATGCCAGTTAACAGGGGGATCATCATAGATTTAGTGCTAGAAGGGACCTAGAGAGCATCTAGCCTAATCCTTTCATTTTATAAATGAAGAAATTAAGGCCCCAAAAGTTTAAATGATTTATATAAGATGCTGTAAGCTATATAAGAAGCAGAGACAGGATTGGAATATATTGTCTGACTCTAAATTTCCCAATCTTTCCATTCTACTATACTGCTTTTCAATAGGCATACAGGTACATATAATGGAATTTTTTCTACAAACCACCTAGACCAGTGATTACAACCCTAGATTTGAGTCTTCAGTGAAGTATTTTCAGCTCATAGAATCACATTTCCCCGTCCTCCCCCAACCCCACACATAAACACACAGAAAAATCTACTCCAGGTCATGGCATTCTGTGGTTTAGCATCCACTCAAAAACATAGCTTGTGAGCCTCCACCGATATTTTACTTTAGTCAGATGACAGTTCAAATCAAAGGCATTTAGTAAAATGACATATTAAGGACAATAACAATAACTCTTTCCCCCACAAACTTGGGGCACACTTTGTCACAGCTTTATGACCATCAGTAGGAAGAATGAAGAGGTATCATATTTAGAGGGGCAACTCATGTTTCTGATGTTGTAGGGCAGTAAATGTCTTCTAATGATGTCGTGACATTGCTCTGTGAGTCCTGCTCCCCACAGACCACTGAACTTTGTTGGACATCATGGCACAGTAGAAGGAGAGCTAGATTTTGGGTAGGTAGACCTACATTCAAATTTGAGTTTCTAATACTTTTGAGAATTGTGACTTTGGACAATTCCCAAAGCCTCAGTTTCCTCATTTCCTTATCTGTAAAATGAGGTTCCTTTGAGTCCTATTCTTTGATCCTGGGGTCCCCTTTGAGCCTACTCCCTGTTGGTTGCCATATGATTGCTGTTCCCCACCTGGTTTAGCATGTCCACCACCCCCTACTGGATGTCACATTGTATGGCTGCTGCTTCCATGGACAGGAAGTTCTCAGCAGAGGGGCTATCACTTTTTCTATAAGAGAAGAATTAACTCCATCAGTGTTCTTCTATCTTAGATCTTAGAAGCTAAGCTTCTCCTTTTTTAGAGTCAGGGCCCTCACATACTCACCATCGGATTAGGAAAAATGATTTGCTTTTCCCAAAAGCTGAGAGGTTCATCCGTTTCCTGGGACCATCACCTTCTGGGTCACAGAAGAGCCAGTTAGTTAGTAATTAAATCACGCAGGCATTTAGTGTCTTTTAAAAACTACTTCTTCATGATAGTAGGGTATAGTTTTGTTGTCATTTTTTAGTCCTGTCCGACTCTTTGTGACCGTCATTTGGGGTTTTCTTGGCAAAGTGGTTTGCAATTTCCTTATCCAGTTGATTTTACAGATGAGAAAACTGAGTCAAACATGGTTAAGTGACTAGTCCTGGATCACACAGTAAGTGTCTGAGGCCAGATTTTAACTGAGGTCTTCCTGATTCCAGACCCAACATTCTATCCATTGCACCACCTAGCTGCCCCCATGTAGGCATTTAGTATCTTTTTCAACCTTCTTCCAGCAGTATCTAGATCCTTGTCCTGAGCCTCTGTTTGATTTAGGATTAGAAAGTCCCCTTTCTAATACTTCCTGATTGCCAGCTTGCAGTATCCCCAACAATTTTGAGAACTTCTTTTCAACCATATTTGGTTCTGAGCAACTGTAGCTTCCCTAAGCCCTCCAAAATCCTTTGAGTCTTGCCAAGCAAATCAGTGGGAGGGGAAAGCGAGAACAATGGGCTGGGCAGGGCCTGAAGGAGGCTATCACCCAGCACCTCAATTCCTTTGTTCTACATTCCTGCTTTTCACATGAAAGTGTGGTTGGCAACAAACCTCCCAGGCTTTGAGCTACCAGACAATAAGATCATAGAATTTAGAGCAGCCTAGCAGCAAGATACCTCGGAGATCATTTGTTTGAACTCTCTTCCTCTTTTTACTCAGGAGAAGCCTGAGACCCTCAGATAGGTCAAGAGATTTCCCCAAATTTGTTCAGGTAGTAGGGAGCAGACCTGGGACTGGAATCCAAGTTTTCTGTCTTCAAATCCATTGCTTTTTTTTTTTTTCCTCAAGGATTCTGGTGAAATTCTAAAAATAAAATCATCCCAGTTTACTTTGATTAAAATAACTGTACATCCTATAGAATATATTTTGTTTTGATATGGGGAAGAAAATGGGAATTTATATACTTAAATAAAAACTGAAGTTAGAAAATCCCCAAAAGATTGAGGACCACTGATCTTAGGTCAAGGCTTTCTAGTCTTTTTTTTTTTCTTTTTTTGTGAAGAGGAACTACCTTTCATTTCTATTAAACCTTGCTTGAGGTTCCAGGAAAGAAATGCTGACAAGGAAGGTCCTTGAGCAGCATGAGGAAGTAGATCTCACTTGCCTCCCTTCCCTGTTGGGAATCCTGGAATAACGTGGAGCTGGGTAAGCACGGTATTAGAGTACAGGGCATGTGGGGAAGCAGCCCCACTTCAGGATCTACCAACTCAGTCTTCAAAATCTATTTACGGACCTCATTCACAGATCTCTTCCCTCTAGTCTAAAACTACTCACATAGCTTTCTGCTTAGAACTCTCCAAAAGGAGGGTCATTATAGCGATTAGAGAGTTAAATATCTTTCTCTACTCTCTAAAGGGTATACTAAGGGAGCAACACTCAATCTGGGAACTAGGTTTTTGTTTTCTTTTTTTGCCTTTAATATTTTGATAACTCTTTTTATAAAGTTGATTTGCTTTGTAATCTAGGTATTTTATTTTATGTACTTAAAAAACATTCTGAGAAATCATCCATAGGTTTTACCAGACTGCTAAAGGGGTCTGTAACAAACACAAAAAAGGTTGTGAACCTCTGTGCTGAGCTTATAGCAATTCATAAAAATTTGATCATTGATTCATTCATTTGGCCATCAAAGGAAGCTGGTAGCCCCATGGATGGAGAGTGCTGGGACCTGTGTCAGGAAGACATGAGTTCAAATCTGACCTCACACACTTACTAGTTGTGTGACCCTGGGCAAGTCACTTAACCCTACTTGCCTTGGTTTCCTTATCTGTAAAATGAACTGGAAAAAGAAATGGCAAACCACTCCAGTATCTTTGCCCCAAAACGCCCCAAATGGGGTTATGAATAGTTAGACACGATTGAAAACAATTAAAACAATAACTATGTGCTGAATCCCTAAAGATACAAAGACAGAATTAATCCACACATAGCAAGTGAATAGATACCTAGATATTCGAAATTTCATGATTTCATTGAGTTCCTCAATTTTTAACAAATTAAAAAACAATTTCATTGCTTAGTGAGCTTTTCCCTTCAGAAAAGGAGATTTTTCACTGTTGGGCAAATTTCAGAGAGCTCTAGGGAATTTTCTTTCCTTGCCCTTTGCAAGGGAACTCATCCTGGTGACCAGGAGAAACTAGTCTGAAATGAAATAAGGATGGTTGGGGAAGCATATCCCTGTTCCACTCTGAGGGATCTGAAATGCTCAGGAAATAAAGGGCTCAATTTCAGATCAAGGTAAACAAACGTAATCCTGGCTGCAAGTCTGATGAGACATGACCTTGTTCATAATCAATAAACCGCTTCCCCTTTCATCAGGCAGTGCTGACTTTCAAATGAGCTCATTCCAGAAAAGGCATTTACCTAACAATATTAAAATTTTAATTGATTATGCTGGATTGTCCTGAAAATTAAACCCGCCCAACTTGAACGTGTTCAGCCCGGCAGGTCTGAAGCCTTTAAGTTAGGGTTACTGCAGCTATAAACGCATGCTGCCACCTACAGGGGCCAAAGGGAATTGTCACAGTAGAGAGCAGCCCAGAGGGGCCCTTGACCCCTCTTGTGACTTGACTTCCTCCTCTTTGGTTCAGGGTTCAGCTCTCTTTCTTCTCTCTACCCTCTTGCTTTCTTGTCTACGTCTGTCCCTTGCTCTTCAGAGGGCGAATAATCCCGAAAACCTAAACGGGATCTGTGTTCATTGGTTCTTTTCCTTTTCATAGTGGAAAAAAGAAGATTCAGAACGTTTTGCTTTTCTTTGTGAGAGCAGAAATAGAAGACTGTGTCTCAGAAATGCTACAAAATCTGGGAGAAAACATTGTTGTGAATGAGACCCCACTATCCTTAGAATTATTTAGAATAATCATGAATCCTGCTTTGAAACAGGCAGCTTGGGAATGCAATATTTAAATGGATAATGTAATATTTAAATGAATAATGCAAAAAATGCATGGATGAATGCAAGAATTAGTAATGAGGAGCCCACGAACTCCTGTGTGTATGTAAAATATTTTGATAACTATTTCAATATCATTGGTTTCCTTTGTAATCCTATGCATTTTGTGCATTTAAAAACATCATTCTGAGTAGCAAACCATAGTTTTAACCAAACTGCCAAGGGCCCATGAAACAGAAAAGTTCAGGACCCATTTTAGAGATATTTTAGCAATGCAACAATCTGTTGCGGGATTTTTTTTATAGCTTAGCCATAAGAACAAGGATTTATTATATGTCTTGTCATTCTAAGTAAAAAAATTAGTTTTCTGATACTACTATATTCTCAAATTTCTGTACTACGTTGTATATATGCTACATAGAACTTGTGAAAGCCATTGTGTTCTTGGAATAATATAAAGCACCTTTTTCTTTTCAAAGTTCTCTTTCTCTCCATGTATACATGCATATTAATCTATATTATCTTATCTGATTCCCACAACTGCTCTGTGACTTAGATGCTGTTATTGTCCCTATTTTTCAGTTGAAGAAACTGAGGCACAACTGGCTTAAGTGACTTGACCTGGGTCAGACACAACTTCTGGAATAGGATCCAATCCAAGTCATCTTGACTCTAAATCCAGTGTTCTCTTCCCTACATCATGCTCCCCTTCAACTAGAAAAGAAAGGATTTTCCGACTGGGGAGGGGTGGTAGAGCAAAGGACAACAGTTGTCTTCAAGTACTTGAGAGTTTGTCACTTAGAAGAAAGAGGTTTCCTGATTTTGATTCTCCCCTCCTCTTTAATATATCCTTCATATTACTTCCAGATCATTTGGACATATCATTCCTTTAAGTCATAATTTAGTGGAAGAAGGACTGGACTTTGAACCATGAGACACCTGAGTTCCTAATCGCTCCTCTGAGGTTACTAACTACGTGACTATGGGCAAGGGAGCAAATCACTTAGCTTCTCTTAGCTTCAGCTTCCATATGCCTGTAGCACCTACTTCCCAGGATCTCTGTGAGCACTGAGTGAGATAATGTAATATTTGTAAACCTTAAAGCATGTCATCAATTTTCATTGATGCCCATCGAATAAAATTCAAACTTCTTTACCTGACAGTCCAGGCCTTTTACAACCTGATATACTCAGGTCATCAAATTATTGAGACTTTCCAGACTTACCTTGTATTATTTCTTACATGACTTTTCAGTTTCAGGTAATTGGGAGATTATCTGCCTCTCAAACACTACCTATAGACTCGGAACCTTTGCTTATGCTGTGCCTTCTGTAGTGGGCATACTCAAGAAGCTTCAGATGAAAAGGAATTGGGTCAAGAGGAGTCAAGTGATACCATCTCATTTGCCCTCCCCCTCCCTAGAGGGCTGGTTGAAAGAGGGCATAAAAACACAATGAATGCTCAGCCATGGGTTGCTAGGGGAAGAGCAATCATGAGGAAGATAAGGGGCTTCTGAGGAAGACCACATAGCTGAGAGAGAAGAACCTGGAATCAACAGTGGACAGATCCAGATTCAAGCCAAAAGGGAAAGCTGGGTATAAACTGGAGCAGGGGCCACCCAGACTGCCAGGGCTATGTTGAGAGATGAAGTCACTAAAAGAATGAGGGGGCTGTGTAAACACAGGCTCACAAGAAGCTAAGAAAAAGAGACCAAAGGAAAGCAGGGACTCTGGACTTTCACTAAGACCTGGGATTTCATTCAGATTGCTGGGACCATTCAAAATGTGGCACAGTGAGTTTGCAAGGACTGTGAACTGAGCCTCTGAGGAAGAGGGAAAACTAAGTCTATTGGTTGGACAGCCATAATTAGTGCTTGGAGTGAGTTGGATGTGAGCCTTATGTCTTGTTCTCACATTGCTTTTAATAAAGCTGTTCTATGTTAATACTTTGGAAGCCTGATGCTTGAAGTCCTATGTGTGGTGGGCCAAGAGAACAGAAGATATTGATTGCTCTCCAGACTGGACTCATGACTCTTCTGGACATTCATTATCATACCACTGAAACCTCTTCCCTCTGAAAGTTCACTGCAACTTGAATCTTCTCACACTGAAAGTACCTTCTACTCCTGTGGCCTCTTCCTTGATTGATTGGTTTTTCCATTTTAAGGAAGAGGCTCAGGTCAGCCATGCCTTCATTTCTCTCGACTCTACTCCTGAATCTTGGTATTTTCTCTACACCATCCCTCCCTCCCAACTTCCTTTCAGCTTCCTTTTATATGTTGTCTTCCCTTAATAAGATTCAAGCTTCTTGAGGTCGGGAACTGTCTTTCTTTATGCTTATGCTCCCATTCTCAGTACTTAGCCCAGTGCTCAGTTTATGGTAAATGCTTAATAAGTGCCTGTTGACTTTTGACTTGGTTGTTTCCAGTGAAGAATCCTAAGTAAGGATAGGGAGATGTAAGGGTTAAGAGAAAAGTCCAAAATTGAAGCCAGTATGCCTGTCAGAAGAGAGATATCAAAGGGCTACATTATTATATCTATGTGTGTGTAATGCCTTTTCTCACAATCTTTGCCTGTATCTCCATGTGTCAGGCTCATCTCTCCCTCCTTCAGGAAATCTTCCATAATCCTTGTTCAGTAGCAATTTTCCTCTTTAGATTGCATATAGCATTTTAAAAAAAGATCTTTCTAGAGCATTCATCATGTAATATTGTATATTCAAGTGATCTGTTTGTGTCTTGGCCTCTATATAGACTAAACTCTTTGAAGACAGAGATCATGTTTTATATAAACCATATTTTCTCCAGTGCCTAGCACAGTATTCTCCACATAGTAGATTCTTAAAACATTTTTGTTGAATTGAATTCTACATAGCCCAGAGGGCAGAATTTGGACCAATGACTTCCAAGGGATAATGAAGCATATTTCAGCTCAAAATAAGGAACACCTTTCTAAAAATTAAACCTGTCCAATAATGGAGGGGACTGCCTCGGTATTGGGTGAGCTCTCTATCACCGTGAGTATTTAAGCAGAGGTTGGAAGATGACCTGTCAAAGATGTAGAGTTGATTACAGTGATGCTTTGGGTTAGATATTGCTCAGCTTTAAGCTTCTTTGATTCATGTATTTGACCTAAAGAAGCAAACGCATTTTAAATTAGGCTGATCTATCTATCTGGAATATTGAATCAAGTGGAAAAAGAATGGTTTCTCCTAATTATAGACTATTTTGGAATAAACTCTGCCTGTATAGTCGCAACGAGCTTTCACAATCTATATTTCTTATTCAGGATGATGTCAAAAAAAGACAGAAAAAGAAGCTGTTGGATTCCCAACTCCAGAGACTTCACTGAAATGCTTAATGTGCATTTCTATAAGGCTAATCAGATCATATCATGGGAGGACAGTGTTCTCAGTTTAAGGGTAAAAGCCCTAGGCAAAACCATGAAATAGCTGGACCATAGAATTATAGATTTAGAGCCAAAAAGGAATATAGAGGTCATGTAGTCCAAATTACACCCCCCCCCCCAGTCCCATTTTATAGATGAAGTGAGGCCCAGAGAAGATAAATGACACAAAGTCACAGAAGTACTAAGTAACAGAGTCAGGACTGGAATTTTAACCTTGGGATCCCTTCCTTTCCTCCCCACTACTTACCATCAGCTTCCCCCCTGCAGTGTTCTCCTGTTCTCTTTTCCCTCCCCAAATTAAACCAAGTCTCAGGAAAGTTTCCAAGATTAATCATTTTCACATTAGTACAAATGTAGATCCACGTGTTTCCTATTTCTTCTAGGGATAATGCGAGTTTTAAGGCCTCTGTATAATTATGAAAAGTTTTGTCCCTGTTAAAAAAAAGGGCTTTTAGACATCCTGGAACAGGAAAAAGAAGGATGTTAGACAGGAACATTTTTATCCCTCCTGAGATCACAGGCATTTAAACATTTAGCAATTCCAGCCACACTTGAATTAGGAAGCAAGAGAGTATAGAGTCAAGAAAACCCGAGTTCAAATTCAGTCTTAGACACTTACTAGCTGTGTGACCCTGAGTAACTCATTTAACCCCTGTCTGCCTCTGTTTCCTCATTGGAAAATGGGAGTAATGATAGCATCTACCTCCAGGGTTGTTGCAAAGATCAAATGAAATAATATTAGTAAGCCATTTTGCAAACCTCAAAGCACCATATAAATACTAGTAATCATTACCACAGGGCTTTGAGTGATGAGGTTTCAACTTTCCTGACTGTTATTAGGTCCTTTTCTCTTAAATCAGTTTTTAACTTTTTTTTTTCCTTTTTGGAGGGCAGTTGGGGTTAAGTGACTTGCCCAAGCTCACATGGCTAGTTTTTTGTGTTAAGTTTCTCAGGTTGGATTTGAACTCAGGTCCTCCTGACTCCAGGGCCAGTGGAGTCGCTAGGCCACCTACCTGCCCCTTACATCAGTTTTTAAAAAAAATATCCATTTAGTGCTGAATATTTTCATCTATCTATAAAGCTATCTAGCAACATGTAGTAGAGCATTAGGTTACACTTTCTTTGGAGTAAAAGAAAACATGTGCCATCACTGGCTCCATACCCATCTCAATTCTAGCTTTGGAGATGAGGTCAACTCTGACCATCTCTCTTCTCACACAGAGATTTTAATTAGGCATAATAGCTTTACATTTATAAAACACTTTCATCCAAAAGCTCAAAGTGCTTTTCAAGCATTATTAACTCATTAATCCTTGCAACACTCCTGTGAGGCAAAGAGGAGGCACATATTATTATCCCCACTTTCCAGACAGGAAAATAGAGGACAAGGGATTTCAGCCACCCTGTCCAAGGTAGTCTGAGTCAGAGTCTGAGTGGAGAAGAAAACACCCCTGCCTCTCTCCACCCCCGACACACTTACCCAGTCTTCAACTTTAGACGATGAATAATATGTCTTTCTTATGTGTATGGAGGATTGCGGTGTTTGGGGGTTTGACAAATGCCCAAATGAGCAGATACAAAGCAACACACCCAGTGGATCCTGCCAAACACATTTTCCTGAATTTTCCCTGAAATCTCAGAGGTGGAAGGGACCTCAGTGGCCATTTGATAATAGTATGTACCTCCCATGGTCATTGTGAGCTTAGGAGAGATCATGTGTGGAAAGTGCTTCACAAAAGTCATCCAATAAACCTTTGTTAAGTGCCTACTATGTGCCCAGATAAGTGCTGGGGATACAAAGAAAGGCAAAACATAGCTTCTTCTCTCTGCCCGCAGTCCAACGGGGGAGACAACATGCAAACAACTATGAATGAGCAAGATAAACGCAAGCTAAACTGGAGACAATCGATAGAGGTATGGAGCAAGAATTTAACTTTGAGCACTATATAAAAATGAATTTTAGCCATAGTTGTTCTTTTCTAGCCTGACCCATATTGGAACAGGAGTTTCTTCTCTAACATCTCCAACAACTGGTCATCTCACCTATACCTGAAGACCTTTAGTGAGGGGCCATCTAGCCTCTTCACTTTTGGATAGTTGTAACTGCAAGGAATTATATTCCTCCCCTTTACATCTAGCTTAAATTTTTTTTCATTGTTAACTGCCAACCTTTGTTTCTAGTTCTTCCCTCGGAGTCAAGTCTATTCCCTTCTCTACAAGACAATCCTTCAAATATTTGAAAGTAGCTATCATGTTCCCTCCCAAGTCTTCTCTTTTCCAGGCCAAATATCTCTAGTTTCTTCCACGTAACCTGTCTCAAGACCCCTTACTTCTCTACATGTATTTTAAAGGAAATTGAATCTAAATTTTAGTCATACATATTTTTTTCTACTCATTCACAATTCCTCAGAAGTAGTACCCTTATAAATTCATTAGATTTCCTTCCTTGGAATTAATAACATTTGGCCAAACAGAAATCTATCTTAAGTATCACAAGTTTGAAAATGAGCAAATCTAACATTTTACCTTAAACTTGACACACAACCTTTTCCCCAGTCTCACTTGAATTGGTTCATTTTGTGCTGATCTCATAGTAGCAGGGGATACCTCAGTGTTATCCACAAGATCTACCAGAGGATATAACTGCTACATGTGGCCCCTGAAAAGTCAGAGCGTCATAGGACTGAGAGTGGAAAGATATCTGAAAGACCATCTAGTCCAAAGCCCTCATTTCATAGATGAAGAAACAGAATCTCAGAAAGGTTAAATGACTTGCCCAAAGTCATGTAGCTAGCAAGGAGCAGAGCTATAACATAGGACCAGTTCTGACTCTAAAGCCAGTGCCTAGAAGTGAAAGAGTTCCTAAGGGATTTGCTAGAGAGTCCCACTAGTTAGGACTTCTGCTGATTCACCAAGGGAAATATATACTTCTATCTGTGTATGTATGTGTATGTATATGTGTATTGTCTATGCATGTGTGTATATAATACATGTATGTGTATTTAAGCATATACATATATGCACCAACCTAACAATATAGAATAAAGTTTTACATATCTATCAGTATAGTAATTGAGTTTTACATATGCACACACAACACAAATGCTCATGTTATATAGCAATAGTTTTATATATGTACACATGCACATATATGTATACACATATTTACACACCATACACATACATCTATGTGTTCATATATAAAATGATTGCTACATTGATACTTATAAAAACTTTATTGTGACATTTATTAGGTCAAGCCTTCCCAGCCTATGGCCCACAGGTTGCTTGTGGCCTGCCAAAGGATTTCAGGTGATCTGAGAAAATGTAGGGTGCCCTCTCCTGTTTGTCATGTGATCTGTAGTAAGCAACCATCATCAACCTGTCCCTAGTCTAACCTAATTGTGGCCCAAAGAAGTTCGCAAGTTCTGCAGGTCTGTGTTAAAGTGATACATGCGTGCATATATACACATACAAGTGTGTGTGCTGTATATGGACAATATATTACTTATATAATAGAGAAATCTTGATTGCTATGTTTTAAGTATCCAAACAAATCCTGCAAATGAGCAAAACCACTTGATGTCCTATTATGACTGCTGTTTTATACTTTTGTAATTTATTGATTGCTAACAGAAAGAAAAGATGTATCTTTTAACTTTGATGGTAGAATATCAGCACCAAGCCTTTCATTTTACCTGAGTTTTGATGCCTTTTGGTATTCAACATGGTATATTGACAGAAAGATACTGAGTCGGTCTTTACCATCACTGCTGACCAGTTCTGCAAAAAGTGAATTTCATGCAAGGCCTAACTTCAGTTCCTTAAAACAGTTACTGTTTTATTGAATATCAGTTACTTAAGATGTTCATTATCATCATCATTAACCTTTTCTTCTTCATTATTTTCATATTATCATATTTTTTCTTTTCCTCCTCCTTTTCCTTCTCCCCCCTTTTTTCCCTCTCTCTCTCCCTCTCCCTCTCTCTCCTCCTCCTCCTCCTCCTCCTCCTCCTCTTTCACCTCCTTTTTCTTCTTCTTCTTCACAAAGTACTATGCTGGGAGGCAGAGATAAAAAGAAGTAAGACCTGTCCTTTGCTATGGACTTATAAACTAGTTGAGGAGACAGAATACAGATATAAAAAGATAAATAATAACAGAGCAGCATATAATTAGTGCTAAATGACAAGTGCTATAGATGGCCAGAGGGGGAAAAGAATTGGATTTTGAATTGGGAAATCTGTTTGAATTCCAGTTCTGCTGCTCACTACCTGTGTGATCTAGGCCAAGCCACATCATATCTCAGCCTCAGTTTCCTCATCTATAAAAATCAAAAGGTTAGATCAGATGAAGTCTTTTCCAGTTTTAACTCCTATGATCCTGTGTGAGAGAGAAGATGATTACTGGCTTGTACAATCAGGGCAAACTTATTAGAGAAGTTAGGAAATAAGTTAGGCTTTAAAATATGGATAGGACTTGGATAAATATGGAGGAAATGGAAAACATTTTCATGTAAGAGGAATAATCTGAGTAAAGGTACTGAGGCAAGAAAATGCACGACACTTCTGCCCTCCCTCAAAAAATCCTCAATGATTCCCAATTGTTTCTACGATAAAACACAAACTTCTCAGATTGGCATATTAATCAGCAACTCCTCCAAAATCTGACTTCTACTTACCTTTCTAGTCTTATTTCATACAGCTCTGTCTTTTTCAGTCATATTGGTCCACTGGCTAGCTGGTCCCCTACATACATTCCAACTCGAGCCTCAGTACCTTCATGCAAGTGTTCCCCTTTATCTGGAATGTACTCCCTTCTCACTTCAACCTTTTGGAAATTTCTTTATATCTAATGGTAGACATTTCTAGGGTGGGGTTGGGGGCTGGAGAAGGGAGAAAAAAAGGATGTTACATGATAACTTTATTATATATTTTAAAACCTCAGTATAATTTGTTCCCTATGCCTTGGAAATCCTTTTCTTTTCCACCTCATAGGATTCCTGTTTTCTTTCCAATCTCATCTTAATTATCACTTCCCACAGTAAGCTCATTCAGATATCCCAGTGCTTACCAGTGCTCTCTCTTATAAACCAAATTTGCTTTGTATTTATTTTTCTACTTAAATATTGTTTTTCTTCTCCCATCCCCTTAAAAGGATGTAAGATCCCTGAATGAAGGAACCATTGTGTTTTTGTCTCTGTATCCCCAGTGCTTTGTGGTAGTTGGTCTTTTGTTTTCAAAGAGGCCCAATGACATTATGATATCTTGACTCCCTCCAGAGATGGATTTAAGTGAGGCAGAGTCGTGCAATGTCATCAGCCTCACTCTCTCTTCCAGAGTCGTTGAAGTCCAGGGGCAGGGCAAGTGTAAGGGCAACTGGCAATGGCCCAGGAAACACTGAATGACCTTGTGTCTTTGATGTCTGAGCAGACTCTAAGTGCTTCAGCTGCTTTCATGGCCACTGGAACCAAATGTTCTCATCCACCCTTTCCATCCGGGAAGTCTTCACATGGTTGGGGAAGATATACCCCAAACTTACTGATAGGTGGGAGGCCTGTCATTAATAAATTTTTGTTGAATGGTAGGCTTTACAATAGCTTAGGCAAGGGAAAATGAAAGCCTGAACTATGGTGGTAGTTATGTGACTTCAGAAAAATGAATGGATGGAAAATATAGAGGAGGAAGTGGGAGGTAGAACTGCTAAGACTTGGTAACTAATTGGACATGGAAAAATAAAGGAGAGTCAAGAGCCAAAGATCTTTATGTGATTGGAAACCTGCTAAGGCTGTATTTCATATGAAAATACCAGTTTCTTTTCTTTTCTTTTTAAACTTTTTATTAGCTTAATGAGATGACTTAGGGCCACTGTGAACTGGAACTGGATCTGAGCTATGGTTCAGGAAGAGATGCCTTATTTAAGGTCTAGAAACTGACATAGCACCTTGCCCAAAGTAGGTGCTTCATGTGCACTTGTTGAATTGTCTTTCTACCTTTCCATGATCACCAGTGTGAACATGTATAGAGTGAGCAAATAGCATGGAAAAGATATTAATCTGATAAATTTATCTCAAGTATTGTCCTGTAAAAACAGTCTTTGCAGAGTAGCCAAGGTAGTCAATAGATCATTGATCTGTGGTTAATCTATTGAGCCACTGGGTGCCAATGTTGGTTCAGATTTGATAAACTGAGGCTTGCTATTAAGGCTGCAGGAAATGTTTTTCTCTGGAAGAAGTCATTGAGACCTTTAGTGACACAAATAAATATCCCTGGGGCATGTGGCTTTTAAAAGAAAATGAATCTGGAAACAAGTATGTGAGGAAGGCAATCAGCAGAGGGCTGTGAACTGTGTGAAGCTTCTGGAATAACAAAAGAAAAACTGGGACCCTTAAGGAAATGGGCTGGCTGAGAATTATGAATCAGTGAGCCCATTTCTTATAGTGATTAATGATGAATCACTGTTTTAACTTTGGATCAAATAATGGGCTGCATCTGAAAAGCACCATTAATCATCATAAGAATTAGGCTTCTGCCAATTCATTACTTCAGGGGAGACATGTGCTGAACAGTCGAGCAGGATTTCAGGAAGGGGTGAACTTTAGGCAAGGGTTGGCTTAAAAGAATGCAAACATTAGGGGTCTGTTCTCGCCTGGATGGGTGGGGATTTATGAGAGGAGAATAGATCCCATTATATGGCTCCCTCCTCTACACTCCCCTCAGAAAGCCGGACAAAAAGAAACTACAGTCTTTTGGCTTCTTGGTATTTGGGGTCACCATGCGATAAATAACCAACATATATCATAAAATTGGAGACTTTTTAGCTGCTGTTCACTTCACATGTTTGGTTTATTCAAAAAGTGATGATCAATCTACCTGACACCTGGATCTGAATGGGTCTGGGAGGTCAGAACGACTTATCCTGTTGTTTATATTTGAAGAGCCAATGCATCCTATAGCTTAACTTCTCCTTTACCTAAAATGTCTCCTCTTTATCTTGATAATGAAAACCTGATCGACCCAGATGGGATGGGAGAAAAAAAAAAACAACCCTCCTCAGTAGGAACAATGCGCTTGGTTGGATTTATAGTTTGAGCTACTTCAAAGCTCTTGAACTGAAAATGGGGGTTAAAAAGTTGTTTCAGCAGATTGGAAATGATAGACCTTAAAGATAAATGGACAGATCTGATGGAGTATGTGCTTTTATTGCAGTGACCAGAAATGATGGGAAACCACCCTCTACCATCCTCTTCCCACTCCCCCCCCTTAAAAAATCAGGTCTTTCCCTATTACATAACTTTTAGTTCGGATCATTTTGGGGTGCCTAAGCAAGAACACAACCAGTAAATGTTACAAGATATTTTGTTGTGGTTAAAATGTTATTTTCCCTGTAGTACTACAATAGGTCAATAGACCAGACTTAAGAGCTACATTCAAACAGTAATTCTGAAAAGCAAGAGTACCATTTACAAGAATATTTTTCATTTGGAGGCTATCAGACTGTAGTAGGGTCATCAAGAAGTCCCTCTGATGTTGGTGTTGGTGTTGTAGTCCAGACTTGTAACTTCATCAGTGTAGGGAATTTTGGTGCTAAAATTTCTTTTAACGATGCAGATCAGTAACATGTCTGAAAAATATATGAATGGATGAAAAGGCATTTTCTATGTGTTTATTATATGCCAAGCACTGTGGCAAATGCTGAGGATGAATAGAAATCTGTATCTATATACGTGTATGTAGCATATGTGTGCACATACGTATGTGCACACACACATATATACATTCATACATTTAATAGCTTAAGCTTAAATAATATGCCTCATCCTGGGTCCTGGCTCAAATCCTGTTTAGGTCCATAAAGGCCCTAAGTCTAGGGTGTAGGTTTAACTTGCAATATGTTAAAAACAACAACAGCAACAACAACAACAGACTTTTTACATGAAATACTGTTTTACTAGGCTTATAATACTCACAATATGAACATGTGTATTATATATATGTATATTGTAGATAGATAGCATATATTCTAATAGGGGAAGGCAATACATAGAGGGAAGTGATGACTAGGAAAGGTGGTATAATTTTGGGGTGATAGAGGTGCTGAGTCAATTGGGGTCATTGACAGCAGACAGATAGCGAGGTGACCTGAATGGATGGCTCTATGGAATATCAAACTGAGAGTAATCCATTGTCTAGGTCCATCAGTCCATATGGTGGATGAATCTGGGCACACTCAGTCCCCGGTAAACTCTTTTGGGGCCTAGGATGAAAGCTACAAATGTGAATGAATTCATTTCCCCAAGGACTGGGCCCTGGATTGTGGGAAATAAGAGTGTGGAAGTCCAGGACTCAGGACTGATGTGTAGGGTACTGGTCCAAGTGAGGAGGAGGTCAGTGACACTGACAGATGGCATACTGCATATCACTGTGAGTGGTCAAGATAGCTACAACAAATAAGTTCATTGCAAAGGACAGTCATCAGTCCCTAAGATAACCCAAAAATTGTTTCAGAAACCATTTAGGGGACAAAATTAGCACCTCCTAAATGGCCAATTCAGTTATACTTTTAGTTTCTATGTGAGACATGCCCAGACATACCAAAAGTTGTCTGGGGAGGGGGACACTGAGAGTTGGTCCATTTAATGTACCTGGTGTTCAGCAGAGGCAGGGCTTGCTTCCTCTAAGGCTTTCTTTCTACTGTGCCATGCTGTTTTGTTCTATTCTTGTTCAACGACATAATAATTGCTAATATTTGCATAATACTTTAAGGTTGCAGAACATTTTGTGCGTATGGGCTCATCTGAGCCTCACCACAATGGTGTGTGGCAGCTCTTTAACTAGCTCTTTCCTACCTTCAAAAGTCCCCTCAGGTGAATTTATAGGCCTCTTTACTTACAAGTCTCAGCATTCATTTCTAGAGAAATTAAATTCTATTCAACTCTTGCCTTCCTAGGTCTCAGCTTCCCTCCACTGGTTCCATCAACACTTTTTGATGAATTTTCTTTAATGAATGGAAAACACTGCTTCCCTTTCTGCTAGTCTTTCTCTCACATATCATCCCTTATACTCCCCCTGACCTCCTATCCCCCCAATTCACCTCCAACTAAGGGCTGGTCATGTAATAAGCTGTGAGGCTTTGTCTCTCAAAGAAATTTCAAGAAAGCGGTAGAAACCCTAGGCTGGGAAGTGACATTGATAACCACTTCCAGTTACCTTGTAACAATAACAAGGCTCACGATCCTGTTACTTTTATGATTGTAGGGGTTTGTTTTCGTTTTGTGAAGCAATAAGTGGTACAAGGGGCATCTAGTTGGTGCAATGGATAGAGTGCCAGCTCTGGTGATAGAATGACCTGAGTTCAAATCTGTACTTAGATACTTACTGACTGTGTTACCTTGGTCAAGTCACTTAACCCTGTTTGCCTTAGTTTCCTCGTTTATAAAATGAGTTGGAGATGGAAATGGCAAACCATCTCAGTATCTTTGCCAACAAAACCCCAAAATGGAGTCACAAAGAATCAGAAGTGACCAATCAATAAAACAATAATGAGGTGGTACAGTGGATAGAGCACTGGACCTGGAATCAGAAAGACCTGAATTCAAATGTGCCCTCAGACATTCACTGTCTATCTTAATTCTGGGTATGTCTCTAACCTCTGTTTGCCTCTGTTCCTCATCTGTAAAATGTGGATAATAATCACACTTATTTCCCAGGATTATAGTGAGGATAAAATGAGATTACCCTTGTGAATCACTTTATAAATCTTTAAGTGCTATATAAATCTTTGCTATTTAAATCTTTTTATGGTGACAAAGAACTGGAAACTGAGGGGATGCCCATCATCTGGGCAGTGGCTGAGCAAGTTGTGATATAAGATTGTGAGGGAATATTAGAAGAACATTGCACACAGCAACAGCAAAATTTTAAAGACGATTAATTGCGAAAGACTTGGCTATTCTGATCAACACAATGATCCGAGACAATTCCAAAGGTACAATGAAAAATGCAACCCACCTCTAGAGAGAAAACTGATGAACTCTGAGTGGAGAGTGAACTGTAGTTTCTTTTATTTTATTTTTCTTGCCTTTTTATTTTGCAATGTGACTCATGCTTTGCATGACTTTATACATATATACATACATATAAATTATGTATATACATATATATATATATATATATATATATATATAAAATAGGTTATCATATTTCTTACCTTCTCACTGGGTGGGTAAGGGGCTGGAGGGGAAAAGAGAATTTGGAATTCAAAATAAAAATAAAAAATAAAATAAATGCTTGCCATTGTTATTACTGTGAGTGGTCAAGTTAGCTGCAACAAATAAGTTCATTGCAAGGTACAGTCAGCAGGCCCTAAGACAAGCCAGAAATTGTTTCAAAAACCATTTAGGGGACAAAATTAAGACCTCCTAAATGGCCAGTTCAGTTATACTTTTAATTTCTGGTGTGAGACATACCCAGACTTACCTAAGTTCCCTTTAGGCTTTGGTTGGTCATTGCTACAGTGAAAGGACAAGAATGTGGTTGGTAAGGTAGAGGAAACAATAACTTTGTTCCATTAATTTAGATTGTTTCTTTGCTTTTCTACTCCCCCCCTCTATTCCTTTAAGTGAGAAAATGGAAATTTTGGATTTGAAACCTGAGGAATCTTGAGCCACAGAATTGCTTGATAGTCATTGGAAAAATAGGCCTTTGAGATTCATAGAGTTATCCTCCAGAGATTAAAGTTAGAAGGTATAGGAAATACTGTTAGGTTGAGTTCTTTAACACAAAAGACCCAAGTCCTTGGAGTTAAAAAAAATAAAAAAGAATAAGCCTGAGGGCAGACTCTAAATTAGCTTACTTTTTTTAAAGGGTTTAACACTTTCAGCTAAGAATCCTGTTAAAGAGTTTTGAAAGCTCTACACTCTATCACATCTCAAAAACAAAAGGAAACAAAAAACAAATAAACAAAAAAGAATAAAATTGGAGGGAAAACCAAAAAGCAGATAAGAAATTTTTTCCCCTGATGGAGAGACTTTTTGGAGAGTTGGAAGAGGCCTCAGTGGTCATCTGGTCCAACCTATACACAAAAAGGCATTTATTCAACTGTGTGATCCAAAGCAAGAGTATCTGCTTTTCCAAAAGAACTATGAAAAATAGAATTGACTGAAAGACTGGGGCAGAGTTCATTCTTCTCATAAAGAAGAAGTAACCAAGGATTTCAGTTGATTGAAAAGAAGATAAGTTTCAGAGTTACATCTTTTGGGGCTTGTCTGGCAAAGACTACATGACAAGAGTTAAGGAGAGTTATACTAGGAGAACACTGTTCAGTGGAATTTCATCTGATGCAGGCTATGAATCCAGTGTGTCATTATACATTATCATGTAGCATGGCAGTACCTTTATAGCGAGTAGAGTGGTGCTATGGTATCTCCAGGGATTTTATTTTGTATGCGTGTGTATGACAGTAACTTTTCTTATTTATGCCATTTTACTTAATGTCTTTGATTTGATCTGGTTGTGTGAACACATTGATGGGGGCTCTTGAGCTTTGGCATTAGTGGATGAGGATTCACAAATACCTTGAACTTGGGGCAGGCTTTTTCTGAAGCACCTACTCTGTATGTTAAATAATATTCTCAGGTGCAACAGTAGGATTTGAGGGTCATAAATTTAGAGCTGGATGGGAACATGGAAGTCATCTAATTTAAGCCCCTCACTTTACAGATGAGGCTCAGAGAGGTTAAGCAATATGCCTAAGGTTATCAAAGTCATCAGCAGTGAAGCTGGATTCAAACCCAGGGACTATGACTCCATATTTACAATAAGTTTCTTTATCCTGCTGTATGGGCCCTCCAAGAAACTAAGAGTCTTAGGAAATTGAGTCAACTAGGTAACTGATATTTTCATGATTCTTTCCAACTTCTAGGCTGCAAATTATTGTATTTCTATTTGGATTTTGTGAAATTTCAAAGAGTATTAGAACAGAGTACTCTTTCTGCTTTAGAATTCAGTTCAAATCCAGCTTCAGACACTTGTTTAACTGTGTGATCTTCAGTAAGTCATTTAAATGTTATCTGACTCAGTTTCCTCATCTGTAAAATGGTGTTAATGATATTCCCTACTTCTCAAGGTTGCTGTGCAGATAAAATGAGAGAATACTTATTAAGTACTATATAAATTTTGACTACTATTATTATCTTCATGAATTCATTATACCTTATTAGTCCTAATACTTTTAGTAAAGATCTATACATACATACATACATATACATATTTATCTATCTATCACCTATCTGTCTATCATCTATCTATCTATCTGTCTATCTATCTATCTTATCTATCTATCTATCTGCCTATCTATCTCCTGTCTATCATCTATCTCCTGTCTGTCTATCTATCTATCAGCTATCTGTCTATCTATCTATCTCCTATATGTCTGTCTATCATCTATCTATCTATCTATCTATCTATCTATCTATCTATCTATCTATCACCTATCTGTCTGTCTATCTGTCTATCTATCTATCTCCTATCTGTCTATCATCTCTCTCTCTCTCTCTATCACCTATCTGTCTGTCTATCATCTATCTATCTATCCATCTATCTATCACCTATCTGTCTATCATCTATCTGTCTATCCATCTATCACCTATCTGTCTATCATCTATCTATCTATCTGTCTGTCTGTCTATATATCTATCTATTTATCTATCTATCTGACATGAGCAAACTTAGTAATGAGTCTCAAGATGTACGATGTTAGTAAGTACACTTGTATTTTTAGTTGATTTGACTAGCCTCTACTGAGTCACTGTACCTTAAGTGTTTTTCTAATTCTGTCTTAATCATTCAAATTTGCTAATCTCCTTTTAGTCCATAATATTAAAAAACAAAAAACAAAAAACTTACTAGTTGTTTCTTTCTTCAAAAAGGCAAAACAGTCTCCTAGGGAAGACAGATATTTTTGTAGGGTTCTTGTTAGAGCTCTTGAATCATCAGAATAAGGACACAAACAAGTGGGCTTTGTCTCCAGTTAAAAGAAAACCTTGATGTGCTGAGAAACCTTTGCATTTGCAGAATTCTGGCAGAACTGGAGAGGCTGAAAGATTGGGTAGCTCCCATTACCCATGGCTAATGGGCAGAAAGAAGAGCTGTAAGTAGTTCCGGGTCATTTTCAGAGCCTCATAGATGACACAGGGTACATTGGGTTCTCTAATTCTTTGGGATCAAGTCCCATTGTCTCTAACTTTGGATGCATGGTTATGTTTTTGTCCTGAATGTCTTTTCTCTTTTTCCTTCCTTCCTTCTTTCTTTCCTTCCTTCCTTC
>CM053594.1:207976848-208068435 GCA_028646575.1 Pseudocheirus occidentalis
GTGGGAAACAGATGCTATTATTACTCTCATTTTTTTCAGATGAGGAAATTGAGACAGATAGAAGTTGAGTGATTTGCCCCAGATCACACAGCTAGTAAATGTCCAAGACAGGAGTTGAACTCAGATCTCCCTGATGCCAGGTCCAGTGCTCTATCTACTGGGACATCCACCCTATTTTGGGGGTGAGGTAGCAGAGGCTTACCCAAAATAGCTCATTCAGTTTAGGCCACTGTTCACTCTGCTTCCCTGTAGGGGTTATTCTGGATAGACTAGTAATTTCTTCCTCCCCCCTTTTTGAGTACCTAGTAAATTTTCAATTCAGTCTCTTTTGGATCTTCCATTACATCATCATAGGTGTCATTGCTTTTAGTGCTGAGCCCCCAGGAGATTTTAAGATCCTTGGGCGTAGTGTCTGTGTCCTATCAATGTTTGTATTCCTCAATCCTATCACAGTGGCTTACCCATTATAGGAAGTTTACCTAATCAAAACCTTGTCAAGTTGAAGAGAACTTTCACAGTAGGCTTGCACCTAGCTGAAAGGACAGTTATGTGGGGATATGCATTGCTATTACTAGAAAATGCAATGGTAAAGACCCTCCTGCTTGACATTCCCTACAGATCAATTGGCTGCATGGTACACAATAGGGCAGTCATAGATAGTGGCATGGAATTACTTGTAGCTAAATAGAATTACATAGATGGTAACTCTTTGTTCATGCTTGCTAGGTAATTTAACAGGGATTTATCACATCATTCATCTTGGGCGAGAAGAGGGAGTATAGATGCTTTCTTGAGGATTAATGAAGTTTTGCCTTTTAGATTGTGGAGAGATTGAGGAGCACGGATTTGGGTCCATGCTCAGTAACTTTCAGTGGCACAAAAAGCAATGCTGTTTCTGGGTTCTCCTACCTGTTCCAGGGGCACTATGGACTTTAAAGATGATCTGGAATGATACCTACCATTTCTTTTTAAAATGTATCTCTGATGCAATAGTAAAATGTTGTCTAAGACAGACAACTGTCTATAAGTCTTATTTGACTTATTGGAGTCAATTCTTAATAGAAATTCATTATTGATTATGTGGCAGGTACAGAACAATCATTTAAAAAGGCCTGCGTTGCAGGAAGAAGATTCAAACTGGGAGGAAAAATATGTTTCCTCTCCCCATACACCCTAAAAATGATCACTAACACTCTTGAACAGCTGAAAGAGAGGACTGGTTTTGGGAACTTGCTTAGTTCTTTAAATGTCACCAAGTATCTCCTTGACACAAAATACCACTGAACAAAACACAAGTGCTTTTTTGAAATGAAGTTTTGTTCAATTCGTTTTAATTTAACAGTTATCAAGTGCCTGCTGTGTGCTAAGCTTCTGGGGATACAATATGCCTGACCTCAAGGAGCTTACATTCTTCAGTACAGTACGTATGGAATACTATAATTTCTGAATAAATATGGCAGGTATGAGCAGTCTGAAAAACACTACAAATAAAGGATTGTAGGAGAAGTAATGGAAAGTCATTGGAGAAATGCATACTTGTCCCTTCCCTCCCAAAAAAAGGTCAATTAGATAGCAAAAGCTAGTGACAATTTCTCAACAACCTTCATGCTACACTATTATCTACATCATTGGTGTCAGATTCAAATAGAAATGGGGGCCACTAAGTTACATAAGGATCTCTGTGAGTAGTGTATTGATTTAGAAAACTGCACATTAATATATTTCATTTTATTAATACATCAACACATTCAAAGAAGATAGGAACTATATTTTAATCTGATTCCAGTACCACTGAGGCATGTTGTGAACCTTATGTGGGTCATATGTTTGACACCTTTTGACAACAGAATTTGAGGAAGGCCCCATCACCTTGGGCAGACTCACATTTGCTATGGAGAAGACATACTGTTCAACATGGTTCAACATTGAGGAAGAGATGTGCCTTATCATTTATATAATTGGAGGGAACATGTGCCTTGATGAAACCACAGATGCCTTGGAGTACAGGAGATTATTGGAGTAATATCTCTAATCCTCTTGTCCTAGGTAAGCCTGTGCTATTTCAATCTGAGTCTTTATATTAATGTTGGATATTTTAGTTTGAGACGATGTATAATTATATATTTTTTTACTGTTTAGAAGATAACATAATTTAAAAACAAAAGAAGCTCATAAGCACTATATTTAAATATATTGATCAATAGATTGATTAATTGATTTAAAGACTTAAGAAGGTCTTATGCTCTATCATGGTCCACCAGAAGTCAGTATATTCAGTGAAATAATATGAACAGTTTATGGTCTTGAGTATATCAATTTCACCAAAAAAAATACTAGGCAATCACTAGATGTTCAATCATTATAAGTTGAATGAACATACATATACACACATGCACACATGTGTATGTATATGTGTATGTGTATATGTATGTGTATATGTATATGTACATCACAACATTGCATCATATTCATTCACAAATCTGTGAACAGTCCAAAGAGATTTTGAATCAAACAGTTCAACATTTCTAAAGATGTACTATAACTTGGCATCTGGTATGAATGTTTCTTGAATGGGAAATATGCATATATGTGTATGTATACACGTATACATATATGTGTATAGATAAAAGTGTATTGTGTGTATGTGTATACATGTATGCATACACATGCATGTTTATGTGTGTGTGTATGTGAGTGTATTAAAGGACCAATGTACAAGGTTATCTGAGGGAAGAGAAGATACCAAATGTGCGGAAAAAAACCTCAAACCTTATTAATACTAAAAGGATCAGGGTGTAATTGAGAGAACATCAGTAAAACTGGTTTATATGGTTACTCTACAATATGTACAAAATCTTTTTGAAGGTCATCTATACATGAATTGAGGACATCTTCTGTGAGGGTATTTAATAGCAGGGAACAAGGAGGCTTACACAAATGAAATTCAACAATGGATCTGCATTTGATACTGTTGATCACATTCTCTTCCCGGATATTATCTCCTCTCTGAGTTTTCATAACACTGTTCTTCTCTGGTTCTCCTTTTCCCTGTGTAACCATTTATTATCAGTCTCCTTTGCTGGGTCATCTTCCAGATCATACCCCTTAACAGTGACTGTTTCCCAAAACTTTTCCTATGCTCTTTATAGTACTTAGGCTTAATTAGCATTTGTTACATGAATTGAATGACAGAGATAAAAGATGGACTGGTCACATTAGAGATCGAAAAATGACAGGTGGATAGCAAGGAAGATTTACAGCACATTGATGAATGTCCTGTGATGAACTTTTTGAAGCATATGGTCAAGAATGGCAAAAGATGGGCAGACGTGTATGTGTATGTGTGTGTCAGTGTGTGTGTGTGTGTGTTTGTGTGTGTGTGTGAAGACAGAATGTGATTTTCTTTGTTGGAGGGAGCTCTTATGAGATCACAGATCTACTGGAGTGTTAAATACTAAACTGTTAGAACACAGATATGCTGAAAATACAATTAATTTAGATTTAAGTAAAACATTTGATAAAATGTTTCATGATGTTGTTATGGAAAATATGTAGGTTGAATAAAGGCAGGCAACAAGCATGTATTAAGTGTTTATTATGTGCCAAGCACTGGGGATACAAGTATGAACAAAAAAGAAAAACATTTTCCACCTTCCAGAAGTTTATATTATAATGGGAAAAGATAACACACACAGCAAAGTTGAAAAGCAGGAAGAAGAGGGGTGCCCATATAGAAGGCATTGTGTCCAAGGAGAGCCGGGAGAGGAAGAAAGGTTGACTGGCTTGGGTCTCTCCTCCAAACAGAAGCTCCAGGAGGAACTTACCAACAGGAGGAGGGGTCAGTATGGCAAAGGGATGCATCTGGGTGAGAAGGCTTCAGTGGAAGATGGGACAATAGTTCAGCCATGTGATAGGGACAATTCAAAAGTGACTGAATGACTGAACCAGAAGAATAGCTGCTAATTGGTATGATCTTGGAAGGAGGTTTCCGGTGGTTCTCCTCTAGGACCAGTGATTGGTAAGATGAGCTTCATCTTCAGCTGCCATAACTACCACAGAAAAGAATTTCACATGTTCCTAACAAAGGGAAGATATGATGAAACACAGGGACCTAAGGTTCTAGGGGTTTATTTTGAGATGAAAATCTTTGACTTGTATAATTTTTTTTGCAAGTTGTGTAACTTCTCATGCTTTTGTTTTCTTACCTATAAACCTCTCCCCCCTCTAATAAATATGACCAGGAAGTCATTAAACAAATGACCTGGGATAACTTAGGTAGCCATAATAATAGCTTACGAAACACTTAGGTTCACAAACTTTTCCTCCCTTAAGACAGCCCCATGCTAATAGGTAATACAAGTATTATTAGCCTCATTTTACAGAAGAGGAAATGAGCTCAGAAAAGTGATGTGACTGGTTACCCCAGGTAACCAAGAGTCAGAGCAGGGCAGGGATGGGCCTAATCAGGATAGATTAGACCTTCGAACCCTAAGACTCTTTAAATTTTATCTCATAGAAAGTTGATTTCATGTGTTCTTCTCTGCCAGGTAGATCAATCAATCAGCTGGCATTTGTTTGAGACTTGTGTGCCAAATGCTGTGCTAAGCATTGGAAATAACAAGAAAAAGCAAAAACAGTCTCTGCCCTCAATGAACTTATTTTCTAATGAAATAAACACATAGTAGATAGAAGTTGAGGGGGGAAGAGGGAGGGGAGGAGGGGGAAGGAAGCCAACAGCTGAAAGAATGGAAAAGGCCGTCTGTAGGAGTTAGTACTTGAGCCGAGTCTTGAAGAAAAATATGAGGTTAGGATTGAGAGCATTGCAGACCAGAAAGAAAGCTAGGCATGAAGTGCATTCCAGGCAAAGGCATAAGGAGAAGAGGAGTGTCTTGTAGAAGGAACAACAATTAGACCAATAAGGCTGGAGCAAAGAATAAGGGAAGAAATGCACTAAAAGACGGGAACAGTAGGAAAGGGCCAGATTGTGAAAAGCTTTTAATACCAAAAGCGCACTTTATTTTTGATCCTAGAGTTAATAGGAACCCCAAATAGGTAAAAAAAAAAACAGGCAAATAAAAACAAAACAAGCGAATAAAAAAGCAACAGGGAACAAAGGGTGAAGGTTAAATGGCCAGGCTAGATGCCCATTTACCTACGTCCCTCTTGGGTAGATAAGAAATGAAGTCAGGGAGTTGGTGGCAGTAAATCCTATGGGGACCTCAAGGATTCAGAGGAGAGAGGGTGCAAGGAACTTGGGGATAAAGAATATATGAGTAGAGAATTCCCACTATAAAATGAACAAGAGAAGTGGTTTGGTGGAAAGTGTGCTGAATCTGGAAACAGAGGACTTTGGTTCAAATTTCCTCTCTGAAGCTCACTATTTGTGTGACCTTGAGGAAATTATATAAGCCCTCCCTGGGGGCTCCAATTTCTTCCTGTGCAAAATGGGAAGGTTTGGCCACGTAACTTCTAAGGTTCCTTAAGTAGAACATTTAGAAGGATGTGTAGGGATTGAAAATTATTTAGAAGGACAAGATAAGTAAGTAGTTATTTTTGAGATTGAAGCTAATCTTACAACTTTCCCTAGGATCTGTGTAAATGGTCTATGATGCATACTCAGACCACCAAAAATAGAGGTATCCACATGAGAGACAGCAGGGCTTACGTCTGAGAGAAGTCATCCTGTACTGACCTTTCTTGTGATAAGTGGCTGGGATCAGCCTAATGGTTACATAACAAGAATTGTTATGTCTTTAAAATTGCCAAATGAAAACTCTTTCTCTCTCCCTCTCTCTCCCTCCCTTCCTCTCTCTTTCTTTCTCTCTCTCTCTCTGTCTCTCTCTCTCTCTCTTTCTCTCTCTCTCCCCCTCCTTCCCTCCCCTTCCTTTCTCCTTTGCCCCCCTCTCTCTATCTCTCTGTGTCTGTCTCTATTTCTGTCTGTCTGTCTCTCAGCATGGGGTGTACGAAAGGTCCTATTTACTCACAGCATGAACTGAGTTTGGGGGGAGGGGATACTTTTCCCCCTTTTTAGTACCCAAGGTGCTGAGAATTAGGCTTGGGATTTTGGTCTGTTTCTTTTGTCATTTTAGGTATGAGGCACAGGTGGAAGAGTCCCTAGACTTGGGAACTTGAGCCATGGTGACCTAGGAGGCAAGATTCCAGGATGGATTTTGTAGCCAGGGTGCTTGGATGTGAGTCCAGAGAGATTTTGGACTTGGAACTTGGTAGGATTAATGCTATATAGGAACTGAGTTAAATGGTAAATCCAATTCCCCTCTCCTCTTTAGAGACTGAACCTGTGTACTGAGGAAGGGGTATGTCTTCATATGTTGGAGAGGATGTTTGTACAATTGTTCTTGTTACACTTTTAAGTAAACATTCCTTCTTAAAAGTTGGTCTGGCTGTTATATTATTAAATGGAACTGGGTTGCAGAGGAAATTGAGGGAACATAAATCAGTGGGGGCTTTAGCAGACAAGGCAGAGTTGAGATACTTCCAAATCGTTGTAAGGGTGGGGTGAGATGTAACAACCCTGGCTCTTAGGTATTGGAGTCCAGTGTAAGCACCATCCCCCAGAAAAGCAGTTATTCATTAGGTTGCAAGGCAAAGTCATGCTCTGGATATCACCTTGGTTATAGACATCCTGCCTCCTGGAGTCCTTCATTCTAGAATTAAAGAGCTATGACTCAGCTGACAGTTTTCATTAGGGAAACAACCTGTCTTCTTGGATCATTTGGTAATGAGAAATCTCGTGACCAGGTCTTGCATTTCTGATGAGAGACTACGGGCTAGAGTTCTGCTCAAACAAAATAAACACAAGACTCCTGGACCCCCTAGGGAGGTATGGGGATGGGTTACTCTGCTGAGTGATGGTGATGGTCAAGTATTCCTCATGGAACACAATGCCTGATTCCCAGAAGTAAAATGATATTGAAGAGGGTAGCTCAGGGTTGCAGGCTGCACTTCTTCCATAGAAGTGAAATGAAGTGAAGTGAGGCATTTGGTTTCACCACAGAGAAGTGATCCACAATCCTCCTGCTATTTAGCTACTCAGGTGCCAAGGTCATGCACATGGCTGGCTATCCTTGACACAAGGGCAACATCTTACCAGGTTTGTTTGTTTGTTTTTCTGTGGTGGAAACAAGTTGGAACATTGACTTGAGGTTCAGGCTGATGTTCAACAAAATGTGAATTTCTCTGGAAATCTGTGATGCTGGGACTTTGTAACGACTGGTCAATTAATCGGTTGATCAACAAGCAATCATTAAGCACCTACTATTTTCCAGACATTGTGCTAGGCTCAGGAAAATACAAAAAAAAAAGACAGTGGCATTCCTCAAGGAGCTTTCAACCTAGCCAGAAATGACAACACATGCATGTATACACACATGTATAGATACATAGGCATATATAGACAAATATACACACATGTATATATAAGTATAATACATATGTGTATATCTACACATAATATGTATATATAGAAATAAAGTATAAGCCCAGAAGTAGATTCATGTTGTAAAAAAACCAAAGTCCTGCTAAAGCAGGGTATTTGTTGATGATGTGATGACTGTTTTACTTGTCTGGATGACTATTTGAAAGATGTTGAAGAGGAGCTTTCTATTTTGAACACGGGTTGAACAGGTAACTTCTGAGATTTCTTCCAACTATTAGATGACATGATTCCAGAGACTGAATAGATCTGGACTCAAACAGAGACCAGACCCTTTCTGCTGTCCTGGCCATTCTGCAGCCTGGCTCTCTTTGAATTTTATACTCACAGGCTCATAGGCTCAAAGATTCAGAGCTGAAAGGGACCTTAAAGGCTCTTTAGATCAACTCCCTTATTTTACACATGGGGAAATCAATGAGGATACTTGCCCAAAGTCACACAGACAGTTAAGTATCAGAAGTGAACACTTGCTGTGTTGTATCTTGTTTTTTTGGCCAAAGTCAAGTAAAGTAGATGTGTCCTACCAACAAAGGCCATGTTTTTCAGAATGTCATGCCAATGGATGCTTGAGATTTTTCTTTGAAAGTGATACATTTTATTGTATATCTCTAATATCTAGTCCACATTCCCTTCATAGGTATATGGTGGTGGATTAATAAATTGGGTCATAGAGTTGGATATTTTATAAGGATTAGGGTACAAGCAATGGTTAAGACCCAGATCTTTCTATGGAAACTGTAGAACCCTAAGTGTATCCTCCAAAATACCATAACTACTTCTCCATTAGTGTTATGAAATAATTCACATGGCTGAGTTCCACTGGTGCCTAATGATGTATGTGAAGTTGCATGAAAGAAAGTGATGAATGATACAACATTTTCCTTTTCCAGGTAAAATGTGATGCATGGAGTCGAATGCCTACTATATAAAGAGGGAAATGAAGTTCTTTAATTATTGATCCTTATTCGTTTCATTGAGTGAAGGTATTACTAGGCCGGATGTGCCCTGATGAGAAAGTCTATGGTCATGTATTATAGGAAGCTCCCAGCATTCATGGGGCGTATATTCTGGAGGTCTTGTGGAAGACTATCTACCAGTAGCCACAATCTTGCTACAAATCATATCTGACATTTCCAGCACTTCTGAAAGTCAGTGAAGTTTAAAGTTTTAATGAAAACTGCACTAAGACTTTTGGGACACCTTGTATATACATGGTTTTAAGGAGTACAAAGTATAGCTTACCTATTTATATAGGTGTATATATATATTATACATAAATATACATATTAGCTCATTTGATTATTACAGTGACCCTGTGAGGTAAGTAAAGAGATCTTATTATCTTTATTTTATAGTTGAGAGACAAGATGAGAATCTAAGTTAAGTAAAGCTTATAGTTGAGTTCCAAAAGAATAGTTTGTTAACCCAATCTCCATTTCCTAGAAATTTTGGGGCAGAAACTTTGAGACAGAGGGACCTTCCAGTGCTCCCTGTTCAATCCAGGCATCAGTTCTACATCTCCAAATAGTTTTCCAAGGAGTGAACTACATGTAGGAAGCATAGGATTTAGATCTGGAAGGGATGATACTTACCCTAGCCCCATACCTCCCCCCTCCCATTTTACAGATGGGAAAATTGAAGCCCAGAGTGAAGAACTTCGCTTATGATCACACAGACAGTAGGTAGAGCAGGGGCTCAAGACCAAGGCCTCCCAACAGAAATCTAGGACTTTTCCATGACCAATCGTCTTCCATTGGCTCCCCTTCCCACTTTCCTCATTGAACAGCTCTGCCCTCTAGTGGGCTCAGGAAAAAGAGTCATTGTTGATGAAGAAGCTGTACTGTGAGGAAGACCAGGAACTATTGAAACCTGGAATTTTGAATTTGCAAGTCTGGAACCTCCTTCTCCTGTGACCACCTCCATTTTGTCTTCCCCGGGACTTTAAATCTTATTCTACACTCTTTCATGGGGAAACTCGCCCTCTTCTTGGTACTGCATGAATGGAACAGATCGCATTACAGAACCTCTCCAGCTAGACCAAGCTTCATTAGTAACACCTCTCCATTTCTGAGGAACATTTTGGCTGTGTAAGGAAAAGCCAAGACAGCCAATAAAAGAACTATACGGATGATGTCCACCTAGCCTCGCAATTGCTTCCTAGTATCTCCACCCTCCCTCCTCCCCCACCTTCTTTGCAATAGAATCTCCTTCGTTTTTTCATTCCTTTCTCTCAAAGGTTTCTTCTTTATGCACAATAAACAACAACAATGGTGTTGGGTGAAGCTTTTTCAGGCCGTAATGACCAGTGGCTCCCTTTGTCCAGCAGAGGGCAGCATTGAGACATTTAGCAAAGACGGGAAAGGGCTCCTCGGCCTTACAGGTAGATATAAGACAGTCCTGAGACAGCATCTTGTTAGAGGTCACAACCTTTTATGCAATCCCCAGGGGAGGCCTTGATGCCATGTGTGGGCCACCGAAAATGAGCAGATGATAGGAATGAAATATTAAAT
Organism: Pseudocheirus occidentalis; assembly: GCA_028646575.1. Lineage (NCBI taxonomy): Eukaryota > Metazoa > Chordata > Mammalia > Diprotodontia > Pseudocheiridae > Pseudocheirus > Pseudocheirus occidentalis. The sequence continues at coordinate 207,986,812 of CM053594.1, forward strand.
GATACTTTCCCACTGAATGAAAATGAGTTGTCATTTAGCATTTTATCAGCAGCTGACAAACCTCCTTGAGCTGCAAGATGGTTTTACTTAAATGCAGGAACTGAGTTAACTCTTCTGCCACCACACTTAGTGAGAACCATATGTGGAAGAGGAGGCATCAGTGGGAAGGGGAGCTTAAATGAACAGACCTGTGAGGAAAGAGGATGTGATGTTGGGAGGGGGAGGGATGGATCATCCAGATGTTGGCAGAGCCACATTCCCAGGAAGATGGCAGTGAAGGAGGGGCAGGCCATGCTCAGCAGACTTAAGGGAGAAAGGGATGTAGTAGCTACATGGGTTAAACTCACTAATGATTTGAGCTCTTTGAGAGGAAGGCTGTGGTTAGAAAGAAGACATCAGGGGATAAAAGAGATAAAAACAGAAAATAAAAGCTTACAGTCCAAACACTGAAGACGTTAAAAAAAAACCCATAACCAAACAAAAAAAACAAAACCCCAAACATCTTGCCAATACACACCAGTTATCACAGTTGTCATTTTCCCCATTGATTCTGCTTGTTAGAAGTGGCTTAAGGGAGGCATGCTATTTGTTCCCAGCCTTTTGACAGGATTTTGTGTGCTTTATTGTAGTAGGTACCAATGATTGACCAATGAGGTTGAAAGGGACTCATATTCTTTAATGTCCAAAGAGAAAGGAAGGTGTCCTTTTGTCTCCATTCAGGGCCTCTATGCACTCTACGGCTCAGTGCAAGCTCCCAAATAGCCAAAGGGTCTACAAACCATGCTTTTTACAGAGAACACGAGGTAGGCTTGAGACCAGAATCAGGGAACTGTAACAAAGAACATTCTCCAGAGACTCAGGGAGCAAATGTCCAAGAAACCAAACAGGGGGAGGGGCTGGGAGTGACTAAAAAGTACTGCTGACACTTTGAGGTCTTTCTCTTCCAACCTGATTAAATAATAATTATATACGTGGGCAAAGGTTCCCTGCTGCTACCAAAATTGAATGCTTGTTGTTCCCCAGTGTGTCTTGTTTCTTTACAGATAGTATTGATTCTCTCCTCTGGATGATTAATTTCAGGGCATCAGTTCTACCCACACTCATTGGTTTGAAGCAAATGAAATCCCTGTTCTTTGATAATCATGAAAAAATATAAAACAGTAACAGCTGAAAGCACTATTTTGATTTGGAACAGAATATTTCTTCTAATTTAGAGCATTGTGCATGGTTGGTTAAGCTGGCTTTCTACCAATGGGTTTGTTAAATGTACAGGTAAGGAGAGTGTTTATAATTGGTCCCAAACACTGAAATCCCCTTAGGCATCTGTTTTTAGAATTTCCCCCTTTGAATGAAATCACCTTTAAATATCACCCTTGAGGGGGGGAATAGATGGACCAGATTAGTCCAGTATAAAGGAGTCTATACAATAAGGGTCATTCCTTGTCTCTTCAGCAACATTTTTTTCTTACTGCTACTACTACTTACTTCTATGTCTTCTAAGACCTGAATTTGAAATCTGTCTCTGTACCTTGTTGTTCATTCAGTTGTTTCAGTCACGTCCAAATATTCATCACCCTATTTAGGGTTTTCTTGGCAAAGATACTGGAGTGGTTTGCTATTTCCTTCTTTGCAGCTTATTTTACAGATGGGGAAGCTAAGGCAAAAAGGATTAAGTGACTTGTCCAGGGTCATGCAGCTAGTAAGTATCTGAGACTATATTTGAACTTAGGAAGACAAGTCTTCCAAGTCTGGCACTCTATCTAACTTTACCACCTAGCTTCTCTGAAGGCAACTAGGGATTATAAAAGACAGAGGTGGGGAGTAAGTGAATTCTAGGCATGCAGGAGAACCAGGGCAAAGGCATGGCGATCCAAGATGGAGTGTCATGTATGAGGAACAGTAAGAAGGCCAGATTGGGGGAGGACCCTAACATATATAAAGGGAAGTGATGCGTGATAATGTGTGACTGAAGAGGGGGGTTGCGACCAAGTGTTGAGGATTTCAAATAGTAAGCAGAGGAATTCATATTTGATTTTAGAGTGCCACTGGAGCCGATCTAGTAGAGTGGCACAGTCAGTCCCCCCTGTGCTGTAGGAAAATCATTTTGATACAGCTGTGTTGAGAATGGATTGGAGTGGAGATATAGGGAGACCAATTAAGAAACTATTATAATTATCAAGGTGAGAAGGAAGGAGTACCTTGCTTTGTGAATAGAATAAAGGGGACATTTACAAAAGATGATGCATAGGTGGAAATGACAAGATTTGACATTTAATTAGGTATGTGGAATGATCAAATTGAGGAGTTGGGACAACATCAAGGTTGGGAACCTAGGGGTGTATCTTTTGGTTTATCTCATGATCATAGACATGATAATTGAACCTATGTGAATTAAGGAGATCACCAGATGAGATATGGAAAGGTGAAAAAGATGAGAGTCTAGGACAGAGTCTTACTCAGGAGATACCCACAATATTTGTATTTATGTGTAATTGAGGAAAAAAAAGTTTTACACAAAGGAGACACTTTTAGTTAGTGGACATGGATAACATGGATAACAATCCAGCCAAGGAGATTGAGAAAGCAGAGAATAGAGAACAGTGATGGGAACATCCAGGAGGAGAAGGTGATCAACCATTTTAAATGCTGTCAAAAAGACCAAGAAGGATTAATACTGAGAAAGAGTCCGTGGATTCAGTAATTAAGAGATCATTGGTACCTTTGTAAAGAGAAGCTTCAGTTGGACAATGAGGTCAGATTTCTGAAAGTTTACAAGAGATTAAGAGGAGAGGAAGTGAAAGAATTTTTAAAAAGTTTAGCTGAAAAGGGGAAGAGAGATATCAGGAGATCGTTAGTGGAACAGAAGGATGTAGTAAAGGTTTTTTAAGGATGAGGAGACACAGGCATCTTTATAGGCAGCAGGGAAGCAGTCAGTTGATTGTTGTTTGTCCTTCATTCTCAAAATTGTCAAAAAGGACAATGACATTAGGAAGGTGATGCCATAACTTGCAAGTAAATTGGATTTAAGCAAGGCAGGGCTGGGCAAAATCACCAACTTCACTTTATCCTCTGCAGCCATCTGGGTCCAGTGGCAGGATATAGATTAGGGTGACTGGAGAAGGCCCCTGATGGCCAGGTGCTAGAAACTGAGAAATGGATAATCATGGTGGCAATCATCTGGAGAGGATGGTAGTAAGTCAAGTATTCATGCAGAGTGGTTGGTCTTGACAAGGAGAAGGGATAATTATTTATCAGAGAATGAAATGAAGGAAATAATGGAGGATAATATGAGAGAGATGTGAGATGAGAAGGGGAAAAAGGAGTCTCAGCTACATTTTTTTTGTATGGAGCATGAGGTGAAATTCTTAGTAGAGAAAGTATACAGGAGTTCTATAAAATCATAATAGAAATAGAGAAAAACAAAAGCTTAGAAAACTCTTCTGATAAGTGGGATAGAGAATTAATTAAGAAGTAGTAGAATTACCTTGCAACAGTGAGGTCCCATTTGAGATTAGATAGCATAAATTTATTATAGATTCAAGAGGTATTAGGTTTCGTGACTTTCTGCAATAGTGTGTGAGTAGAAATTAAAGAGGTAGGTTGAGGGAGTAATCCGTGGTTAAGTTATAAGAAAGCAAAATTAGCAATAAGACCAGGGAGCAAGAGATTTGAGAGTAGAAAATAGCATACAGCTGAACTGGTTCACCCAGGGGAATGGAAGAAAGTCTAGCTATTACAAAGATTATGGCCTGGGAAAACACTGAGTTGTGGAGATAATGAAGGATAGGATTAGCGTTCATAAAATTTAGGGACAGATTAAAAAATAAAGGCTTATATAAGTGGACAAAAGGATTTTGACATTCTTGAAGCTGGTAGTGTAATGCTTGTGGGTGACAGTAAGATCAAGATTATGACAATCCCTGTTTATAGCTGAGGTAGAGTAGAAGAATACTCCATGGGAGTTTAGCAGAATGAAGAACTGAAAAGTTAGCATATTTAAGGGAGTCTCAATATATGTATGTATGTATGTATGTATGTATGTATGTTGGAGTATCTAAGTATGAAGGAAGTATTTGAGAGTGGATAGGGGTGTCTATTAGCTCAGCATCAAATTCACTAAAGAAAAAGGAAGAAAGTTCTGGGGATCAGGAGATAAGGGTCACCAGAATCTGGATTGGATGATAAATTCGGATGGAATGAACCTTCAGGGAGGGGAATTTTCTGAATAATGGCAGTAAAAAGAGAGTCTGGAAATGGTAATAGGAAGCAAAGAGTTTTCTTACTCTATTACCATAACCTGTGCAGTTGGAGGTATGAGAGAAGATATGATCCATCCTGGGAAAGAAAACCAGGGGAAGTGTGATCTAAAGGCAATCAGATCTGTGGTGGGGGATGAGGGGACAGCAAGCATAGGGTTGATGTGAATGGGAAGTGGAAGCTGGATTATAAGGTGTTATTCTTCAGCAGGCCAAGAGTTCATCATTACTGAGATAGGGAAAGTGAGAGAAGGTTGGAATATGCTAACCAGTGGGGAATGAATCTACACAGAGTATCAGTGGAGGGAAAGTTCTGCTGAGGAAGCAGGTGATCTCAAGTTCAATTTTGTGGCAAGTTGTATGACTGTGTCCTGGGAGGCCTAAGGAATCCTGTATCCCTGGGATTCTGTGAGCCCAGTCAGGAGGCAGGAACAGCAGACCCCCATTTGCCTTGTCTAGGGTGCCTTCCTCTTCTGAGCCTTATTCCTAAATCCCTACCTTCCACCCTGATGCCTCAGCCATGTTAGCTTTGATTTTGGAGTGTAAAAAAAACCGCTCTCAGAGTGGGAAGGTGGCTGTTCATCTACCTGTAAGACTGCCAGGTGTTATTTCTGTCTCAGAGACCATTTCCTGGAAAGGTAGAGAAGTAAAACTGTTGTACAAGGTTCCTAGTCTCCTTTGAAGGAGATGCTGAAGACTATTTCTTTCAATTAAGCTGTCTATACCTGCAAACCAAGAAGTTGAAGGGAGATTATGGTTGAGATAAATCAAGCTAAAAATGAAACCACATTCTTTTGCCTCAATTATTTGGAAGGAATACTAGATCCATATAGCTAGAAGGAAGCTTAGTGATCACTGAGTCTAGCCCCTCATCTTTATTTCAGGTGAAAATTTATTTTCATCTGAATTCTTTAGGTAATTGTCCTAATTCTTCTCTTCATTTTGTGCTCCCCTGGCAGAGCCTGCTGGTACATTAATTAATTGGGTACTAGGTAGAATCTTGGTGAACTACTTACTGCGCATATCAGAAGTCAAGTTCTTTGGCTTTGAACAGGGAAAAAGAAATGGAGAATCAATTCTGCAACCCATTTTCTCTCTCCCCCTCACTCCTGAAATGTTGTCTTCTTTAGAGCATAAATCACTGAGCAATTGTAGGTAGTTGTTCTGAAATAACAAGAGAAAAAAGTTGGAATCAGAGAAACGTGAAGGTGCCTTGTACTATTTACAACTCAAAAATGAGTTTAGGCATGTTTGGGCAGAAGGTGATAGAACCTTTAATTCACTGTGCCCGCCCTGAGCTAGGTCAGCTTCTTTTAGCAATAATATCATTAATAGCAGTAGGGAAAATCAGCCCTGTCTAGGTCCCTTCTGACCAAGCTTCCTAATAAGATAGCACCATGTCTTTGAGAAAGGTGCATTGTCATGGAAAACACATTGATGCTGGTAGGCCCAGGATCCTAGAGTTTGTCACCTTAAAGATAACCTACTTCAACTCCCTCATCTTTCAGCTAAAGAGCGAGACTAAAGTCCAGGGAGATAGTGTTAAGACAGATTCATAGATTGTACTTGACACCTTCTTCCCCTTCCTCTTTCTCAATTTCTACCTCTTGCTCCGAGAACAATAATCAAACCCATACTTCAATTGCTATTACAAATAGCATATGACATGTTACTCCATGATTCCTCTTACAATCCTGATGACTGCTTAGATCAAAACTTCCTTCCCTGGCCAACACTTCTTTGTATATGTTGTTTGTGCCTTATGAGAATATATGCTCCTTGGGGGCAGGAATGTCAGTGCCTGGCACCTAGTAGGTGCTTAGTATATTTTGTTGATTAATTGATTTATCATGGCCTACCTTTTTAACTTTATTAATGAAGACATAGATGCCTGGAAAGGTAAAGTGACTTACCTGAGGTTATACAGCTAGTTGGGAGCAAAAAAGATTTATTATTATTAACTATAATTAAAAACCTGATTTTTTTGTGAGTATGCCACAATATGTGTGATAGAAGCAGTGACTGAGTCCAAAATGGTTTTAGGGCAGAGGCCAGGAAAAAAAATGTATTTGGGAAGTGTTTAACAAAATAAACAAAACACACCATAGATGATGTGATTTTGTGGTTTTCTAAATCAATATATGACTTTGCATTTGACGCCCTTCTCCTAATCCTGTATGGTCTTTACCTCCCTTCAACTTCTACTCTTCAGGTCCCCAACAGCCTTAGGGACGCAGGCATACCTCTCTGTCAGTTCCCACTTTGCCAACCAGTCTGGGCCATGCTGTCATCAAAGGCACCCCTAAAACATCCACTGAGGAAACATCACCCAGAGGCTCAAATATACCCTCAAACCCTATATAGATAATTTCCATCACCTGCACAAATCCTTGAAGAATTTTTTTCTTCAGGTTGTTTTGATTAATATGAAAAAATAATGCAGAAGGCCCTTTAAATCCCCCACATTTTAAGATTCAAAGCAAGTTGAAGTTAAAAGTGAAAAGCAAGTTCTCTTTTAAAGGGGGGCAGGCACACTTTAGATCCTGAAATAGACATTTGAAATTTCCCCAAAGGGCATCCATTTCCCCCACCTCCTGAGCAATCAGGTGCTCTCAGCACAATCCAGGTGATCTTTCCCTCTGACATTTAGGGATGCAGCACAGCCTGCTGGCCAGTGAAGGAAGAGAAGAGGCCACACATACCAGAAACTCAGCACACATCCCACGGAAGAAATCAGCTCTCTGTTTGGGCTGGGGGAAAAATCATTTCATCCTGGATCAACCCTCTCATTTTACAGGTGAGGAAACTGAGGCGATGCTTCTGTTTCCTCATCTGTAGGAGAAAGATAATAACACCTCCCCTTCAGATCTGTTGTGAGACCTAATTAAGCATTTCGAAAGTGCTCCTGTGATCCCGAGATTAAAGGGACCACTTAAAGGCAAAAGATGGCTTAGTCATTCTCAAGGCACTTCCTCTGTAAAAGTGGGTGACCACAGGACAGGCTGGAATGTAGTGGGGCTGGTGTGGACAGGGATAGATGAACATAAATAGGCTTGATTAAGTTAAGCCTGTCAGTGTGTGAGAAAGCCTAGAAGGTTTCTATTGAAGATGATAGAAGCCTTGAAAGAAATCCCCTTGTGGCCTTTTCCTTGCTCTTTCTTTGCACTTGCAGCCCCACCTCTTTGCCCTGAACATCAGAGCCCTCCTAGAGCATTTCATACCCTTTCCTTATGACTCAGAATGAAAAGGAACAGAACTCCGTCCTGGAGAAGCGAGGAGAAAACCAAATCAAACCAAACCTCAAGGATAATGCAAAGTCACCCTTGGGAAGACACCGGCAGAAGAAGCTGCATTTCCAGTCTCCAGGCACTTTCACTGCTGGTCCCCATGCCTTCCACACTCTCCCTCTTCTCTGGTTTCATTGGAATCCCTACCAAAATTCCATATTGTACAAGAAACCTTTCCTGATCCCTTTAAATGCTAGTGCCTTCCCTAGGTTGATTATTTTCATTTCATCCTGCACATTTCTTATTTGTACATATTTGTTTTCCTGTTATCTCTCCCATTAGATGGAGAATTCTTTGAAAGTAGAAACTGTCTTTTGCCTTTTTTGTGTCCCCAGTGCTTAGCAAAGTGCCTAGCACTTTGACTATGATACTCATAGCATGATAGGATCATAAACTTAGAAGGAAACTGAAGTCATCTAGTCTTTTTTTTAACAGATAAGGAAACTGAGACTCAGGAGGCTATGATTTGCCCACAGTCACACAGGTAGTATGTAGAAGATGGGGGAAGATGTGAACCTGGGTCCTCTAACTTCAGGTCCACTGTACATTCTACCTCCCTGGTCATTGGTAGCCCAACCCATTGTTTCAAATACAACACTGCTAGGCTTCATTAGGGTGGAATGAACCCGTCAGGAAATGTAGGAAATGTGCTTTGGGTCCTGTATTCCCAAAATAAGATTGCACCCTAGTTTTTATCCTCAAACTGTAGGATTTTAATTTAGCAAGAAAAGCACTAACATCAACAAACAATGGGGCATCTGCCCGCTGATACTTCTGAGATCTCAGACTGAGAGATTAAAAATAAAATAAAATGCTTAAGTAAGCCTTTGGTCCATTTCACAGATGGGGAAATTAAGGGCCATAGGTTATATGAGTCCGTAGCAGAGGCTGGATTTGGACCAGGTCCTCTGTCTCAGAACCAAGTACACCTACACCTAACAGGGCTATTTTCAACTAAATGAAGTAGGAAGTGTAAGCTTAATATTCCCTATTGATGAATGCAGCAGCTTTAGAATGGCATTTTCAAATACCTATCTTCTCCAATGATCTGCTCCACTGCCATCTGAGTCCTGGACTAGGAGTTGGAACAATATTAAATCTCGAAGCAATTGCTTCATTGACTTTCCTTCAGGCTTACGTCTTCCCCAGATGGCATCTATGGGCTTTAGGGTGTCTATAGATCTCTCCCATCAGTAAGAATATTATTTTCTACTAAGAATAGGTAGTTAAATCTGTCCAAGTTTCTAAGTCTGGTATATAGAGAGGTGCCAGTGCACCGAGGTGTAAAAACACTGACTTTGGAGGTAGGAGAGACCTGGCTTGGAATGCACGCTTTGCCACGTAGGTAGCTGTGTGAAGGTGAGCAAGCCTCTCTAATTTTTCCTCCCCTTGTTTCTAAAGGGGACTTCATACTACAGTTATCCCTTCCATATTACTGGGGTTAGGGCTGAGGTGCCCCCATCACCTGGAAGATCCTTGTAAAATTTTTTGGCCCTCCCTTCATACCAGAGAAGAAGTCTGAATTTTTTTTTTCTTTTTTTAATGAGGTATTTACAGTAACTCATTGTAAAATTTGGGCTAAGTATTATGGTCATAGTCTCGATGTCATCTGCTGACCTTCACGTGTGCAAAACCTCCCCCAAATTACCATTTAATTTCTTATGCCAACCCACAATATATTGAAACCTCAATGGGGAAAGTCAAGATATAGAAAGGATAACTGTTCACTTTACCTACTTTCTGGGTTTGTTGTTAATGAGTGGGTGAATGATAAAGCATTTCTTCAATTGATTTCTATGTGAAAGGCACTAAATTAAGGACTTGGGATACAAATACAAAAGACTTGAGAGTATTACCTTCTAACAAGGAGAGGCTTCACAAACAGAGAAATGGTGGCTATAAAAAAGTATTTGAATCTGCGAAGCTACAGGGATGGTGGTTGCTTTGTTAAGATTCCCTCATCATGTAAGTGTGTTTTCTTGTTACAGGATATGCTGAATTTTCGAAGTTAGGGGTTAAAAGAATTCAGCATTCTAGTTATTGCCAGACTGGAGTTGGGTGGTTTTTTTTTTTAAAGAAATAATGGTTCAAGTGCCCAAGTCTGGGCTTTCGATAGAAAATCAAGAGACTGTGTTTAAAATCTGCAATCTCAATGTTTGTAGGAGCAGCTGCCAGAGAGCTGAGTGCCAAATGGCTGCCTTCCGATGCTCATTTTTTTGTTTATGAAGTTCGATGAAAGATGAGGTTCACACAGATGGTGGCTGCGTAGGAGAGATTTCTCCAGGGTCAGGGGGGTGTGAAGAGAATCTGAAGGACTGTTTTCTTTCGCCTTCTGCAGCTGGCAAGGTAGGTATGATGAAAAAAGACAACATCCCTCAGCAACAACAAAGCCAAGCCTGAAACAAGGATGCATAAACAGTATAATAAATAATAGCTCATCTTTATATAATACTAACAAAAACAACCCACATTTATTTGGTGTTTTATGGCTTGTAGACTGCTTTCCTTATAATAATCAGTATGTGAGACACAGAGAACAAGGATTATACCCATTTTACAGACGAGGAAACTGGAATTTAGAGATGTTAAGTGGCTTGTTCATAGCCATTTAGCTAGAAAGCTTTAGAATCAGGATTCAAATCTGGATTCTAAGTCCATTTCCTTCTAGCAAGGAATATTTGAATTTTGAGATGCTTCTCCTAGTCAAATATTGGCTTACTTAGGAGTGTGCTGGTAAATATTTAACAACAAGCTCACAGGGCAAGGGAGGGAAGCACATTCCTCATATTTTTGAGTTTAGTCTGCTATTCATATTTTCTGCATCACTTCCTTAAGTGTGGACAGTCAACAATAAAAAAAATAATCTGATTTGTAGCATTTGCTGATTTCCAAAGTATGAATGTTTATCTTAAAAATGTACAGGAGGCTTTTGGGAGTCAAACTAAGCTGGCTGCAGCATGGTCCTGCCTCCTACTGATGTTAAGGCCTGCAATTTCACCACCAGATATCTGTCCCTGAAATGATAAATGCTGAAGACGATGAGGGAAAATTGGAACACTGTTGCATTCTTGGTGGAGTTGTGAACTGATCTAACCATTCTGGAGAATAATTTGGAACTATCCCCAAAGGACTATAAAACTGTGCATACCCTTTGACCTAGCAATACCACTTCTAGATCTGTATCCCAAAGAGACCATAAAAATGGGAAAAGGATCCACATGTACAAAAATATTTGTAGCAGCTCTTTGTGTTGGTGCCTAAGAATTGGAAATTGAGGGGATGCCCATCAGCTGGGGAACGGCTGAATAAATTGTGGTATATGAATGTAATGGAATACTGTTGTTCCTTAAGAAATGATGAACAAGTGGATTTCAGAAAAACCTGGAAAGATTTACATGAACTGATGCTGAGTGAAGTGAGCAGAACCAGGAAAACACTGTATGCATTAACAGCAGCAGTGTGTCATGACCAACTTTCGTAGACTTAATTCTTTTGATAGACATTTTCAAAAGACTCAAGATGGAAAATGCCATAGATGACCAAAAAAAAGAACTATAGAGTCTGAATGCAGATTGAAGCAAACTATTTTTTTGTTGTTATTGGTTTCTTCTTTCTCATTGTTTTTCCCTTTGGTTCTGATTCTTCTTTCACAACATGACTAATGTGGAAATATTTTTAATATGGTTCTACATGTATAGCCTAAATCAGTTTGTGCACCATTTCAGGGAGGAAGGAACAGAGGGAGTGTGAGAAAATTTAGAACTCAAAACCTTATAGAAGGGGTGGCTAGGTGGCGCAGTGAATAGAGCACCGGCCCTGGAGTCAGGAGTACCTGAGTTCAAACCCGGCCTCAGACACTTAACACAAAAACTAGCTGTGTGACCGTGGGCAAGTCACTTAACCTCAACTGCCCTCCAAAAAGCAAAACAAAAAACAAAAAAAAACCCTTATAGAAGTAAATGTTGAAGACTAAGAACAAACAAATAAACACATAAACATGCAAATAAATACATATCTGTTCCTGCACCCAGGACAGATAAACATGATAAATACCATCCTTCACTTATTACTTCATTACACAAGCATTAATAAAGTACCTACTGTATGCAGGGCATTACATTACACAGTATGAATAAGTGTGTATGAATAAGTATGAATCAAATCCTTCCCACCTCTTAAGTGGAATGTTCTTCCAGTCAAGGACTGATCTGGTTTTATCTTGGTAATCCCCAGGATTTAGCACAGTGCCTTGAACACAGACATTTAATAAATACATCTTGAATGAAAAATGATTTCTCTCTTGTGAACAGGATTTGTTGTAGGAGGAAGGGGTTAGAATATGAGGCCAGTGGGGACCTGAAGGTCTAGTAGATGAGGAGCAGCTCCTGCTAACAACAGGCAGAACACTACTGAAGAGGGAAAGGTAAGGGAGAATGCTGAGCGCTAAAGACCATCTTTCCCTATCACACAATTGTTCAGTGAGCTAGTTCTTCTCATTATATCCAGTCTCTTTTTGGGACTGGTCTGTTTCAGAGAGATGTGGACAATAGAGTGCTCAGGGTAAGTCAATAATAACACCTGGTGCTAGGTCTCATTTTTATTGAGCTTTAAGGTATTCAAAATGCTTTGTTTGCAAGCCAGTCAGGTAGGTCCTGCAACTATTATTATACCCATTTAACTAAGGAAAAAAACCTGAGGTTCGAGGTTAAGCAACTTAAGTTCCCATAGTCACTGAAGACAATGAAAGGAAACAGAACCTGGGGGAGCAATTTAAAGGAATTTGGATTAACCTACATAAGAGAAAGGGGAGCAGCTGGCCCTAAACGTCTTTAGACATAAGAGTGTTGACCCTATACCAGATGTTTGTTAGGTTTTCTCCATCTTACACAGAGGATAAAAGGAAGCATGTTTGCAGTGTAATAGGAAGAACTTTGATTCGATACACAAGGAAAGACCTTGGGGGGCAGCTAGATGGTGAAGAGGATCAAGTGCTGGGCCCAGAGTCAGGAAAACGCAACTTCCTGACTTCAAATCTGGCCTCAGACACTTACTAGCTGAGTGACCCTGGGCAAGTCATTTCCTCATCTGTAATATGAGCTGGAGAAGGAAATGACAAACCACTCCAATATCTTGGTCAAGAAAACCCCAAATGGGGTCATGAAGAATCAGTTCCAACTGAAATGACCCAACAAGACAAAGACGGATCCTATGGTAAATACTATTAAATCCTGGAGTTGGACTATCCATGGTAGTTACAGAAATGCTCCTTATTTTGATCAAGGTTTGTGATTTCATCAGCACAGGATGGTTCCTTTCTGGAAATACCCTCTGCTGATACAGATCAACAAGTTCTTAACTCAATCATTCTTTCACCAAGCACTTATTAAGTGCCTACTATGCCGGATCTGAGGGTTACAAATACAAAACAAAAACAGTTCTTGCCTTCAAGGAGATTACTATCTATTCCAACTCATAGTCTAGACAACCACCTAGGGCAGTGAGATTATGGTGACTTCCTCAGTAGTGTCAGAGACAGGCCTCAAACTCAGGTCTTTCTAACTCCAGTGCTGCTTCTCATTCTATTTTTAAAAATCAACCTAGTAAAACAAGTTTTCTGCTTGATATAACTTAGATATAACTTCTGCTTGATATAACAAGGTAGCCTACTTGGAAGCAAACAGATGAACTAGAAATTATGGATAGGGGATAGACTTATGATTTCCTTGGTTTGTGGAAATCCTGAGTGAGGAAACTCACTTTTCCAGTGCAGATTGGCACCTTTTCTGCAACTTTGTACTCTCAGAGAGAAGTCTAGAGCACTGAGAGGTGGAAGCAATTTTTCAGGGTCACATGACTCGTACATGTCAGAGGAGGGATGTAAAACCAGGTCTTGCTGGTTCTCTGTCCATTATTCCCCAAATCCTGTAGGCAGTGTTAAGAATGAGAAATAAAGGAAGTGAGATGGTATGAACATCTCCTGATAAGACTTGGGATGACATATGATCTGAATCCACCTGACCTCATGCCCTGAGATCTAATATCTTTTCAAGATGTCCCTTTCTTCCTTAAGATTCAAAGAAAACAAAGCTAACTAGACAATGTGCAAACAACGATATATAAACATGATATATTCAGGATAAGTTAGAGATAATTTCCCATGTCTGAGATCCAGAATTAGAAAGAGAGGGGAGAATTCCTACAAAAATCTACTTTTCTTCTACAAAAAAAGCAAAAACAAAACCCAAAAAACTCGTGGCAAATGTAGATGTGGGTGGATTTTTTTTCCAAAATAAAGAAGGAAAACTTACAAATGGTTTCTTGATTGAAAAAATGATATTTTAGATAGGTTCTTATGTAGAAGTAGCTAGAAAACTGCAAAGTCTATCAAGCATGATTTTCTTTTCATCAAATACCTGAGGAAAAAAAAGAAAAGAAGGAACTCCAAAAAAAAAAAAAAATTCAAAAGACACTACTGAGTTCCAGACTTTTGTTACTCCTTTTTTTTCTGCTTTTCCCCCTCTCTCCCTTGGTATTATTTAGATTGAGATATGTTAATATGAAAATCGACATTTTTCCTGCTAATATTGGTGGTAGTTTTCTTCTTTAGTTTAACAGAAGTTGATTTTTTTTTGCCCGAGTTAAAAAATTTTAAATAAATAGGGCACTACACAGACAGCAAAATCCACTACAACATTTTTTCCCTACAAGAATTCACACTGGGGAGACAGCAGTATATAAAGTTTCATCCCTGTCCTGAGAAGAGGAGCTACTGCAGTCTTCAGTAAAGCTATTCAATATATTCAAGGTTATTTGGGGGGGGGGGTTGTGGGGCTGGATCAGGCTCAAATGAAATAAATAAGGAATCATTTTAAGTGGGCTTAATCTTTCTCCCAAATGTGGATATGTGTGACAAAGGAAAATATTTTCTCCCTTTACTACAAGACTATAAGTTTCATGTGGGCAGGGATCTTTTCTCACTTGGTGAGAAAAACTTCTAATCATGCCTAATTCAGTGCTCTTTATAGCATAGGTGTTTAATCTGTTCCTACTCCCAATCCATCCTCCACAAAATATAGGTCTAAACTTCCTTTGCTCATAACGCTCCAGTGACTTTCTCTTGCCTTTAGGATCAAAGGGCACTTAAAGATCTTCACAGATCTTTGTAGTCTACCTATCCAAGTTTTCCACGTATTACTCCTCTTAGTGGCCTAACCAAACTGGCCTGCTTGCCTTTTTTTTTTTCTTTTTTTGGGAATCCATTTCCCATCTGAGTTTTTGTACAAACTGTACCCGGTCAGGAATGCACACCCTTCTCCTCTCATCCTTTAGAATACTTATCGGTGTGGTTTGGTCATTTTTCAGTCATGTCTGGGTCTATGTGACCACATTTGGTGTTTTCTTAGCAAAGATAATGGAGAGGTTTGCTGTTTCCTTCTCCAGCTCACATACACAGGAAGAAACTGAGGCAAACAGGGTCACACAGATAGTTAAGTGTCTGAGGTCAGATTTGAACTCAGGAAGATGAGTTTTCCTGACTCCAGGCCCAGCATTCTCTCCAATGCTCCACCTAACAGTCTGTCCCTGGCTTCCTTCAAAGATCCCCTCAAGTGCCCTGTCCTATAGGAGGCCTATCCTGATCCTCCCAGTTGCTTGTGACTTCCCTGTTTTTGGAAACTGCTTTTTGCTTATTTTGTCAATATTTTTAGTATTTGCTTTTCTAGTACATGTTGTTCTCTCCCAACAAACAATAAGTTCCCTAAGGGCAGGACCAATTTCATTTTTTCTTTTGCGTCTCCAACATCTAGTATAGTTCCTGGCATAGAGTAAGCACTTAACAAATGCTAGCTAAATGAATGAATAGATTCTTTTTGAGAATGCCATTAATTATTTGTTACCAATAGACTGCCTGCTCCTTCAAAACAAGGACTATTCCATTTTTTTTGTCTTTGTATCTCCGTGTTCTACTAACTCAGTGCCTGGCAGTTAGTATTGCTCAAACAATGCTTAGTAATTGATTGATTAACATAGTCCAGTTCAGTTCACTCCATGCTTTATATACAGCGACTCTGTGCAGAGAATGGAGTAAGACACCAGAGGAACATACAGATCTTAGCAAGGTATGGTCTCTTTCCTTACTGAGGATACAGTTTGGAGGGTGATTGGAAGCATAACAGAAATAACAATAATACAAAATAATACCTTCTAAGTACATTCTCCTTTTTTAAAATATTATTTTTTTGGTATGTTTTAAGTCCTCTACTGTTTCCCTCCCTCCCCACCACACACCAGAAAAGGCCACCATTTAACACAAATGCATAAATACATATAACACTATGCTGCGTGTACTTCTATTTATCAGGTAGATAATATCTTCCTTCGTAGGTCCTTTAGAGTTGATTTGAATGTTTATAGTACTCAGAATAATTTGGTTGTTCACAATAATTCTTCAAACGCTATTGCTGCTACTATATAAAAAGTTCTGGTTCTGCTCACTTCAGTTTTCACTATTTCTTTCAAGTTTTTCTACATTTTTCTAAAATCCACCAGCTCATCATTTCTTATAGTACATCATATGGAATCACAATCATATGCCACAATTTATTCAGCCATGGGTGTCCCTTCAATTCCCAGTTCTTTGCTACCACAAAGAGAGCTGCTCTAAATATCTTAGACCATATAGATTCTTTTCCTTTTTTCCTGATCACCTTGAGAAACAAACCTAATAATGGTATTGCTGGGTCAAAGGGTGTACAGTTTTATAACTTTTAGGACTTGACTCTATATTGCTCTCTGAAGTGATTGGATCAGTTTACAGTCCCACCAATAGTGTATTAATGTCCCATTTTTCCACATCCCTTCCAACATTTGTAATTTTCCCCATTTTTCATTTTAGCCAATCTGAGAAGTGTGAGATATCTCAAAATTGTTTTAATTTGTATTTCTCTAATCAATAATGATTTAGAGCTTTTTTTCATATAACTATATACAGTTTTTACTCCATCAAAAAACTGTCTGTTCATATTCTTTGACCATTTATCAATTGGGGAATGACTTATAATAAATTTGAAAAAGTCCTCTCTGTACATTTGAGATATAAGACCTTTATCTGAGAAACTGTCTATAAAAATTTCCCCTCAGTCTTGTTTTCCTCCTAATCTTGGCTACATTGGATTTATTTGTACAAAACCTTTGCAAGTTAATGTAATCAAAACTGTCTGTTTCACTTCCCATAATGCCCTCTATCTTTTGTTAAGTTATAAATTCTTCTCTCCAGAAGTCTGATAAGTAGTATGTTCTTCTGGTTTCTTATGATATCTCTTTTTATGTCTAGATCATGTATCCATTTTGATCTTATCTTGGTAAACAGTGTAAGGTACTGATCTATACTCAATTTCTGCCAGACTTTCTACTCCCCCCCTTTTTAAAATCAAATAGTGTATTCTTATTTCAAAAGCTTAAATCTTTACATTTGTCAAATACAAGGTTACTATAACCATTTAATACTGTGTATTATATGTTCACTCTGTTCCACTCATCCACCTTTGTATTTATTATCTGGAAGCAAATAATTTTGATAATTACTGTCTTATAACATAGTTTAACTTCTTATATTGATAAATCTACTTTCTTTATTTTTCCCATTAATTCATGTAATATTTTTGACCTTTTGTTCTTTCAAATAATTTTCATTGTTATTTTTTTCTAGCCTAATAAAATAATTTTTGGTAATTTAATCATGATGGTATTGACTAAGTAGATTAGTTTTGGTAGAATTGTCCTTTTTATTATATTGACTTTGCCCACCCATGAACAATGACTCTTTAATTATCTTTTGTTAATCATCTAATTGAATTCTAGTCACTGACTACCTAATCCATACTTCTTTTATGAATCCCTCCCTTATCCTCTCCCCTTACCCTCTTATTCCTCAATTTGCCCACTTTCTAAGAATCCTTCCCTTATCTGATCCCCTTGCCCTTTCTTTATAATTAAGACTTTTATACCCTTCTAGTTTTATACATTATTCCCTCTTTAACCTAGTTCTGATGAGAATAAGGTTCTAACACTACCAGTTGTCCACCCGTTCCTGCCTCCACTGTAATAGTTCTTCCATTCATGCCTTATTTGTATGAGATAATTGCTCCATTTTACTTCTCTCTACCCAATTTTATTTTATAGGATCATCCCATCATACTCAACTCAACCCCAAGCCTTCTATCTATGTATGTTCTTTTAAGCTATTGAAATAATTTTAACACTTAAGAGTTACAAATAATGTTTTCACATATAAGAAATAATTTGACCTTATTAAGTCATTTATAATTGGTCTTTGATGTCTACCTTATTATGTTCCTCCTGAGTTTAGTAGATAAAATGTTCTATTTCTTTACAAATACCTGAAAGTCCTTTACTTCATTAAATGTCTGTTGTTTTTTCCCTTTTTTTTCCCATTCAGAAAAGCCCACATCTTTGCTGGGTCAGTTATTCTTGTTTGTAAGCCCAGCTCCATTGCTATTTGTAATATATTGTTCTATTACCTTTGGTCTTTTAATGTAGAAGCTGATAAATCTTATGTTATCCTGACTATAGCTCCATAGTATTTAAATCTGGTTGCTTGTAGAATTATCTCCTTGAGCTGAGAGTTTTGATGTTAGCTATGATGTTCCTATGAATTTTCATCTTGGGTGGTGACCAGTGGATTTTTTCTATTTCTGTTTTACCCACTCATCCTAAAACTTCAAGGCAATTTTCCCTAATAATCTCTTGAAATAGCATATCTAGAATCTTTTTTATCATAAATTTTAAGTAGTCCAATAATTCTTATTTTGTCTTTCCTTGATTTGTTTTCTAGCTCAGTTATTTTTCTAATGAAATGCTTTACATTTTATTCTATTTTTTATTCTTTTGATTTGTTTTATTATTTCTTAGTGTCCTATAAAGTCACTTGTTTAATTCTAATTTTTAAGTTGTTTTCTTCTGTAAGTTTTTGGATCTCTTTTTTCTAATTGGTTGACTTTCTTTTCATAATTTTCTTGATTTTTCTTATATTACTCTTATTTTTCTTTGATTTTTCCTCAGTCCCTATTATTTTATTTTTAAAGTTCTTTTTAAGCTCTTCCAAAAACTCTCTTTGGGCTTGTGACTATTTTACTTTTTTCTTTGAGATAGAAATAGTTATTTTAACTTAAAAGAGTTTGAATTCAAATCTTTATCACCCTACTAGCTATCTATGTCTGGATTCTTTCTCTTTTGCCTACTCATTATTATTAATTTTTTTTAAAGCAGCTTATTTCTTATCTGTTAACTTTGCATTAAAGTCAAACTATAGTCCTGGAGCATGGGGGATAATATCTCAGGCTTCATATTTTTTTGTGCTGTTGTTTTCTGAGATGTGTCAGGGGCCTGACTTCAGGTATTCCTCTCTGAGGATGACCAGGAACCCCAGCAACTTTATCACTACAAATGCTATTGCTACCTGTGGTCCCTTTTGCAGCTGCAAACTTCAGCTCACCCCTCTGCCCTGGAACCAAAACCAGGAATTCTATGACGGTCCACAGCCGTCAGGGTCCTTGCCCTCAGCAGCCACAATCACTGGTATATGCTAACTCCTCCTCACCCATATCTACAGCCTGCGATTGAGTCAAGTCAACACACCTGGGTCCAGAGTCCAGTACCAGAAGAGGGCCCTGCAATTTTCTCCTGATGAAGCTATCTGACCCCTACACTATGCTGAGGTCAAAGTTCCTGAAGCTGAGGCTGCTACAACTGCCCCTAGGGCTTGTTTGTTGATTTGGCAGTAACTGCTTAGAGGTATTTGTACTTCAATCAGGTCAAATCACCACTGGGGGAGGTCAGGGCTTCCCTAACATCCTCCCAAGTTGTCTAAGGTGGACAACTGCTTTACCCTATCTTTTAATTATTTCTGCCACTCAAAGTTCACTTTGAGGTGGCATTGTGGATTGCTTGTGGGGGAATTTAGAAGATCCAGACAATTTCTTGCCTTATTGCACCATTTTCCTGCTAAGTACATTAAAGAGATACAAGTAAAATATAGTGTGATATTTGAGGCATCAAGCTTAATGAAAAAGGTAGAGACTTCTCTGTAGATGTTAAGCAGAAGGACAATCTCAGGCAAGTCATTTAACTTCCATAAGCTTCAGTTTTTGTAAAATATGACAGAATTGGATTAGATGATTTTTAAGGTACCTTCTAGCCCTAAGTCTCTGATCTGACCATTCTACCATCTTTTCACATTTGGTCCATGATGATAGTGAGCCAGGAAAAGTGTGATATTGCCAAAACCAAGGCAGGGGACAGTCACCAGGAGGTCAGTGGTCACTAGTGTCATATTTTTTATTTTTGGTTTTGGAGGTCATTGTTGAAGTTTGAGGGAGGTAGTTTCAGGAGAGAGACATGGAAAAGAAGCTGAATTGCAATGGATATGCGGTAACGCACAATTACCACTAGAGGACATTTAGGTCATTATTGCACTTCCTTTCTTAAGTTACTCTTGATGGTGAACAGAGCCTGATATCCAGAGATAAAGAACATAGGATTATGGACTTAATGATGGAAGGGAACTCCACGATTTCCTAGTCAAACCCTCTCATTTTACAGTTGAGAAATGTGAGGCTCACAGAGATTATACAGATAGTAAGTGGCAAAAGCAGATTTTGAACCCTGGATCTTCTGACTCCAAATGATCCACTGATCCACTGACTCCAGTGCCATACACTGACTTCCTTGCTTCACAGCTTCTAAATTTAAACTATATGGATGTCAAAGACCTGCAGGATAGCCTTTCTTATTGATAATCATATTAATTGAATAGACCTGTAGAAGTCTTGATTTTAAACTCATTATAATGAAAAATTATAAATTACATAATAGTAGTGAAGCTCACTATCAAAATATAACAAGATCTATTTTAAAAGTTGATATTATATTTGAGTATTGATGTTAAGTCACATTAGTTCCAGGGTTGCTACCCATAAGATATCCTGTGATATTACCAGCATTGTCTAGAGGTAGATAGTTTGTTCAGTACAACTAAACAGTCCTAAGGCATCTGAAGATTGGGTCATGGTAGTTAATATTGCGTTACTTTTGTTATAGGGCTCCTTACAATACGGGAGTTTTAATGAGTTGAAAAGAATATACCCATTCACCACCCAAAACATGAACGCACACACATTCACACACACACACACACACACACCCCAATCTTAAACTTCATTGAGAAACACATAATGTCTAGAATGGAGAATTTTGTGGTCCTGTTGTCCTGACTGAACCATCATTAAAAGGGCAGCTAGGTGGCACGGTGGATAGAGTATTGGGCCTGGAGTCAGGCAGATTCATCTTCCTGAGCTCAAATCTGGTCTCAGACACTTACTAGCTGTGTAACCCTGGACAAGTCACTTAACCCTGTTTCCCTCAGTTTCCTCATCTGTAAGATGAGCTGGAGAAGGAAATTGCAAATCACTCTAGTATCTTTGCCAAGAAAACCCTAAATGGAGTCATAAAGAGTTGAGCATGAATGAACAACAGCAACAATGTTCAGGTAGATTACTATATTTTTCAATTTAGCACTCAAAGTTTCCATCAAATTGATGATCTCATTGATGTGGAGAGATTCTCTCCAAAGAGGAAAAGTACAGCTCATCCATGTCTGCCCTTCTTATCCTATGCAATTCTTTCCCATTTTCTCCCATAAATTCATTATATGGGGCTTACTCAAAGTACTGGCTGCTTTTTTCAAATTCTATTGACATTCCTAAAATACCAGTAGAGCACATGGGCTCTTTGTTGGTTATTGCTCTCTCTCTTACCATTTCATTAGCCTGTCTTCTTTTTCAATCATACATTTTTGATGACATGTTTTATACTACCTATCCTTTATGATTCCCTCTTCATAAGGTGGTGAAGACTCCTCAAAACCACCATATGAAATTGTTCTTTGAGTGATCCTCAACTTCAATTATTCCAGGGGATCCATGTAAAAGAAGGTGAACCCCTATAGGGTAAGGGGCCTAAAGACCATGCCATAAAAGGATTAGACAAAGGAATTGGGAATGTTTAGCTCAAAGAAGAGAAGATTTAGGAGGGACATAAAAGTCTTCAAATATTTGAAGGATTTGATGTGTGAAAAGGGGTTAGATTTGTCTTGCTTGTCTCCAGAGGGTGGAAGTTACAGAATGGAAAATTTAGAGACCATGTGAAGAAAAACAAATGCCTTGTCCAATCATTAAAAAAACAAACAGCCCTTGTCCAACCATTAATGCTAACCAGAAATAGAATGGGCTGCCTTAGGAAGTCCTGAATTCCTCCTTGCCTGTCTGACCACTCAGGGGAAATGCTGTAGAAGAGTTTCTTGGTCAGGCATAGATGGTTTTCAAGTGGTTTCTTAACTTTTAGATTTTTTGGTGTCTTTATATTGTAAGTGCTTTTGCTTTATCATCCCTCACTTCAAAGCCTCTATTCCCTTATATGTAAAATGAATGAGATCACAGTGAATTGAGTGCTGGACTTGAAATCATGAAGACCCGAGTTCATATCTTGCATCAGAAGGTAATTATTTATTTATTTTTAGTCTAAATGATCTAGGGCACACTACGTTCTCTGCCAGACTCAGTTTTCTCCTCTGTACAATGGTGATAATAAAGTCAAATGAGATAATATATATAAAGCATTTTGCAAACCTTAAGGCACTAAGTAAATGTGATGATATAGTAGTAGCAGCAGCAGCAGCAGCAGCAGCAGCAGCAGTAGCAGCAGCAGCAGTAGTAGTAGTAGTAATAGTTTTAAATGACCTTCTAAAGTGCTTTTTAGCATTAGCTTTCTGACCCTATGAAATGATGGCTGCCTTTAGGAGCTTAAGGAATATCTAGAGCACTAATCGAGTAAGCCCTGAATAAATACATGATTTAAATGAACACAGAACATATTAACACGGACAAGTGGAGGGTGCTGAGTGGTACATGTGGAAGTATCTTGGTGCTGTGTGTGAAGTTAGAGGAAGGAGGCTGGCCTCTCTTCTTGAGCTATGTAAGTTCATGAAGAAGGGGGCACTACAGGTGCTGCTTTCCTGTGCTGGGAGCAAGGCCCTCTTCTTCAGATCCTGCACCGAGGAGGACAATCCCTCAATGGCAGAATTATGGTTGATCACAACTACCAAAAGGGTCCAGGTGGTCTATTTTAGCAAAATCAGTCTCTCAGCCCGACTTGTTAGGCTCTGCTCCAGCAGACTGTCTGCAGCGGCAGAATACAATAGTAATATTTATCTTCATGGCAATTGATATCCTTACTATACTTGCCAACAAGGAGTGTTTGGGGACTTTATAATTCTAGATATCTAGTTATTAGAAACAAGACTTAAAGCCCACTTTGTACTCACTGAAAAGCTCTCACTCATAATGATGAGCTCAATGAATGAGTGAATGAAAAAACATTTATTAAGCAATGATTATGTGCAAATGTTGGGGATACAAATATGAAAGTTAAGACAGTCCTTGCAGTCAGATGACTCATATTCTGGGAAGAAGCAAACAGCACCTATAAGAGAGGTCAGCTGCAACTGTGCCTTCCAACAAACAGTATTCAATGCTAATTTATTTAATTCTCCTAGGAACTGGAATTATGACTAGGGCAGCTAAGATAAAAGCAGCAGGGCCTTTATTAATAGCTAGTATTTGTATGGGGTTTAAAGATTTGCAAAGTGGTTTACTTGTATTATCTCATTTAATCCTTATTTTTTTTAAAAAAATGTGAGACAGGTGTTCTTGTTATTCTCTATTTTACAGATGTAGAAGCTGAGGCTGAGGGCTAAGTGATTTGCCCAGAGGCACACACCTAGTAAATGAGGAAGGATTTTAGTCAGGTCTTGCTGATTAGAAATCTAACTCTTGAACCCCTCTGCCTCTTAGCTTTGTCCTGGGGTCCTGAAATTTGAAGTCCCTGAAAGTACTTATAGTCCTTTCGCCATAGAGAAAATGCAGAACTGAGTACTTAGTAAACAAGAATAATTGGTTGAAATAGTAGAAGGGTTGGGTAGAATTTCTGGTCCTTTAGACAACTTTTCTGAGGTGTCCCAAGTTCTGTCTCCCCTCTCCCTATGGGGCAGTATCCCATGTCTCCCTTTTTCTCCCCAACCAGGTACATGGGAGCTCATTTCAGGCCACTTGCTCAAGGTTTGGTTTTCATAGCTTCCCCTGGACATAAACATGACCAATTATTGCTTTGCAAAAAATCCAGAAAATTCTGGAATAATATTTATAAGGAAAGTTAATAAAAAGTTTGGATTTGGTTAAAAGAGCTTTTCAGTTGTGTTTTGTGAGCAAACTTTGATGCATTTCTTTCACTGAATTTAATCAGTCAATGTATTGACTTTCTACAATGTGCAAGATGCCTCATTTGGCATTAAATATAAAAATGAGTTTAGAATGATGCAAATTCATTATTATCATAGGGTTTTAGGACTAGATCAGGGGTGAGGAACCTTGAGGCCACATGTGGCCTTCTATGTCCTTGGTACAGCCTTTCGACCGAGTCTAAGTTTTGCAGAACAAATCCTTTTATTAAGGGGATTTGTTCTGTGAAGTTCAGCTTTAGTCAAGGGGCTGCACATGTGACTTTGACGCCTCAGGTTCTCCACCCCTGGGCTAGATAAAAACCTTGAAGATCATGGGATCCAGCCCTCTCCCATTATTTTACAGATGAAGAAATTGAGACCAAAGAGGAAAAGTTATTCACAAGAGGTCACATGCCTTCTTATTAAATCAAGCTACTTGGTGCTTTTATTAATTAATAACAATTACTGGTATAAAAGCATTTCTGATAGAAATTCCAAGTGACACATTTACTATCATTGCTTTATCATTTTGTACTTTCAGCTGAAAATGCCAACTGCCCATGATAAGATCCCTTTAGAATTCATGAAGGGAAATGAGAAGTAGATGCTGGCCACACTACTCACTACTCAGCGCTGCTTTAGGGCAGCAGCCTGCTCTGCCTATACTGGGTCATTGCTCTAACACTGATGGAGTTCCAAGACAATGCACCAGAAATGGGAGTAAGCAGCTGCTAACATATGTCTTAAACCGTCCCATCAAGTGGGAGGCTGGAATGCCACAGAGCTCTGGGAGATATTTTGGCAAACCTTTCTATGATTCTGTACATGAAGCAAGAGACCAGAATACCATCCATAAATGCCAATAATTCTATTGACCTCTACTTTCGTCTAGCTTCTATTGTGTCCTTAATAGCTAGAAGGCTTTAAAAATCTGGTATGGAAGTAAGGGACTGGCTGTCTCTGATTTATAACACCTGTTTCTCACATTATACAAGATACTTGAAATAGACGACAAGATGATCTTGACTGACATTCTCCAGTCATTATCACTGAATAATGCTTAAATCATGGATAACAATAATGTTTAAACTATGTTTGACTGAGGTTTTTGCCACTGTTATGGAGAGGATTCAGCCCAGAGACCCAGTAGATAATGGCTCAGGAGAGGCATAACTGAAGAATTTCTCCAGCTGATCTTGTTGGTGAATGACATTGTGCTGATTGAATCATGCCCTACAACACTGCAGATTTATAATTACTCAGGAGAAGTTGGCCTGACTATCCCTACATCAAAAATACAAGGGGACAAAAATTACTTATTGCCTAGACTGTAATATGAAGCTGGATAGATATAACCTATAAGTCTTGTCCAGAAGCGTATTTATCTTGAATAGTCACTGCAAATGGAGAATGAGTTTGGCCCAGAATTGAACAGGAGGAGAGTGAGTTGTATTCCCTTTAGGAAATCACAAGTTCTTTTCATGATACCAGCTTCCCCTTGAAACAAAGGCCCATCTTTCTTCCTTTTTCTTTTCCTTCTCCTTCTCCTTCCTTCTTCTACTTCCTCCTCCCTCTTCCTCTCCCCCTCCTTCTCCCTCTCCTCTCTTTTCCTTTCCTTTCCTTTTCAGTAATAATATCCTTCTGATGTTATTTTGTGTGACTACAGTCACAGAACACTACAGGCTGTAAATATTAAAATTGAGAATCATTCAAGGGACAATAGCGCAGGCTATATGTAAGTTTAAGCACATTACAAATAAAGATTTATGAAGGATAAATGGTATAAAAGATGACAACTAAAAGTATGATTGAAAAAGATGAGTTGATCACATACTGAAAATGAGTGACAAACAGTGGACAACTCACTTTTTCGGTCAGTACCCTTGGTAAGTCAGGAGAATTTGAGGAAGGCACCAGACACACTGAAGTTTCAGCTAGGTGGTGTAGATAGGCAGTCTGGTACAATGAAAAACAAAAACAAAAAAGCAAGCAAGCAAACAGACAAAGAAACAAAAAGAAGTGCTGGATTTAGAAGGAGAGGATTTGGCCCCAGTTGTTTACTACCTGTGATCTTTAAGTCTCTTAAAGGCTCTGGGCCTCCCTTTCTTCCTCTATCGAATGCGGGGATAGAATTGGCTGCCTTCCAAAATCCCTTCCACCTCTAGATAGAAACCCTAAAGTGACCTGGGCTATAAGACTTAGTTGTCCATAGGTAGTGAGCAGGGACCAACTTCTGTGCTGCTGTAGATGTACAATCTTTGCTCTTGGCCTCCTCTGTCAACATCGAAAAGCTTTCAGATGGCAAAAGCCTTTAGTTAACCAAATTAAATTTAAACTGCAGCAAAAGACTTTTATTTCATTAGTCTCTTGAGCTATCTAGTCCTCCCAACAGAGACTTTTCCTTTCTGTATGCCAGAATCATTCATCACAAATTAAATACCTCTCTGGGCATACCAAATGCCATAAGTCAAAGCAGAAACCTAAATCAATTAAAGAAAGTCAAACTTTCATGCTTTTAATTTATTGTAGGGAGGAGAGAGAATGGCTGCCACGACACCCCTCCTGGGCCTTTGTCAAGGGCACAACAGAAAGAAAAGTGAGCTGTTTCCTTAACAAAGGCCTGGAGGGCAAAAGAGCAGGGGGACATCAAACCATTGTCTAGTCTCCTACCATAAATTCAGAGTGGTTAGAATTCGCTTGATTTTCCTGGGTATTCACTGGTAATTTGTGGGGGGCCTTTGGAGTAATTTATAATACCCTCTATACCTAGACCTCTCTTTCTGGCTGACATTACAAGTTACTAAGCCTTCCTAGAGGGGCAGTATCTTTTCTTTCAGGCCTGACTTGAGCTGTTTTTACTTAGAGGCCCAGGGAACAGGCAGAAGGATTTCCTCCCCTAGGCAATTAATTTATTCACCTGCTAACAGTGCTCTGTTGAAAAAGAAGTAAAGAAGATCTTGGAAGGGCAGGGGCAAAGGGTTCCTTGCTCTTTCAGATGAAGCCAGAAAGGGCACATTTCTAATGACGTCTTAGCCTGAACTGGTGGAGGTGGGAGGGGGAGGAAGGGGGACCAAGTCTTTATGCTTGCTCACTGATTAAATTAACCAACTGGCAGAGTGTTCAGAATGTTGACGAACATCGTGTTACAAAGTTCTTTGGCAAGTGATAACCCAAGGACCATTGTGATCATTTGTGTCCTCACCTTGTGAATAGAAGTCACAGATGTCCAACTTGAGGGATCTTTTGGAAAGGATTGATTCCTCATTTTTTCCTTCTGTTTTATTAGGGTTGTTGGCTTTTCTCAGTACATGAGTTCTAAAAGGAATGTAAGATCAGCCAATGGAAAAGGCCACAAGCAAATCCAGGCAAGCTGGGGGGAGGAGGAAACCTTAGACAAATAGGAAAAATTATCTGAATACTCTTTGGTCACTCCTTTTCTCCACCAGCAACCATTTCAGCCCACCCACTTGAAGCAAGTGCCCTATGCTTCAAATTACCTTTCTTTTCCTTATAGATGTGTGAAAACTTTCCAACCATGGAGTATTAGAGTTGAAAGGCTCTTAGCATTTATTCCAACTTTTTATAGATGAAGAAATTGAGGTATAGAAAAATGAATTTACTTGCTTAAGATCACACATCCAGAGTTAGGGCTACAGTCTAACACCTGGGCCCATGTACTTTGTGTAGGACTATGATGCTTCTCATTCCTTCATTGCCAGAGTTCAGCAAAAATGGAAAGCAATTATTTTTAGCCCTCAGAATGCATTATTCAATTAACATTCTGGTTGACAAATCATTTTTTTGTGAATTTGGTTATTGGGAGTTAGTGCCCCAGAGCCTGATCGAAGAGTCTGCCTCAGGAGGCAGTGGGTTCACCTTCATTCCTCTTTGCTGAGACTAGGGATGGCACAGAAGCAATGGACTGGATGATTACTTATCAAGTGTATTGCGGGAATTCATTTT
Organism: Pseudocheirus occidentalis; assembly: GCA_028646575.1. Classification (NCBI taxonomy): domain Eukaryota; kingdom Metazoa; phylum Chordata; class Mammalia; order Diprotodontia; family Pseudocheiridae; genus Pseudocheirus; species Pseudocheirus occidentalis. Next base: position 208,014,669 of record CM053594.1, read on the forward strand.
CTGATATGAGTTCAACTAGATGACCATTGGAGTGCAGTCCAATGGTATGATATTCTGTGATTCTATCTATAGTTCTAATTCTGATCATACCAGGGTGAACTGATAATAATAATAGCTTACAGGTTTTCATATGCTTTATCTCATTTGAGCCCTATAATAAACCTGTGAGGTAGGTATTATAGTCCTTATTTTATGGATGAGGAATTGAGTCTCAAAAGCATTCTCAGGGTTGCCATAACCAGTTGATTGCAGGGTCAGGTGAGATTAAAACCCAGATCAGAAATCTGCTTGACATTAACACCAGTGTGGTCTCTATGACACTAGAGCTGGACCCATGATGACCCATTAAAGTACAGAGACCCTTGTCTAGCTCAACTGCATCAACCGACCAGGTTTTATTTTATCTGTCTCAGGGTCTCTTTCTTTCTCTGTCATCTTAAAGCAACAAGTCTGATTTAAGCACAAAGTTTTATCTTCCAGGAGCTATCTTTACTTTAAATGAGGACCTGGCTAGCCTAATTAAATTTCTAATTGGTAGATGGTTAAAGCAGATATTTCAAGCAAAGAAAGCTTCTCTAAACCTTTTGCTTACTTTCAGTCCTTCTATAACCTATCTTTTGCCACCTTTTCACCCTGGATTGTTGTCCACTGATATTTGGCTGTCTTGGCTGATATTTTATTGCAGAATTTGGTTCTTATTACTGATAAGTCATGTAAAGGTTGCTTTTTTATCTTAGTTCGAATTTTGGTCGCCCTACCTCTTCCCCATCTGTCTTACCTTAGCTTGAAAAGTCCACCTCCATTGCATCCTGAGTCATCTTCATGACATTTTATTTTTTACAAATATATGTATCTTCTTTTTTTTAAATTTTTTAATTTCATTTTTTTATTTTTGGAGGGCAGCTGGGGTTAAGTGACTTGCCCAAGGTCACACGGCTAGTTTTTTGGGGTAGTGTCCAAGGCTGGATTTGAACTTGGGTCCTTCTGACTCCAAGGCCGGTGTTTTATTGACTGAGCCACCTAGCCGCCCCAAATATATGTATCTTCAATGCAATTTTCCAGCAATAAAATATGTGCATTTGTTTGAAAAAGTGCTTTAAAAACTTTCTCTTTGTATTCTCCTTCGTGTTGCACCCTAGAAAACTGCCTACCCTACCTTGATACTGTCTGACTTGATTCTGTCTCCAACTCTGGTTCTTTATTAGGGGCAAAAAAGACTGACAAACCAGTGTGTGCTTTGCACTTTTGGATCAAGTGCTAGATGCCCAACATTGGACTTTTTTCCTCTCTTTTTGGGCTTCTTTTAAGTAGAATACCCTAAACAAGACACATTTTGTTCAGGCTTTGGTGATGGGAAGGAAGAAGCCCTGACCACATCACTAGAAGTCAACCAAGGGTGAATTTCACAGCCTCACATAAGCTCCAGTCTCATTAGCTTTAAATATCATGGCTATCTTCCAGGCTAATAGTGTGATCATCACTGAGTAGATCAGCAAGAAATTTGAAAAACATTTTGCCAGGTCTTGTGGTCAATACTGAAATCAAGTTAATGAATTATTATTGGAATAAATAGTGAATGTGAATGGTGAAGAGACTAGTGGGTCAAGTCTAGAGAGAAATTAATCAGTGTAAAAAGTGCTCTGGAGTACAGCCAGTTTAAATGGATTTTTTACCAAAGGAAAAATAATCACAGTCAGGGTTATTCATCTCTTTTTAATGTAACTGAAATCTCATCTTGCAAGTCTAGGTCCTACAGATACATACAGGCAGTGGTGAGAATGTAAATGACCTACTTGGGAAAGTCAATGAAACCATTTGTATTCTGTTAAATGAGGAGGTGGAGCACATATATCCCAAAGAACATCTCTGTCCACCACCACCGTGCCTGTTGACCCATACCACCCTCTGCTGCTCTGATGATATAGGACTGCCTGAGATTAAGGTGATATAAGAGGGTCTACTGAGCACACCTATGCTGAGTGCTGTTTAAAACACAGTCCCTGCTGGTTTGGGGGACACATACCTGTATCCCTGCTTCTGGGGAGGCTGAAGCTATTGCTGTAGTTCAATTGACTGAGTTGAGAACTTCTGTACTGAGTAGGGCTAACATTAAGCCTCATGCCATTATGGTGAGGCTCTGAAATTGGAGGGCCACCAGAATTCCTAACAAGGGATTAATTGGCCCAGACTGGAAAAATGGAGCAGATTAAAGTGTCTTTGTCTTTGAGTATTGGGATTGGTGGAAAGGCAGGTGGAACAGTGTTGAGAGCACTGGGCCTACAGTCAGGAGGCCCTGAACTAAAATCCTTTCTCAGACACTTACCAGCTGAATGACCTTAGGCAAGTCACTTAACCTTGTTTGCCTTAGTTCTTCGTCTGCAAAATAATAAAGAAATGTCCAACCACTCTAGTATGTATGGCAAGAAAATCCTAAGTCATGTTACAAAGAGTCAGACATGACTGAAATGACTCAACAACATCAAAAATTGAGATTGGTCTCCTGAGTGACAACTGAATTTGCAGCCTGGGTAAAATAGGGAGATCCAGTCTCAAAAAATAAATTAAATTCAAAAATTAAATTATAACTCAGTCTCTGCCTTCAAAGCCTCTACATCTAGCTGAGGAAATAAGAAAGATGTGTTTAAAAAAACTGTCTAACAGAGAAGCAGACTCATACTGTGATAATGGTCCTGGAATTGAGTTCAGAAGACTTGAGTTGTTGTTGTAGTTTCAAACTACCCATGTGACCTTAGGTAAATTGTACAATTTGCCTGCCCTCAGTTTCCTCACCTGCAAAAATCAGGGGATGGTGCTAGATGATATCTATTTCTATTATCCTCTGGAAAAATAAACAAAAAACTATGCAATAAATAATAGGCAATAATGGCTTACATTTATGTAAGGATAAGACAATCCTGGGGAGGGTGGGCAATGTAGATATTGTTAAATCCACTGAAGAGAGGAGTTATGAAGCCAGGATTATTAGATTGACTTTCAAATTGTCCTTAAGCTAGTGTCATAAGCAAGATTTGAAACTGGGGCTCCCAACTTGAAGGCCATGGGTCTTTTTTCTATTCCATGCTGCTTCTCTAAGTACCAAGTGAGAGAGATAGACCATGAGAGTTCAGAAGCCATTCAGATTCACTTTGACTGGAATCTTCAGGGGAGGCATCCTAGAAGAAGTGCCATTCGAGGGTTAGTTTTGAAGAATGAGTAGGATTTCAAAAGGCAGAAATTTGGGGATGTAGAGACCATTCTAGACAAATCTGATAACATTTGTAAAGCACAGCACGGGATCTGGCACATAATAAATTCTTAATAAATCCTTCCTCCCTCCCTCCCTACTTCTCCCTCTCTTCTTTCCTTCCTTCCTTCCTTCCTTCCTTCCTTCCTTCCTTCCTTCCTTCCTTCCTTCCTTCCTTCCTAGCACTGTGAACAATGATGCAGAGGTGGGAAAGGCTAAGTTGTATTCAGGGGCCGTGAAATAAAATATTAGAACAAAGAATTGGATATTAAGTAAGTATATTCTCTCTCAGCCCAGACCATCCAACTAACCACACCATTCCTTATCAACTGTCCTTCCTGGACAATACATTTATATTTCCATAGTACATTAATTTTGAGAAGTGCTTAGTAGGTAGAACAAGTATAATTTTAAATATGAAGAAACTAACATACACGGAAGCTAAATGATTTGCTCACAAACAGCTAGCAAGTGTCAGAAACAAGTCATGATACCAGATCTTCAGATACTGCTCTTTCTATGCCATGTTCTCTCTTATCTTTGATGAGAAATTCTAAGAGATTAGAACATATTGAATGCATTTTGCAGGAATTCCTTTATTTGCATATATAAAAAGATACCACTGCAATATCCCTTGTATCTGATCTCTCCACTCACACAGCCACCCCATCATCTCTTCATTGAGTACTATACTTTTTTTAGGGGGGAAGGTAAGGCCATTGGGGTTAAGTGACTTGTTCAAGGTCACACATCTAGTAAGTATCAAGTGTCTTAGTCCAGATTTGAACTCAGGTCTTCCTGACTCCAGGGCTGATGCTCTATTCACTGCACCACCAAGCTGTGCCCCACCCCCCTTAGAGCTTTTTAATTGATGTCCCTGAATCCTGTCTCTCCTCTCTCTAGCTTATCCTCCACTCCACTGCTGAAGTGATTTTTCTAAAGTGCAGGTCTGATCATTCAACCCCAGCAGCTTCCTACTCTTTCCTAGGTTCAAATATAAACCCACTGTTTGGCATTTAAAATCCTTCACAACCAGGCTCTGATCTATCTATCTCGTCTTAAACATTACATCCCTTCCTATACTCAATGGTCCAGCCAAATTGTCCTTGCTGTTTCACAAACACAGCATCTACAAAGCTTCTGTCCCATTCCCAGAATTCACTCTTTCATCTTTGTCTCTTCCCTAATTTCCTTCAAAATTCAGGCCAAGCTCCAAGTGCTTTGTGTGGCCTTTCCTGTTCCTCCTCTCTACTAATGCCTTCTCCCCAAACTACCTCGTGTTTGCTTTGTTGCTTAGCAAGAGCCACTATGGTAAATCTAAAGAAGACCTAAAAAAGTGGAAATTGCAAATATAATTCATAAGGTGCTTCAAGCCTCTGTGCTATCTATGAATTGCTTAACTGGGAAGGTCCAGCCAGATGTGAATTTAGTCCAATTTCTCCCAGTGTTTTTTGGTTCCTTCATTTTCTATAGCAAAACAAAAAAGAATGACACTAAAATTATCTTTGGGCAATTAGGAATCACATGTGATAAAACACTGGGCCTGGAGTTCAGTAAACCTGAATTCAAATCTGGCCTCAGAAACTAGCTGTATAAGCCTGGGCAAATCACTTAACCCTGTTTGTCTCAGTTTCCTCATCTGTAAAATGGACTTCAGAAGGAATGGCAAACTGTTCCAGTATCTCTGTCAAGAGAACGCCAAATGGGGTCACAAAAAGTTGGATACCAATGAAATGACTAAACAACAACAGAAAATGTTATCATTATCAAACCATTGATTAGAAAAAGTAAATAATTAGTAGACAAAATATTTAAATATTAAAGCAGCCCTTAATGATTCACCTTGTCCCCCATTGCTTTGGCAGTAACAAAAAAAGGAGAAACAGAAAGCGGAATGAATTCACCATTGTTCCACTGATCTCCAAGAAGCCAGAATTCAGTCACTCTTTACTGAGTGATTCATCAGCATAGTTCCCTATGAATTATGTTTGGTCATTTTTCAGTGGTGTCCGACTCTTCAAGACCCCATTTGGGGTTTTCTTGATAAAGATACTGGACAGCTTTGCTATTTCCTTCTCCAGTTCATGTTAAAGATAAGGAAACGGAGGCAAACAGGGTCAAGGGACTTAACCAGGGTCACTCAGATAGTATCTGAAGCTGGATTTGAACTCAGGAAGTTGAACCTTCCTGAATTCAGGCCTGATGCTCTATCCACAGTGCAGCCCAACAACAGCCCATGAGCTTCCCTATGAGTTAGAGAAAGGAAAAACACTATAGACTAAGAAGCCTATACCAATGTTGCTAAATCTCTTAGTATGAATAGTCTGTCTGCTATGGCTAGGCTGCTTGCTCTCTCTCCAGTTCATTCTCGGTCTTATCCAAGTCCACTCTCCAGTCCCACTGGAGATTCCTCTTTATTCAGCATGAAAGAAATACAGCTCCCCAAGATCTCTAGTAACTTCTATGTCCTCAGAGGCAGTCCTGCCAATTCAGAAGAGTAGTTAGAGTTTGTAGAAATTTTATATCTTCGAGGTGTACTTGTCTCCTTCCTAGAGAATGCAGGCTCCTTGAGGGCAGGAACTATTTTTTTGTCTTTATATCTTCCCTGCTCTCTATTTCTCATTGTAGGTACTTAAATGCTTGCCAATTGCTTGCTTCTGTGGTGGTTTGAGCACCTGCTCTCTGAATAGGGTTTTATAGATATAAGTCATTGTTTATATTTGAATCATAAACTCTTAGAGTTGATGGGAGTTTTCAGATCATCCAGTTTAATCTCTCAAACAATGTAAGAATCCCCCTTAAAATAGCCCTGACTTTGCTTTTATATAATTTTATATTTGTGACAAGGAAATGTTCTATTTCTTTAGAGGGACAGAGAGTGAGATCAGAAATTGCCTATGGAATAAAAAATATTATTTAAATATATATGTATATGTGTGTATATATATGTACATATGTGTATGTGTGTATATATATATATATATATATTCCTTATACAGGATGTAGAGAAAAGAATGACTTGGAAGTCAGGTATCCAGGGCTTTGATCCAGGCTCTGATATTTACTCACCATGAGCCTAATCTCTTTCCTCTTCAACTTTCTCACCTGTAAAATAGTACTAGAAAATTAATCTCAAAATTTCTTTCCTGTTCTAAAATTCTACAATACTGGCACATGCTATTGTTGTTTAGTTGTGTCTGACTTTTCATGTCTCTATTTGGGATTTCATTCTTTTTTATTTTTTGGCAAGATACTGGAGTAGTTTACCATTTCCTTCTCCAGTTCATTTGGCAGACTAGGAAACTGAGGCAAACAGGGTTATGTGACTTGGCCAGGGTCACACAGCTAGTAAGTGTTCGAGGTCTAATTTGAACTCAGGGAGACAAATTTTCCTGACTCCAGGTCCAACACTGTGCAGTTTGGTGCCACTTAGCTGCCCATCTACAGACAAACAGTAAATACTTAATAGATACTTGTTCAATAACTGATGATTCTCAAATCTACTCCAGTCTTACTCTCCAAGATGCCTATTGTACATCTTGAACTTTGATGTCCCATAGACACCTTAAATTCAACATGTTACAAACTAAATTCATTATCCTCTCCTCCCCCAATTCTGTTCCTTCATCCTACCCCATTATTGTTAAGGGCACCATTATTCTTTCAGAAGACCAGCCTTTCAACATAGGTGTTATCCTTGACTCCTTTCCTTCTCATACAACCTCTAATCTGTTGCCAAATCTTGTTGATTTTACCTTTATAATGTCTATCAAATATGCCCCCATCTCTTTGGTGCTGCTATCACCCTGGCATAAGACCTCTTCATCTCATGCCTAGACACTTGCAAAAGCCTGCTGGTTGATCTTCTTGACAAAATTTTCTTCCAACTTAAGTTCATTCTTCACTCAGCTGTCAAATTGCCCTTCTTAGAGTACAGGTCTGACCATGTAACTATAGTACTCAATGAACTCCACTGGCTCCCTATCACCTTGAGGATCAAATATAAAATCCTCTGTTTTTCACAGCCTGGCCCTTTCTTTCCTTTCCAGCCTTCTTATACTTCACTACTCAAACTCTGAGATTGACTAACATTGGCCTCCTTGCTCTTCCTTGCACAGGAACAGCACAATTTGGAGTTGGGAGATAGTCCCATCTTACCACTCCTGGCATTTTCACTTAATTCTAATCTTCTGTCAATTACCTCCTATTTATCTTTCATATAGATTTTGTTTGCATGTAGTTGTTTGCCTGATGTCTCCTCTCATTAGTCTGTGAGCCCCCTAAGAGCAAGAATTATTTTTTGTCTTTCCTTATACACTCATTGCTTAGCACAGTGTCTGTACTATAGTTGACAGTTAATAAATGTTTATTGATTAACTGACTCATAATCATCCAGTATCATTTAAACACTTCCAGGGACAGGAAGTTACCTCAAAGGTAGCCCATTCCATATTTAGTATTTTGTATCTATTTATACGAGTACTTGTCTCCTGTAATATATCGCAAGCTTGGAGTAGTGGAAAACTAAAAAAGGAGGAAGGGACCAAACTCTGAAGAACAGAAAATTTGATATATCATCCTTGAAGTAAAAGGGCGCCAGAAGAGTTTATTGACTGGAGAAGTTACATGATCAGACTTGTACCTTAGGAAGATCAGTTTGATAGGTGAGATCAGGCACTATTTCAGTGTCTTTGTACCCCAACCTTTAGCGCAGTCTGGGACATAGGAAGTACTTGATAAGTTCTTGTTGGTTAATTTAAATGGGCTGAACTCTAGACTTTGAATTGGGATTTGCAGAGAGAGTCCAGAGGACTACACAAATATTTGAGGGCAATTATAATGAACTCCCTCTCCTGACTCTCGCCTCCAACCAAATTTTCCTTACTCCTGGTTAATCATCTCCACTTCCCTCAATAATTTTTAATGTGATATGCTCTTTAGATCATTCACTGCCCTGGCCATGCTCCTCTGATCGTGTTCTATTTTGCAACAATCCTTGTTAAAAGATCCAAGAACTGACTGTAATACTCTGACCACAGCTTGATATGATAACTCTACTGGTGGTAATATAATTCAAGATCACATTGCATTTGTTTTTGGACAGCTAAGTCACATTGATGGTCCATATTGCCTGCATTTAGCTCAATTCAACAAGCCTTTATTAAGCACTTGCTATGGAACCGGAAGTCTGGTAGATTTAGGGGATTCAAAGAAAGAAAAAAAGATTGTCTTAGCCCTTGAGGAGCTTATATTCTATACACAATATAACATCTAATACAAGCCCCTAAATTTGTTTCAGAAATACCTGGGAATGCTTGAATGAAAGAACTGAACAGAACATTGTATACTATAATACCACTATTGTAAAAGCAGCTTTGAAAGACTTAAGAAATCTGACCAATGAAATGACCAATCACGGTTCCATGATTCCATGGTATAGACTGCTACCCACCTCCTGATAGAACAGTGATAGATTCGGAGTGCTGAATGAGGCTTATTATCATTATTATTATTATTGTTATTATTATTATGGATATGGAAAATGCAAGAATTTGTTTGGTTTGTCTATGCACTTTTGTGCCAAAGGTTTTGAGTTTTTTCCCCAAAGGGGAAGATGGGAAGGAGAGAAAATAAATATTTGTTCATTGAAAACATTGTTAGGAAAAAGAAAATACCTAGATCTTTTTTATGAATTGCTTCTATTTTTAATAAATGCTTACTGATTGATTTATGTAATTTTTTACTTTACCAAGTTTAAGAATTTAAGTTTCATTAATTTCAGTCTTACAGATTGGGGACAGCTTAAATGTTAAGTAAACAGCTCTGATTGTTGTCTTTACACACACAAACACATCATGAAAAGCGTAAGATTGAAGGTGCCAGCTCTTCTTGGTCAGAAAAAAAAAAGTGGAAGAAAATGTAACTGAGATCCTTCAGTGTATGGCAGCTGCCTAAGCAGAATGTGGATATCAATGGAACTACACAAGAACCCAGTTGGCTCAGGTGGCCAGGACAGTTTTATTAAGCAGGATGAGAATTGGCCCAGCTCCACTGAATTAGAAGTTATGGCAGGAAGGACCAGCAGTTAAGATTGGCAAAGATGTTTCAGGTGTGCAAAATGACCATGCATTACCAAAATAGTTCATCATGAGTTATCAAAATCAAGCTCCTTGGTGTATGGTTTGCAGACTATATTCTTTTTCTCACACACAAACACAAAAGGTACATTTCCCTTCTCTAACAAAGTAATCTCTCTTATCCTTAAGAGTTTATCAGGTATCATTGATTCAATTGCCTTATCAATCTACTTGTTCGGATCTTTTTTCTTTTTAACCCTTTGAAATATAATATTACAAGTCTTATTCTTGTTTTATAGATGAAAAGGGTGAGATTCAGCAAGGTTAAATAACTTGTTCATGGTCAAAGCTATAAAGTGTCAAACAAAGGTAGCATTTGAACCCATGCCTTTCTCAATCCAAAACCGGCACTCAAGTCATCATGCTATGTTATCTCCCTAGGATGACATAGATCCATTAATCCCTACTCTTGGGTATCAATGCTTGATTAGTTATGCATCTTTCTGATTATATTATTATTTAATCCACATTTTGTAATGGACCAGTATTTTCCTGGTTGATTTTTCTTCCCCTAGACCCGGGTGGTGACCACATTTGATTACTCAAAGCCTATTTTTAAAACTTAAAACTTCGGACACGAGTCTGTGACCTAGTTGGAGGTTATATCATCCTGGGTACAGTTTAAGTGCCCAATGTAGAGATAGAAAGACTCATCTTCATGAGTTCAAATCTGACCTCAGACACTTATTAGCTAGGTTACTCTGGTCAAGTCACTTAACCCTGTTAGCCTCCATTTACTCACCTGTAAAATGAACTGGAGAAGGAAATGGCAAACTACTGTAGTATCTTTGCCAAGAAAACCCCAAATTGGGTCATGAGAGACAGACGTGACTGAAATAACTGAATAACAAAAACATAATGAGTACCAAAATTCTGGTAAGTTTAACTTTTCAGAGTCTTTCCCTGAATCTCTTTCACAGGTAAACACCCAGACATGTAGAGTCTGGTAAAAGGTGTTTGTTCTCCAAGGGACACAAAAGACAAGACTCATCTTCTCTGGATCATTGCCCAGGATGCTGTGTCAGAAGGAAAAATAGATGCATACATAGGTCAATGAGAGGCTTCTTCATTGGCTTTGGGGTGGGAGAGTGTGTGTGTGTGTGTGTGTGTGTGTGTGTGTGTGTGTGTGTGTGTGTGTGTGTGTGTAATCTAAGGTAACAGGAGGCAGTAGTTTCCATAACACATTTAAATTAGAAATTCCTTAGTACTTTTTCTCTCTAAGGGATGATTTTACAAATAACCTTCCAGTGAGAGTGACCACAAAATAATGTTTCAATGAGTATAAAAAAGTTTTTCATGCTGAGTTTTATGTGGCTACTTTGCAATGTATAAAGTGTAGAGTGTAGCTTTATAACTGCTTATAACTGTCATCCAAATTCTATAGTTACTATTTTCATATGAGCCTCTTCTGTTGTTTACAAAGACCCATCATGAGAGAGTTTGACAATTCCTTGCTTAAATTTAGATATACTTTACCTATAGCATTACCCCTCTCATTTGCCCATCTATTAATCTTATTAAAAATGAAATTAAATGAATGAAAAAGCATTTATTAAGTGCTTATAATATATCAAGCACTATGCTAAGTACTAAGGATATAAACACTACAAATAAGAAAAACAGTCTTCACCTTCAAGGAACTTACATTCTTACTGGGGAAGACAACACTTTGAGGGGAGTAGTAGCCAGGAAAGAGTATTTTGGACTGGCAAGTCAGAACCAATCTTGGAGCAATTGATAAACAGTTGAAATTAAGTACTTGGGAATGATTCGTTCATAGGGAACCCATGCTGGGTCCTAAGTGATAATTTCTCCTTTTGCTAAATATAAAGCAAAGTGTCAACAAATGCAAATGTTACATAAATTAGGTCCAGAAATAGTACCAGCTTTGAAGAGCTGATTATTCAACTTTTATTGTGAGCATTTACAACTTAGAAATCAGCGAGTACTATGAATTAGGGCTCAGTTTATCATTTCATTGATTTGTAGATTTAAGAAAGCAATGTAGAAAATGTTAATGCAGATTAATTTGAAAAAGTGTGTCCTATATTCTCAGAAAGCCAGTTGTAAAACATTACCAGCACACCCTTCATTAGTGCTGAGAGGATTAGAGTAGTGTTCAGGACGTGGGGGTAATTAGGAAAGGCTTCCTGGAGGAAGTATTTTAGAGACAAAAATATGCCCCTTCCCCACTTTCCTTTTAAACACCATTCCATGAGGAATTCTTATATTTGATGACATATCAATAAAGACAACATAAACAAGTTAGCTCCTGAGGGATCACAAAGACAATGGAGGGAAGCTTCTGTTCCCTTTTCCCACTAGGAATACCAGTAAAAGGCATGTATTGCTAGATCTCTGACATCTCATACCAGCGGAATAGCCTGTTCTCAGGTTCATAGGGAAGAGCATTGCTAGGCTAGTTCATTATCATAAGTGTGACTGGAATTGAAACAGGGAATCAAATCAGGACAAATAGGATAAATGCACTTTCTGCAGCTGGAATTTGCCTTTTGCAAGATTAAAATGTACAGCAAATCATGGGCTCTGATGAGCGCTGAATGAATTGATTTACATGCACATCTCTGTGTGACTATGCAATGAAATGAAAATATGTGAAGGCAAACTTGTAAAATATGTGAATGCAAACTTGTACCTATAAAAGGGGACAATTTCCTTGTTTCCTCCACAGACTGGCAGAACTGTGCATAGCAAGGCAGAAAGACAAGGAAGAGCAAAAGAGACTAAGAATGTGTTGGGGTGGGTGAAGTTGAAAGCCTGGGAAGGAGAGAGAAAAGTCAGACAAATAACACCTTGGAAAGCAGAACATTACTAACTATTCCCGAAGGTTTTAAATGAACTGAGTCCCAAGACTCCACTGTGAACAAGAATAAAGGAGTTAAGAAACAGTTTTAGGGAATCAAAAACAATGCCATAGTTGAAAAGGGTTGGAATTACCTTTTTATTTTAAAAGTCTTTAGCTTACAACAATTAGCCTTTAAGAAAATGAAAACTCAAGGCAATAAATGTTTATTAAGTACTTATGTATGTGGCCCTGGAGACACAAAGACTGATCTTGGTCCTAAGAAGCCTGCTATCTGATGGGGGAAAGCAAAGATGTAAACACAAATAATCTTGACTCAAGGGACAATGTGATGGGTGTACAGGAAAGGCCTGGGGAAAATTCTAAGAGAAATTTAAGGAAATGATTACTTGGAGCTCAGAGATAAGGGGAACTTTCATGGAAGAGGCAGCACCTGAGCTATGCCTTGGAGAATATTCATTCTGGGCTTGGGGCTAGTGTGAGCAAGGTCAAGTAGTCAGGAGAGGGTGGGGGGGGGAAGTGGGATGAAGATGCTTCAAGTTTGGCTGAAACACAGATTATGTTAAGGCGAGTGACATAAATGAAGCCTCGAAAAGTAGAGTGTGGAGCACCTTGAATTCTAGGTCTAGGAACTTATATTTAATTTAGTGGGTGACCAGTAAAATTTTTTGAGTAGAATTCTATGATGAGAATGGACATAATCAGTGATATTATTGAGGTAGTAGTAAGGAATGGATTAGAAGAGCAGTTGATTGGAAAGAAGATTAGTTAGGAAGTCATTACAATACCTTAGATATGAAAAGAGCAGGGCTCGAACTAGAGTGGTGGTAGTTAGTGTGAGTAGAGAAGAGGGGCTGGATAGAAAAGACATTCTAGTGGTAAAATGGATGTTTGGGGTGAGGGAAAGTAAAGGGTCAAAGATGGCTTTAAAGTTTTGAGCCTTTGGGACTGAGAGAATGGTGAAGCCATAAATAGAAACAAAAAAGTGGGGAGAGGAATGGGAGTTTGAGGAGAAGGTGATGAGTTCAGTTTTAAATAGGTTAATGTAGGACTCATAAGGAGGAATAGATACAGAATGGGAGTCACAAGGAAAAACTGGAAGTAGAGATACACATTTGTGAATCATTGATTTAGGGATGATCATTTAAATGATCTGAGTTGATAAGATCACCAAGCTCGGCTGTAAAGGGGAGAAAACAAAAGAACCAAGGATATAACTTGGGAAGTTTGGAGGACATCCGTGTTTAAAGTGCAGAAGTATATGAGCAGTTAGTTGAGGTCACAGAGGAATCGTCAAAGTAAAATGAGAACCATGGACTTCAGCATATCAGGAGAGTAACAGTGGGATGTCCAGGGTCAAAAGGTGGGTGAGGGTGAATAAACAAAAGACCTTTGGACTTGTACTTCATCTAGTCCCATGATATTATGAATATTATGAATTTACATATGAGGAAGAATTTCTCAATAGTGGAGATACACGTTGGTGTTACATAATTTTTTTTGCAGATTTTTTTTTTATCATTCCAGACTGATTTAAATTTAGTTATGTTTAAGGGACAGCCAGGTAGCTCAGTGAATAGAGCACAGGCCCTGGAGTCAGGAGGACCTGAGTTCAAATCCAGCCTCAGACACTTGACACACTTCCTAGCTGTATGGCCTTGGGCAAGTCATTTAATCCTAATTGCCCTGCCTTCTCGCCTCCAAAAGAAAAAATAATTATGTTTAAGTTTAGGGAGACAGAATAGAGGCTTAAAGTCTAGTCAGGTAGTAGAGTTTTGCCATATTTAGGCCTTTGCTCTAGTGGAAAGCCCATTGGATTAGGAATCAGAGCTCTAGGGGAGAAGGTGGAAAGAACAATGTGTCTGGAGTCAGAAAACCTTCATTTAAATCCTACCTCAACCACTTACTACCTGTATGGCAAGGCACTTAACTTCCCAGGGCCCCTGATTTCCTCATGAATAAATGAGTTTAGACTACATAGCCTCTGATGTCCTTTTCAGCTCTGAATTTATGATCCTAGGACTTGAGTTCAAGTCCTAATTTTTTTCTGCATAACAAGCCAAGTTAAACAAAAGTAAAATCATTTACTCCCAGGTTTTGGTGCCTAATGTGAAAGGCACCACCACAGGAGAAGCCTGCTTCTCCACTCACCGTCCAATGAAGGACTGTATTCGAGGAATGAACTGAGAAAAAGACAAGTCATAATTCAGGGGTAGCTTTCTCTTTGTCTTCTAAGTGATTCACTCATACAGGTAAGCTGATCCTTCCTGTCTTTGTCCCCAATCTAGGAGTAATCTTTGTTTGCCTCTCAGAAAACCTGCTCCATATAGTGCTCTGTGCTCACCTGACAGGCAGCTAGGGCACAGTTTTCTTGAATAGAGCACTGGCCTTGGAAGCTGTGTGGCCCTGGGCAAGTCATTTAACCCTGTTTGCCTCAGTTTCCTCATTTGTAAAATGAACTAGAGAAGGAAATGGTAAAACACTCTAGTATCTTTGCCATGAAAACCCCAAAATGGGGTCATGAAGGACTCCATAAAGAACAACAAGCTCACTTGACATTTCTGCCCTCCAGATCTCCTTCTTGTGTTCTCACATAGCATCCTAACCCTCACCCTTCTATTGTATCTGCTAACAATTAGCAGGTTAAAGTCTTGGTCCTTCTCATCCAGTTCACTTTTGGACCCTTTTTGATGGAGTTCTTAGCATCTTCTAAATGTCCAAAATTCAAATAACAGTTAGCATCATGATGTTATGTTCTTAGGGTTTTTATAATGAAGGGAGGAAGGGGTGATGAAGCTGAACTTGGAGTCAGGATACTGAGGTATTGCTTTAGGGCCTTTCCTTGGAGTCAGAAGACCTGAATTCAAGTCTTGTTTCTGACTCTTACTAGTTGAATGACCCTGGGCAAGTTACTTTGTCTGTCTGAGACTCCGTTTCCTCATCTGAAAATTAGTTTGATAATGATACTTCCAATTGTCAGAATAGTGTAGTGGATAAAGAACAGGAAGACTTGGCTGCACGTGTTGCTTCTGGCACCTGAAAGCAGCGACTCACCCTCTGTGTCACTTAGGATCCCCTTGGTGTCTTAGCATCTTGCTGGCCTCTTAGTATCCCCAGGCATTCTTAAACAACAGGATGCAAATTGTAGAGCACATCTCCAAAGACGTTGTTAGAGGGAGTTCCCTGTAACAATGAAATAACAGGTCTAGTTTCACACGCCACACCAAGTAAAATAATGCCTGCTCCACTTACCTAAGGACCATGGTTTTCATTCAAAATAAATTTACTTTCAAGGTGAGGCTGGCTGAAAGTCGCACGTGTGCACCATCTAGTGGTGACATAAAGTAACTGGTTTGTTATTTCACTGTAGAAGTATAGACTCTGGATAAATCTAGTTGTACTTAAAGGGTATTAAAAGGAAGATTTTTTTCATAGTTGGTGGGAGGAACTGCTGAAAACAAGAAATTTAAGGAAGAAACTGAAGATCATCAGTTGAGGAGAGTGACAGTGATGGACATTGTTAAGGGTTGTGGAGAATAAGAGGTAGAAAGCAAAAAGGAGGGAGTAGACTAGCCAGACTTACTGATTATATTATGCCATTAAAAAGTAATTTAAAGGAGCGGGCAGGTGGCGCAGTGAATAGAGCACCAGCTAGGGAGTGAGGAGGATCTGAGTTCAAATTGGGCCTAAGATACTTAACATTTGCCAGCAGCGTGACCTTGGGCAAGTCACTTAACCCCAATTGCCCAGCCTTCCCCTCCCCCTCCAAAAAGCAAAAAAAAAAAAAAGAATTAAAAAAATTTCTTATTGGGGATGGGGTGGATAGGAGTCATTTTAAATTTAGTATTCCTTTGCTTTCAGGTTAAAATGGTAGCTGAATGATCTTGGGTAATTAACTCCTCTGGGGCTCAGTTTTCTCATAAGAACAATAAGAGAATGGTGGAATATAAGAGCTATAAAGTCCAATTTAGTTTTTTTTTTCTTTTTGGAGAGCAGTTGGGGTTAAGTGACTTGCCCAAGGTCACACAGCTATTTTTTGTGTTAAGTGTCTGAGGCCAGATTTGAACTCAGGTACTCCTGACTCCAGGGCCGGTGCTCTATTCACTGCACCACTTAGCCGCCCTGTCCAATTTAGTTTTAAATCTATGCTCTTAAATCACTAACTCACTGTGTGACTGGGTAAACTATCACAGTTCATTTAGTTAACTCTCTCACCTATATAAGAAGGAGGTAGGATTAGGTAATCTCAGCAGTCTCTTCTTATTCTACAAATTTCTATCTTTTTCCTTTCTCTTTTTTCTTCTCTGTTTTTCTCTTCTGCCTCTCTCTTCCCATCATTTTGCTTCTCTCTTTTTCTTTCTTTCTCTCCTCCTTTCTCTCTCCATATATGTGTACATACATTTTGATACATACACACATATATACACACATAGGCACTTTCTTTTGGGGGAGAATTGAATTGTTCCGAAGAAAAATAATGTTATGAGAAAAATTTGAGATTCACCTTTGAAACTTTGTGGCAGGAACCAGGAGGAAGCTTTGTAGACTGTACAACTCTCAGAGTAACAATGGCCATGGACCCACATCATTTAAATGGTAGGAAAGGGCAAAAGGTGTTAAAATGATCCCCCTTTTTCTGAGAGTGTAGAATTGCCACAATGAGGCATAGTGAAACCTTCCTTTAAGCCTATGTCTTGATGGCATGTACTTTTATCTAAGTTAACTTAGAATAACTTACATGGCGTTCATTTTAATTTTGTCTTAATCTAAAAGTACAAAATAAATGCACATATATGTAAATATATAGGTGCACTCATATATTCCCTTACAGGAACACCTGCAAGGCATTTTTCCCTCTTCATTTCGTCTATTCTGACTTAAAGAACCTAAAAGCAGTTTTCCAATCAAAAGTATTAAATTTTCCTCCTCCCCTCCTGACAACTCGGTTGAAAACTGCTTTTGTTTCTTTAATGGCCTTTCTAGTGGTGAATAATGTGTTTGGTTCAGTGGTTTTCTCTTTCCACTTCATTTACCTCATGTTCAAACTTCTGTTTTCCCTTGGGTGATTCACTTTGATAGTTCACAGAGGCTGCTATCCAGGGTAACCTGTGACTAAGACCAGTTCTGGGTTTTCACTGAGGGGCGTGGAGGGTGGGGGTATGTGTGGCTGGGTGGAGCTTCTGAGGATGATACAGCCTTTGTCTTAGTTTCTGAGGAGTGTCTGAGGCCTTTACAAGTAAAGTGCTTGGAACTGGGTCTGTAAGTCAAGAGATGAATTGGGCCAAGAAGGGAAGGAAGGTGTTTCTTTAATCCAGAGGTGATGAACCTGAGGCCTCAAGGCCACATACAGCCTTCTTGACCCTCAAGTGCAGACCTTTGACTGAATCCAAACTTTACAGAACAAATCCACTTAATAAAAGGATTTGTTCTGTAAAATTTGGACTCAATCAGAACACTGCACCCAAGGACTTAGAAGGCCACATGTGGCCTTGAGGTTGCAGGCTCCCCAAAACTGTGTTTAAATCATGAATGATTTAGCACCATTACTAAATAGAGCAAAGGTTGGGTCCAAGTTTCAATACAATTCAATTTAAAAGGCATTTTTAAAGTTCCTACTATTGTCATAGATGCTGAGGATATAGACATTAGGTGAAACAACCTCTGAATTTAAGGAGCTTATATTCTACTTCAGTAAATTATGCATAGGTAAATAAAACGAATAACATACAAAGAAACGGGTGGTACAAGAAGCACTTAAAACTGGGGGGAAACAGGAAAAATTCTGGTGGGATTGTAATTTAAG
The DNA here is from genome assembly GCA_028646575.1 of Pseudocheirus occidentalis. Lineage (NCBI taxonomy): Eukaryota > Metazoa > Chordata > Mammalia > Diprotodontia > Pseudocheiridae > Pseudocheirus > Pseudocheirus occidentalis. The sequence continues at coordinate 208,032,677 of CM053594.1, forward strand.
CTTCGATAAGTATTTACAGTATGGTACTTATTGAATACGTTTATCAAGAATATTAGTATGATTCTAGTACTATTAGCTATAAGTTATCGTGAGACTCAATAAATGACTTTTTTCCCATTTCTTCTCTTTATCCTCCTTTCCTTCCCCAATCATTTTAAACTTACTTCCCAGACCACTCCCCCCTCAAAAAAAAAAGGCCTGGGAGAGGGATAAATCCATCTGAGGTTTTTTTCAAAAACTGAATCTTCTCCCTTACAGGCCAGATGGAGATCATATTGCTTCAGCCATCTGGGAATCTGAGATCAATTGTCACCCAACAGTAAAGAAATATATGAGGGCTCTTCTTTTGAAATGTGCAACCTCGTAGGGCCCCGTTTGAAATATTTATTTTTAGTAAAGAGATGGATACTTCTCTGCTGCTTGGACTACATGCACAAATCCTAAATAAATGGCTTTATTTTACTATTTAAATTAGTTGGCCTGATCATACGCTTATCACACATCCAAATTTCCCTCTTCCATCCTTTTTCTTTTCCTCAAATGGAAATTGGGAGACTGAGAAAGCACTGAAAATGAAGTTTTGCAAATAACACAATAGACTACATTGATAGCCACAAATTGTTCTGTCAGTCCTCAGTGGACACTTATTCTGTGTCCAGTTTGTCTTTTAAGTGCTGCTACAGTATTTGTGTGTCTATACAGTTCCTTTGCCCCTGCCCTTGGCCTAATCACTGTGTTAAAGCATGTGCATGGTGAGAACAAAACGTGTCCTATCAGACATGGTTAATGGATGTGCTTACTTTTTAGCCTAATTATGCACATTTATTATATAAAGTAGTACTTTTACTTGAAGGTGGTGGAGGGGGAAAGAGGCAGTCAATTGATGGGTAATAATAGAAATAATAATTGTAATAAAAATAGACATAGAAAAAAGTTATAATATTCTATGCATTCAATCATGGGATCAAACATCTAGAGTTGGAAGGGACCTCAGAGACCCTCTCATCCAAGACCCCCATTTTATAAATGAAGAAGCAGCTTTACAGATTAAGCAATTTGCCCAGGGTAATACAACTAGTAAGTATGTGAGGCAGCATTTGAACTCAGGGCTGGCTGATTCCAGAGTCAGCATTCTTTACATTGTACTAATTAATTCAGCTATAGTTAATAAACAAGTACAGGTTATTGCATTGATGTTCAAGATTATTTTCAACAAAACTTTTTTTTTTTAAATCACCCAATCCCTGCCAACAATGCTGGAAGTACAGTTGTTGGTGGCATCTCACATACAGATAGAAACAACAAAGAATATGCTAATTAGCAAAATGGCCTCACATAATAGTGGTACTTCGACTTTTGTGTCCTGGACCTGTTTTTCCCCTGATTGAGTGACAGAGAGCTGTGGTATTTCAGGACACCACTTACAACAGTGTCCCAGCCTTTGATTTTTTTTTTTTGGTACATTGCATAAGCATTTATTTTAATTCAGCAATGCAAAAAGTGGAGCAGTTACTTCCAATATTCTCATTTCTTCAACATGGATATTCTCTACATTGATACAGGTCTTTCTTCATGAGTTGCTGTAACAAAAACAAATAATTGCGTGAATAAACAAATAAATAAATAAAGTTATTGCTTGCTGGGAAGGCCTGTCGATTTTGCCTTTGTAACATATCTTTGCAACATATGCCTCCCCTCCCCTAACAATGCCACTAATCTGTGCAAGCCTTCATGAGTTTCCCCAGATTAGTGCTAGCCAAGGGTGTGCCCACCTTGAGTTTCTCTCCACTCTGTTCCTTCCCACCATTAGTGATTTTCCTTAAGAACAGGTCCAATCATGTCACTGCCCTTCCTGTTCCTTCCCACTCAATAAACTCCAGAGATTTCCTATTGCCTCCAGGACCAAATACAAAAATGACCTGTTTGGCTTCCAAAGTCTTTCATAACCTTGCCCCCTTCCTACTTTGCCAGTCTTCTTAAACCTCATTTCCCAATAGGTACTTTTTAAATCCTGTGATGCTAGCTATTTCACAAACAAGACACTTCATTTCTTGTTCCTTAGAATTTTTTCTGGCTGTCCTCCATTCCTGGAATGCCCTCCTCCTCCATTATGACTATTGAACCCCCTAGCTTCCTTTAAGTCCTAACTAAAACCCCATTTTCAACAGGAAGCTTTCCAAAACCCCTCTTAATTCCAGTATCTTTCTTCGGTTAATTATTTCTTATTTGTCCTGTATGTAGCTTGCTTTGTGTGTTTTTGTGTGCATGCTGCCTTGCCCATTAGATTGCAAACTTCTTGAAGATAGAAATCATCTTTTGCCTCTCTTTGTATCCCTAACGCTTAGCACAGTGCCTGTCATATATTGGGAGCTTAAGTATTTATTGGTTGAGTGATTCCTAACTTTCTTGTGATTGGCTTCCCAATCTAATGAGGACAGCCATCCAGCAACAACTATACTGGGCCCATTCATACTCTCATTGCTTGCAGTTTGGTAGTTTGTGTTCTGCTGAAGCAGCCTTTGAGAATTCTGAGTTTCTTGTTTACTAAGATAAAAGTTCAGAGTAGGACTTTGGTGGAGGTTTGCATAGATAAGAAAAGTTAAAGAGAAGGGACATGACCTCAGCTAGCTGGTAGATAGGAATTTTATACCTGTGGGTCACCAGAAATAGTTATGGTAAAGTACCAATGCAAAAACTCAGAATAGGGAATTTAGGGCTTGGCCCTCAGCATCCCTCAATGGAGCAATAGCCACTATAATTCTAGATGGTTACACCCTTGTTTCTCAGTGCTCTAAAGGGTACAGTGACTCACCTATCCATTCCACTTCCAATGCCCTTCCCTCTCCTCTCTATCAACTCAAAGTGTGATCATTCTTCAAGGCCAACTCAGGTCCCGCCATCTCCATAAAGTCTTTTCTGCTTTTCAAAACCCACATTGCCCCTGCCTCTCTCTGAACTTCCATAGCATTTACAATCTAACCAACAGTTTAGCATTAGGTCTCTACTGCCTTCTATGTCTTCTGGACTCTCATGTGTGTTAATGCTTTCCTCCCTAACTACATTGTTAAGTCATGGAGGTCAGAGATCAGGTCTTGGTGATCTTTGTATCTCCCGTATCCCTGCCATAGGACTAAGTGCTAGGGAGGTGCTGTGTATATACTGGTCCATCAATTGACCGCATCCATTGCAAGGCTCATAGATTTGGAGTTGGAAGAGACCTTACAAGTTATCTAGTTTTGGTTAAAAAGACAGAAAAGGAAAAATGACAAATATTGGAGGAGAACGTGGAAAAATTGGAATAGTAATGGATTATTGGTGAAGTTGTAAACTGATACAATCATTCTGGAGAGCAATTTGGAACTATGCCCAAAGGTCTATAAAACCATGGATACCTTGTGACCCAGCAATACCGCAACTATATCTGTATCCCAAAGAGAACAAAGAAAAGGGAAGAGAACATTTAGGTACAAAAAATTTAAAGCAGCTCTTTTTGTGGTGGCACAGAATTGGAAATTAAAGGGATCCTCATCAATCGGAAAATGGTTGACCAAGTTGTCGTATATAATTGTGATAGAATACTTTTATATTCTAATAAATGAGAAGGATGGTTTCAGAAAAACCTGGGAAGACTTATATGAACTGATGTAAATTGAATTGAGCAGAACCGGGAAAACAGCAATATTGCATGATGATCAACTATGAATGACTTAACTATTCTCAGAAATGCAATAATTCAAAACAATTCTGAAAGAGCTATGATGAAAAATGCTACTCCCCCTCCAGAGAAAGAACTGATAAGGTCTGAGAGTAGATCAAAGCATACTTTTTAAAAACTTAATTTTTCTTGGGGTTGTTTTTGGGTAGTGTTTTCTTTTCTAATATGGCTAATATGGAAATATGTTTTGCATAACTGTACATTTATAATCTATATCAAATTGCTTGCCTTCTCAAGGAGGGGGCATTGGAAGAGGTAAGGAGAGAATTTGGAACTCAATTTTTAAAAAAATGAATGTTAAAAATTGTTTTTCCATGTACTTGAGAAAAGTAACAAAAAAGAAGTCATCTAGCCTAATACTTTCATTTCACAGATGACAGATTGAGACCCAGTGATGTAAAGAGACATGCCTAAGGCCACATAGAGAGTAGGTAATTGAGGCAGAATTTGAACCCAGACCTTGATTCCAAATCTAGTACTCTTTCCACTATACTATAGAACAAGGTAATAAGAAAACTACTTCCAGGATTTGCTGCACTGTAACCTGGTGCATTATAATGGTCAACTGCAGTAAAAAGTACTAATAGCTGACCAACCATGCTAGAACAGCTAACAAGGATGGTGTCCTTATCATATGAGTGGTTCTTTGTTTTTTGTTTTTTTGCCACTTGACACCATAGTACCTGTGGATTTCAAATGGTGCCTTTTTGAAAAATAAATCTAACAAATATAAGGAATTTTCTAGTCTATTAGAGTTAGAATTGAGTGCTTTGAAGTGGAGAAACCACCAAGCTTATGGTTTTCCATCATTACAGAAGAAAATCCTAATATATTTTAAAGGGCAAAATTGTTAAAACTAAAATATACATGTTTATATTATATGTAACAATATAACATCCCATAATATATGTGTATATACACATGCATACATCCTAATAAACCTGGAGTTTTTCAGTGTGATTTCAGAACTTTAAAAGATGTTCAATGTGGAGACAAAACAATGAGGCTTCACTAGAGGTTCAGCAGATGATATTAAGTACATTATTACTTCATTAAGAAAGTGAAAAATCAATTGTACATAGCAAAATAAATGTGCAGTAGTTTATATTGTCTTATACAACTACTTTTCCATTAAGTTGACTTTTACTGTGGGTATTCATTGTGTTTCATTAAGCTTTTATAAGGTCGAGTACTCTGATTTCTCTCTTTTCCCTAGAAGGTAAACAATTGGGATCGCTAAAGAAAAAACCCACTTCATGCTGAACCTTCACCTTGAAAATAAGTCGTGGGAATTTTGGAAAACAAATTTTCTGTGTTTTATGTCCCCATGTCGTGTGCTTAGTGCTTTGTGGTTTCTCCAGCTATGAGGGTCACATGAATAATTTTATTCTCTACTACAGACTTGTGCTATCCAGGAACTCACCTTCTTTTCACTAGAAGGCTGGACTCCAGAGTACTATTCTTTTTTTCTCAAAGACAGTGGTTCTCAACCTTCCTAATGCTGTGACCCTTTAATACTCACATATGGCATGTGTGTATCTGCATGTGGGTGGACCTGCCTGGAGATGGATAGAGGAGCTGTGTCTCAGTTCCTAAGACCATCGGAAATATGATCCTGGTGCTACCCAGGATCTCTATTCTGGAAATCTGGATTCCTGAACTCTAGAACTTGGAATTCGGAAATAGACAACCTTGCAACAACAAGATTGCTACTGCCTGCCCAGGAAACCCCTCTTTTTTTATTCAAGATACTGGGATTCAGAAATTCCTACCTTTTGGTCAAGTGGATCCTCTCTCCACCCCTGCCATCTTTCAGACAATTACACCACTGTCTCTCCAAAGCTAGAACTCTTCTCTCATACCATTACCCTTCCAGGGACTCCCTTCTGATGCCACATAGAAGAGGACAGATATAACTCATAGGTACCTCTTTCCAAAGGCAGCTCCATGTGTGTTGTGAGGTAGATTGCTTTCATGAAGATCCAAGACCACACAGCCCATAAGTACCTTAGGCAGGATTTAAACCCACTGAAGTCCAATACACTGTGCAGAATATACATATACATGTACATATATACATATACATATACATACATACATACATACAGATTGTGTTTGCAAAGTTCTTCAGACTCATATAATGATGCTTGGCATGGTATAAACACTAAATAAAATGCTTGTTCATTCATTCTTACTACTTCTGCCATAAGGACTTTTCTGGTTCATCACCTCAGCTTAGGATACTAGGTTATTAGTGACTCTAAACCTGTGCAAGGGCGCAGCTAGGTAGTGCAGTGAATAGAGCACCGGCCCTGGAGTCAGGAGGACCTGAGTTCAAATATGACCTCAGACACTTAACACAAAAAAAACTAGCCATGTGACCTTGGGCAAATCACTTAACCCCAATTGCCCTGCATTCCCCCCCTCCAAAATCTAAAAAGCAAAAATAAATAAATAAAAATAAACCTGTGCAAGGAGAGCCAAAGGCAAGTTCAATGACCCCTGAGGGCTACCTAGAGGTTCAGCTGAAGGAAAACACAAATACATGGCCTATCCCAGATTGCCATAGCCTCAGGAATCTAAATCTGATCTCAAAGATAGACATCCATTTCTAGGCCTTTTCCCAGTATTTCTGATCCATGTCAGCAAATTTTAGAATTGTAGGGAAATGAGGATTTCTGTAGCAGTTAATGCAAATCCTAGAGTTATGGGAGGGCCTAGAACAAAATTCTATGACTAAGACCTGCCTCCTTCTAAAGAGGATAAGTGAGGGAACCTACAGACTTACAATAATGATGGATATAGTGGCCATTAGCCTTCAAATTAGTACATATGACTTTAGATCTTGGTTCTTCTATTAACCCAAGCGACTTGGGGTAAATCCCATTATCTCTCTGGGTCTCCATTTTCTCATATGCAAGGGCAGACTCTACTCGCCATTCTTGTAACTTCCTGAACCAAAATGCCCTTCCCTCACCACAACTATCCTACTTGCATTGTCTCCTCCAGTCAAGATACAGTCTCCATAATAGCTAGCATTTATTCAGTACCTTGAGGTTTAGAAAGTGCTTTATATATGATCTCATCGGATCCTAACAAAAATTTGGAGAGATAGGTTCTCTAATAATTTCTATTTTACAGATGAGGAAACTGAGGCTGAGGGAGGTGAAGTAATTTGCCTAGGGTTACACAGATAGTAATGGTCTGAGGCATGATTTGAATTTAGGATTTCCTGACTCCTCATCCATCATGCTATCATCTACTACTCTACCTTGCTGCCTTACGTAAGCCTATTTAAAAGCAGTTTGTCTGCTTTTAAATTAAGAACCCCACCATTTATCACATAACAAAATGTGATTAACAAATGTTTGAGGTTTTAAAATTCATTCATTCATTCATTTAAGAAAGTGTCGTAGAATGAACAGATACTGTCTCTAGAATGAGATAACCTTAGTTTAATTTTGGTCTCTGCTATTTACTATTGGTGCGATCTTGGACAAGTCACTTGACCCTCCTAAGCTTCAGTCTCCTCATCTGTCAGATGGGGGGTGTTGGTGGCAGGATTATGTCACCCCTGAGAGTCCTTCTATCTCTAAATGTGTGATCCTATAATCTCTAAAGTCCCTTTCAGTTCTAAATACCTTGGTTCTCCTCTGGTTATTATTACTGGTTGTCCCTAGGAGTTCTGACCTCTCTACAATTGTAGCAGAACCAGTCTGTGAGCTGGCTTGTAACACATTGTTTTTTGGCCTAGAACTCACGTGCAGCTACTTTGGCTAGGATCATTCATGTAGTTGCCTGACCACTAATGAGACTTGAGGCAGACAAGCAGTATCAGGGTTCTAATTGGAAGCTGTGGTGAAGACTATTTCCCTACTCCCCCACCCCCTAATTCCTTAGGGCTGTCAACATTTTCAAAAAGGTTTTTTGAGGCTTTTGGGGAGCTCATGTGAACAAGAGGCCATTTTTAAGTACTGTAGAAAAACCTAGACATTGCCTATGTCCTTTCAGTATTAACTGAACTTATATTCAGAAAGGTTACACTAAAGTCAGGGAGAGGAGCTAGTTGTTACTTAGTCTGATCTGAGTGACTCCTCTGACAGCTCCTTCCCATTATTACCCTGAAGTTCCTTCATTTCACCACAGGAGGTCCTTAGGAGGATGTCACACTGGCCTTTCTCTGTGGAGAGAGTGGAGCTGTCCAGCGAATGCAGAGCACTAACAGCCTGACAGGCTGATGAAATAAGGGAGAAGATAAGGTGAAGGCTTTGGCTCCCAGTACCTCTGAGCTTCTTCAGAAAACTCAAATCTATCACCCCATCACTCCATCCACCCTCCTCCTGGGGGCCTTTTGTTAAAGGAAAACTGAAAAGTCAGCAAAATAAAAAATCTCCCCAAATATTTCACTACATACAGGTAGGAAAAAAAAGTAATTTTAGTCTGTGATCCATCACAAGTACATTTGCTAAATCTGGATATTTATTGGTTTCATAAAGTGATAAATTTCTCAGGCTTGCATGCTGATTTAATTTCAGCCATGCTGCAGAATTTCTAAGAACTTCACCCTCTCCATTCCCTGGAGCAGAATATTACCCACCATTAATTTTGAAAAAAGGATCCTGCCATAGTATGAGATCAATCAGAACAACTCTCTGTCCCCTCCTCCACCTCTCACATCAACCCCTTACTGGGAAGGATATCTCTAATGGTTTTTAAAGCTTTTTTTAGGAAATGGAAAAACCAAGCTAGGTCTTCTATTTTTGACACTAAATATGTCTGCAGATTTTAAACATGAAAGTCAATAACAAACTGAAAATTTATGAGTGACATCTAAGATTTGAAGGAAGAAAGGAATTGAAAGGCCATCTAGAGCCAACCCTTATACATCATTGCGGGGATTGGATCATGGGGGGCACAGTGCCCCCGTGATCTGGAAAATCCACATAATTTTTGACTCTCTCTTTGTATCAGAGAAGAAGTCTGAATTATTACAGTATTGAAAGACACAAGGTGTTGACATTATGTAGTACTATACATATATTTTATGCATTTTTAATTTCTAATTTTTTTCTGCATCTGCTTGCCTTTGTATGTCATCTGTGGTTTCCACAAAGCTCCCCCAAATTTGCCGTTTAATTTCTTATGTTGACCCACAAAATATTGAAACCATGATGGGAAAGTCACCACGTGGAAGAAATAACTGCAGTCCAGCTTCCTCATTTTACAGATGAGGACCTTGAGATTCAAAAGGATTAGGCCACTTGCCCTAAGTCACAAAGATCCAAAGCTGAAAACCAGGGTCTTCTGACATCCAACTCAGTTGTCAGTAGTATAGAAATAACAGATTCACATGATCTAAGGTTTAATGTACCACTAGATCACTATACCTCCCCTTTCCCTTTCCCTTCTTCTCTTTTCCTCTGTTACTGATGAGCCTTAGGAAAATCTAAAACTGGAAATGATAAAAATATCTTTATTGCCTTCTTGTGAATAATGGAAAATGCATTAACATTGGCTAAACAAAATAATATATGTAAAGGTTCTTTGGATTCCCTAAAGGAAAGTTGCTATATTGTATGTACAACAAGTTGGTCCTGACAGTTGTCAGAACTTTGGAACTGTGACTTCAGCTACCACAGTGTTGTACCACTTACTGTTATTTACATCCATTATCAAGATGACTAGGAAACTATGACTTGTCACTCATGGCTCTACCTCCATCTCCCACCTATTCTCATCCTTTCTAGATGAAATCATCCTTTCTAAATATATCATGCCTGCACAAAATGCCACATCATCCTTCTTCCAAAGGGATCATAGTGGTTTCTCTTATATCCACCCAGTTTCCTTTTCAGACAAGTAGGGATAGATATTGTTACTCCCATTTTATAGAGGATAGAACTGAAAAAGAGAAAGAGTGAGAGACTTACATGCAAAGCAAAATGGTAGCAGACTAAGAACTTTCACCAGATAGATCTTCTAAGTCCAAAGTTATTTATAATCAACTGCAAAGCCCTTATTCCCTAAAACAATCTTGGCACTATAATAATGTGGGGTTTATTTTCAATCTCCATAAATCCATGGGAGATACACAATTGAGTAGAATGACTTGGGAGTCCAATGATATAAGCCTGGCACAATTTGCTAAGTGCACATAATTCCTATCCAGGCAGCTGACCTTAAAACACTGAATCCTGCTGCCTGACGTTAAGAACTCTATATTTGCTTGGGGATAGCTGTCTCCTTTATTTTTCCCTGTCCTATCCAGTACAGTGGCCTTGAGGCATTAGTGTGCTGGAAGCTACTATAGCTCTGACATTAATTAACTTTGGAAAGTAGCTTAATATTCATGGTGGTTAAGTTTCCCTGTCCTAAAATTAAGGTTTTGAATGGATTACCTCTAAGACCCTTTTGTAAGTTCCAAATTTTCTTCATCTGTGGTTTCAACTAAATAACAAATGTTCCTACACAGTATTTCTCAAGGCTACAAAAGGAAGAAAAAAATTCCTAATCTAACAATTTTTTTTAAAATCAAAGCAGCTTGTTTAGTGGTTAAAGCTGGTATGAATGACTCTGGTTTTGGTGCAGGCTTAGGAAAATCTACAACTGGAGATAATTTAAAAATCTTTACTTCTTTCTTTACGATAAAAGAAAATTCATTAATACTGACTAAATGAAATAATATATGTAAAGGTACTTTGAACTCCTTGGAAGAAAGCCGTTGTCTATGTAACACATTGGGCCTGTCAGTAGTCAGAATCTTGGAACTGGTGATTACTAATAGTTCAACACTCTATCATTTCCTATTATATCACGAGCTAGATATCTAGGAAAACACATCAATCATGATATATGACTCATGGCTCCACCTCCATCTACCTCCTATTCACATCCTTTCTAGATAAAACAGTGTTGTCATTTACCACCAATACTCATGATTGACAACTTTAATTAGATTCAATAAAAGCATAATCAAATTCAAATGCAATAGATACAGACAGCAACATTCCACTCAGTGCCAAGTTCCTACCAAAAGTAGAAAAATCTTCATTTGATAGGCATCTGTGCTTAATCTGACCAAACAGAGCTACACAGTCTACAAAATCAACTTGAAATTGTCCTAGTCCCAATACACTCAAGGAAATACTATGAATGAAGATATTCTCTACATACCAGCATAACAAAATCTTTTTTTCTTTGGAGGAGTGAAGGCAGGACAACTGGGGTTAAGTGACTTGCCCAAAGTCACACAGCTAGTAAGTGTTAAGTGTCCAAGGCCAGATTTAAACTCAGGTCCTCCTGACTGAAGGGCTGGTGCTCTATTCACTGTGGCAACTACCTGCCCCAATAATATAACCTTCTAAAGAATATGATAAAACATATCTACACAGAGTCAGCTCTCTCAGGTCCTTGGAGGTGGGTTTCTATAACCACCATTCTAACTGAAACTACGCTGTCAAAGGTCACCAATGCCCCTTCTAATCACCAAATCTGATGTCCCTTTTAAAAAAAATCCATATAAACTTTATCTTTTATTTATTCCTTCTCTTCCTACAGCACTTGACACCACTGAAGACTTTTCTCCTTGGTTAGCTTCTGAGGTCTTTTAGTTCATTTCCAACTCTTAAACCCATTCCTTCTCTTTTTCTGGCTCATTGTCTTCTTCCTGACCCCTTAAGATGGATGCTTCCCAAAGTACTATTTTTACTCTCTTCTCTTTATGTAGTCTCTCTTTGGTAGTTTCATTAATTTCTACATCTTTAGCTACCATATCTGTTCAGTTGACTCCCAAATCTCTATTTCCAGGCCAGACTTTTCTCCTAAAGCTCCAGATATACATCTCAAACTGCCTACAGGATGTCTATACATGGGTATTTCATCAGCACCTCAAACATTACATACCCCAGACTAAGATTACTATCTTTTCTACTTAACCTGTTATTACTTTGAACTTTCCTAGTTCTACCATTTACCTAGTTTCCTGTACTTACAAACCCTCACAGGATCTTTAACTTTGCCCTCTTCCTTATCTCTCAGGTTCCATAAATTACCAAGTTCTGCTGAACCTAGTACTTTGTTTTATCCTGTCTTAATGTGTTTGTGCATTGAAAAGAATGTCCTGTCTTTCTTTAAAAGGCCTGTCCATATACTTTAGCCTCTGTTAGACTATAAGCCCTTTGAGGGCCAGGTATTGTAACTTATCAAAACTTCATATTTCTTCAGGCCACTAGCTGTGCCTCACAGTTGATTTTTAATAAATGATCATTTATACTTAAGGCAAATATTACAAATGAATAATTGAATGACTATATTAGGTTTCATGACTCCAAATGCTACTTTCTCTTGAATATCTTGCCTGCAATGAAAATTTCTTCTCATCAGCTGATGCCTTGGCAGTGGCCTCATGGTTGAAAGAGACAGATTTCCCACATACACAGTTAATTTGAGGAGAGATGAGTAGACTTTCTTACCCAATTATCAATTTTTATAGGAATGGAACTCATTAGAATAAGATAAACATAAACATAAAAGCACATGTATTTTTAAGGGAGATTGAGGTATAATTTAATTCATTTTGATTCAACAAACAGTTACTGTCCACTGTGTACATACAGAGCACTACAGCAAGTGCTGGGAGTGATGCCAAATTTTAGATGAGACATGCAATCTTCCCCCATGGAGTTTACAATTGAATTATTAGGTAACTTGCTCACTAATCCTTAATAGCTATTTATCACTTTTAAATTTAATCCCAATTTTATTCCCATTTGAGTTGCATGCTTTTTTCAACCTAGAGTGAAGTTTTATTTGAGAATTGGGCATATTCCTAAGATGGTACCCAGAGACTTCAAACCAGGTTGACATCAAAAGCTTTCAGGATGCTTTCCCCTCAGCTACAACATCCATTAGTTACAGTCACTAGTAATCTATTCTGTTTGGCTGTTCCAGCTCATTAAAAGAATGGATTTGCCATTCCAACTGAGTTCTCTGTTCTAAGTTATTTAGTTTGAGTGTTGAAACCCCTAGGCTTCTCTAACATTAAGTTCTAGTTTCATTTGGAATTAAAGTCTCTATCTGATCACTTCTTAAATAGATACTGACTGTGGTCTCTTTCAAATGGGAGTTTCATTTGTGATTTCTCTTTGCTAAAACTCCAGGAATGTTTTTCCAATGTTCCCATCAGCTCTCTGAATGCCTCCATCTTTCTTTTACATGAAAGAAGAACAGAAATATTATTGCCACGTAGGGCATCTCTACACTGAGAATATATGCTATGCTCTCCAATTAGACTTTTTCCATCTAAACACCTACCTTTCAAAGGAGAGAGGAAATATTATCCCCCAACTTAGATCTAGTAATGCTAGATCATATTTCTAATTAAAATCTCCTTGAATATCATATATCCACTCACTGATTTTTTTTTATGCAGACAATCTCCTGACAGAATGTGGGGTTTAAAAACCTCTGTGCATACCCAAAACCATTTCTAAAAAGTTCAATACTTCAAATCCCAGCTCTTTGACTTGATACTTGTATGACCTTGGATGACATTTAACCTCAATGGTTAGTTCAGCATAGATGAACCACAGTAAACTTTAAAAGTAAATATACATATTTATCATGGCGCACAACCTTACATTCAGCTCCAGGTTCCTAGCTACCAAGGTAGAAAAGCCTTGTTCATGTTGGAGTCAGTTTCTTCCCTTGGTCTCCCAGTCACAATACAGCACCAAGAGAAAGTAAACAAAGAAGTCCAATGGCCTATTATGAACATCTTCTCTCCAAGAAAAGATGGAACACGAGAAAGACAAGCTGATTCACAACTGTCCACATTATGAATGGATAGCTTGAGAGAAGCTTTAGGTCTCAACCTTTTTCACTTGAGGAATTCTTTACACTTTTGAAAATTACTGAGGCCCCTCAAGAGAGTTTGTTTATGTCAGTCATATCTATCAATATTTCCTATAATAGACATTAAACATCTGCGTATAATTGCGAAAGGAGTTTTGATTTTAGGGATCCTGGGACTATACTTTGAGAACCATTGATTTAGATGATTCCCAAGATATCAGATACTTGGATCAATAGGACACAGACTTGCCAGCTCTAGGCTCCCAAACTCTAATCCAGATTCTGGCTTGTACACTTATCTATTCCTGACACCACAGAATTAAAAAGGGGAGGGGGTGGCATTTCCAAACAATCCCAGCTGATTTGAAGGATTCCTAACATCTTTCCCACCAGGAAGACACAAGGAAACTTGAAAGAAAACTGGGGAAAATGGGAGAATTTTTCAAGGTTTTAAATCCTTACAGAGCACTTATTCAGAGTCAAAATTTTAACTAGGATAGAGTAGCTGGGTTTTTGTCTCAGGTGCTAATACCCAAAAGAGTGATTTTTTTTTCTTTTGAGTAGGTATAAATTTCCTTACTAAGGTGGTCAGTGACCACTGAGCCAGTGTGTCATGCCTTTCAGTGTTCTGTTGGTCTTTGCCTATTCAGATATGGGAAGAAAGGCAGGTTCCAGAATAGAACTGAGGCATGGGGTGGCTAAAAAAAAAAGGTCAGGGAGGGGATTTGCTGACCCTTCTATTTATGATTAGGTTCTCCTCTGCATCAGCACCATATCCACAGTCTATCCTCTAGGCACCCTCTCAACTATTTTTGTGAAAGAAATCTAAGTTATACCTCTGGAAAGTGGACATTAAACTTTAGAGACATCTTATCTCAAATTGGTCTGGATGACTGAAGCCCACTTGGATGTGAGAGGAGAGGTCTGCTCTTGATCCCCTGGGTAAACTTCTGTAAAGTCATATTCCCATAATAGCAGGGAAACACTTCAGGGTAGATGTCCCTTAACTGACATTGTATTAGAGCTATATCGCAGGGTGAACTGAATTTTCTAACTAGTGAAATAAAGGCTTCCTGATATCAAATAGTTGGCTGTTACCCAGAGACTAGTACTTATGGAGTGGAGCACTTACTTACACAAAGCTAAAGCTGACAAGTGCAGGAGGACAATTATGGTTTACATGTTTTATCCATCACCATTTTTACTTTAGTGTTGTAATCTTCAGGCTTGTTAGTTTCTTCATATGTGAACTGAAGATATCGGACTAAATGGCCTCTGAAATCTCTTCTATCTACTCTAGACCCATGAACCTAAGGTTATTTTAGGGAAGTCACTTCCCCTTTCTGTATTTCATTTATCCCCTCTATATAGTGAGGAGGTTCAACTGGATTACCTGTTTACACCCAGTTTAACTGACATCTTCCAGACAATTTAACAATGTTAAAAACAAATCTAAATGTGTTGCTTTGCCATGTATACCCATTGATCCTGGGGAGAGCAAAGAATCATAAATTCTAAACAGAGAATTTGTAATGTCTGCTCAAACTTCTAACCTTGAAGCCTTCTGTCTTATTCAGTAGGGATAATGTGCATTTTTAAAGTATGAACCAACTTCAAATGCTGGGATCAATTCTTCATAGATAGAAAAGGGTCTCTCACTGGGAGTTTAATATTTTGATCAAATCAAAGATTTGTTCATTTTTTAAAAAATCGTAGAAGTTACCAGTGCCAATTTGCATTGCTAAAGGGAGTTCACTACACAGATGAAAACACAGTATTAAACCATAAAAAATTGACAGTTGTGTAAAGTCAGCTGAAGAAATGAATAAAAATGTCTTTAAAAATATCTTTATTCCTTCAAAGCAAAGATATTCTGCTAACTATATATCACCCGGTCCTCTGGGGGAAAAATAATACTCACAACCTACTTTTAATTTTAATCTTCCATATTACCATTTTCTCCAGTACATTCTTAATTATAGAAAATCAATAAGACAATAAATCAGATCTTAATTTGTAGCCTTTGCTGATTTTTCAAGGTGTAAATGCTCACAGTAAAAATTAACAATGTGCTCCAGGAGCCTGGATAGGCTGGTTCCTGTTCACCATTGGATAAAAAGTTAGATTGAGCAACTGGGTTTGGGATATCTGTTTGTATGTCTAGCAACATCAACTAATATTTATTAATACTTTAGTGAAAAACATTAGCCAATGTCTATAACCTTTAACCAATAACATCTATACTTAGTATTCTCTCTCTCCCTCTTTCTCTCTCCTTCCCCTTCCCTCCTTTCCTCCCACTTCCTCCTTCCTTCTCTCTCTTTCTCTCTCTGTATTCCTATATGAGGGAGGTAGATTGGTACATTTAAAATCGTATCCATTGCCTACATTGGGCTTGGTGTTATTGAACTAAAAAACCCCCAACAAGATTGTAATTGAAAAATGTGTGATTTTGCTTCACGTCCACTTTCCCCTAAACTCTCAGCATTTCACAACAGATACTAAATGAGGTGGAACCTAGCCTGGCAGATGGAGAAGTGTGGAGGGCTGTCAGAGTTCTCTTGTGTTTTATATGTCATTTTAAGCAACTGTATTGCATCTGTTAAGCAAAAGGGGAGCTTTATAGATCAGCAGTGTCAATTGGCCAGGAATAGAACCCATTATTCAAATGCCATGGATTATGCCTTGGAGAACTGAGAATACTGTGGTGTTTCCCAGAAGGTAAATTATTGCAACACTGCTTTTTGGGATTATGCCTTTGGGATAAACATATTCATATGCACAAGGATGTGTTTCCTTCTGCACTACTGATCCCCCTTTCTTAACTAACTATTCTGGGTTTTTCCTAAATCTTTGGGCAGAACAAGTGGGACTCTAGGCAGCCCAGTCTTTGAAAAGAACACAGTTGTCATGTTAAATACATGGCCTATGGAGCATGATTTGAGAAGTATCTAAAAAATTCTTATATCATAGAGGACGTAACACAGCCTCTGAGGAATTATTTACATGACAGTACAGGGTTTTGTTGAACCATTATTTGGTCATGTTGGACTCTTTGTGACCCCAGTTGGTTTTCTTGGCAAAGATACTGGAGTGTTTTGCTCATTTTATAGACGAGAAAACTGAGTCAAAAAAGGTTAAGTGATTTGTCCAGGGTCACACAATTAGCAGGTATCTGATGATATATTACTAATGGCCAAATGAGTAATATAGAAAAATTAAGGCTGTTGGGGGTAGGGTGGGAGAACAAGCATTTATTAAGCACCTATCATGTGCTAGGTTCTGTGCTAAGAGCTTTACAAATAGTACCTCATTTACCTATTATAAGAAGTCAAAGAAGCTATAAGCCAAAACAGCTAGTTAGAAACTAGGAAGACTCCATGGACGAAGTTAAATTTGAGCTTGGCTCTGAAAATGAATGAGTCACTCAGGCACATTTGTGAAAAAGGTTAGTTTTCTTAGGAAAACAAAGCGAAGCAAAATAAAACAGAAACTGAAAAGTCCAGGTGCTAACCCCTATAATCTTTAGGAGTTATTGCTTCTGGTCCTAAGGGATGTCAGAGGGAGTGTGCTTGCAAGTTCTTTATGACACCTAACTTCTTTGATAAAAAAATAAATCCCTAACTAGAATGATCTTAAAGTTACACTTGTATATAAAAAATAATATTACTATTACTACTAAGTTAACACTAAAAATAGTATTTTCTGACTACTGGAGGAGGTAGTAAATATTGGTCACTCTTATGCAATTGTAGCAAATTATGATTGCAGTTCACATATTATAGAGGAGGTTCTCAATCTTTTCTCTCTTGATACACACTTAATCTGTGATTCAGACACCTCTAGAGACTGGGCTCCCAAATATCAGCTCTGATCTTGGAGTCTTACCCTTGAGGGTCATATTTCCTTGGCATTTTGTTTCCAACAAGAGTTCACTCTGGGAAATCTCCAACAATTCCTCTTGCCTAACTTTCTGCAGATGTGAATAAAAGAAATATTCAGCTTCCATACAACCACTCATGGCAACAACCAAATATTTGGTATAGGGAAGCCTTTCTTTCACTAGTTAGAAAATTAATTCTCCCTGCATTATAGCTCTCACACAGTGTCAATTAAGGGGGATTTTTTTCTGAAGTGTTTCCCGGGTTTTATGGAAATATGACCTTACAGAAGTTTACCCAGGGGATCAAGAGCATACCACTCCTCTCACGTCCAAGTGGTTTCACAGTCATTCAGACCAATTTGAGATAAGGTGACTCTCAATTTTGATATCTACTTTCCAGAGGTATAATTTTTTTTCACTTGTGGCAAAAACAGTTGAGAGGGAAGCAAAAAGGTGCCTAGAGGATGGACTGGGGGAATGGCATTGGTGCAGAAGAGAAACTAATCATTAGTAGAAGTGTCATGGGCCACTTGGGTACCAACCCCAAGTGTGAGTGGAGACCATGAGAGAGAATTAACCAGGCGGGTAGTTCGTGGGAAGTAATTCCATTTAATGATGATTTGAATAAGATTTTTAAAGATCCAAAAGATGATTCAAGTATTCTCATCAATAAGCTTAGTTTGTCATATCCCGGGATATTATCATAGCTTTATCATTACAATAGTCTGATATATCCTGGAAGTAGCTCAGATAAAATCAGGCTCCTACCTTCTAGGCACCAAAAAGTCTTTGGAAAGTCAACAGGTCTTTGGAAAGTCAGGTAGCCTTTTAAAAGGCATAACAAAGAGTATGCAAAGAGAGCAGGATTCAAAGCATCTAGGTTTGTCTAGGTGTAATCATTGTCTTTAGTCTGTTATATCCTGGAACCAACACAGGATGGATAATCTAATAAGGGATGTGTCTTTTTAGGTGTCTGACATTTTGGGGGCAAAAGTCCTTTTAAGTGTAACCCCAGGGGGTCCTCAGGGAGCCAGCCTTATGCAAAGTTGCTAGGTGCATCACCAAAAGGTCCTAATTAGAGCACACTATCTAGATCTTTATCTGAGTCCTGGTTTCAGCCTCTTTGGCTCCCCACATAGAAGGGTCAGCAAATTCCCTCCCCAGCCTTTTTTTATCCACCACATGCCTTAGTTCTATTCTGGAATCTGCCTTTCCTCCCATATCTGAATAGGCAAAGACTAGTAGAATACTGAAAGATATTGCACATCGGCTCAGTGGTCACTGACCACCTTAGTGAGGAAATTTATGCCTCCTCAAAAAAAAGAGAGAAAGAAATCACTCCTTTGGGTACTAGCACCTGAGGCTAAGACCCAGCTACAATAGCCTAGTTAAGGTTTTGACTCTGAATAAGTACTCTCTAGGGATCTAAAAGCTTGAAAATTTTTCCTATTTTCCCCAGTTTTCTTTCAAGTCTCCTTCGGTCTTCCTGGCGGGGAAGATGTTAGGCATTCTTCAATTTAGATGAGGCTGCTTCCTTTTATAGATAAAATGGGAAGGACGGGCAAAGCAAACTTGGTATTCTGTAAGTGAGTAGAGGCAAGGGTGGAAAAAAAAAGAAACAGTCTTTGCCATAATATAGTCCAGTATGCGTTTTTAGGATTTTTCTGTTTAAGATACCATTACAGCATACCCCTTAAGAATGTAGAGAGTATGCTTTACTTTAGAAAGATCATGCAGGGTACTGAAAAGAGCCCTAGACTTGGAGTTCAAACACCTGGTGGAGAATTTTGGCTGTAACACTAAACTGTTATTTTTGAAGAGGACCAGTGATATAATAGGGTGATGTCTTGCGCATGAATTGGATTTAGGTGAAGCAGAATTGCACAGTCATCGGTCTCACTCCCTCTTCCAGATTCATTGAAGTCCAGTGGTAAGACAAAAGTCAGGATGACTGGTGATAGGCCCAGGATTCAGTGGATGACCTGGTGTCTTCAATGTCTGACGAAGTTCTTAGTGCTACACAGTGTCTCCATGGCCACTGGAACAGATCATTCTTGTGTGAGATGAAAGAGTTCAGAGTCTGAATCTAAGGTCAGAAAAGGTCTTTATTCTTTCTCATGAGAAAGGACTCTGCCTCTGTTGCCCACATGGCATCTGCAGGGAGAGAGCAACAGGTAGAAGACAGTCCATGGTTATATACTGTTCTAATGCAGAAAACTCAACCCCATCCCCCCCAACTGGCCTTCACTCTCACTGGTAGAGGGGCTGACCCACAACCTAAGTGCAGAAATCTATCTCTGAGACAAAGGACCTGGAAACATGTGGGTGTCCTATAAAAGCAGTCTTAACCTTATTTGGCTTATCTTCTGTTGAGCTGGCTCTGGGGGAGGGTGTCCATTGCCCTAAACCAGATTGCTTGAAGGTCAGGTGACCTAAACCTAGGCCTAGTGAATACTGAAGGCACTCTAGATTTGATTTTTCAGAATGGGGAAACTTCACTATAAACTATCCCTCACATTCTCATCCACCCATTCTGCCTAAGGACATCTTCACATGCCTGAAGCACACATCTTCATAACTCATCAATGGGTTTGAAGCCTGTTGGTCACCCTCAACCTGGTTAGCCTGTCTGCTGAGAAGGTTTTACTGGGGGTGTAGTCACTGCAAATGCTAAACTTCTTAGAGTCACATTTGGGTGACAGGTGGGCACCAAATTAGATGAGCAGCCCTGAAAAGGGTTCCTCAAGCCCTTGAATCAAAGGTGCTAGTCCTCCTGGAACATCCCAGAATGCTTACTGGCTATTTGCCAATGAGAAAAGTACTTAACCTGTCTCAGACTCAGTTTCCTCATCAGCAAAATGAAAGTAATAATGCTTCAACATCTATCTGATCATGTTTTCATGGGGAAAGTGCTTTGCAGAACTTAAAGCATTATTTAAACACCAACTATTATTATTATTTACTTCTTATAACCTTGGCAGCTGTGATTATGGCTAGAGAAACTATCTTAATTTTTGCCTAGAGAAAGGGGCATGGTGTGTCCTCAAATGAAAGGAGGGAAGAAGAGATCTAGGTTTGAGAGGAAGTTCCACCATTGGGTAGCTTTCTTACCTAGCTAATTATTTTTACTAAGTAGATGCAAAAGTCCGTTGTTTTTATGTTGCTGGGCTGCAAATATTGTCATTTTTCTGTAGTTAAGCCCCAGTCACTCCATCCTAGTTATAGCCCTGAACTTTAGGGCTGGTCATTTTTTAATCTAACAGCATAGGCATGCTCACAGGATTATAAAAGACAGCAGCCAAACATTCCTTCAGCATAAACAAATCATTTACAAACCTGCACAGTTGTAGCATGGCTGTGAAAAGTCAATAACATCATTTTATAGTGTGAATTGAATTGGAACACTGCCCGTGGAACAGGGCATGTGCATTTTTGTTTCATCGAAGGGACACATGGGTTCTGTCTTCTTAAAAAGGCATGCATGAACAGTTGGGTGGCCCCATGATCCCCATCATGGGAATGAAGAGAGCTGTGTCAAAGAGAATTGGCAACAAAATTAAGAAGAGTCACCCATCAGTGGGCCAGAAGGTGGCAGGGTGGTATAGTGAATCAATCAATAGATCAATAAACATTTATTAATCATTTATAGTGAAAAGACTATGAGCTCAAGTCAAAAGACCTGGGTTTAAATTCATCACTTTTCCCTGTGTGACCTTGGG
The DNA here is from genome assembly GCA_028646575.1 of Pseudocheirus occidentalis. Lineage (NCBI taxonomy): Eukaryota > Metazoa > Chordata > Mammalia > Diprotodontia > Pseudocheiridae > Pseudocheirus > Pseudocheirus occidentalis. Next base: position 208,053,846 of record CM053594.1, read on the forward strand.
TAAGTCATTTAACTCTCCTAGACTTTAGTATCTATTAAGTGTGGGCATTGGACCTGATGGTTCCCGAGTCCTTCCAGCTTTAGAGCTACAATGCATAAAGATTGAGGAGATACAATTTCTGCTTTCTTTTGAGGTGGTATCTTTTATTGGATCATAAATTATAGAGTCATAGATTTAGAACTGGAAGGAATCTTAAACACCATCAAGTTCAACCCCTTCTGTGAGACCCAGAGAGGTGAAGAAATTTGCTCAGGGATGCACAGCAAATAAGTATTTAAGATGGGATTTCAACCCATGTTTTCCTGACCATAAGTCCAGGATTTTATCCACTACCCACCACATGTCCTAGATATAGCCCAGTAAACTATGTGTCCCAAGCAAATCGCATCTGTCTTCGGTGGTTCTTAGAAGGCACGATTTTTTTCTTTCCCTGGGAAGCCTTGCAGTTGTTTCAGAGCCGACTATAGTGTAATGGGGAGTAAGAGCACAATTTTAGATCTTATTATTTCATTATTGACCTCCTCTTTTAGAATATTGGCTAATTATATACATATATGATGATATAATTATGATGATGGCTAACATTTATATATTGCTTATTATGTACCAATTAAATTACTCTGCTAAGAGCTTTATAATTATTATCTCATTGGATTCTCACAATAGCCCTGGGAAGTAGACAATGTTATTATTTCCATTTTACAGCTGAGGAAACTGAGACAAAGAAGGGATTTACTCAGGATCACACAGCTAGTTTAAGTATCTAAGGCTGGATTTGAAATCAGGCCTTCCTGACACTGGGCCTGGCGCTCTATCCATTGTAGTACCTAGCTGTTGTGCATGTGCATGTGCAGGTGTATGTGCATGTGCATAAATGTGCATGTATATGTTTATACAGATTTATATTTGTGTGTGTATATATGTACACAGGTGTTTATATATGCATTGTACATATGCATGTGTATCCATGTGTATCTGTATAAGAACATGTATTTGCATATTCACATATTTGTATACGTATATACAAGTTTTGTGTGCATGCATGTATATTTTCATATATGTATGTTTGTGTTGATGTGCATGTTTATATGCTATGTATATGTATGTTCATTCTCTGTATTTCTATATGTATGTGCTTATGTATGTATATGCATTTATATGTATGGGGGGGTAGGCAGGTACGAATATATCTTGAATCTCACTGGCTTCCTTCTGCATTCAAAGTCATTTTCCGTTTAACCCCTCTGAAAACTGACCATGTGTCTTTTTCCTCTGTGGAAATGTTGGTAGTACTTGCGTCTTGCTCCAGCAAATTCAGAGTGTCGAAGCCAGAAATGAAAAATGTGAGTAATAAAAGCCTATTTGTCCCAAGTGTATGCTGGCTATTAACTGCGGTCAGCCACCATTCAAATGCTAGCCAGGACAAGGAAACTAGCTCATACAAAAATTGCTGTGACTACATTGTTCAATGCTACACTTTCCATCTACCTTCAATACTATGGCTCTGTTGGGATCTGACTGGTGGAGGCTGAGGTTGGGGGAGGTTTAGATTGGATTCTAAAATCCATATAAGGTATTTTAACTAGCAGGGAATTTTATTACATTCAGATTAGATTGATCTATACTAGTTATACAAACAGGATTTCACTGATACTCAGGCCAAAAACAAAAAGCACAAAATTACTCACCATGCAGAGACTCCAAAAAAGAAAGTAAGAATTCCAAAAAAAAGCCAACATGTGTTTGGACGAGGACCCCACTGAGCAATGTGTCCCTGGTTTCCAACCCAATTTTTGGATAACCCATGGCTATCACTATGGCTAGATGAACGCTAGGCTTTCAGAGAAGACCAAGGGATATGGGGAGTGAATAGCTGGTTAAGAAGACAGAGCCTGAAAACAGGATTTGGATTTCTGGACCAGGGCTTAACATACCAGATTGCTGGGTTCTTGACCAAGGACAAGGGATGGTCAAATATTTTGACCTGACAAGGGATGGTCAAAACAAATTGGCTTGGGGAACTTGTAAACCTCTTTAGGTTGTAAAGTAAGGGGCGGGAGGAAATTGAGTATGTATGTATATATGTATGCATGTATGTACATGTATGTATGTATGTATATCTACCAAGACAGATATCACGTAGAAGAAACACCTAGAAATTAATAGGTAACAAAATCCAAGAAAGGAGTCTGTAGTAACCTCTATGGACTCCAATGTCTATGTGAAAATGTATATAGTACAGGTAACAAGGCAGGTAAAGTGATGACCATACTGCCTGTGAGAGAATTGTTGTTGTTCAGTCATTCAGTTACATCCATCTCTTCATGATCCTGCGGGTTACTCTGTCCACAGGGTTATCTTAGTAAAGTTATAGGAGGGATTTGCCATTTCCTTCTCCATCAGAGGGAATACTAGATACTTAAATGAAACATCTAGGTTTAGAGGCAGCTAGGTGATGCAGTGGTTAGAGTACCAGGTCTGTAATCAGGAAGACCTGACTTTAAATCCAACTTCAAACACTTACTAGCTTTTTGACCTTGGGCAAGTCATATAATCTATGTCTGCCTTAGTTTCCTCAACTGTAAAATGGCAATGATAATTGTACTCACTTCCCAGGGTTGTTGTGAGAATTAAATGAAGTAGTATTTGTAAAGCACATAATGTGATGCCAGGCACATAGTAAGTTACTTAATAAATGTTTGTTCCCTTTCCCCTTTAAGCCTAGGATAGAATCAGGGATCATGACAAAGCAATCCCACGTCCTTTTTTGTTTTGGGGGTTTGGTTTTTGGACAGTGTTACTAAATTGATAGATGAGGGGAATGCTATAAGTAGTCTGTCTATCTAGATTTTAGCAAAGCATTTGACAAAGTCTCATACTATTCTTGTAGACAAGATGAAGATATAAGAACTAGAAGATAGGGTAGTAACAGAATAGGAGCAAATGAAATAACATAGAAAATGTTTTGCATGACAAAGTGTTATAAATGCTACCTACTATTAGCTACTAATCTTTGGAACTAATTGAAGGACAGTCCAGAGGAGAATAACTAGTATGATGACATGCATTATCATACCTTAGAGGACTAGTTGCAGAGACTGGGGATGGTTAAGCTAGAGAAGAGAAAACTTGAGAGGAAGGGGGGATGATGGTTGGCTACAATGTGGAAGATGGATTAGGCTTGTTCCTTATAGCTCTAAAGCTCAGAACTGTGAACAATGGGTTGAAGCTGTGGAGATAAATTTAGGTTTTTTGTAAGGAAGAACCTTCAGAGTGCAATCCAAAAGAGGAAAGGACTGCCTTGAATAGTAGTGGGCTTACTTTCACTAGAGGTCTTCAGGTAAAGGCGCAATCACCACTTGTTAGATACGTGGTAGAATTCATGAATGGGTTGGGCTAGATAGGATCTTACATATGTTTTGACTCCAAAATTCTGCTACTGATTCAATGAAATAGAAAAAGTGATCCCATCCAGGTGTGGTGATATGAACCTCTAATCCCAGTTATCAGAATGCTGTAGCTGGAGGATCTTTCAAATTTATGAGTTCAGATTGGAAGTAAAATTAAAATTGATTGAGGGTTGGCACTAAGTCAGACACTGATATGTTGACTCACCAGAAAGGTGGGGGAGGGGTGCGAACAAAGCTGCTTAAGGAGGGGCAAACTGGTCCAGTTAAAAAAAAAAGAACAGGACAAAGCTCCAGCGCTGATCAGTACAGGGACTGGGTATATGAGTGGTCATTGAACTTCCAGTCTGCACCAGATAGGGAGATTAAGACTCAAAAAAATAAAATAAGTGATTGTAATCCAAGGGTGTAGCAGCAAGCACCCTAGCATACCCAGGTTCTTTGATCTGCTTTTCTAAAGGAAAGAAATTCCAAAAGAGTTAATAATCTTACTTTAATTAATCAAACATTTACCTAGTTCAGGGGGAAAAGTTAGCGCCCTGAACTTCAGAGAACACAAAGAGAAGTTTTAAGAGAAAATAACACAATTCAGCAGACAGAGCTTATAGGTGTCTGACCATTACATCCATACCTAGTTAGTCACCAGAAAGAGAAACACCAACACCTGGGTTTTCAAAGCTGGGGAGCTCAATGGCTTCCCAGAGTCTCATCTGGCCAAATCACACAACTCTTCCCAAAGTAAGCCACAAAGCAAAATCTCACCTCTGGGAGTATATATAGCTTTCTTAACGATCAGAGAACATTGTAACCCTTGTGACCCACCTGACTACAAAGTAACAAAATTTGCACCTTCTTGAAAAACAAACCTCCTACCAGGCTCCAGGTGAGCACATGCAGCCTATTAGGGGGCAAAGTATATTTTCAAATTAGGAAAAGTCCTCGAGTTCAATTTAGGCTTATTAAGGGGCAAGGAAGATCTTCAAATTTGGTAAAGATCCCCATTACAAAGGGGCAAACTGACATCCTAAGTATCCCTGACACTTGGAAGGATGGGACCTGTGACTGGAATATGACTCTAGAAGAGCATACTGTATTCAATAGGAACAGAAGAAGCAGAGAAGAGTTGTACATCAAAAAGATATACTCAAATGAAGAAATATAGGAAGCAGAGGGCTGAATGAAAGGTGGAGAACATTTATGTGAAGAACAATTCAGGTAGAAACAGAACCGATAAGGTATTTAAATTTGAAACTTTAGTCCAATGAGCTTAACTTTGAGTTGGGGTAAAAATTCTAAAACATATTGAAAGGATGTCTAGTATACAAGTAGAAACAGATGCAGTGATTACAAAGAACTTCATCAGGAACACCTCACTTCCTACTCCCCCTTCCTCTTTTGACCACATTGTTAAACTGGAGGATGAAGGGAATGCTGGAGATGTAGGCAAAATCTCTCATGCTACTTTTTGGGAAAATACAGAGAGATGTAGGTTAGGTTAAACAGTAACTAGGTGGATTCACAAGTAATTGAATGATAGGAGCCAATGAAGGGTTTGATGACATTTGGAAATTAGGTCTCTAGCTCAATGCTGATTAACATTTTCATCAATGACTTAGATTAAGGAATAGATGATATAGTTTTCAAATTAACAAATGACACAAATCTTGGAGGGATAGCAAACATGTGAGAGGTTAAAAAACCATTAAAAAAGATCCTGATGGGCTAGAACTTTGGGTAGAACCTAATAGAATGAAAAGTTAAGAAGGAAAAATGGAAAGATTTTATCTTGGTTCAAAAAATAAACATAACAAATGTAAGACAGAGGACATACAGATAAGTCTGAAAGAAATCTAAGGTTTTTAATGGAAGTTCAATATGAATCAGTAAAGTTAAATAGCAGGCAAAAAAACCTAATTAAAGTCCAGAAGAGGCAAAGCAGAATGGGCCATCCAGAGGGTAGTGGGCTTGCCCTCACCCAAAGTCTTCAAGCAAAGGCTGGATGGATTATGTTGGCAAGAAGGCTCCACTCACTGGTTTCTGAGTTCTGTAGTGGAAATAACCCCACGATATAGAATCCAGAAATGTTGGTTTTATTTCTGGTGCCTTTAGTTTTTATCTACATGGTTTTGGATCAGCCATTTAACCCCTCTTTGCCCTCAAGTTTCTTCATTTTTAAGATGTATATATCAATAGCTCTGCTACCTAATCAGTTGTTGTATGAAAAAGAAATCTGAAAACTTGTAAAGCACCAGTTATTATTATATGGATTGACAGTTGTTTGACCCCAGAAGTCTTGGTAAAGATCAGATCATAGAGCAATAGCAATTCCTATTCTTTAGTACTTTTAAGGTTTATACAACATTTTGCTGTTAAGAATCCTACAAAATGAAAAATCAAAGTGTCATCATTCCTATTTTATAGAGGAGGAAACTGAGTTGATAGAAACTTACCCATTGTGACATGAATTACAGGAATCAGAGCCAAATATTCTGACTCCCAGTCTAGCAGCATTTCCATGAGATACCAGACTGCCTCTTGGTTAGCAAGCGCTGGTGATCTATAGCCTCTCCCTGGTCCACCATCACTTAGCAGGACGTCATTACTCCTTAGGGTGCAAATTCTGTCTCCTGCAGTTTAGTTAATGCACAGGTCTAGTTCTATTGATTAATTCCTGAAGATAAGATCATTTTTGAAGTTCTAATAATTTTCAGAGGCAGCCAGATGGCATAGTGGATAAACTCCTGGGCCTGGAGTCAGGAAAACCTTAGTTTAGATCTGACCTTAGATCCATAAGCAAGTCACTTAATCACTGTCTGCCTTCTTTTCCCTCAACTGTAAAATGGGGGGGGGAATAGCACCTTTCTTCCAAGGTTGTTCTGAGGATCAAATGAAATATCAATAAAGCACTTAGCATACTTCTTGGCACATAATAGGTCCTAAAAATGCTTGTTTTCTTCTTTCTTTTTCTACAAAGAACCATTGGTATATTTTCCAAGACTGCCAAGGTAATGCTTATAGAAGAAAATTTAAAAATATGTCTCTTGACTGACTTTTTTTTAAAGTTCTATTTCTGGGAGGCTGGTGCAGGTGAAGCCAGTGAATAAAATCAGTTAAACTCACACTCTTTTCAGGTGCTCTGCAAGTTTCACTGACGTATTCAAATTAATTTACTGTTGCCCAGAAAATCTGATGTACAAACCAGTTACAATTATAGATATTTGAAAAGGGATTCCTTTCCAGGTAGTTAAAGCTTAGTGAACACAGTGAATGATTCCACTGTTATTTTTATGGGCCCTGGATTTTAACATACTGGGCCTGGACATCATTAGGAATTTGGTTTTATGGAAAGAATGAATTCTTTGGAATATAATATATTAAAACTTCCTATTCTTCATCTTCATGTACATATCAGCAACAAGGAGGGTGATAGTAGAAAAGGGACAGGGTTGGAAGGGAGGTCAGCCTTAGACACTTAGTTGCTATGTGACTTTGGGGAAGTCACTTAACCCTGTTTGCCTCAGTTTCCTCATCTGTAGAATAAGTTGAGAAAGAAATGGCAAACCACTCCAGTATCCTTGCCAAGAAAACCCTAAATGGGGTCATGAAGAGTCAGACACGACTGAAATAAGTGAATAAACACAGCACACAGGAGGGCTTCTAGCACAGATCTGGTCAGACAGGAAAGACACTAAGAAAGGGTTAATAATCTTCCTTTATTCTAGTCTAGTTTTCTCAGAAGACGATTGCTGATAATGGGAGCACAAACAAATGGGTGGGCAAGGAGGGGGGCAGCTACCCCTATGTCTTGATTGGGTCAGTTGAGACAGGCACAACTAGTATGTCCCCTAAGTCCCCTCAAGCCTCAGTGGGGGCCGGTTGAGGCAAACACAGATTCCCCTTGATGGGGGTCAATCAAGGCACACACAGCATTTGTGCATTCAACCCTAAGGTTCCCCTTAAGCTTCAATGGGGGCCAGTTCAGGCACACACAACATTTGTGCATTCGACCCTAAGGTTTCCCGTTCTCTGGTCAATGACCACCTGTTTTATAGGGGCAAGAGACAAAGAAGACATACTGCCAAGGGGTGACTTCATAAGGTTACATTAAGTTTTAGCATTATCATGTGAACTCAGCACAGCACAGGCACACTGCATGTCTGTGTCTTTAAGCACAAATGTTCATATTGTTGCAAGGTTATATAAAAATACACACGTGTGGTGGAGATGTTTTGAATCATAACTGTGGGAACTCTCATCTAACACCTGGGAACAAGAGATTGCTATGGCCATGGATCCTAGGAAACTGAACTCTAAGAAATAATAACAAAAATCCACTTTATGCACACTAAAATTCACCTTACTTACAACAACTACAGTTATCCTTTCCGCATTGCAGGGCTTGCCCCCATGATCTGGAAAATCCTTGCAAAATCCTTGGGCACTCTAAACTATGATGATATTAAAAGAAAAAATTATGATGGTATTGAAAGAGAAAATGTATTGCACTATACATATATCTTATAAACTTTTGAGTGTCTAAACTTTTTCTATGCTGTCTGCTGACCTTTGCATATTGTCTGAAGCTTCCACAAAACTCCCCCCAAATTCCCACTTAATTTCCTACACCAACCTGTCGTATATCAAAATCCATGATGGGAAAAGTTGTGATGTAGAAGGGATAGCTGTATGCATGTGTTTGTGCTCATGTGCATGTGAATGTAAAGATAATATATTCCTGCATATATGTACACATGTCTGCATACATGTATTTATAATTCATCATGTGTATATGCACAGACATATGTAAATCATTTCTTTTTACACATTGCCTGCGAAACTGGCCTTGTTGCTGCGGTTCCATTTTCTGTTTCCTTATCCTTGCATAGCTGTCCCACATGCATAGAATGCACTCTGTCCCCATCTTCTTCTCAAACCCCTAGTTTTCTTAGTTTCAGCTCAAGTAGCATATTCTACATGAAATAATTCCCAGGTGATAATGCCTCTCCTCTCCTCCCTTTGCCCCAAATTAGTTTGAATTCATTTTTTTAATGTATTATGCATATGTGAACACATGTTGTCTCCCCTTATAAAATGTCAACACCTACAGGGCAGAGACTTTCATTTTTGCCTTTTTATCTGTAGCATCTGGCACATACTATATTAAGAAGGGATAGAAATTTGCCCTGTGATCACTGGTCTAGGAAACTCCCAGATAAGGAAGGTTCCTCTACCTATTCAGGTAAGCACTTTCTCTATGTAACCCAGGCTGACCTTTTGAGCATGCTCAGTGTGGCTAATGTGGAGCCCTGTGGGTCCCCTACGATGTGGGTGATGTGAGTGGGGGGAATCTCATGCATTGCCTGTCTGTGTCTTTAAAACTGGTCAAACAGTCATTTGCTCTTTTCATGGAACTGAAGAACTGAGAAGTAGGAGGAAAGGGACTTATAGCTCAGAGAAATGGGCTGGTGTGTGTGTGTCAGGGGGGTGATTCAGTGTTGTGTGGTTTGTCCTCATTTTTCTAGTACCAAAGCAATCTGCTGGGGACCAGGTTTTCAAGTGTTAGTGACCTTGGGCAAGTCACTCAAACCCCAATTGCCCTCCAAAAAGCAAAAAAAATTGTTAATTAATTATAACTAATTATAATTATGTTCTTAATTATACATATTAATATGTTATGTAATTAATTCTAGTGATTTCTCCTCAGAGAGTTTCACGTGGGTTATCTATAAGATGGGGCTATAAGAACACATATTTTTGTAGGCTTTTGAGTTCTACAGAGTGCCCTGTATATATCAGAACATTGGAACTTCACAATATTCCTGAGAAATAGCTCGTGCCACTATTTTAAATTCCTATTTTGCAGATAAGAAAACTGAGTCTCAGAGGGGTTAGGTGCTTCGGATGGTTACCTAGCTAGTGAATGCTAAACACAGAATTCAGATCTAAATCTCCGTCAAGTCCGAAAGTCTTGTGTGTCTTGCTGTGTCTTGCTGTGTCTTGCTGCCTATCCAAGAACGTTTATATGGTCTAACTTGTGTGAGTACATCATATGAGAATAGGGTACTGTGTTACAAATATTTCTGTAGCTCTAGCGTACTCCAGAAATATAATCGATTATTGCAGTCCCTTAAAAACGAGTTCACTACAAATGACTAGTGAGCAGAATACTTTAGCGAAACGTTATGTGAATATTTGGACTAATGAGACAGCAGAGCCTGGCATAGTGGGAAAATCAGGGGGCCCAGAGTCAGAAGATCTAAATCTGACTCCCCAGCTCGGCCATTTACTTTTTTTTTTGGTGGGGGAAGGCAATTGGGATTAAGTTACTTGCCTAGGGTCACCCAGGTGGTAAGTCCTTACTCAGGTCCTTCTGACTCAGGGCTGGTGCTCTATTCACTGTGCCACCTAACTGCCCTTTTTAGGCTCATTTTAACGATAGAGGAGGAGATGGGAGGGAATTAAACGGGAAGGGAAGGAGACTGGGGATTGGGGTTGGGGGAGGAGGATGAGGCAGTTACAGCCCTGGCTCAGACAAGTATCAGTTTGTGAGGCAGGTCACAGCAAGTGTGTCTGATGCCAGTGAAACTTTGAAGATGATACAGCTGAGGTAGCGACAGCTTTGATTTGTAAAGTGACCATAATGAATTAAAACCCTCTTCTGATAAGTGAGTTTTTCTGGATTATACCAGCACCTGCTATATTATAGGCCATATGTTTGGCTACTGAGAAATTGTCTTTCTTTACCAACGTTGGTGTTCATTTCACCCTGTCAGAAGCAGTTCTGTATTTGCCTAGTGATTGGTTCTCACAGATAATTGGATTTAGTGGAATTGATAGGAGGAAAAGTCACCGATGCCTAAAGAACAGTGTCTTCAGCAAGGGTGGCAGCTGACATTCTTTTCTCTTCTTGCAGTGAGTGAATAGGATAGAAAACAATGCAGACCTTAGTAAAGGAGACTTCTGTAATAAATACAAGCAGAAGAAAATGATAATAATAACTAACATTTATATACTGCTCATTATGTGCCCAGAACTGTGCTAAGGTGCTTTATCATTATTCTCTCCTCTCATCCTGAGGAAAACCCTAGAGGGTGGTGCTATTATCACCCATTTTACAGAGGAGGAAACTGAGGCAAAGACCGGTCAACTGACTAGTTCAGGGTCATACAGATAATAAAGGTCTAAGGGCAGATTTGAATTCAGGTCTTCTTGACCCCAGGCCCTGTTCTCTCTCTGCTGAGCCACCCAGCTTCCTCCCCTCCTCCTCACCCTAATGCTTTTCCAGCACAGGATATCAGATCCATATAGCATCAGACTAGACCTACCACACGCAGCATAAAGCTGACTTTTGATGACAGCAGGAAATGGCTCTGAATGACGAGTCAATGAATTCAGCTTTTGATTTATAAGCCTGATTAGCTCTGCCAAAGTGAAATCTAGAGCTGGGGAAGTGTTTAAGTATTTCTTATACAGGAAGATTTCTTACAGGAAGATTTCTTCAGTTGCTGAGCAGAAATGACATTTTTTTTTTTTAAAAGAACTTGATGTTGGTTTAATTAGAAGCATTTTTGTCAGTTTTCCTTTTTGGTTTACAAGTCCTTACTTTAAAAACAATCCCATTATCTAAGAAGGATGCATATGCCATTTATCACTTTCCATTCTTACCTGTCTGGGTTGCTTCCCAACAAAGACATAATTTGTTTTTCATACAAATCAAATTACTTTTTCTTCTTACATTCACTTGTTGATCAATAAAATGGGTTAGCTCTGGAAAAGACTCCAGAGCTTGGTTAGTCCCATCTAGTCCAATCCAACAAATATTTATTAAGCACCTAATGTATGGGCAGCAGTGTGCTAAGTACTGGGGATACAACTAATTAAAAAAAAGATAGTCCCCACCCTCAAAGAGCTCACTAGCTAACAGAGGGTGACAACACAAAAGGATGAAGGATAGCAGGAGGTGGGGGAGACCAAGGGCTGCCCAGCAAGGTGGGGGAGGTTTGGAGGGGGAAATCTTGTTCAGTGAAGTTGAAACCAGGCAGGAAAGCAAATGTAGAGTAGAGTGAGCAAGCCCAGTTTCCGCTGGCTATAAAGGAAGGCACTGGGAGGAATTTAGTCCTTGATCCTTCAGTGTTCCAATCTGAGCAGAGAGGAGGGTGTAGTGTCAATGCAATATTCACAGTGCCCACAATCACTATAAATATACCTATGGTGCTTGATTGCAAATTATAACATACTCTCCATATATAAGACAGAAGCAAAACATTTATTTAGACACCAGGAAACCAAATCTATCTTGGAAAAAATAGAAGTTAATGCACCACAATGGAGTAGAGAGCCACACCTTCCTTTAGCCTTCCTACAAATCAATATTTGACCAATATTTACTCACAAGACTATCTATCTCACTCCGACTCCCAGCTTCCTGCAGGCTCTGCTCCACCCTTCAGCAAACTCCTCCCACCACAGGCTCCATGTGACTACATTCAGCCTATTAGGAGGCAGAGTTTATTTTCAAAGCAGGGAAGGTCTTCAAATTCCCATTGCCATTACAGTTGGTTGTGAGATGGGTCTAATCAAAGCTTGAAATGGGGGGGGGGGAATGGAGAGGGAGGGAGGGATCGTGTTTGATTAGATTAGAAGTGAAGAGCTTAAACTGGGAGAGGAATCTTATTCTCCTTGAGATAAAACCAGATATAGCGCCACATGGTCTTATTTTGCAGAAGAGGAAAATAAGAGCCAGGTAGCTGAAGTAACTTCCTCTGAACCACAAAATTTAAGAGGCCGGGAGACAGTTGGTCAATAAGAATTTATAAAAACACGCTCTCTATGCCAGACAATGAGCTAAGCAGTGAGGATATTAAAAGGGAATTTACTTGTAAAGGGGCCAGAAGACTGCAAAAGAGCATATGAACTACTAAGAGGAGCAGAGAGAAGGAAGAATTTTTCAGTAACTTTCATCAGACGTGCACTGTTTGTATTTCTGCCAAGGCCAATACGCACTTTGCCCCCTGGTCTGCCTCTTAAATAAAAAGTGAATGGGCTCGAGGAGCAGTTATCTTCACTCTAGCTTTATAGCAACAAGGAAGAGTTCCTTCAAAAACTGAAAGTTCTTCAGAGCAAAAATAAGGAAGACAAAGGACCTTCAGAATCAGGGACTCGTGACTTATGTCCTTGAGTTGGAGACCAGCAGAAGGAGAAAGGATACTGAACACTTGGAACTAAGGAACAAATTTGAGGTCTTGATAAAAAAAAGAAGGGCAATTGGATGCTGTAAGAAGGAAGCAGATGTTTGTCCTCCAAGGAGGGATGACACTGATCTGAAGATGCTGTGCAATGAGCTATCATCTCCTAAGGGCCAAAAGAAGAGGATGGTTGGCAAACTCCTTTGGAAGATGGTTATCTTTGAAGCATGCAGAGGCTGTCTCAGATCTCTTCTGGAAAGCCAATCAAATTTTTAATGTGAATCAGAAAGGAACAAATGCCACAAGTCAGTGTTTGATTTATTGTTTTGCTGATTGTTTAGACTGAAGAAAGTGATGGGGAAACTGTTAAACTCAAGTTTATTGTGCACACATTTTACTCCCAGAGGGCTGGCTGTTAAACATTTATAGATTTACCTCTAGCTGCAGCTATTTGTTGACCTGGTCACAACAGAAAAGTCTATTGTTTCCTTGGGGTACCTACCCAAGTCATAGGAGTGTATAGGGTGTTCAGGGAGGACTAGCACATCTGGTGTGAGGGCTTGCTGAGCCCTTTTCAGGGCTGGTCATTCACCTTTGCTCACTTCTCATGTGTGTCTCCAAAAAGCTGTAGTATTTGCAGTGGCTGAATCTCAGTAAAACCTTTTCAGCAGACAGGCTAAACCAGGTTGAGGGTAGCCAACAGGCCTCAAACCCATTTCCCAATTAGAGAGCTGTCTACCTCAAGTGTGTGAAGACTTCTCTGCAGAATGCACAGATGAGAATCATCTGTTCCAGTAGTGGCTGAAGCAGGAACTTAGAGCTTGGTCAGACACAGAAGACACCAAGGTCATTCACTTCATCTTGGATTATCACCAGTCATCCTGACTCTTCTTTTCCCTCTAGACTTCAATGACTCTGGAAGAGAAGGTGAGACCAATAACTATGCAATTCTCTCTTACTTAAATTAGGTCACAAGCAAGTCAAGACATCACCTTCATGATGTCATTGGCTCTTTTCAAAAACTGAATGGCAAACATCAACAAAAAAAGATCCAAGACATAACAGAGAATTTCCTAAGACTTGTGCAGACTGGGGACAGAGCCAAGATGGTGGCATAGAAGCAGCAAAGTTCTGCAGCTCCCACACAGCCACCCTAAATACCCATAAAATACAACTCTTAACAAATTCTACGGCTCTCAAACTCACAAAAATACAGAAAACACATCTCTCACTGAAGGCAGCTTGGCAGGAGGGTCTCATCACGGCAGGATGGGAACCGAGGCCAGCTCAGCCCAAAACCATGGCCAGGCCCCCGGGTGGCCAGGAGGAGCCGAGCTGAGTCTCTGAAAGCCGCAGCATAAGTCTACTTCAGAGAAGATCTACAGCACCTGGAGCAATCTTCACATCTATCAAGCCAGGATTAGAGAAGGTCAGTGAAAGTGAAACTTTCAAGCTAAATTTTGGGGAGAAAAAGCAGTTTGGCCAATCTTCCCCCAGGGCAAGGAAGCAGTGGGAGAAGGTCAGGAACTGCTGTAACTGGCGGCTGCCTCCACTGGCTGTTTCAGAGCCCCTGGCCTGCGGTTCCGCAGGGGGGCTGAGTTGATTGATCAGGGCCAAGGGCTCTTGTGTTGAGCGACCTGGATCCAGATCATGGTCTTGGGTGGTGGTCCTGGAGTGCGCTTTCAGCAAGCCAAAGCTGGTGGGGGCTGCATCACCCCCCTAATAGCTTCGGAAGCTGGGAAAACCACAGCAATTTGGAAGAGAGCTTTCCCCCCTGGAAGCAGAGTTCCACAAAGCTGAAACAACAACAACAAAAAAAAACCAACCAATTAATTGACTGGCCAACATGAGGAAAAGGAAGCAAAATAAGAACAGCAATAAAACTCTAGAATCCTTTTTTGTGGACAAAAAGGGTCAAAGCATGGAACAGGAGGAAGACAGCCCAGAACTCAGAACTCCCACGCCAAATGCTTCCAAGACAATTGAAGAATGCCTAGC
>CM053594.1:208068935-208091522 GCA_028646575.1 Pseudocheirus occidentalis
CACGTGGCGAACTTGAACTTCCAATAAACTTTACTTTTTCCTTGGCTGAGAAGACTTGATTGGAATTCTTTCTGCAGGACCTGGCATGTTGGTATTTTGGGGTCTCAGGCAGCCCTAAACCTCTTTGGGCACCCTCTTCACATAGTTTAACTAGTTCCTGACCACTTCAAGTGGACTTCGGTATCACTGCATATTAAGAAAGTATATCTAGGTAAGGAAATCCAGGAACCAGAGAAAGCAGTCATGATAGAGAATATTTGGGTAAAGGTGAAAGGTAAGAGAAAAAGAAGTGATTTTGTCACTGGAGACCACCTGAAAAAAAAAAAGGAAATAGAATATGTGCTTAATGTGCCACTGATGGGGTATAGGCTCTGGAAAACCCCTTGAACTCTGAATATTGCCACTTGATGAGGCATTTGCCTGAGGCCATAAGCCTTTCATTATCCTAGGCTCAAATCTCAGTTACTCTTAACCTAGCCTATCCCTCCACTGTCCAGGTACTTCCTGCCCTTGTTCTATCAAAATATCTATACCCAAATGTGTTAACCTTAAACTAGTCTAGCCCTCCATTGTTGGTCATCTCCAGGTAGCCTTCAGCTATTTCTCCCCCTTAATCTCATTATCCTATCTGACCTCAGTCCCCTCAAGATCCTCCTTAGACTCCTCCTCAAGAACATTCCCAAACCCCTCCTCTAGACCACCCCAAGATCCCTCCCACAATCTTTCTGTGTATAAGATCCATTTTGCTTTCATGAAGGGGCAGAGAATTCAATCTAGTGCAGATTCATTCTGTGTCAGAGTATTCTGGCCCACTTGTCAACACAGGTTTCACATATATTTAGGCTCCTTAAGAGTCTATTTATTAAGGTGAATTTTTAATAAACTCTGCTTTACTTTGGTCGAGAGAAGACTGGTTGTTGATGTTTTGGGGTTTTGAGCACCCCTAAGCCTCAAACCTCAACACCACTATCAGTAATATTTAAGGGATCATGGGAAAGGGGAGAAGTATTACAAAATTGAAGAAGGTTAAACATCCCAGTTTAAAGAAAATGGAAGAGGAGGAAGAGAACAGAGTCTGAAAACTATAGGACATGGAGTTGACTTCAATTCTTGGGAAGATTCTGGAATGTATCATTAAGATGGTTCGTGAATAGAGATGGTCAGCCAATAGCTTGGAAAGGAAAAAGTTGATTATAAAGAACCAACTTCATTATGGACTCACTCTTTGAGATTAACCTCACTTCTGTTTTTGATGGGATTACTAAATTAATAGCAGAGGAAAATGAAGTGCATATTGTTTAGCTTGAATTTAGCAAAGCTTTTGATAAGGCATTTCATGCTGTTCTTATGGAAACAAAGAGATATGGGTTAGATGATAATGCAATCAGATGGATCCAGAACTGGCTGAAAGACCAGTGTCAAACTGCAGTGGTTAATATTTCAATGTCAGCATGGAAGGGAAGTCTCTAGGGAAGACCCACACTTCGCTGTGTGTTGTGCAAATTTGTTATGGATGACTTGGTAAAGCATAGGTAAAGCATAAGCTCATCAATTTGCAGATGACATAGATCTGGGAGGAATAACTGACACAGTCGATGACAGAGTCAGGATCCAAAAGAATCTTGACATGTGAGAGTACTGGGATGAATCTGATAAGGTAATTCAATAGGGTTAAAAATATAAAGTCTTAGAACCGAGTACAAAAAAGAATCAATTTCACTAGTTTAAGCCAGAAGAGGTATGGCTATAATTGGGCACCAAGATGAAGTAAGACTTTCAAAGCTGGAGAGTATTCAGAAGGCAGCCAGAATGATAAAGTCCTTGAGTATATGACAAACGAGTTATCAATTGAGAAACTGGGTATGATTAGCTTGGAGAAGGAAGGCCTCAGTGGGAACCCAATAGATATGCTAAAATATTCAAGAACTATAGTGTGGAGGGAGATTAGATTTGTTCTGTTTGACCTTAGAGGGTAGAACCAGAGCAATGGGGTTGCAGAAGTTGAAAAGAAATTAATTTAGATTTGTTGTCCGAAAAATTTTCCAATAATTAGAGATGTCCAAAAATGGAATGGGCTTTCTAAAAAGGTGAGATCTCCTGAGGTGAGAATAGATGACCACTTGTGGGGTAAGCTGTAGTAGAGATCCCACTTGTGTATGGCTTGTACTAAATGGTTTTTGAAGTCTCTTATTGATGAGGTTTAGGCTCTGGGAACCCCTTTGAATCTTCCCACTTGATGAGGCATTTGTATCAAGCCATGAGCCTTTCATTAGATCGAGGAACCTAGCCTAGCCCTCCATTGTCCAGCTGCTTTCCACCCTTTTTCCTATCAAAATATCCATATGCAAATCTGTTACCCTTAAACTAACATAGCCCTCCATTGTCTGTCATCTCCAGGTAGCCATCAGCTATTTCCACCCTTAATCCCCTTCCTGGAGTCTGACCTCATTTCCTTGAGACCCTCCTTAAATCACCCCACCCCACCCCTAGATTCCTCCCACAGTCTTTCTATATATAAGATCCATCTTGTCTCCATGAAGGTGCTGAGATTCAATGTAGTGCAGATTTAGTCTGTGTCAGATTATTCTGATCTGCTTGTCCAATCCAAGAGTCACAAACACTTAGGCTCCTTAAGGGTCTACCCATTATGGTGAATCTTTAATAAACTTTGTTTTACTTCTGGTTAAGAGAAGGCTTGAATCAAATTCATTCCCCAGAACTGGAGTATTGATATTTTGGGATCTCACCTCACACCTCAGTCTCAAACCTCAACATTACCTCTCTGTGATTCTGACTCTCTAAGGTCTGGTCATGAAAAATGTCTTCAAAGGTCAGAATCTAAATGCAAGAGAAGATACTTAAAACTCTGTAATTGACTGAAGTTTACATGTCACCAGAAAAGGAATCAGAAAATCAATGTGGTATTTTTCACTTGGAAAAATGGGAGGGCAGCTGTATCAGAGATTATCTTGGCAGCCCTGTAATTCTGTCTTGCATGGTATGAGGGACAGCTGGTACAAATCAGAGATATATTTGATGCACCTGTACCATATTCACCATTTTTCACAAAAGTTCATTCAAAATGAAAGATAAATTTATCCTGGGAGGAAAATCTTTTCTTTGGAGTCAATTTCTGCACATTAACCTCTCTCATTACATTCCAGCTTCTGAACATCATTCCTTTCAGTTCATTGGTTTAAAAAAAACCCACTTATAGATTCAAAGGATGATGTTTCTGAAAATAGGGAGGGCGGTGAGGAAGGGGGTAGCATTAGACTCTAAGCTGCTTTTCCCCCCCCCCTCCCCCCGAGATAATATTGACCAAATGTGCCAAGAAGGTAAACTATCCTTTAAAAATGCCCAAAGCATTTGCATGTATTAGGTGCTCTGAACTGAACACTAATATGTGAATTCTTTGTTCCCCTGCCACTTTCTGTGCTCTGCAATTAAAATGGAAAGAAGGTGCCATTGTGTGTGGAGCAGAGGATGGAGACTAGCAGTGTAGAGACCTTTGGAGATTGTGCTCCCTCATTAATAGGCAGTAGCTCAAAGTCAGGAGCCCTGTCAACAAAAGCTATGTGTTATTTGGCAGATGGTCAGGCAGGGTCTGGCTCTGTGGTGGAATCAAATTTCAGAACAATTAAGTCTGAAGCCATGATCCAATCTGTTGAGACCTGTTTTCAATGTCATGTGTCTCTGTGACATTCCTGGCTAGTGTTCCATATCTACTGGCAGGGCAAAGTCTCTCACTAATGAGTTGGAAGCACTATGGCTCAGTAGACATCTGAGCTGTGTTCACTTGGTTTGCTATTGGCTGGATTGAAAATGGAGGGTCACTGGGCTGCTAAAGTCATTGTCAGGAGGGGAAGTATATGTAGGCCAATGGTATGTGATACGTGCAGAGCTTCCAAGACTCAGTAAAGAATAAACTAAAGCCAGGAAGTGTGGAAGACTGTTCTTTCCAAAACAGGTGGAAATAGCGACAGATATGGTGAGAGGAGGCAATAAAGGATGCTTCCTTTCTGTTTGCACAAATTCAGACTCTCCTGAGAAACGTAAGAAGGCAGTGTTTCCAATATCAAAAGGCCAAGAAGAAGCACCATAGACAGACTATGTATACATGAGGCATAGTGTCCTGTCATACCTTATGTAAGGCCATCCAGATACATCTGAATGCTTATAGACAATAAAAGAACAATACCAAAACAAAGTCAACTTTTGGACACACAATTATTATCCAGAACAAGTTTTGGCATTGCTAAGAATAACCCCATTACTTGATTGTGTTGTTACCCCTTTGTCTCATTGGAAGCTCTTCTCCTTTGGAAATGGCATCTCTCCTGTGCTCCTGAAAGAATGGCAACCCTCGGGGAGGATAGGTGGTGCAGTGAATAGAGCACCAGCCCTGGAGTCAGAAGACCTGTGTTCAAATCTGGCCTCAGACACTTTACACTTACTAGCTGTGTGACCTTGGGCAAGTCACTTAGCCCCAATTGCCCTGCATTCTCCCCTCCAGCAAAACAAAACAAAACAAAACACAAAAAAGAATGACAACCCTGGAAAAGAATTGAAAACACTGAATTCCACCTGCAGAAGGAAAAAATAGAGAGATTACAACATAGAGTGTCATGTAAGGTGTGGGGGCAAATTGAATCAATCTTAGGCAAAAATATAAAATAATAAAAAATGTATTGTTCACCTCTTCCAGGTACCTTCCATGTTTTCTAGTACAACACCCACATTTTTAAAGATGAGGAAACTGAGGCCCAGAGAGAAAAAAGCAGCTTTCCTGGGATCAAATAGTTGATTAGTGGCAGGCCCATCTCTGAACCACCAGTATACTGATTGTCAAATTAGTGATCTTGCCAGTATATTATGCTGTCTCAAGTAGATGAAGTTTTGGGGTTGGTTTTTTTGGGGGAGGGGGAGATTTCATTGTATATTGAAGAGTCTACTCATGTTAATTAGAGGTCCAGTATTATAATGATTTATTTGATAATCTTTACTTCTTCCAATACATTCGATTAAGTAAATACTCATAGCTTCCATAAAAGTTGAAATATTAAAAAAAACCCTCTGACAAGAATATTTATTATGGATAAAGAGAAGCCCAGAGATGAACACAGAAGAGAGCAACTCTATATTAGACACAAGTTAAGCTTCAGTGAAAAGAAAAGCTTGGCTACAAGAATTCTAAGACTGCCTGAAAGGAAGAATATACAACTAGAAGAATATGATGCAATAAAAGTAAATCACCTGAAAAAAAGTTTAGTAGAGAGAATTTAATAATCAATGCACTCCCTTAATGCCACAAACAAATAAAAATGTGGATACTGTATTTAAGAAATCATGCAAACAAAAACTTCTGAGATCTGAGGACAAAGTCAAAAATGAAAGGATGAATCTACCAGGTACCTCTTGAGATGACCCTCAAATGAAAGCACCTAAGAATGTCTTATCCAAGTCCAGGTCAAACAAAATACACTGCAAACAGCCAGAAAAAGGAGTTCAAGATCTAAGGAGCCACTGTTACAGTCACATGAGATTATAAATGAAAAAGGCTAATAAACTTCATAAAATTAAGAATAATTCTACAGGGGAATGAATATGTAGAATATAGATATACTGAATATACATTAATATTACATTTTACAGCACACAAATGTAGAGAATATACATGTATAAAATAATAGAATTAACTTTCAAGTATTCCTGATGAAAAAATGTCAGAGTTGGGTAGAAGTTTGGAAATGAAAACAAAAGAAACCTAGATGATAAATACATTTGACACTGCAAAGGGTTGAATGGTGATAAGGTGCTTGCATTTTGAAGAGAGAAAGATGTGTCCCTCCTCTCTCTTTAAGAGTCACAGAGGGAATAAAGAAAGACAAACATAAGATGTAGAGTGGGTATGTTCTTCTTGACGTTGGTTTTAAGAGAGTAAAGTAAAGGGAAGGGGACTTTACTAAGGTCTAAATGAGGAAGGAGGAGTAAGAAGGACCTTACTCTTTTAGAAGAAGAGTATCTAAACATAGAGGATAGGGTGGGAAGAGGAGGTGATTCTGGTTGTTATATTAATCAGATAACCAGGTGGATTGAACACACATGATTTGGCATAGGAATTTGGCATGTAAATATTTCAATTCAGTAGATAGAGAAACAAATAGGAACAGGAAAAGGAGAAAGATTTGGGAACCTTCGAGTTGGCAGGGGAATAGTCATAAACCAAAGCAAATTTCAGCTGCAGAAGATGAATCATAAAAGAGGTATTGAAAGGAGAGAAAGTACAACAACTAGTAAATGCATCTGGGCTCAATGAAGAAAGATCAGAGCAGAAGGATTATACCACTTTAATTATAGATTATTAGTGTTGATGACATTCCTTTCTTTTTCCTTTGACATCTTCCTTGAAAAGAGATGGGAAAGGAAAAAATTCAAAGGCCGTGGAATGGATGAAAAAGCATATTTAATAATCACAATCAGGGATATTAAAGGAATGTACTCACCTACAAAAGAGAGTAGGGCAGTACAATGGATTAAAAAGTAGAATCCAGCTATATGTTGTTTACAAGAAAAACATATGAAATGCAAAGATTCATAGAGTTAAAATTATGGCTTGTAGCAGAATTTATTATGCCTCAGGTAAAGTAAAAAAAGCAGGGATGGCAATCAAAATCTCAGTCACAGCAACAATAAAAATGAGCATGAATAAAACAAATAATCAGTGAAATAATATTATACTTAAAGGCACCAAAATAATAAAATATACAACATATGACCTTTAATGTATATACATTGAATGATATAACATCCAAGTTTTTAGAGGAAAAACAACAAAACTATAAGAATTGGAACATGTGTCCTTTAGACCTACACAAATAAAAAAATAAACAAGAAAAAAGCTAAGGACCTGAAAAAAGTTTAGAAAAATTACATATGCTAGATCTCTGGAAATTGCTGAATGGAAATATAAGAGAGCATACATATTTCTTAGCTTTACATAGTACCTTTACAAAAATTGGCCATATACTAAGGCATTACAACTTCATAAAGAAAAGAAGAAAAATGTAAGCATGTTCTTTATAGATCACAATGCAATAAAAATCATTATCAATAAAGGGTATTTGAATAAAAAACTCATATTAACATGAAAGCTAAATATTAAAATCCTAAAGAATATGCAAGTCAAGAAAACACTCATAGAAACAATATATAATTTCATCAAAGAAAATGACATTAATAAGGTGATATATAAAAATTTAAGCAACCAAAGCAGTCTGAATCTTAAAACCAACATCAAGAAGAACATAACCACTTTACACCTTGTGTTTAATGTAGAGTTATTCTTCTGTGTTTATCTCTTGGGCTTCTCTTTATCCATAATTTTCAGAGATTTTTCCCACTCATATCTCCAGTTTCAATTTCTAGATTATTTCAGGGCCAGGTTATTTCCTTTCTCATAGATCCTACTTAGTCCTCTCCCCAATAATCTAGAAACAATTGCCCCTAAAGGTAAGGATGAGTTGACTGGGATAGGTCTTGTCCTCTGACACAAACAGTTAGAAGGAGGAATCAAACTCAGAAGGAGAGAGTATTGACTCCATACCCTCAGCTGAAGCCTTAACAGGGACTATGAACTGGTCTCAGGCACAGAAAGCATAGATGAGCTCAAAAAGAACTTTGAAATCCAGCTTAGAGAGGTAGAAGATAAAATCAACACCTCTTATAAAAACAAAATTGTAAAATTAGACAAACATTACAATGAAGAGAACAGCTCCTTAAAAAGTAAAATGTGGGAACTAAAAATGAAATCTGAGCATATGGAAAAGGAGCTTCAAAAATGAACTGAGGAGAATAATTCACCAAAAACTAGAATAAAACAAATTGAAGCCAGTGACTCTATGATTAATGAAGAATCAAACAAAACATCAAGAGTTAAAAATTAGGAAAAGAGGTAAAATATCCCAATGGAAAAATAACTGACCTGGAAAATAGATCCAGGAGAGACAATCTGAGAATCCTTGGTCTACCAGAAAATCATGATGAAAAAATTAGTCTGGACAATATCTTCCAAGAGCTCATCAAGGAAAACTGCTCTGAGATCCTAGAACCAGAGGGTAAAATAGAAATCAGGAGAATCCACCAGATACCTCCTGAAAGAGATCCCAAATTGAAAAGTCCGCAAAATGTTGTGGCCAAACTCCGGATCTATCAGGTAAAGGAGAAAATACTACAAGCGTCCAGAAAGAAACAATTCAGATATACTGGAATCACAGTGAGGATCGCACAGGATCTGGCAGCATTAACACTGAAAGACTGGAGGAACTGAAATATGATTTTTTGCAAGGCAAAAGAGCTTGGGCTACAACCAAGGATCACCTATCCAGCGAGACTAAGCGTAATCTACCAGGCAAGGAGATGGACATTCAGCAGCATGACAGAATTCCAGACCTTCCTGATGGAAAAGCCAGAGCTCAATGGAAAATTCAACCTCCAATTACAAGACCCAGGAGAGACATAGAAAGGTAAATAAGGAAAAACACACACATGTACATATAACTTGTTATTAACAAGAACAAACTGTTTACATCCCTCTATGGGAAGCTGATACCTGTTAATATTGTGAACTCTATACCTACAACAACATCTAAAAGGGATATTGATAGAGGGTGTAGATATAAATTATGATAAAAATCCTTATTAAGGGACTGTAATGGAAGAAGAAGAAAGAATGAAGCAGAAAGGGGGTAAACGATGCTACACAAAGAGGCATAAAAACAGTATAGTAGAGGGACAGAAGGGAGGGAGGTGACCATTATATGAAGCTTTTCCCTCACTGTTTCTGGTGTGAGGAGGGAATAACACAACCAGTTAAATATAGTACTCTATTGAGAAGAGACATAAAACTCATCATAATAGAGGGAAAGAGGGGAGGGAGAGGAGCACTGCATGACATCTATTCTCATCAGCCTTGGTTTGAGGAAGAAATTACATACAACATTGAGTATAAAAATCAATCATATCCTACAGACAGTAGGAGAGGGGAAGGGCCAAGAAAGGGGTGGGGGCGTTTAGAAGGGAGGGAAGAAGTAGTAAGGGAGAAGGGTAGGAAAAGGGAGGGGAGCAGGTAAGAAGGAAATACTGAGGGAAGTGGTGGCCAAAATGAAAACTCTTAAGAAAGGGAAGGGAGAAGGGGAAAAATAAAAGCATAAACAGGTGAGGGAATAGGATGGAGGGAAAATCACAGATAGTAATCATAATTGTGAATATGAATGGGACGAACTCTCCCATAAAACAGAGGTGTATAGCAGAATGGATTAAAAACCATCATCCTACAATATGCTGTTCACAAGAAACATATCAGAAACAGGGGGATACACACAGGTTAAAGAGTGGAGTAAAATATATCATGCCTCAGCTAAAATAAAAAAAGCAGGGGTAGCAATCCTTATCTCAGACAAAGCAAAAGCAAAAATAGATCTAATTAAAAGAGATAAGGGAGGAAGCTATATCCTGCTAAAAAGCACCACTGAAAAAGAGGCAACATCATTACTAAACATTTATGCACCAAGTAGTACAGCATCTACATTCCTAAAGGAGAAATTAAGGATGCTAGAGGAAGAAACAGATACCAAAACTATATTAGTGGGGGACTTCAATCTCCCCCTATATGAGACTGATAAATGTAACCTCAAAATAAACAAGAAAGAAGTTAAGGAGGTAAATAGAATCTTGGAGAAGTTAGATATGATAGACCTCTGGAGAAAACTGAATGGGGATTAAAAGGAATATACCATCTTCTCAGCAGTACATGGCACATACACAAATATTGACCATGTACTAGGAAATAAAAACCTCACAATTCAGTGCAGAAAGGAAGAAATATTAAATGTATCCTTCTCAGATGATGATGATACAATAAAATATGTAACTTCTATATGTAATATAAAATATGTAATATTTTAATATGTAATAAAAGACCATGGAAGGACAGACAAAAAACTAATTGGAAACTAAATAACTTAATCCTAAAGAATGAGTGGGTCAAAGAAGAATTATAGAAACAACCAGCAATTTCATTCAAGAGAACAACAATAATGAGACAACATACCAAAACTTGTGGGATGGAGCAAAGGCAGTCCTTAGGGAAACTTTTATATCCCTGAATGCATACATGAATAAATTAGAGAAAATGGAGATCAATGAATTGGGCATGCAACTGAAAAAGCTAGAGAAAGAACAAAATGAAAATCTCCAATTAAATACTAAATTAGAAATAGTGAGAACCAAAGGAGAGATTAATAAAATTGAATTCAAGAAAACTATTGAATTAATAAACAAAACTAAGAGTTGGTATTATGAAAAAAACCAATAAAATTGATAGACCTTTAGCCAATATGATAAAAAAGAAAGAAGAAAACCACATTATGAATATCAAAAATGAAAAGGGTGAATCAAATGAAGAAGAAATTAAAACAAAAATTAGGAATTATTTTGCCCAATCGTATGCACATAAATCTGACAATCTTAGTGAAATGGATGAATATTTACAAAAATACAAGTTTCCTAGACTAATTGTAGAGGAAGTAAACTACTTAAATAACCTCATCTTAGAAAAAGAAATTGAACAAGCCATCAATGAACTCCCTAGGATAAAATCTCCAGGGCCAGATGGTTTTAATAGTGAATTCTACCAAACATTTAAAAAACAATTGACTCCAATACTTTACAAACTATTCAGGAAAATTGGAGAAGAAGGAGTCCTACCAAATTCTTTTTATGAGACAAACATGGTACTGATTGGGAATCGGAAAGAGACAAAACAGAGAAAGAAAATTACAGACCAATTTCTCTTATGAATATAGACGCAAAAATTCTAAATAAAATATTAGCAAAAAGGCTACAGGAAATTATCATGAGAATAATAGACTTTGATCAGGCAGGATTTATTCCAGGAATGCAAGGGTGGTTCAATATCAGGAAAGTGATCAGTATAATCGGTCACATCAACAACAAAACTAGCAGAAACCATATGATTATCTCAATAGATGCAGAAAAAGCCTTTGACAAAATACAACATCCATTCCTATTAAAAACACTAGGAATAAACAGAGTTTTCCTTTGAATAATAGGTAGCATCTATTTAAAGCCATCAGCAAGTACTATATGTAATGGGGATAAACTAGAAACATTTCCAATAAGATCAGGGGTGAAACAAGGGTGTCTACTATCACCCCTCTTATTCAGTCTGGTACTAGAAATGTTAGCAATAGCAATTATAGAAGAAAAAGGAATCAAAGGAATCAAATTAGGCAAAGAAGAGACTAAGCTATCACTCTTTGCAGATGATATGATGATATACTTAGAGAACCCTAGAGAATCAAGTAAAAAGCTTCTTGAGACAATAAATAAATTCAGCAAAGTTACAGGATATAAAATAAACTCACACAAATCCTCAGCATTCCTATGTATTTCCAACGAAGTCCAACAGCAAGAGATAGTAAGAGAAACCCCATTTAGTTACTGTAGACATTAGAAAATATTGGGGAATCTACCTGCCAAAACAAACCTAGTACCTATATGAACATAACTACAAAATACTTTTCACACAAATAAAATCAGATCAAAATAATTGGAAAAACATCAATTGCTTGTGGCTGGGTTGAGCTAATATAAAAAAAATTCTAATTTTACTTAAGTAAGTTACATATTTCGTGCCGTACCAATCAATCTACCCAAAATTACTTTATAGAGCTAGACAAAATAGTGACACAATTCATTTGGAAGAGCAAAAGGTCCAGAATATCAAGGCAATTAATGAAAAGAAATTCTAGGGAAGGTGGCTTAGCCATATAAGATTTTAATCTATATTATAAAGCAATAGTCATTAAAACTCCTTGGTACTGGCTGAGGAATAGAGTAGTAGACCAATGAAATAGATTGGGTACAAAAGACACAGTAGTCAATGATTATAGTAATATACTGTTTGATAAACCCAAAGAACAGTTTTGGGGATAAGAAATCATTATCTGACAAAAACTGCTGGGAAAACTGGAATATAGTATGGCAGAAACTGGGCATACACCATCATCTAACACCATACAGCAAAATCAGGTCTAAATGAGTGCATGATCTAGGTATAAAGGCTGATACTGTAAGTAATCTGGGGAAGCAAGGAATAGTTTACATGTCAGATTTATGGAGTAGGGAAGACTTTATGATCAAAGAAGAGTTAGAGAGCATGATAAAAATGCAAAATGGATAATCTTGATTACATTAAATTGAAAAGTTTCTGTACAAACAAAGCCAATGTAACCAAGATTAAGAAGGAAGTGGGAAATTGGGAAAGAATATTTACAACCAATGTCTCTGATAAAGGCCTCATTTCTAAAATATACAGGGAATTAAGTAAAATCTATAAGAATGCAAATCATTCCCCAACTGAAAAATGGCCAAAGGATATGAACAGGCAATTTTCAGAGGTAGAAATTAAAGGTATCTATTAGCATATGAAAAAATGCTCTAAATCACTATTGATCTGAGAAATGCAAATCAAAACAACTTTGAGGTACCACATCTCACCAGTCAGATTGGCTAAGATGACAAAACAGGAAAATGGCAAATACTGGAGAGGATGTGGAAAAAATGGAACACTAATGCATTGTTGGTTGAGCTGTGTACTGATACAACAATTCTGGGGAGCAATCTGGAACTATGCCCAAACTGCTAAAAATAATTGCATATCCTTTAACCCAGTAATACCACTTCTGGGGTTGTATCCCAAAGAGATCATAGAAGTGGGAGAAAGACCCATATGTACAAAAATATTTATTGTAGCTCTCTTTGTGGTGACAACAAACTGGAAATTAAGGGGATACTCATCAATTTGGGGAATAGCTAAACAAGTTGTGGTAATGGACTACTATTGTGCTATAAGAAATGAGGAGCAAGTGGACTTCATATTTACCTGGAGAGGCTTATACAAACTGATGCTAAGTGAGAAGAGCAGAACTAGGAAAAATTTGTACACAATCACAGACACATCATACGTGTGACAATCACAAACTGGACTCTTCTCAGCAACACACAGTCATAAGACAACTCTACAAATCTCAGGATGGAAAGAGATATCTACATTCAGAGAAAGAACTAGAAAGAACAGAGTTTAAATGGAGATTGAAGCAATCTACATGCTATTGTTCTTTTCCATGTTTGTATTTGTTTCTTTTTTCCCATTGATTACTCCATTGGTTACAACCCTTCTATACAACCAGACTAACATCCAATGTGAAAGTATTTGTAGATCCTATACTTGATTGCATGCTGCCATGGATGGGGGAGGGGGGGAAGAGGGAAGAGGGAGGGGAGAAAATTTGAAACTCATGGGATTCTGGAACTGAATCTTGTAAACTAAAAGTAAATAAACAAATCAATTTTAAAAAAATGAACATTTGTTTTAGGTTTCCCTGAGAGGCCTTAGGTTTACCAACATTTCCTCTCCTACTTTTCCTGAATGATGACTCACTGTGGGATAGTTCCTTTCCCTGCTTCAGCTCTGATAGGCCAAGGCCTAGATCCCAGTGATTTCAGACCTCATGTATTAACACTCATCCTGTACTACCCCTCCCCCACCTTGTGCATTCCCACTTTGAATTCCCATAGGCTTCTAGTTGTCTTTTTGTGGACTCCTGAACTGGAAGGAGGAACTTATTGGTGTTTCTCTTTAGTCTTTTTTATCATTAATTCATGTGGTGCCATTTTGGATCTTTGCTATAGTAGTCATTGGGAGTGTTGGGTTACTTTATGGCTTTTCACAGTGTTATTTTAACATGAAGACCCAGCTGGCTCTCATTGTTAAGAGGTACTTCCTGTTTCAAGTCTAGATATGTCTCTTTACAACTTTCACCAATTGCACTGAGTTCTTCCTTCTGGAGTGTAATGGGAATGGGAATTTGAAGATCTTTCCTGCCCCTTAATAGACCCAGGGAGGCATTTGAAGACCTCCCCTGCTGTGAAGATAAACTCTGACCCCTAATAGGCTGAAGATAGTCACATGGAGCTTGTGGTGAGAGGAGTTTGCTGAAGGGAAGTAAAACCCACAGGAAGCTGATAGTCAGAGCTAGCAAGACAGTGGGGGAGAGAGGATGCTCATTATGGAGATAGAGAGGTTTGTGAGTAAATATTGACCTTGTATTGGTTTGTGGGAAGGCTGAAGGATGCTGTGGCTCTTAGTGTTATTATGGCTTCTGAATATCTTTGGTACTATGATGGAACTGGCTCAGTGATTTTGGGATTCAGTTTTCTACTGTCTAAATAAATGCTTCAGTTCTATCGTTTTTATGGGGAGTTTGGGATATTTTGTGATCAAATGTCATGTGATACTTATAGTCACAGTCTTTATCATGATTATGAGTGCAGCAAACATTGCATTGGCACTACATGGAGCCATTAGAATAATTCTACTTTCTTTTCCCAATTCCCTCAAGTGACTCTTACATGGCATGAACTGAGGGCCTTTCACCATTCTATTTGCTTTCTTATAGACACTCTGTAACTTATCTATATCTTTCCTAAAACATGGTGTCAAGCACTGAGTTGCCCAAGATACTCCAGATATAGTCTGGCAAAGACAGAGAATAATGGGACAATCATTTCTCTAGTCTAGGACACCAGTCTTCTCTTGAGACAGTCAGGGATTGTATTTCCTGTCTTGACTGATATATCACATTAAACTTGAAGTTCATTAAAACCCTCAGATCTTTTTCAGATGAACTGTTTCCTAGTCATGTCCCTTCTTTCTGTACTTGTGAAGTCCACTTTTAAAAACTTAAATATATTTATATATTTATTTCTGTCCTTAATAAATTGAATTATGTGGCATTTATAGCAATGCTCTAAATCAGTGGTTCTCAACCTGTGGGTTGCAACCCCTTTGGGAGTTGAATGACCCTTTCACAGGGGTCACCTAAGACCATCAGAAAATATATATTTCCCATGGTCTTAGGAACTGAGACACTGCTCCGGTATCTGTCTCCAGGCAGGTCTGCCCACATGCAGATACACCCACATATGAGTATTAAAGGGTCGCGGCATTAGGAAGGTTGAGAACTACTGTCCTAAACTACTACTTATATTTAATATTCTGACTTTTTTAGCTTATGTTATGTGTCCTTCCAACTCTATGTCATTCGTGTAGTCTGTTTCCTTTTAACATTTGCTATTGTCATCTTTTAACTCTGTCCTGATGGTGGCTAGGTATTATAGTTTTCAAATGTTTCCCAAAATGCAAAGCAAATAGAGGGAGTAGAGATGTCAGCAGCACAGATGAATTAGTTGCTAGTTTCAAATTGTGAAACCTGTCTTTACTAATGAGATATCTGATAAGATTCTGATGTTAATTGAGTGCTGACCTACTGTGGAAAACAACATCATTTGCCGGATAGATATATTTCACATATCTAAGAAAGTTAGTCTCATCCCTCCCTCAATTGTGAAGAGATTTTATAACCTTGAGAAAATTAGCTAACCTCCTTATTCCTGTAACTGAGAGTTATAAGGCATAAGAGAGTTATAAGACTGTGAGTTAAAGTAGGAGCATCATTATCTTTGAAATTGATCCACCTTTAAAGGGAAGCAAATGCTAGCTAATAGCATAAAGAAATTTCAGTTATGGTCATAACTGCTTACTAGTTTTTTCAAGGTTATTTGTTCCAAGTTTTATTTTTTAGATTAGTAGCACAATTTTAGAAGCCTTCAAGTCTAATTTATTGCGAGTATACTGTCTCGTAGGAATGTATCAAATATTTCAGGACCAAGAACAGTTACCACCAAATATTATTGTTATTGATTTCCTAATTGAAAATTCAAATTTATGAGTTTGGAGGGTTTGATGTCTCATGGTTATCTTGTGTTTGGGATAAAATAACATAGATTTATTGATTTTCAAAAGCATTTTTTCCCTTTATTCACAGAAAAATGGTTTTTATTAGTATATTCACATGAAATGTAAAATGGAATAAAATTGATTACAACTGCAACATTTGACTTAACCAAAACCTGATTGTAACCTTGTTCCAGTAGATGCATTATTAGCAACATTTATTTCTTATCTCCTTGTTAACTGAGTAGACTGGTTTTTCCTTTTCAGTTAATGGGAAATTGATAAACCTTCTTTAACTGCTTTGTCACTTACCAAATCAAGAATCTGAAAACTGTTCAGCTTGGTTATATGACCTACATTCAATGAAACTACATATTTAGAAAGTTAAGTTTTAGAGTTTTATAAAATTAAAGAGATTTTTTTTTAATAATCCCAAGCCATAATTGCAATTTGAAACACAGTTATCTAGACTCTATGTATGGGAGTCTGGGTAGACATTTTCAAATAATTTAAGTTCGCTATATTCTGAATAAATAAGCTTAAGAATTGCTTGTACTTTCCTTTAAAATTATCTATGCCAGTATGATACAAAGTCAAAAATCTAATGAATATTGTACCCAACCAGATATTCATCTGTATTTACATGTAAACTTAGGAAATCAAAGAGGGAGAGATTCAAGCCTAAGTAAAGTTGGTAGAGAGAAGAGATGGGATAGAAAAAAGATGATTGATTTAGAGAAGCAAATGGCCTTTGTATGGTAGCAAGAAAAAAAATACTATTGGAGATCTCCCTTTTTCAAATTAATAAGGAACTCCAAAGACTGAAAAGCTTGAAAGACCCAGGGGAAAATTGCTCTAATAGCAGTAAAATGGTAAAATTTATATTTTGAGTTAAGGGGCCTATTCTGGTGTTTCCTCAAATCACTTCATATATGTAGCTACATCTTGTCTCAAGTCCTCCCACTCAATACCCCTTCAATATACAATGATAACAACAACCACAAAGTGAAAAATTAAGGTGATTCAATAATTCAGTGAATACAGGGTAAAAAACAAAAGTAGAGGACTAGAAATTAACTTTTCAATATGAGAAATTTGATGACTTTCAGAGTGATCTTGTATGCATAAGCTAATCTCATTTTTTTTTATTTTGGGTTTTTGGAGGGCAACTGAGGTTAAGTAACTTGCCCAAGGTCACAGAGCTAGTAAGTGTTAAGTGTCTGAGGTCAGATTTGAACTGATGTCCTTCTGACTCCAGGGCCAGTGCTCTATTCACTGCCTACCTAGACATGCCTAGCTAATTTCCTTTTGACGTTTATCTAGAAGAAAGGATGAGATAAATATTTCTGCACCAGACAGAGTTGTTTTTCTAGACGGTGCCTCCTTCTATTCTGCTAGAAATCCCACCAAATTTGGTTCAATACAAATAGCTACTGATTAGTACTATTCAGGTGGTTGTGGGTTGCTCCTAATGGAGGTTTTCATGCTCAGTTTGGATGCTCTGTCAAGCAATGATAGAACATTAATTAGATATGCCAGACACTGTGCTAGTTACTGGGCATAAAACATCTAAAGTGAAGTAGTCTATGCCATCAGGGAGCTTATAGTCTAAAGGGAAAGATAACATGCTTATATTTAGGTATATACATAAGAAATAGCTACAAGTTGCTCCTGGGGGTGGGGCAAGGAACTAGCAGAAAAAAGTGTCTTATTTGAAGGCAGTACTTGATTGGAGTCTTAAAGGAAACTAAAGATTCTAAGATGTGGAGGCAGAGAGGGGTAGAATTTCAGGCATGGGGATAGGAAATTTCAAAAGCATTTGTCAAGGATATTATTGAAGGGATCCCTATTCAAATACAAATTATACTAGATGATTTTTGAGGTTCTTTGAAAACCAGAGATTCTTTGATTTCCTCATTGCTTCAGGTTTTGGGAATGAAGAGACATTGAAAGATGGACAGTTGATAGGAGACAGCTTTGTCCCAAAGAGTCCTAGATTTTAGGAAAGAGCTTTAGTAACTATAACTTTATCCTGTTCACATTTTCAGTCATGCAAGTAAGATGTAAACTTGTAAATATGTAAACAAATAAAACTTCTAGGAAGAAAAGCTCAGAGAGAACAACTATTGTATAGAGCTCATGGGAGACCAAACATATTATAATGGAAAGAGCATTGGAGTCAAGAAACTTGGGTTCTAAACAAAGAACTGAGTAGCTATGTGACCTTGAGCAAATCACTTTACCTTTTAGTTTCATTATCAGGATCATGAAGGGATTATACTAGGTATTTTATAGGAGTCTCCCACTTAGTTAGTGGCTGTTGTTTGTGACAATGGTCCAAGGGTTTCAGGCTTAAAATTAATGAATGGTGCCTGAAGCACACAAATAATTGCTCATTTGTGTTATAAACATGTTTTTCTCTGTGACAAGCATGTGTGTGTTTGAAGCATTATAGACTTGTTTTAAAAATTCTTATGGAATACCCACATAAAATATCCATAATCAGTTTATAATCAGTTTTACAATTGTATATTTAGAATTTTAATAATATAGGTAAAATGAAATTCCATTTATTTATTTAATAATAATGATTATAGAATATAAATTTTAATTTGGACGTTTGGCAACAAAAATTATTATTTTAGTTAGTATATGTACTTAATGAATAAATTAAAACAATGTTATGAAAAGTATGTTAAATTACTCTGGGCATTCACAACACACTGTTGCTGAAAGTGGTTCACAAAAGAAAAAAATATTGGGAACCATTTACTAGAGGAACCTTACAATCTCTTTTACATTTTACAAATCTATGACACTGCATTATCAAAACCATCAAATTAACTGCACAGTCATGCATAGGAACCTTATAGAGCTTCCCAATTCTCCTTATGGCTGAGCTTCATTCCCTTTTCACCTATTCATACATTCTACTTAGGAGCATGGGTTTGAAGGTAGAAGAGATATTATGGGTCATCTAGTACCTCCTTATCTGCTCCTGAGGAGAAATATGTCAAAAGTCTGCCTTGTGGATACAAGATCTACTGCCTCAATCTCTGTGCTGTAATTCTATGGGGAGAGAGATGAGGTTGGATAAACAAAATCCATAGACAATTCCCAAACCTCATGTTAGTCATTGATCTGCATTTTCTTCCCCTAACAAACCTTTACATGCATTGCTAATAAGCAGAAGACCACCTGATTTTAGTTTCCCCCTTCCTTGACTAACCTCCAACAGTGGTGCCAGTGAATTGTGAAATTTGCCTAAGACAGAGAGCAAAATGGGAGACACTGTAGAGTACCTAAAATTCTAGGTGACACCCATGGTCCTTGGAGCCGTGTTTATTATCCTCCTTAATCAAAACAGATGCATTGCAACTGTATCTGTTGACCCTGGTATAATTAAATATCTCATTACAGCTAATCAATCCATAAGCATTCATTGTGTCTGCTATGTGCCAGGCATGGTGCTGGATGCTGGGGATACAAAGACCAAAATAGAACAGTCCTTGCTGCCAAGAAACTTACATACTGTTGAGAGAGACAATATCTGTGTATTAACATATATACACAATAATGCAAAGAAACTGGAGAAGGAGGCTCTGGGGTGGGGAGGGTGGATAAGGAAAGGCTTCCCATAGGAAGTAGTGTTTCTAATGAACTTTGAAGGAAAACAGGGTGTGTTTTTTTAAAATAATATCTTATTACTCTCCAATTACATGTAAAAACAATATTTAATATTAAAAAAAATTTTGACTTCCAAATTCTATCCCCCTTCCCCTCCCCTCTCCCTGAGATCATAAGTGATCTAATATAGGTTTTGTATGAGAAGGTTCAAACAAAAAAGAAAGAAAGAAAAAAGAAAGGAAGGAAGGAAAGAAATTAGAAAAAGGAAAAGAGAGAAGGAAAGAAAGAAAGAAAGAGAAAGAGAGAGAGAGAGAAAGAAAGAACTGTATGCTGAAGTATGTATTCAGACAATAGCAATTATTTCTCTAGAGGTGGCAAGCATGTTTTATCATGAGTCCTATGGGATTATCTTGAAGCATTGTATTTCTGAGAATAGTTAAGTAATTCACAATTCTTTATTGTACAATATTGCTGTTACTGTGTAAATGGTTCTGGTTCTGCTCACTTCACTTTGTATCAGTTCTTTCCAAGTTTTTCTGAAACTGTCCTGACTGTCATTTTTGATAGCACAATAATAGTCCACAATTATATACCACAACATGATCAGCCATTCCACCATTAATGGGCATCCCCTCAATGTCCAATTCTTGGCCACCACAAAAAAGGAATTGCTATAAATATTTAAATACATATAGGTCCTACCTCCCATATTTTAAAAAAATCTGTTTGGGATACAGACCTATTAGTGATATTGTTGGATCAAAGGGTATGTACAGTTTTATAGCTCTTTGGGCATAGTTCCAAATTGCTCTCCAGGAGAGTTCACAATTTCACCAACAGTGCATTAGTGTCCCAGTTTTCTCACATCCCCTCGAGCATTTATAATTTTCCTTTTTTTGTCATATTAGCCAATCTGATAGGTATGAGGTAGTACCTCAGAGTTGGAAAACAGAGATTCTAAAGGGAATATCATGAAATCACAGATTTATTGTTATCTAAGTTAACTTCTACCCAAAGCTTGAAACCTATCTACAAACATCTGGTCAGGTAGCTTCCTCCTGAGCAATAACAGTAATAAGGAACTCATTTACCTCCTTAAGGAAGCCCATGACATTTTTTGGAACTTCTAGTTAGTGAACTTAGTCATATATTGGCATATTTTCTCCTATGATAAATAGATCTGCCTTCTGGGACCAAGTCTAATATCTCCTTGAAGAACTGATTATTGGTCCAAGGTGCTCTTGAAAGAGTCACATATGACTCAAAAGCCCAGGGTATGTGTATCATTGCTATGAATGAACAAACAGACTCATTAAATCCTGAATAATAAAGCTGACTACAATGCTGAAAATGAATATATAGAAAGAGTAGGAAAGAAGGAAGGTGGCTGTTGATTTGAAGTCATTGGTATAGCCTTCAAGAACCCAGGGTCACCTTCATGGTGCAATAAGGCCTTGGAGGAGGACTTCAGGAGAAGGCTTCCATCTCACCTCTTTGTCCATGAAAATGAATGTTGACCTATGACTGTTGTCAGAATTGGGCTGGTAAATGTTTCATCTGGTGCTCTAAAAAAAGAAAGTATGGAGGACACATTTTAAAATTTAATCTGCATTAGTAACATTTACTTTATCACTATCTTAAATCAAGAAAATGAACAGAACAAAAAAATCAAGCCATGATTTGTAGAAATTGACCATTTTTAAGTTGTAGATGCACACACTGAAAATTTTAAAATGGGCTCTTACTAATCAGTTTAAGTAGACTCTAGCACATCCCTGAATATAACCTCACTTTTGTATTGTGTTAAAACAAGGGAGCCAAGATGGCAGTGTAGAAGCAGGAAAACTCCACAGCTCCCACATAGCCACCTCAAAAACCCATAAAATGTGACTCTAAACAAATTTTAGGGCTCCAGAACTCACAAAAGTACAGAAAAACACATCTCCCATTGAAGACAGCTCAGCAGGCAGGACAGGAAGGGATTATCACAGCAAGCTGAGAGCTGAAACCAACCCAGCCTGAAACCATGGCTTGGCCTGGGGGCAGCCAGGACAAGCCACAGCTGGAGGCTTCAGGAGAGTGGATCAGTGGTAGCTGTGGCAATTTCCAGAATTATCAAGCCATAAGAAATAAGGACTAAGTGAATGGTTAGTGGAACTTGGCTAAATTCAGGGGAGAAGGTCCAACAAAACTGCCCCCAGGGCAAGGAAGCAGAAGAAGCAGCACAGCCGCCTCCACATAACTGCTTCAGAGCTTGCAGCTTGCAGATTCCAGGGGGGCCAAGCAATCATTCAGGGGCTAAGTGCTCTTGCCTTAACCAGCCGGGATTGGGATCATTGTCTTGGGTGGTGGTCCTGAGGTGTGTTCTCAGTGAGCCAAAGCTGGTGGGGGCTTCAGCAGCCTCCTAATAGCTCTGGTAGCTGAGAAAACCCCAGCAATTTGGGATGGAGCTTTCCCCTCTGGAAGCAGAGTTCCACAGAGTTCCACAGAGCTAAAAAGTCAAGTAATTAACTGGCAATATGAACAGGCAAAGGAAGTAAAGTAAGAACAGCAATCCAACTTTATATTCTTTTGGCGGGGGGGACAAAAAAGGATCAAAGCATGGAACAGGAGGAAGACAACACAGTCAGAACTCCCACACCAAAAGCTTCCATGAAAAATGTAGAGTGGTAACAAGCCATAGAGCAGCTTAAGAAGGATTTTGAAAACCAAATAAGAGAAGTGGAGGAAAAATTGGAAAGATAAATTAGAATGATGCAAGAAAATCATAAAAAGAGAGTCAACAACATGACTGAAAAAAATAACACCTTAAAAATATATTAACTCAAATGGCAAAAGAGGCCCAAAAAGCCAATGAGGAGAAAAATGCCTTAAAAAGTCAAATTCACCAGATGGAAAAAGAATCTTAAAAGCTTTCTGAAGAGAATAATTCCTTCAGAATTAGAGTGGAGCAAATGGAAGCAAATGACTTTATGAAAAATCAAGATACTATTAAACAAATCTAAACAAATGAAAAAATAGAAGGCAATGTGATATATCTCCTTGAAAAAGCCACTGACCTGGAAAATAGATCCAGGAGA
>CM053594.1:208092022-208108411 GCA_028646575.1 Pseudocheirus occidentalis
CAATCTATTCCATTGATCCACTACTCTATTCCTTAGCTAATACTAAGAAGTTTTAATGACTGCTGCTTTATAATACAGATTAAAATCTGGTAATCCTAGGCCACAGAAGGTGGGATTTTAGTTGGGACTTGAAGAAAAACAGGGTAGTGTAATGATAAGCAAAGAAGTAGTTGATGCCTTGTTGCAGCTGTTTAATTATTTAGCACCTTATTTCAGTTCACGTTTCTTTAAAGGCTTGTCCATGATTACATTAAGTCTTTGAACTTGTGAACCCCTGATGGAACAGAAAGGGGCAGAACAGGTAGGAGCTTAATTACCATATATAAGGAAAATCCCAGGCCGAGAGAGCAGAGAACTGAGAAGTGGCATTGGCTGTGGTGACAGGTATTTTGTCTCCTCTGTTTTGATGTTACTTTGTCAGATTTGTCTGCTGATATAGTACGCTGCTGTTGTTACAGAAGTCCTAGACCTTAGTGCTGGTTCAGAAGCCCTGAAAGAGTATTTTCTTGTTGCCTGTTTACAGAAATATAGGAGGAGGGTCTTAGTGATGTTTTCAGAGGTCCTGAGACTGTACTGATGATTTGCATTGATTTCTCAGACCTTGTTTTAGGTTTGTGTTGATTTCACAGTCAGAAAATGAATTGGTGTTGGTGCTGACAATGTGAAAGCATGTTATGGTGGCTTTGTTAAGCTTTGAGTTCCCAGGAACAGAAACTGTGAAGGACTTGTGGTAGACTGGACCCTGTGAGCTTCAATATGGAATAGGAACTGGACAAAGAATGGGATAAGGAGCTGGATGAAGAACTGAGAGCTGCCTACCCTCGAATCCAGGTGGCAATTGGGCAGATTTGGGTAGGAGCTGGGACAGTGGAAGAGGAACCATGGATTCTGAGAGCCAGACTCAAGTCAAGATGAAAAGACCTCTCTTTGGGTATTTAATGCAAATGGAAAAGATCATGATTTACTGTGGCTTAGGGGTGGGACAACTTTGTACTAGGTATTCTGTACTCTTCAGGATGATTGAATTACAGAAGATTGGAAATTAATCTCCAATTAAGAAGAAAGAAGACTTTTTGACTGAGATATTAAGACAATGTGACCTAGGGGTGGAGAACTCTGACCTTTGTACTTTATGTCCCTTAAGGAGGCTTGCCTTGAATTAAGCTCTTACTGAATGATATCTTTTGATTAGAACTTTGGTGAAAACTATGTGGCTATTTTAGTGATGAGGTATTATATCATAACACTGGGAATGCTGTACTTTGATTTCTGTGATTGTTTTGCTCTAATTTACTACTGAATAAATAGAAAGTTCACTATACTGTGTAATCAGAACCTTGAAGCTCTTCATAGCAGCAGTCCTCTGGAAAGCTGCTTGTGCTCAGCTTTACAGGAAGCTAAGGAGGGAAAAAGAAGGAAGGAGAGAATTACAGGCATTGGGAGGACAGTGATTGGAGTTGGGAGATAGAGTACATTTTGTATCTGTATTATCATTTGTATGTATATATATATACCATACCATCTATATGTATATCATCATTTCATTTTCTGCACCATTATTTCTAAAATTGCTATAAAATGAAAAAATACAGAGAACTTTCCATATTATTTCAATATTTCTTCTTCTTATGACTAACCCACAGATTGGAAAAGTACTCTGTGGCATTCATGATTGAGGTACATAGCTAGTCTGTGTTTACTTCCTCTTTGCATGCATTGTGTGGAGAATAACAAAGAGGGTAGTCACTGGATGGTAGAATCCACTGAGGGAAATAAGGTGTAAGAAGACTAGAAAGGTAGGAAGGAGTCAGGTGATGAAGGACTTTGAAAACCAGAGAGAGGATGGTCTGTTTGAACCTGGAGGGAAGAAGGAGCCACTGGAAATTGAGAATAAAGTGTGTGTGACATGGTTAGAACTGTCATTTAGGAAAATCAGTTTGACAGGATGGATTAGATTGGGGAGAGATTTGAGGTAGGGAGACCAGCCAGCAGAGTATTGCAAACCCAAGGATTATTTAAAACATAAATTTAGGAGGAGGCCACCAAAGTCACCAGAAAAGTCAAAATGACTTGAACTTCTCTGATTCATGGTTCCATCTTCCAGGAGGTAAAAGCTATGGCACTATAATCATCTGAAGGATGTAAATGGTATGCCCAGCAAACAGGATACTTTAAAAAATCCAACAACTTTGAGGCACTAATGGACAGCAATATGATCCTGATGCCATCTGCTGAGAAACAGCAGCAGCAGTTGCCTGACTATGTCTGTTTGAAGTAATCAGAGATGGCTCCACATAGTGCTGACCATATGGTCACCAGAAAGGATGGGCCATAAGGCAACAGCTGTAGCTGTTAGAGTGTGGACTTTCAAAGTGACAAGGATTGATTATAGGACTAGCCATAGTCATTCTTCAGTTATTCTTACTGGTATGCACAGAATCTGCAGTCTGCCTTCAGTAATCTGTCATTCGATTATATGTATTGGGTTAGTTGCCACCTGATTACAACAACTGGTTTCTGCTTTAGAAGCAGAGGGACTTTGGCTACAGATGAGGTGTGTGTGTGTGTGTGTGTGTGTGTGTGTGTGTGTATGTGTAAGGAGAGAGACAGAATGAGATGAAAAGAGACAGAGAGAATATCTGTATCCACACAAGAGTGACTATGCCAATGATTTTCATCTAAATGGACATTTAGACAACTGGATTTATACATTTACTTTCAGATGTTTTGCATCATGTCAACATAATCTAAATATGAATATGGCTACATTATAAAGTAAGAAATTACATATTTGTTCAACCTGATGTTTTTAATTAAACATACATATGTGCTCTTTCTAGAATATTAGCTGATTCAAGTTTTATATAAAAAATCTTTTTTAGCTATTAAGGAATGAAAAATATAACCATCATTTCATGTTCTACATCATTATTTCTAAAATTGCTATAAAGTGGGAAAAAACCACAAAGAACTTTCCATATTATTTCAGCATTTCTTCTTCCTATGACTAACCCACAGACTGTAAAAATGCTACGTGGCATTCATGATTGAGGTAGATAGTTGGTCTGTATTTATTTCCTCTTTGCATATGTAACAAAATAAAAGGTTTCTTTTTTTAGTAAGGATAATTATTGTTTCAAGTTCTACAAAATGTTTCATCTTCATTTAAATCTATGATCATTTTGAGATGATTTACTTAAGGTTTGGATCATTATTATAAAACATGATATGAATGTGGTAGGTACCCAATAAATACTTGTTGATTAGTGATGTTGGGTGTATGAATATAGGCACTATTCTGGTTTCTTATTGTTAGTGATGAAGATAAATTAATGAGACTTATCTGGCACTGAAAATATTTTCATAAACGCTGTATAAAGATACCATTGTCATCTCATTTGAAGATGCTTGGCTTGCTAATGGTTAGTCAAACAGCAGAGATTTACCATAGACTTAGCCTTTAAAAGTGAGCTTGAAATGCAAGGATCTAAGTCAACTCCAAAAGACACATGGTGGAAAATGCTATCCATGTCCACAAAAGGAACTATGGAGTCTGAATGCAGATCAAACCATACCATTTGTTCTCTCTTTTTTTTCTTTCTTTCTTCTCTCTCCATGATTCTTCCCATTGGTTCTAATTCCGCTTCACAATATGACTGATGCAAAAATATGTTTAATATGAATTAATATGTAGAGCCTATATTAGCTTACTTGTCATCTGGGGGTGGGGTGAGAGGAGGGAGAGAAAATTTGGAACTCTAAATCTTATGGAAGTGAATGTTGAAAAATAAATCGGTAAATAAATTTTAATATATATTATATTTATATATAACATATATTTAAAGTGAACTTGAGCTAAAAAATACAGTAGAAGAGGTACTCTATGGAGAAGATAATTTGTTTCCCTGGAGCAATTTATATGTCTAGAAGACTCCTGCTACAAATCACACAGTCCCCGGAGAGGAGAGAATCAGATGGTACAAAGATAGCAAGGGCTGGGTAGAATGGCAATTCTTGAACCAAGCCAGAACCTGAAAGAATTTGGTCAAATAGTAGTGAATTAGCAGTGGGGGAGTGCTAGAGTAGTATTTTAACAGTATTGAACTAATGTCCTGGAGAGAAGACGATTTCTTGGGATTCAAATGATTGAGTTCTCAGGAAAAGTAGGAGATGAAGCTGAAGAACAGAATTGCAAAATGACGTAGAAAACTAGGACCTTGCCCTTCATGAGCCATGTCAGTTGCTCTGGATTGGAGGAAAACAGGGTCAACTCCTTATTAAATCCAGTTTCTTTCCTATGAAGTTTGAGGGATGGGAATGAGCTACCACCACACCAGGATTACGAGTTTGAGAACTCTATGGGTCCCTAAAAAGACTGCATTCACAAGAGGGAAAGGTGTTAATTTTCTAGAAACTCCAAATGTTTTCTTGTGAGGGGGAATCTCAATCTTAGGGTAGTCCTATGAATCTGGAGGACATTTTAGTTTCTGGATAGAAAAAAGGAGAAACTCAGAGAAAAGGAGAGTTGTCTTAATTGCTTATGGACTCAGACATGAGTTTTCTTTGTTTCACATTTCCTTCCAAATGAAATAAAGACTGTCTTGCATTTGATAGATTATTAGCCTGAATGCTTGAATAGAAACTTAAAACTCCTTACTTTTTCTACAGTGACATAGACAGAGGATTGTAGAGCTAGCTCTAACCAGATTGCCCACATCTGATTGTTAAAATGTTCAGCGTAAGCATTTACACCTCAGAAATTAGAAATCCTTACAAATCAGGATTTGCTTTATTGTTTTGTTAATTGTCTAAGACTTAAAATATTAATAATACAGATTAAGCTTAAAATTGTGTATATGCATGTAAACATGCACATATAAATACACACATATGTATGTGTATAGATGTGTATATGGGTACACAATACATTATATGCATATATGTATACACACATATACAAATGTGTGTATTTTTATATCATGTGTTTATATATGTGTATGTGGTGTGGGGTGTGTGTGTGTGTGTGTGTGTGTGTGTGTGTGTGTGTGTGTGGAGAGAGAGAGAGAGAACCTTGCACAATTAGGAGAGGTTCTTCAACAGTTGAAAGTTGATTACATTTTTGGCTGTAGCATCTCTTATAGGCCAACTTCCCAATCATAAAGGGTT
Organism: Pseudocheirus occidentalis; assembly: GCA_028646575.1. Taxonomy (NCBI): domain Eukaryota; kingdom Metazoa; phylum Chordata; class Mammalia; order Diprotodontia; family Pseudocheiridae; genus Pseudocheirus; species Pseudocheirus occidentalis. Next base: position 208,097,189 of record CM053594.1, read on the forward strand.
TATAATCAGGGTTGGTGGAAGAAGTAGCTACACTCATGAATGAATAGATCTTGGAAGTAGGGAAATAATACCTTCAAGAAGGTATCACAGGACCTGGCAGCTGTCCTTGAAGTAGAATTGGAATTTTGAAAAATCTGGAGATGGAAGATAACTATAAGTTTTTTCCTGTCCAAGTCCAAAATCATTTTTTAAAAAATATATCTGGGATCATTTAAATTCTGAGAGAAAGAGAGAGAGAGAGAGAGAGAGAGAGAGAGAGAGAGAGAGAGGCAGAGAGGCAGAGAGGCAGAGAGACAGAGACAGAGAGACAGAGAGAGACAGAGAAAGTTTCCCCTGAGAGGCTGGTTATTCGACATTTACCAGCATAGGCTATATTGGTCTATAAACATTTCTTGAGTTAAACCAGAATGTAATAAAAGGCTGAGGGAATTAAGCTATCACCAGACTGAAGACCTCTTGACTGTAGGCTAAATAATGTTGCTAATAATATTAATAACTGATATTTAGAGCTTTACTGTTTGCAAAGTACTTTGTGTACTTTTTCTCATTTGATCATGACAACTCCCCTGGGTAAACGTTAACCAAATTCATATCACAATAGTAAATCCTATATGGGAACACAAGCCGAAGAGAGTGATTTATGAGAAGTCTCTAAGACTGAACCATAAAACTTCATTTCTGCACTGTGGGCCACAATTGATTAACTGAGATAAGCTATCAATGTTGCCCACTATTTGTTCTACTCTACGAAAGTCATTGGATACCTCATTGTGCCATGGAGGCAACTCTGGGCTCTTAAAGACAACACCAGTGGAACATAATTTTGAACATACTTTGCCAAGCTTAAAGGGAGTCAAATACAGGCCAAGCAATACATTGTGTCTGTCATCCAAGGATGAGCCTTGCACAATTAGGATAGGTTCTTCAACAGCTGAAAGTTGATTACATTTTTGGTTGTAGCATCTCTTATAGGCCAACTTTCCAATCATAAAGCATTTATAATCAGGGTTGGTAGAAGAAGTACCTACTCTCATGAAGAATAGATCTTGGAAGTAGGGGAGTAATATATTATGTTCTTCAAGAAGGCATCACAGGACCTGCAAGCTGTCTTCCAAGTAGAATTAGAATTTTAAAAAAATCTGGAGATGAAAGATGACTGTAAGTTTTTTCCTGTCCAAATCCAAAATAATTAAAAAATATATATCTGAGATCATTTAAATGTTCTAAACATTGACAAACAACACAATGTCAATTTAAAACTATAGTGTTCTCATAATTGTGTTAGGCACTGTGGAGGACAGAAAAGTAATACATGGTGTTTTACACATCTTCCTCCATAAATTGCTTCTCCAAAACCTCATTATGATAAATAGATGATCTGGGATTCTTGGAAGCTATGACAACAGAATATAGGCTTGGATAGGTTCTATTGTGGTGGACAGGTGTCAGTGCCAACCTAAATAACTATGGGGAAGTACATCACCAATAGGTTTGCCTTCTGGTGATTAATATTTGGGGGGGGTAGAAGAGATTAGGGCAGCCCATGAAACAAAGCGTAACCCTTCTTCTACCCAAGCCTTGGGTGATTTTCCTAGCAGACAGCCCTGTGACCAGTACTGTGCATGTGTAAGGGGATGTAACACCTAATTGCCTGAGATAATACTGATTTGCAATGCTGTAGGGACAAGGGACTTTTAGTTGGAATACACATCCAGACAGGCCCTAGAGGGGGACAGGACAAGAGAAAAGTGAGGCTGCCTGGAACTTTGAGTCACAAATGCGTAAAGAAAAGCTATGTCTCCTCACCCTTCCCTGTCCCTTAACTTTTAGCTTCTGCAGTCCTAGAGAACAGATGCTTCTTGGTGAGCTCTTTGGTAAGTTGACATTTTATTTCACTCTCAGATGAAAATCTCTCTTACTTTTGTGTATTCTTTGGCATATTCTAATCTACATTCTTTACCTGGTTTTTCTTTGTTGCTTCATTTGATTACAAGGCTTCACTAGCTATTCATGATGGTCTTTTGTGTAACCACAATTTAGTTGGAAAAGGCTAAATTGGTGAGTGTAAATTAAAGGTTATCTTCCCCCTTAAAAACAATCAAGGAAAAAGCATTCTTTCTGAAGCCAGATCTTAGACTAGTGATATTTGAGGGATGACAGAAATTCGTAGTTCAATATCTTGGAGACTAGAGGAGAGATTGCCCAGACTTGTTAGTCTTGAATTCTACCTTCCCCTCTCACCCACACCGCAGCTAGACTATATATAGACAGAATAAGCATGCCTTTGTCACTCTGTAAAGATGGGTGAGGCCTCAAATCATAACTATGTGCTTTAGCCCAGATATATATTTGACAAAAGAAAAACCAAATATTGTCCACCTTTCAGTCCTATGAAGCCTCCTTCCATTTCTGAAGCAACAGTGGCAGAGTGGTGGGAAATAGGGCAGGGTGTACTGTCACATAGATTTTAGATAATTGAATTTTAATTTGACTACTAGTATTATAAGCATGAGATCTTCATCCAATTTTGAACCAATAGGCTTTACAGGAGGAGCTAAATCATATTAGTCCTGACATCCTTGTTATAAATGAAACTGCCAAGGAAAGGAAGCATTTATAACTAAATGGATAAATAGCTCATAGGTGCTCCTTGAAGGAGCAAAGAAAGGACATGGGCAACATGAAACTCTATTTCATGGACTATTTATTTGTTCACTTTTTTGGTAGTACTAATGAGAAGTATTTGCAAAAAAAGACCATCATTAAAATAATTGCAACTTATTCATCAGCGTTAGTGCAGAGAATGAAGTGTTAGAAAAATTCTACCCAGAACTTGATGACAGAGAACCTCAAAAAATAAATCAAGATACAATTCATAGCATTTCTATAGTGTTAGAAGGTTTTTAGAGGATTTTATTTGAGCTATTGCTTTTCAAATTTTGCAGATGAAGAGACTGAAGCAAAGAGATATTAAGTGATTTGTCCAGGGTCACACAGCAAGTGAGTGTCAGAAGCCAGATTCGAACTCCATCATTCTAATTTCCAATCTAATATTCTACTCAAAGTGCTGCCTCTCTTGCCTCAAAACAATAGTTGGTTTTTACATAGCATTTGAAGGTTAGCAAAGTGCTTTGCATACATTATCTCATCTGATCCTCATAACAACCTTGTGAAGTAAGTACTATTATCTTCCCCATTATACAAAAGAAACTAAGACTAAAAGGGGTTGTGATTGTCCAGGATCACCCAGCTAGTGGGTGTCTGAGACTGGATTCAAACCTAGGTCTTTCCTTCTACCCATCTAACTACTCCTGGGTCTCCTTTGCTGAATCTTCATGCCTGCTAACCATGAGCGGCCCATGATAATCTGTCCTGTGCCATTTTCTCTTCTTTCTTTGCTATTCACCTCAGTGATTTCATATCCAACTTATTCAGTTGTCATCTCTATGCTGATGATTCTCAGATCTATGTATCCAGGCTTAACTTCTCCCCTAATTTCCAGTTTTACACTCCCAACTCTCTATTAAACATTTTGAACTGGATGTCCATAGATCTCTTGACTCAAGACATCCACACCAACACATTCATTTTTTTACCCCAACCAGGGGTGGGGAACCTGCAGCTTCTAGGCCATGTGTTGCCCCCTAGGTCCTCAAGTGTGGCTTTGATTGAATCCGAACTTCACAGAACAAAAATGTGAAGTTTGGATTCACTCAAAGGGTCACACTTGAGGACCTAGAGGGCCACATGTGCCCTTAAGGCCACAGGTTCCCCACCCCTGTGAAACCCTTTCCCACCCCTGACTTCTGACTTCCTAACTTATTATTATATTATTACTATAGTAGTATACTATATTATTACTATAGTAATCATTGCCCTAATCTCCCAGGCTTGCAAACTAGGTGTTATGCTCAACTCTCCAATCTCTCTTGTGACTGTAGCTAATCTTTTGCCAATTCCTGTACATTTTAACTTCATTGTATGTCTCATAACATCTCTTATGCCTCCTTATCACCACTGACACTGCTATCCTCTGGTGCGTGCCCTCATCAATTCATGTCCAGATTTTTGCAATAGCCTATCGATTGGTCTTCCTGCTTCAAACCTCACTACCACTCTCCTCCACTCTCCTCTCAGCTATCAAATTAATCTTCCTACAGCACAGGTCTGACCATGTCATGTCCACACCCCTCTTGAGTAGATTCCAGTGACTCCCTATTCTAGGATCAAACATAAAATCCTCTATTTGACATTCAGAGTCTTTTTATCACCTGGCTCTTTCCTTCTTTTCTAGCCTTCTTACATCTTACTCTTCCCCACATACTCTGCAAACCAGTGATCCTGGCTTCTTTGCGGTTCTTCATATACAATACTCGGCTTTTTTTTTCCTTACTGTCCTCAGTACTTAGAATTCTCTCCCATCTCATTTCTGCCTCTTGGCTTCCCTGACTTTTTTCAACTTTCAAAATTCCACTTTCTTCAAAAAGCCTTTTTCCAAATCTCCATTAATCCTTGTGCCTTCCCTGCGGTGATTATCTCCAATTTAACTTATATTTATCTTGTTTGTACAAAGTCGTTTGTATATTTTCTCCTCATTTGACTACAGACTCCTACAAAGCAGGTTCTGTCCTTTCTTTTTTCAAGTTTTGTCTTTTTCTTTTTCTTTTTTTTTTATCCTCAGCATTTAACCACATTGCTTGGTACACAGTAAGTGCTTGAAAAATATTTCTTGACCTGATTTGACTTGACTCTCTCCAGGGTACTGGATAAGGCAGAGTAGATACAGTCAAATGAAGTCTTATTTGCTACCTTAATATTGTCTGCTACTTGGTGTACATGCAAGGGTGAGAAAAAGTGAGGATAAGAAGAAATTCTATGGTTCAGAAAGAAGGAAAAGGAGAGTTCAAAGACTTGTTGACTTACACAGAATTCCCAGGGCTATTTTCTTTGGGGAAAAAAAAAGAATTAGTAGGCTCTGTATTCGGCCAGCATCAAATAATACAATAAAGAACGATCAGATTAACTTTTAACAGATGGGAAGAGACTTGTTATTGATGTGGATGTTGCCCTAATGCATCCTATCTGCATACATTAAGACCACTGATTCAATAGAGCTAAGATCAGAATAATTTTTTCCAAAGGAAAAATAATTAGAAAAATATATGTTGCTTAAATGAAATTAATTAGCTCTGAATGATTAAAATTGAATTGAAAAATGAAAATGAGAAATGGGCAATAGAAATGACTTTGATTCAGATAATTTTGTTCAGAAGTTTAAACAATGTAAATTAATTACCACAACAAGGAGACCAAAAAAGCCCAGAATATGCCTTAGTCAGTGAAGATCTGACTTAGGTGCCAAATGGTGAGAGGTTGCTGCCATTGGCAATACAAAATTAGAATATAAAGTCATCTGTAAAGTTATGTAAAGGACAGATGACTATAGAAATATTTTCTCATAATACAAAGAGAAGCAACAGTGAAGGTAGCTAATTAAGCAAAATCACTCCAAAGCATTTGATAATGAAGATGGAAGGACTAGAAATGGAAGAAAAATGGGGAAAATGTTCAGAAATCATTCTAGGAAACTCTTTTGTCCATCTAGGATAGTGGAACCCTAGCCCTAGCTTCACTATGCTGCATATGTTTATAAATAAGGCACAAATTTACTCAAGAGAACACACTTGGGGAAAACAGATGAATTCTACTAGGTGTATATTAAAATATTAGTGCTAGAAATGACAAAAATATGAACATATAGAATGATCATTAGCTTAAGAAGAGGGAAATAACAAAGGAAAACATCTTGGACCTTATTCATATCAAGGAAACATGACTGGCCGAATGTCAGCAATTACTGACCTGTTTGGCTACTCTCTAACATATTAAAAAAATCTTTATCAAGGTCATCATTTTGCAAATTGAAAGCATCCCTGATAAGAAGATTAGGAGAGAATAAGAAGGTTTTTATAAATTATGATATTTTGCAATAGGCCAAATCTTTACCATTTCTCAATTAACTGAAAGATGTAGAGGCTATAAGTTCACATTGTGTTTATTGTTTGTTAATTATTTTTTTTAAAACACCTTCACCTAATTCCGTAGAATAAAATGCTGTCTTATAGATTTTTTCTTTCCATCAAAGTGTATTAATTTCATATATCAAAATTATTCAATAATCTTTGGAAGATACTAAACAGTAACAAACCAGCTATGGTGAGAGTACCAACTATTTTATATCCACTAGGCAGGGTCCTTGAATTGGGCTAGGAGATTGTTTGCCTTCCTTGCTGCCTGAGGCACAAAAGGCTCTAATTCCAGTAGTTTGAGTCTAATTGCCCTTGCTTTCTTGGGATGCCTTTTTGATCTGTTGTTACTAATGATCATGTCTATTAGAGCCAAAGGGGAGTGACATTTTTTTTAGTCAACATTCTTTTAACTTTAAGAGTTATATTATTTTTAATCTTTCTAAATAAATTTTTTAAATTCTATTTTATGGTCTGTAAATATCTAATTGCTTCTTAACTCTAAGAACAAATCACTGAATTAACTTAACTTAGGCTGGGCTCAGAATAGCTATTTAGCTACCTTCTGATGGTAGTTTAATCATGTCAGGCATAAAACAGGGAGTTGTATGCTCACCAATGTGATTCAGCACTGTGAAAGTGAATAGCCACCAGAATCTAAGCAGAAGTGCAATTCTCTGTGGATAATGAGGTCTTCTACTTCTCCTGTATTCATATGATATTATGATGATCTCATCAAATCCCAGAGAATTGCAGAATCTCCAAGAAGAGAGCTATAATCACCCAAAGTAGCTTGTTCTGTTCATCCACAGAGTAAAGATAAAAAATATGAAAAATGCCTATTTTTGGATGTATTTGGATGGCTACCTATAAGTGCTTGCCCATCACTATGTATATCAGAGACAGACAGTACAGATGGACAATGAATTGGCTTAGAATTGAAAAGGATGAAAAGACTGCATTGGATTGCCTTCCAGAAATTACAGAAACTTTTTAATGACTCTAAGCTTCACATGAAATCAAAGATTCATTTTTTCAATTCTAACATTCACAATGAATATCACACTGAGGACAATGCATGAGGTTCATGATAGGTGTGAGCAACTGCACCATGAAGCCAATAAGGAACTCTGAAGAATAAAAATAAAAGAAGAAAAAATGGATTGGCCATGTTGTAAGAATATTATATGATATGAAGATAGCCTGAGTAGCTCCACTGTTACCTTCAAAAGATTAAGAGAAATTGAACAAAGTCTTCCAGCATGTTGAGTGGACACTAAGGACCAAATTATATAGCAGCACATAGCTAAGAGTTGCAAAAGATGGCGGGCATGGATATTATCTATATATTTGTCTGAGACTCCCAAATTTAAGAAATCTCAGATCAATTTGAATCTTTGGGTACACTCATCTCAAAGAATCTGTTTTCAGTTCTAGGAAATTTTGACCTTACATTGGAGTAAATGTTTTCATCCTTCATTTTTATTGTATTACTTCTAAATGCTCCTATTTATACCAGTTTTAATTAGTCTGCTGTCCTTGAGCTTAAATTTTTGTGATAATTATAATGCCACTTCTTCCTCCTACTCTATCATTCATCTAAGATGGACATGTTTAATTCCTTTATACTTTTCTCATGTTACTGCATTAATAACTTTTAAAATGTTCTATCTCTTCATGAAATTCTTATTCATTAAATTATCATCAGCTAGTGTCAAGGTATCTTTTAGTGAATGTCATATTTAAAATGTTTTGATCACAGCAAGAAGATTGCTGTTTATTTGTTCCAAAAGGGTACATATTTGTATTTCACCTATGAGAATAAATGCCATATAATTGACAAATTGTATTATATTCACTAGCTACTTATAACTTTTGATATGCTAAAAATGCCAAGCTGATCTTTACATGTTCTCTATCCAGGAGAACTTGCCTGAAATTTGGTTCACTTTCTTTAGTTGATAAACTTTATTCTAATAAGTTTTTATAACTAGCATTGATCTACATTTGGTTCATTCCTAATACTACTCTGTGGTATCTTATGCTAATAAGGTTCAGGACTTTAAGAAACCAAATCAAAGCTTAGGGTTTTATTACTATTGGACCACGTGATTCAATTTAATTGCATTCAATAAACATGTTAGACACCTACTATGTGCCAAGCACTGGGCTAAGTGTTAGGGTTACAAAAATAAAATTGAGAATATGCTCTGCCCTCAAAAAAGCTTATATTCTACTGAATCATAGCTTTAGAGCTAAAGGGAACTTAAAAGTAAATCATTTAGGTTATTTTCTCAGTTTAAAGATGGAAAAACTGAGGCTCAGATGGTACAATGACTGTTTTAGGTTTATACAAGCTTTAAGTCATAGAATCATGAACCCAAGTTGGCTGATTCCACATCTAGTGCTATTTTTCACCATATCACAGGGTTTAATTGAATAATATACAAATTACTTGGACATACTCTGATTAGAAGGGTGTAAAAAGATGTGCATTTTCCATTTCATTGCTCTTCAATGGGTTACTATCGTTGTTTGTTCCAGGAAAATGTAGATGTACCAAGGAAATCAGCTCTATACTGACAAAGCCCAATCAAAGAATGACCTGCATATATTAGAGAATTTATAGTTTGGTAATAAAGTAGACAAAGAGAGTTATAGTCTCCTAAAATGCATTAATCTTGAAGAGGCCTCATAAGGCTAAGTGCAGACATTGGTAGAATCCCTTTGAAATCAGCAAATGAATAGCTCACATTTGCCATTTCACTTTGTGGCATTTAAAAGGTTTGAGAGACATAATTTCTTGGTAATAAGTCATTTTTGTTAATAATTCTAGCATTTTAACAAAATAGGTAAGTGGAACTCTTGAATGCCACAATTGTGGTGGTAGGCTCATGGCTTAAATGCTCTTGGAAGAGGAGCATTCTTGAGGGTGGCAAGGAACTCTGATTAGTTAACAATTAATGAGAGAATGAATATTACAATGAGAGGCTGGACCTATTCTAATGAACTTTGATTATGTCACTTACTTCTAAATTACCCAGTCTTGGGCAATCTTGTTCAAGAAATTTATCCCCTTACAAACCTGAGTAGAAGGTTGAGTGGGATATGACCAAGATTAAGGAGAGTTCATTTAATATTATTATCAGTAATGTCCTTCAAGAGACTGAACTTTGAAATGAGAACTGTACAAAAAAGAAATTCTGAATCTCCCCCTCCCCAAATCATTGGTTGTTAATACTCATTTCTCTCAACTCTGTCTCAATATCTCCTCTGGGTAAAAGAGATTGATCTAAGCAGGCTGAATTTGTTCTTTTTTGCCATATTTTATTCAATGAAATTATTTGATAAAAGTACTAAAGAAGCAACTTGTCAAATGGTCCCCTAGTGATGGTAGAAAAGTTAATGTATTTTCAACAGCTGCCAAACTGCAAAGCAGGGGATAGATAAATTATCAGGATAATAAAATTTTAGAGCAGAAATCTAATTTTATGGTGGAGGACCATGACACCCCAAGAAAGTAAGATTTTGTCCAAGGTCATATGCCTAATAAATAGCAGAGCTGGAATTCAAACCCAGATTTTCAGCTCCAAATTTGGTGTTTTCCTACTATACCATGTCATCTCTGGAAGACATTGATTTTGTATTGCTTTGTGAACATTTTCAAAGTTCAATTTAGAATCAGTTGGCAATATTCACTTTCTGTTTCCAGATAATTCATATAACACTTCCAATTTTCACAAAACCACTAAAGCATTATGTAGTGGGACATGAATTTACAGTAACTAAGATGAAATAGGTTCTGAGAGGTCAGGAGAGATTTGCCTCAAGTAAGTTGGATCTGAGATTAGATAGTGAATTCCCCATTCTCGCGTATACTTGGCTAGTTTCTTATATTTCATACTAGTGTGGATATTAGGTTACTCCTGCCTCATTACTTTCATCAGTGAAGTGCTGCAGAAGAATTGGATGTGAATTCAGAGGACTGAGATTCCAAATCTGCTTCTTCCACTTACTACCTGTGTCAATCAGTCAACAGACAATAAGCATTCAGTAGATCTTAACTCTGTGCCAGGAACTGTGCTAATCACCAAGGATGTATTTTGACCTTGAAAAAGAGAATCATTCTGAAAATGGGGGATGCTAGATGCTTTGAGAAAGAAGTACATCCTTGTCATCCTAGGAATTATATTTTAGATTAACAGGTAAGAATTAGAGGAAGGCCCGAAAAAAGCTGATTATTGGTAACTCCCTGGATAGGGGAGCTGAAACAACTCTTTGTTGATTGGATATAACAAAAATAGAATCCCCTCTTTTCTTCCTGGAGCTCTTACCTAAGATATAAGAGAACCTCTTAATATTTGTTGAAACAGGTGGCAGCTAGATGGCACAGTGAATAGTGCACCGGCCCTGAAGTCAGGGGGACCTGAGTTCAAATCCAGCCTCAGACACTTGACAATTAACCACAATTACCTTGCCTTCATCCCTCCAAACAATAATTTGCTGAAACAGATGACCACTAGGCATTTCTGGTGATTCATTGTTATTCAGTAGTTTTTAGTCATTTCCAATCCTATTTGGGGGTTTCTTGGCAAAGATATTGAAATGGTTTGTCATTTCTTCTTCCAGTGCATTTTGCAAGTGAGAAACTGAGGCAAACAGGATTAAGTGACTTGTCCAGGGTTACATAACTAGTAAATGTTAAAAAAAAAGGTAAAGGCCATATTTGACTTCATAAAGATGAATTTGCATGACTCCAGACTCAGCATGCTCTCCACTATGCCATCTAACTGCCCTTACTAAAGAGGAAGGGAATAAATGATGAGACAAAGGACTAAAGCCTATTTTCATGGGGACACATGTCACCTTCAGCAAGCACAAAGTCTCTTCTCGTCATCATCTTTCACCAGACACCATCATTGAAAGACTGAAGCTGAGAATGGACAGTCAAGGAAAATAGTCTTTGGCCTTGAAAGGACAGAACAAAGATGTCTAATGGGAGTTGGGATCAAAGGTAAGTAAAGAGATAGTAAGGGACCAACTTGTTGCCCTTGAAGAAATTAAGTCTCTTGTCCAACATAAACTACATTCTTGGATGCTGTAAGAAGTAACAGATGTGATTGCTGAGTCACTGTCATTGATATTTGAAAAAACATGGTAAACAAGAACAGTACTATAGGACTGAAGAAGGGCAAAT
>CM053594.1:208108911-208135838 GCA_028646575.1 Pseudocheirus occidentalis
CGAAGATTAAGGGAGCTGGGATTAAAACCAAGAATCAACTACCCAAAAAAATTGAGCATATTATTCCAGGGGAAAATATGGTCATTCAATGAGGTGGAGGACTTTCAAGCATTCTTGCTGAAATAAACAGAACTGAACAGAAAATTTGACAATCAAACACAAGAAGCATGAGAAAGTAAACATGGGAAAGAAATCATAAGGAACTTATCAAATGTGAATTATTTACATTCCAATATGGAAAAATGATAATAGTAACTTATGAAACTTTTCTTAGTATTAGGATAGGTGAAGGGAATACAAATGGATATATATGTATACTTACACCTATGTCCATATAGGAGGCTATATATGCATATGGATACATATCTGAGCATGTGTATATATGGGTGTATAGAGGACATAGGATCAATTGAATACGAAGGGATGATACTTTAAAAGCCAAATTCTGAGGTGGGAGAGGACTAGAATGAGAGGAGACAGGGAGAGACAGAATGGGGTTAATCATTGCATGTGAAAGAGGCAAGGGAAAACTGTTACAACTTTACTTTCATTTACTCTCATTGAATCTGGCTTAGGGAAAAATGCCATAAACTCTAAACTGGGCATCATGCCACACAAGAGAGTAGGGGGCGTGGGGATGAAAGTTGGGATGACGGAGGGGAGGGCAAGGTCTGGGGGAGGGATGGTGGATGCTCACACTACAATAAAGGCACAGGGACAGGGTAGAGAACAGAACAAGGGGGGGAGGGATAGGAAGGAGGGACCTATGATCACTGTCACAATATGTCCACTATATAATCACACCTACACAGCCTGTATTGAATTGGTTGTCCTTCCAGCGTGGTTGGGTGACAAGGAGGAATTGAAAGAATCTAGAATTTAAAGCTGTGCAATACCTTCAACTAGGAATTAAGATATACAGGGTTTGGGGTAGGGAGACCCTCCCTGCCCTACCAGAAAGTTAGAGAGCAGACCAGAGGAGGGTCTCTACAGTGGGATTGCTGTTTTGGGGTTGGGATAGGGGAAAGACAGGGAGAAAATTTGTAATTCAAAAATCTCATGAAAATGAATGATGTAAACAAGAAACAAATAAAATTTATTACATAAAAAAGAACATGTCATACCATATCACTTTACTTTTTTTCATGATACAGTTACTAAACCAATAGCTCAGGGGAATACTATAGATATAATCTAATAAAAATTTAGCAAAGTATTTGCTATAATTTCTTCTTGTAGACAAAATGGAGAGTTGTTTTCTAGTAAATAATTTACTTAGATAGATTTAAACTGATTGGATGATTAGACTCAAAGAGTACATTTTAATGGTCCTGTTTCAAAGTGGCAATAGATATCCAGTGGAGTGACCTAGGGATCTCTGCATTACCCTGTTTTCTTTTAGATTTTTATCAGTGACTTGGATAAAGGTACAGATAACCTCCTTATGAAATTTATATATGCTACACAGTCAACAGGGATAGTTAAAACCCTGGATGGAAGGGTCAGGATACAAAAAAAGGTGTGCTTGACATACTAAAGCAACAAATTCAACCTGAAAAGATGAAATTTATTGGAAATAAAGATACTCTTACATTTAATTTAAAAAATTGACTTAAGAAGTTCAAGATGGTAGAAACATGGTTGAACAACAGATAGAAAAAGGACGATGGGAAGTTTTGGTGAATGGCAATGTCAATATGAGAGTGTTGTGTGTGATCCAAAAGTTGATGTGACCTTAGGTTCCATTAAAAAGAGGCATAGCTTCCAGCAGTTAATAATATTGATGTCCCATGTGTAATCTGACCATATCTAGAGTACTATGCTCATTTCTAGGTGCCTAATTTTAGGAAGGACATTGATAAACTGGACACCATGTAGACAATGTAATTAGAATGATGAAGGGCCTTGGTTGAAGGAAGTAAGGATGTTAACCATAGAGAAGAGAAGGCTCCAGAGAGACATAATATCTGTCTTCAAGTACTTGAAATACTTTTATGTAAAAGAGAGATTTAACTTATTCTGTTCTATCAGAGAGGGAAGAATTAAGACTAAAGATTAGAAGTTGAATAGACAGATTTAGACTTAATTTAAAAGAGGAAAAAAAACTTTCTTTGTTGTCTCCCCCAATAGATTGTGAGCTCCCTGAGGTTAGGGATTATCTTGTGTGTATGTGTTTGTGTGTGTTTTGCTTTTTTGTTTTCCTAGAACTCAGCACAGTGCCAAGTACATAGAAAGTGTTTAATAAATACTGATTTCTAACAAATAGATGTATCAAAAAATGGAATGGACTGGCTCTAAAGGTAATGGCTCCTCTTAACTAGAGGTCTTCAAGAAATGGTTGAATGACTGTGGATCAAGATGAATAGAGTGCTAGATCTGGAGTTTGGAAGAGTTGAGTTCAAATTTTACCTCAGGCACTTACTAGCTGTGTGAGCCTGGGAAGTGTAATGGGAATGGGAATTTGAAAATCTTCCCTGCCCCTTAATAGGCTGAATGTAATTACAGGGAGCCTGTGGTGGAAGGAGTTTGCTGAAGGGTGGGGGCAGAGCTGAGAGGAAGCTGGGAGTCAAAGCAGTTATAATGGAGGGAGGAGAGTGGATGCAGGCAAGGGGATAGCTAAGCTTGTGAGTGTTTTTTTGTGGGAAGGTTTTGGGATGGTGTTGCTCTCTGTAGTGTTATTGTGTATACATTTCTTTGTTTCTATGATGAATTTGGCTTTCTGGTGTTGGAATTTGGCTTTCTGGTGCCCAAATAAGTATTTTGCTTCTTTCTTCTATATGGAGAGTCTGTTATATTTTGCAGTTCAGAATTATACTGGCATATTCCCATCCCTGTGAATACTGCATTAGCACTACAAGAAGTTACTTAGTCTCTGCCTTAGTTTCCCCATCTATAGGGATGATAATAATAGCATCTACCTCATAAGGTTGTTTAGTGAGTATAAAGTGAGATGAAATTTGGAAAGTCATTTGCAAAATTTCAGTGCTATATAAAAGTACTATATAAATGCTAGCTCATCATTATCTACATAAGACTTCTTTTTGGGTAAACATTGAACTAGATGGCCAATGAGTTCCCTTCCAATTCTGAAGTTTTGTGATTCTATTAATAATAACAACAAAACAACTTTGCCATCTGTCTCCAATAGAAATTGCCTCACATTTACTTAAAATTTTAATATTTATAGATTGCTTTCCTGGCAAAAGTCCTGTGTTGTATCTTGCATTTTACTACTGAGGAAATCAAGATGCAGAGCAGCTAATAACTTGGTCATATGGATTCTAAGTGTCCTGTTCAAAGCCAATATCATTTCTGGCATTTCACACAAGAGTGGTAGGAGAACACTTCAGTCAGTCAGATTAGGATATTGATACGGGCAAGTTTATCCCTAAAGTATAACCACCATAGAGATTATACCAATCAGGATGTACCTTCTTATTTGTCTTACTCAGGATTGTTGTATTTGTTGTTGTTTGTCCTTCATTTTTTAAGAGGACCAATGAAATCATGGGATGATGTCTTGACTCATGAATGAACTGGATTTAAGTGAGTCATAGCTGCACAAAGTCCTAAGTCTCCCTCTCTCTTCCAGAATCATTGAAGTGCAGTGGCAAGACAAAAGTCAAGACTACCGGTGACATCCTGGAATGCATCTCTGTGTCTTCAATGTCTGATCAAGCTCTAAGCATGCTACAGAGCCTGCTTCAGCTGTTAGAACAAATTGTTCTCATGCACCCATTCTACTGGGTGAAGTTTTCTCATGCTTGGGGTAGATACCTACATAACTTACTGTCATGTCTGAGGCCCATTTGTTAGCCTCCATCTGGTTTAGCCCAACTGCCGAAAGGGTTTTACTGGAATGTAGCTGCTGCGATGCTATAGCTTCTTGGATTGATATGTGAGAGTTGAGTACCAGGTAGACACCAAAGGTGGATGAACAACCCCGACAAGATGTCATCAAACCTTCACACCAGAAATGTTAGTCTTCTTTGAACATACCACAAGCCCTACTGTATTTGTAAAGCATTCCTCAGTGGCTTGTTTACTCTAGGAAATAAATAAGAATATGCCGCTAGAGAGCATCAGTCAATGTGCATCCAGCCTGAAGTCCTGTGCAGCCCTGGCAAGTGCCAGGTTAGATTCCATGCATGCTGGGGCACATCCCAGTATCAGGAAAAAAGGCAGGGCCAGAGGGTGGCTTTATAGCAGAAGTATATATATCTCTGCTTTAGCCTTTCGGTTAATATAAATGAATCATAGTCAGACAAGTTCACTGAACATGAGCAGTGCTTCTCCCCTTTGAACTCCTAATTGAACCATTAAGGAAGCAGACCAATGATTCAACAAGCATGTTAAGTGCCATCAAATATGGAAACTAAAACTTAAATGCTTTGGCCACATAATGAGAAAATGGATTTCTTTAGAAAAGTCCCTGATGATGGGAAAGATTGAAGTTAGAGGAGCAGATGGCTAGATAGTGCCCTGTAAGTAATGAACATGACCTTGAACAGGGCTTGAGAGAGAGTGGAGGATAGAAAGACCTGGGGTGCTATGGCTCATGGGGTCACAAAGGGTGAGACAAGAGGGAATGACTGAATGACAGTGCTCCAAGTCTTTGGGAAGCAAAGATGAAAATAAAACAGTCCCTTCTCTCAAAGACATTACACTGTATTAGCGGAGATGTGCAGAACACATAAATACATAGCAGATTCATTCTACTAAAAGGAAAGTTGAGGTGGTGAGTAAGTCTCATAAGACAAAAAAATCAACTAAATAAGATTGTAAGGCAACTATTCTACAATTTATAGTCTTAATATTAAAGGATTACTCAAGGGGACTCAGAAATCAGTCAGCAAACATTTATTAAGTGCCTAGTATATGCCAAGCATATAGTAGTGTTAGGATACAAAAAGAAGCAGAAGAAAATCCCTGACCTTGAGGAGTTTACAATCTAATGGGGGAGACAACAAGCAAACATATTTTGATGAAATACAGAATATATACAGGATAAAGGATAAACAGGATAAAAAGGAAGTCATTGAGAGGGAAAGCATTAGAATTAAGAGGGATTGGGAAAAGCTTTCTGTAGAAGATAGAGTTTTAGGTGGGATTTAAAGGAAGTCAGAGAAAACAGTAGGCAGAAGTGAGGAGGGAGAGTATTCCAGGCATGGATGACAGCCAGAGAAACTGACTGGAGCCAAGAGATGAAGTATCTTTTCATGGAACAGTCAGGAGGCCAGCGTGACTGGATCAAAGAATCTGTGGTGGGGAGCAAGGTATAAAAAGACTGAAGTAGGAGGATGCTAGATTACGAAGAGTTTTGAATGTCAAGTAGAGAATTTTGTAATTGTCCTTGGGGGCAATATGAAGCCACTGGGGTTTACCTACCTACCTATCTATCTATCTATTCATTTATTTATTTTTTGTTTTTTGCTTTTTGGAAGGCCATTGGGGTTAAGTGACTTGTCCAAGGTCACATGACTAGTTTTTGTGTTAAGTGTCTAAGGCCAGATTTGAACTCAGGTCTTCCTGACTCCAGGGCTGGTGCTCTATTCACTGCACCACCTAGCTGCCCCAGCTACTGGAGTTTATTGAGAGGGGAAGGGGTGACATGGTCAGACTTGCACTTTAGGGAAATCAATTTGTTGATTGGAGGAGGTATCAGAGTGGGAAGATACTTGAGGCAGGCAGAACCATCATCAAGCTATTACAACAGTCAAGCCCCAAGCAATGAGGCCCTGTACAAGAGTGATGACAGTGTCAAAGGAGAGAAGGGGGCATATCCAAAAGATGCTGCAAAGGTAAAATTGGCAGGTCTTGGCAACATATTGGATAAAGGGTGAAAGATAGTCAAGGATAGTCAAGAGGAAGTAAATGATGACATATAAGTTGTGAGCCTGGAAGACTGGGAACTAGTCTTGCCCTCTATGGTTACAGGGGAGGTAGAGGGTGGGGGTGAGGGAGGAATGAAATGAAATCAAATGAAGTGCCTCTACCAGTGTTACATGGTCAGTAGGGATCAGACTTGAACCCTGGTCTCCCCAAGGTTAGCTCTCTATGTACTCTGCTATGCCACTTTTATTATATAGAAAATATCTATAAAATAAATATGAGCCTTTTTGTAGGATGGGGTGGGGGGGCATCAACAGCTGTAATAGAAGTTTCTGTTGCTGATGGCTGACTCCAAACTTGATTGATTTGTCTCTTGTTTCAAAGTAAAGCTTTGAGATGTCTCCTGTTTTTACCTTTTAAGTAGCCCATTATATAAAATCTAGTAGAAGATGGTGTCCCTGAAATATTTGGGAACTTGCAAACTACTCACTCTGTACTACACAGTCTCTGGAAATACAGATATGATTTTGCTAGCCACAGTGCCATTTATGTGATATTTTCTTTAGCTGAGGCAGTTTCATTAATTTTTCCTGACTCATTTGAGAAGGAATAAAAAGGCATCTGGTATTTTTTAATTGAACATGGCACTTAATTGGTCATTCTTTAGCCACCACATTTCCCTATGTAGAAATTCTCAATTCTGTGCCCTTTCTGCCTCTAAGCAAAACATCCATCAGGAGAGCAACACTTATGGTTGTTTTCCAAGACACCTGGCATAAGTCATTAACAAACAGTAGGGATGCTGTCAGCATCTGTAGGATAGAAGAATGAGTGACAAAGCTAAAGCCAGATCTGAGGGGGAGAACACTTTGGAATCCCCCAGTCCAAATGAGCTGTGGTACAATGTATTCACATTCATTTCCACTTAACTTTAGCAACTGTGAGAAAGATTTTAAATGCTTTTCTCTTCCTTTTGTTTATTCCCTTTTCCCTTTTCAAACGACATCAAACTGCACTGCAGGACATCTACATGGTTTGTAGCTTGCTCAAGGTAGCTTTGCATAAGTCCAGGAGGCAAGAAGTTGTGCTCCTAGAAATTTCTAGGATTTGTTTTGGGGCTTTATTTAACTGGAAAGAGACTTTTCAGAATCTAAACAATGGGAATCAGTGGCATCTCTCTCTCTCTCTCTCTCTCTCTCTCTCTCTCTCTCTCTCTCTCTCTCTCTCTCCTTCTACCCCCCCCCCCCCGTCCCTCTCTTTCTCTGTTTTTCTCTTTAAAATTATACCTACAAAAACACTAGAAGGAAACAGGAACCACTAGTCAAGATTTACTTAGGAAAGAATTGAATGGTCTCAAGAAAGGATGTTGGGGACCATTTTTTAAAAAAATCCCCAATGGATAAGGGATGGAAAATTTAGTTTAGCCATCATATTCTATATGTGCTTTGGAGAGCAAGGGCAAAACCAAAGGTGTCAAACCTGAACAAGCCTGACCTAGATTAAAATGTAATTGTGAAATATTTAACAAAATAAATGAAAATACAACAAAATATAGATAAAATTGCATTTAAAAACTAATTCAATATGCAGCTTTTGTTGTTGTTTAGTCATTTCAGTTATGTCTCATTCTTTGTGACCCCATTTAGGATTTCTTGGCAAAGATACTAGAGTGTTTTGCCGTTTCCTTCTCCAACTATTTTATAGATGAGGAAATGGAAGGAAACAGGGTTAGGTGACTTGTCCAAGGTCACACAGCTAGTGAGTGTCTGAGGCTGGATTTGAACTCAGATGTTCTTGACTCTAGGCCTCGCATTCTATCTGCTGTACAATCTAGCTGCTGTCAATATGTGGCTACAGGGCTACAGGGATCCTTATATATGGATTAATGGACCCTGATTCTATTTGAGTTTCACACTACTGGTAAATAAAAAGTCAACCTCAGACAATCATGATGGGTGCATAAAAACCCAATTTCACATGTAAACCAAACTGTCATAGATAAAAACTGAAAATAATTGTGTTCCTTGGCATAGCTGCCTGAATTAAAGTAGATGCGACTGGATTTCTTCCCTGGCCTCATTTTTTATTGCTGACTTGGGGGTCAGGGAGTTAAACCATTAGTATACCTTGTCCTTGATTCTGTATAAAATGGAATCAAACCACATTTTGCATATATAAGTTAAAATAAAAAGTGGTTATGCCAGTTTGGAGGAGGATTACTTGTATAATTTTTTTCTTCTTTGCTTTTCTTCTTGTACTTTCAATTACTTCTCTCCTTTTTTCTTTCTCTTCCTTTTTTTTGCTTTTTGGAGGGCAATTGGGGTTAAGTGACTTGCCCAAAGTCACACGGCTCGTTTTTGTGTCAAGTGTCCTCTTCCTTTTTCCTTCTCTACCTATCCATGTCTTACCCATCTTTTAAGAACAGCTTCATGTCAGATCTCTAAGAATTCTTCCCCTTTCAGTCATTGGTTTTCATGATCCTGTTATCTGAAATCTTTCATAGCCACAATCTAACACATGCACACATAAAATATGTTGTTGTTGTTCCATCATTTTTGAGTTGTGTGTGAATCTTCATGATCCCTTTTGGGTTTTTCTTGGTAAAGTAACTGGAGGGGTTTGCCATTTCCTTTGCCAGCTCATTTTACAGATGAGAAACTGAAGCAAAAGGTGTTAAGTGACTTGCCCACAGTCACATAGCTAGTGTCTGAGGCCACATCTGAACTCAGGTCTTCCTGACTCTCAGCCTGGCATTCTATCCACTGTGCCATCTAGCTGTTCTAGACACATAACATATAAACACAATCTCACACTTGATTATCATCTGATGTGTTTTCTCCAGTGATTTCTTATGTGACCATCTTCTTTTGGCAGAAAAAGCATAAACTATTTGAGACTGAAGACTGTTTTTTACTTCTTTTATATCATCCTCAGTAAAGACTTAAGTCATTTCTGGAGTATAAATTACTTCTTCCTTTGATGACTTTTTCTAAGGCTCTGCCCACAGAGTGAAAGCTCTAGCAATCCTCCAGGTCATACTGTCTGCAGTAACTAAATAGAGAATGGCTCATCACCCTAAGATTATTTATGAGGTGATTTTTTGGGGGGATACAGAAACTCAAAGAGCTCATTCACTAATGAATGCCCAGTGTAACAAAATGTGGATATTTTTTTTGAAGTGTTGAAATTGTTAAACCAGGAAAATAAGTTAATTTTGGAGTCAAGAGGTCTTCATACTATTTTCACATTATACCAGAAGGAGTTGACAAAACACCCAACAGATACTAATCATCATCACACTGATAATTTACTTTTCTATAATGTTTTACCAAGAAGCTAGATGGTGCAGTAGATGGAGCACCGATCTTCAATTTAGGAAGAGTTCAAATACTTACTAGATATGTGACCCTGGGCAAGTTACTAAACCTCTGTTTGCCTCAATTCCTCATCTGTAAAATGGGGATAAACTAGAGAAGGAAATGATAAACCAATCCAGTGTCTTTACCAAGAAAACTCCATGGACTTTGTCCATGGGGTCACATAAAGTTAGGCAGGACGGATCAACAAATATTTTACAAGTCCTTTGCAAGACAATTTAATCTGAGGTGATAAAAATGAATCTGGAGATTATGTAGCTAAATTGGAAAGAAGTCATCTAAAGTAAACATACAGCCATCAATCTTTTTGGAGCTGTTCTTTGAGCTGCTTTTGTCAAATCTTTTCATAATCATTGTTTCATAAATCATGAGTGTTTATGACTGTTTAGGGACATGGGGCTCAATTGCTTTCTTTAAAAAGTTATGTCTATGACGAGGACATAGGGAGCATGAACTTCATTTACTACAGACAGACACCCTAAGGGATTATGTACAACCTTCTCAAAGGATTATTGGTCCCTGAGAGGGAACGTGAACAAGAAGTATTGTCAAGTAAGTCTTGTCTCATAGGTAAGGTATCAACACGAGTGATAATTAGCTTGAGTTATGGTATTAAATCTGGAAGGGAACAGTGCTAGATGTACCATGTCATCACATCAAATGACTGGATCTCCCATGGGTGAGGAACCTGTGGCCTTAAGGCCACATGAGGTCCTCTAGGTCCTCAAGTGTGGCCCTATGACTGAACCCAAATTTCACAGAATGAAAGTTTGGATTCGATCAAAGGGCCACAGTTGAGGACCTGGAGGGCCACATATGGCATCAAGGCCATGGGTTCCTCAGCCCTGTTAGACTCTTCCAGTATTCACATATGTAACATATATTGACTTTGGTACTTTGATGTATCTGTTATCTCACTGTTATGTTCATTCTCTCAACTAGCATGGATAGCAGCTTCTCTATGCCATCTCATGCTATGTGATTCCTGAAGATTTCCCTTGGCAGAATGGGCAGATGAGAACAATTTGTTTCAATGGCCATGAAGATAGCTTAAGTAGGCCCTGTGATGTGCTTTTTCAGGTATTAAAAACACCCAGACCATTCAATGCAATCCTGGGCTATTGATTTTTGTCTTGTCACTGGACTGTGATGATTGGAAAAGAATGAGACTGAGGACTTTGTACAACTCTGCCTCACTTAAATCCAATTCATGTGCAAGTCAGGATATCACCTTGTGAAGTTATCAGTCTGCTTCAAAAACAAAGCATGAACAGCAACAATGATTTTTGTCCATGTTTCCCCCAAATTTTCCTAGAATAGACACCCAACATGCTAGATGTCTTCTTGGTCTTTTAATATTGTGGGGATACTACTTTGGCTGTCCATCTGTGGTCTCTAATTCATGCTACCTGCTTGTCTCACCTCCTTCTCTGCTCACACTTGTTTCCAATAATGTGTTTTCACCATTCACTAGACTATAGACTTAGAGCTAAGAGGGACATTAGAAGTCATCTAGTCCAACTGCCTCAATTTTTATAGATGAGGAAATTGATGCATTAGGATATTCAAGAACTTGCTGAAGATCAGGCACTAATTATTTGGACCTAGGTCCTCTGTTAATGCTCTTTCTGCTGCACTATGTTACCTCCTTAATTATGTACGAAAGGCAATGGATAACCTGCTGTAGTAACCTTCTTATGTCAGCTGCACATCTTTCTATTGTCAATTGCATTGCTTGTAAACTTTATTCTTTTGAGATTAAGGTTTTCCATAATTCATGGCCACATATCATCACTGGGAGATGATTGGTGTTAAAGAGATGAGATATTATGGCAATGAACTCTTTAGAATTCAAAACAACTACAATTTCCTCAGTTTGATTCAGCTCAAACTCTTATTATTCAAATTTGGTCCCAGTTTAGTATTCATATACAGCATGTATTCAAGATTATATGTGCGGGTACCACACACATACACATACAGCCAGAGAGTACAACCTACCTGAACTCTAATATCAGCCTTAGAGAATCCAGGGTGACCTTGAACTCATGCAAAGGCACCAGAGGAGCACTTTGGTTTCCTGTTGAGGAAGTAATTGAACAGATTGCCTGTGCAGATTGCATGCCATAGTCTAGGCAACATTTCCTACTTCAGAACTTCAGTGGGTCTATGATCTCATCAGAGTAAGGATTATCTTTGTTAATGGAGATTGTGACTCATCATGCCTTTTCATCCTGTGTAATTCTTGTCATATTTTCCCATAGATTCCTCACAAAGGATCTGTTCCTCCCTGTAGTCTTTTTACATTACATGGTCAGCAGTGATGCAGCACTCAAATTGTCCATCTGTAATATTTCGTTATGACCACATGATTCTCTCCTTTTTTTCCAACTAAATATTTCCAACCAGCTATTTCCTCAGAGGCACTGCTCTTGTCACTTCCTGAACCTAGGTCATCATTGGGCATATAACTAACTTGAACCCACCAAACACTAAAAAATTACGTACAACTTAGATTCCTCAGAGATTATATTTTTTCATATATACGATCATATAACATCAATTTCTTCCAGTTCAGGTTTAGATTTATTTTGCTGTCCATTTGAAATTCCCATATCTGATTCATGTGCTAATGCGTTCATGTGATGTACTGGTCTTCCACATGTTATATGCTGGACAGTAAATATTAGCCATCAATTTAGTTTTCCTTGCATTCATTGTTAAACTCATCTTTTTTGAATAATCATGAATCTTATTGAAGAAGGAATAAAGAGAAGGGAATAAACATTTCCTTAGCACATATGTGCCAGATGCTGTGCTAAGTACTTTAAAAAATTGTTGTCTTGTTTAATCCTTACAACAACCTTAGAAGGAACTCTCATTTTACAGTTGAGGAAACTGAGGCAAAGAGAGGTTGAATTACTTGCCCAGGGTCACACAGCTAGAAATTGTCCGAGGTCAGATTCAAACTTAGGTCTTCTTGACTCCAAGCCAAGTAAAATAAATATTAATAACCCATGTATATATCACTTTAAGGTTGGCAAAATGTTTTACATATATTAACTCATTTTTATCCCCTACAACCCTATTAGGCAAGTACTACAGATATTAAATTCATTTTACAGGTATGGAAATTGTACCTGGGAGAGATTAAATGACTTGCCTAGAGTAATAGAGCTAGTAAATAACAGAAGTGCAACTCAAATCCATTTCTTCCTGGTTGACTCTGGCTCTCTATCCATTATACCACACTGCCTCTTTGATTACATTGATGCAATCAGCACACTACTATCTGTAAAAAGAAGCAGCTGAAGGAACTTATTTCTTACAGGTAACTCTTATTTCATTTGGGCCTTGTGTAAGAAAGTCTTCAAAACAGTCTTGGAGAACCTACTTACACTTTTCTTGCCTGATGTTAATAGTTGAAAGGTTGTTGAATATTTAACCCTGTGGTCACATTTAAAATTATCTTATATGATCTCTGCTTATTATGAGACACAAACTCCTTAAGGGTAATGTTTTTAAAAAGCTGTGTTTGTTCTCTAGCATAAAACACATTTCTTTTCCTTTTGCAATCAACAAACAGTAGCACATCAGGACTTGTATTCTTTGTACAGGTATCATTTTAATGATATAGTTTGCTGTAAAACATAGTTTGTGAAAGCCTGCTGCTTCCCTTCCCAAGTCTTCGTCAAGGATGCCCTGATGAATATTATAGATTATTTCAAAAATATTTTGTAGAAATGGAAAAATAGAAATATAGATAAATAAATATTGGTATTTCTACAGGTATTATTTTTATAATAATATAATTATTTTTATAAGTTATAATTTTTATAATAATAATATAATTTTTATAATGTATTTTCTTTTCTAAATTTTATTTATTTTATTTTTAATTTATAAAATAAAACAAACATATCCATAACATTGTAGAATTGCACATGAAACTGCAAATCTATTGTGTACAACTTGCTATTCCTTTTAAATATATAAGAAATTTATCATGTAAATTTCTTTTTTCTTCCCTCCCTAGATATGGCTACCATTACATACCAATATTTTATATATATATATATACATATATATGTATGTATGTATTTATGTATGTATGTATGTAAAACCATTCTATACATATTTCCATTTATTAGTTCTTTCTCTGGAGGCCGATAGTGCCTTCCTTCATATGTTCTTTGTAGTTAATTTGGGTGTTTATAATAGTCAAAATGACAGTCACTCAAAGTTGTTCTTAAAACAATATTGCTATTGCTGTATATAATGTTCTCTGTCTTGTTCTTTTCACTTTTCATTATTTTGTGAATTGCTTCCATTTGCAGTGTCTTAGGAAGATTCTGAAGATCATCTGGCAGGATGAGATATCAGACCCTGAGATCCTTTCTCAAACTGAACTGCCAAGTGTTCTAACTCTATTGAAGAGAGTACAACTTTGATGGGCTGGCCACAGTGTTAGAATGGCAAACATATGCTTGCCTAAAAGACTGTTTTATGGAGAACTCACACATGGTAAATACTCATGTGGTGGTCAGAAGAAGCAATACAAAGACACTCTCAAGTTCTCTCTTAAGAATTTTGGAATGATTGTGTGACATGTGAGATGCTGAAACAGGACCATTCAGCATGGCATGTCCTCATCAGAGAAGGTGCCATGGTCTATGAACAGAATCAAAGTAGTTCAAAAGAAACATGAGATGTGCAAATTTAGAGAATCCACCCCAAATATTCACGTGGAATATTTGTGCCCAACATGTGATAGAACATTCCAAGATCATTATCAATCTGATCAGTCACAGTTAGACACATTGAAACTTGACTCTAGCATAGTGATGTCATTTTGGTCCCCTTTGAGGCTGAAGGACATCAAGCAAACAGCCAACCAAAGTCAACAAGCTCATCATTTCTTATAGCACTATAGTAATTCATCATGATCACATACCACAACTTCTTTGTGATTGGAAAGAATAGAAATTTTGGGGATTCCCATCAATTGGGGAATGGTTGAACAAGGCATATGCATTTTCTAAGCGTTTGTTATACTCCTCTCTTTCTAATTTCTTGGCAATAGATCCCTTAATACCTTCAAAATTGTGCCACCTCTGTCATGGACTTTTTCTGTATATAATTGTTCTAGTCCAACTGCTTTTTCTATTTTTTTTGGTGCCATTTCTATTTTCTCAAGCACTACATTAGGGACTCTTGATGTTAAAATAGAATGGCTAAACTTTCATTGGTGCAGACAACAATGTATCTAAATCATTATAGATCTTTTCCATTTTTCATCTATTCATTGTCCTTCCAGTTTCATCTATAAATGTTCTCAGGATGATCATTATGCTTAATGCAAACTAGATTTTTTATTGCTTTTTCCTATTTAATGAGGCAATATTGCCCTCAATCACCCACCATGATTTTCAGAAAGATTTAATGAATGTTTGTTCTAGGTATATATTACCTTTGGCAGTCTTGAATCTCTGTCAAGGAAATCAAATTTTTGCTGATTAAGGCTGCTCCTAAGTTCTCTTTGTCTCATTGAGTGATCAATTTATATAGGGTAATCTTAATGAGAAAATTACTAATATTTTTACATCCAGTTATTCATTTTTATTAGGAGGCATTAAAATTGTTTAAATAGGTCAGTTTTTAAGTTGACTCAATTGAGTGCTGTATCTTTGCATTTTTCTTCTTTCTTCTAATTTGGTATTGATTTTTATTTTTGCTCCAAGAAGTTGATGGTCTGATGAACGTGGATCATTGATTCAGAAATGGCTTCCATGTTAGTTCCAGTCTTTTTCTGTGCATTAAAACACAATCAATTTTATTATTTATGATGTGATTTGGTGCTCCTCACATCCAGCCCCTTCTAACTTCTTCTTTTGAATAAAGTACTTATGATATATAGATGTGAGAATTTTTTAAAACCATGGTCCTTTAACCTCTTTCTTTTATTATTCTTGAATAATTTTCCAACATATGCCTTCCTCCAAGCATACCTTGTGCATTGCAATCATTAAGTACTAAAAGGTATGTTGATCTAATTTGTAAGGAGTTATCAATTTTTTTCATCAAATTTTTCTGTTCTCATCCTCTAAAACAGATATTGCACAGTAAGCTGCAAATGCATCTTCAAGGTTGTTCATTGCAAATGCTTATCATAAATAAAGCAATATAGGATGACCAAATATGCCACAAAATGATGGATTTTTTTTGCTATCCTTAAATGCATAATAAAACCAATTCTTCCAAGTCTGTTTACCTCTCCAAAGAGAATCTATGAGATATCCTTCCAGTTAGTTCCAACTTGCTTTTTTTTTGTTTCACTTGGAGTGAGAATATTAGGGTTACTATGATTCAGTTTCTGAAACATGTCTTGTCATTGGTCACTGGACAAAAATCACATAGAGTAAAAAATTTGATGTCTATAGATTTTTATAATATTATTGATTGCTATTAAGATATGGACTGAAAACTGCTTTTGAATGGATTTTAATTCTGACAAAAGAAAAATGTACAAAACAGCATCCTAAGAAGATACACTGATATATTCCTTTGTTAAAAACAGATCCTTTGATAAATGAGTGGAGCAAAGTTCTGGCTGGTGCCTCTATTCCCTCCACTAACTCACATATTAGTCTCATGGAGTCTTTTCGTTCTATATGAATGAAATCCTGCCTACAAATCCTGCCTAGAGCACCCCCTAAATGTACTGAAAGCTTTACTATAGTTCTTTTTAATAGTATTTCAGGGGTACTATACAGCACCCAGGTCATCCATTTATCATATCTTAATCTTGTTATATAACAGGCTCACCTCCTTCTTTGGTCATATATGCCCTTGACATTGTCTTGTTGTATCATTGGTAATATACTGCATTCAACCTAACCTCTATAATATTGCTCTTGGCAATACCTACTGAGAAGATTAAGATTGGTCCTGTATCATTTATTTATTGACCTTATTTAATTGTTTTTGTCTTATCTGCTTAAGTCACAGCTATCTATCTTTGAACTTAGTTCAGAATCAACTGGTCTGTTATGAGTTAAGTCCAGAAGTCTTGCTCTCCTGCTAATCACTGATGTGTTCTTGCCCCCAAAGAATTTAACTGTGAACATGAAAAAGTTGCTCTTGATATCTTTACACTACCAAGTTATCCTTCAAGAATATCTGGTTTGTTGTCCAAAAATCTGGGCCACTATCTTGCACTTGCATTCAAATAATGAGAACTTCTTTGTCTCATGAGAGAAGAAGGGGGGTTGTTTGTAGCACCTATTCCCAAACTTCCACCAATTATGTTGTTCACTGAACCTCAATCATGTGGGCAATCATGTTGCCCAAAATCCCATGATGTTATCTACCCTGTTCTATTCTTTATTCTGTACTCCCCAAAACTATTTAAGGAAATCTGTCCTTTTGCTAAGAGTCTTTGGCATTACTGGAGGAAAACCCTTGACCCGTTTTATTGACAGCTATCATGCCTCTGCTAATAAAGGTTATCTTTTTTTAAAGTTTTGCCTCAGTTTGCCATTTTGTTAGATTTATACTGTGGCACTACAAAAATTAGTTATTTGAAGTGGAAAGAGGTGACTCAGGGAGCAGTGGTTTCCCCTCTTACTGGAAGCCTACAAGGCAAGACTGAATGATAAGTTGTCAAATATGTTGTAGAGGGAATTTTTGTTCAAGTGTAAGATGGAGTACATGGCCTTTGAGGTCCCTTTCAATTCAGAGATCCTGTGAGACTGTGGTATTACAAGACTCACAGTTATGTAGCATCAGAGAGAGAATATTGCTATTAAAATTTGAGATTTGGTATCAGAGCATCCTGGAACCATTAGTAGTGCCTGGAAATTTCCAAAAGGCAACCCAGCCCAATTTCTTTCCATTGTATGACCAGCTCATTAACCAGGTGCATTGCCAATACCTATATATAAATAGATGTTTATATGTTCAAACATATATGTTTCTCTCTGCAAGTGTATATGTGTGTATATGTTGTAAACTAACTTTAAACTTAGGGAACTATCTATTTCAAGAAATCACCATATACATGCTGTATGTATGGTTACATATTCACATATAGACCGATAAACTAACTCAACCAGTTGTGTATAAAATTCAGTGTTATAATCCGAGCAGCATATGTTTATTTATTGACTTTTCCTAGGGTGGGCTACAGTATCATAGGATCACAGTATCACGGATTTAGAACTAGGAGGAACCTCAAAGGCTTGCTAGGCCAGCCCCCCTAGTTTTCCAGAAAGGCAGCATTGCATAGTAGATAGAGCTCTAGACCTGGAGTCAGAAAGACGTGACTTTGAATCCTCTCTCAGACACTTATCAGCTCCATGACCCTGTAAAAAGTCATCTACTCCTGGTTAGTCTTCTTATTTGTAAAATGCGGACAATAATGAAACCAACCTCATAGACTTGTTGTGAAGATCCAATGACATAATATCTGTAAGATACTTAGTAAAACTTAAGAACTGCCTTCTCTTGTATGGGGTGCAGAGAGAGATGGGGAGACAGGAGACAGTTCAAAAGTTAAAATATAACAAAAAATAAATAAAACCTAAAGCACTGTATCAAGGCTAGTCATCATCCTCACAGATGAATCTGAGGGCCAGGGAAGTTAAGTAATTTGTCTAATGTCACACAGCTGGAAAGTGGTGGAGGAGAATTTGAATACGTCCTCTGACTCCAAAGCTAGACCCATGACTAGCACTAGGCAAGTTTCTCTCAAATGTCAATACATTTCTTTGAGAAAATTTTGTTGTGGTTCAAGGTTTAATACAATAGGTACAAATTAATTTGTAATACAAGAATTTGGAAAGCCTCTTAACTAATAGGGAATGCTTCCCTTTGAACTTTACAGTATTTGAACTCTTTCATGACACAGGCACACTTTTTAGGTATCTGTTATCCTGTTTCATACATTGCTCAATGTTGGTATTCAGAAGATCATTGAACCTACTTGTATCTTTATAGACACATCTTTTAAAGAAACTTAAGAGAATTTTGTGCTATCAAAGAAAACTTCTTTTTAAAAACATCAATAAACAATAGACACTAAGGGATCTTATATTTTTTACATTAATCAGTTAGTTGTGAGGATATAAGAATATGATCTGCTCTACAAAGTTATTAGCAAAAGCCTGCCTATTCCCTTCTCATATTTTTATTGAAAAATCCTTTCATATATGTATAAACATAATCATATAGATTTTATAGAAATGACAAAATAAGTATATGTCTGGTAGTCACTAGTGCCTTCTTGGTCTTTTTTTTTTTGTAAATTGCCAATTGTGACCTCCATGCTTTCAGAATTTTCCAAAATTTGAGATGTTTTTAAAATTGGTCCCTGAATACCTTTAAAATCTTTTTGCCTCTAACAACTACTTCTTACATATTTATTTAGTCAAGTGCAGCTGTGTGCCTTTATTTTATCTTCTAAAGCATTATTGCTTTGTCCTAAAATAAAACATCAGATGCTGAAGTGATGGAAGCCGAGTGTGTTGGTTCTACTATAGGTGTTGATGAGAATAGATCACTATAAAATGCAAGAATATCTGTTCAATTATATGTCTACTTTTGTTCTTCTAGTTTTATCTCCAAGTATTCTCCAGATATGATGGATTTGCTGGATCAATGACAAACATCTCTATAGACTCACATTTATCCCCATTTTTGTTCTTTTATGGGAGTTTTCGGCTCCTGTTCTTCCATTGTGCTCCCCCATTCTCATATACTTGAATGCAGTGATTCTCAGCCTTTCTAATGCCATGACTCTTCAATCCAGTTCCTCATGTTGTGGTGACCCCCAACCATAAAATTATTTTCATTGCGACTTCATAACTGTAATTTTGCTACTGTTATGAATCGTAATGTAAATATCTGACATGCAGGATGTATTTAAATTGAACATAACCCACAGGTTAAGAAGCACTGCTCTAATGGATCTCTGATATTGTTGATTCAAGAGTTCTCTTTTACCCTGCTAATAAATACCTATGCCTACACATCTTCTAAGACTGGACATTTTCATGTTCTCCCTAATGTTCACCACTAGGGGTCCACCTGATGTGATGGAGATCTTAACTCGTTTTTTCCTGATGTTACAAAGGTACTAGGGGAGCACTTCGGCCATCCAGCCACAATTCATTGCTCTTTCCATATAATCAGCCTGTCTTCTCTTCCTATCATAGAATTCTTTGATGACATCCTTTACCCCTGCCCTTTAGGGTTCTTCATCGGTAATATCTTGAAGCCTACCAACATGCACCACTCACTTTATTTTTCTGTAATAGATACTCATCTTTAATTGTTTGCGGGAGGTGCTGCTTCACATCTTTTTGTCATGTAGAAACTCTGTTAAAATACTACCATTGAGGGGGCGGCTAGGTGGTGCAGTGAATAGAGCACCGGCCCTGGAGTCAGGAGTACCTGAGTTCAAATCCGGCCTCAGACACTTAACACAAAAAACTAGCCATGTGACCTTGGGCAAGTCACTTAACCCCAACTGCCCTCCAAAAAAGCAAAAAAAAATACTAATATTGAAAAGATAGACTTTTTTTCATAAAAAGCTTAATCTAATAGTTCTGCTCTTTCCACAAAGTCATCAAGC
Source organism: Pseudocheirus occidentalis (assembly GCA_028646575.1). Classification (NCBI taxonomy): domain Eukaryota; kingdom Metazoa; phylum Chordata; class Mammalia; order Diprotodontia; family Pseudocheiridae; genus Pseudocheirus; species Pseudocheirus occidentalis. The sequence continues at coordinate 208,128,754 of CM053594.1, forward strand.
CTCCTTTCTTTCTCCTGCTGAAAGGAAGCAAGTAGATGGCACAGTGGATTTATCACTGGACCTGGAATTAGGGATACATTTATTCAAACCTGGTCTCACATATTTATTTGTTGTGTGTGGGTAAGCTACTTAACCTCTGTCTGCCTCAGTTTCCTCAACTGTAAAGAGGGAGTATTAAAGCGCCTACTTTATGTAGTTGTTATGAGGATAAAACAGTATTTGTCAAATACATAACAGTGCTTGGTACATAGTAGGCACTTAAAAATGCATTTTATCTTCCCCTTTTCCCTTTCCCTCTGCATCAGTTGCACTCTAGGTCTAGTTCACAGTCCATCTGAATCATCTGTCTGGACAAACCCTTTAGAGGGTCCATTCAAATGCAGAAAGAAATCTAGGCAACAGGCATTCTTCACCCCACTTGGTCTTTCCTGTACAGACAGGCAAACTCCTTTGATTGGTTATGTATCTTTTCCAGGAGGCTTTGCCATGTTCTAGGGCTTGATACAATCAAGATGCAATGTCATCCACAAATAGAAGTTATCTGGAAAATATTGCTATCCATAAGGAATTCATCTCTGACCTGGAATTTACAATGGACTCCAATTAGAGTGGCATATGGTTTCTGTGAGAGAGAGTTATTTCCCGTTTCATTTCTCTTCTTATGTTTGTCATCAGAGGTTTATTGAAGAGAGTTATTTCTGTTGTTGTGACCTTCCTCCTTGATAATGGTCTACAGTATTATGTCTTTGCTTAGAAAGGAGATCAGGTGACTGCTTGCTGAACTGGTTTCTTAAATAGATATTTTTCTCAATTTCCAAGTCCTTTTTTAAGTTTTGAAATTAGGGTAATTTTAGGTTATTCAGTAATTTTGAAAACATTAATGTTAAATTTCAATGTATTACTTGTGGTATTCAAACTTATGAGTTTGCATAAAAATATATGAGTCTTCTTCTAGTATGGTATTATTTGTCATTTTTGTCCTAAATGATAGCAGAAAATGACAAGAGTGAATTTTAAATATCTTAAATCATACAGAAATCTTTTCTATACACAGCATTAATTAGGCTATTCAACATTGAGGAGCAAATAGGATTAATTCTTAAATGATATGAATAGTTATATTAAATAGAAAGAATGACAATTAAAAACAATTTTCTATGGGTTTATCTATGATGTCAGAAGAGAAATTTCTTTTCTTCACTAAAAACAGTTTCTGTCTTCCATTGAATTAATTTATTAGCTAACTGTAGGCATTTAGGAAGGAAGTTATTATTATATTGGTTTTATATTGAAATAAAATTTTATTTCAGAGCAGAAAATGGAAACCAACAAAAATAGCCAGATTAAAGAAATATCCTGTCTACATTAACACTTCTCCTGGGAGCATTTTGTAGAAAGGAGTTTTGAATTTTGTATCATAGGCAAAAATGTATTTGCCAAAATATTTCTTCATACTTCCATCTTTGGAAAATCCTTCACCAAGTACATATAAATATTTTATTTCTTGTAAACTGCCAATAATTTCGTGTAGTGCACATGCTCACAGACAGATATTTATCAAATTGCAGTGAAATTCACTTAGAAAATGACCATCATTTTCAAAGTGGAATCCAGCTCCAGAGTATGAGAGACATATAAACCCATCTCATATAGATTCATAGATGTTTTTCCAAAGTGTTGCCAGAAATGTAGCTTTATTAGGATTTAGAGCTGTAAGGAAACTTAGAAATGATTTGACTGAACACCATCATTTTACAGATAAGGAAACCTAGGGCCAGGGGAAGTGAAGTAATTTGGCCGAGTGAGCCAAGTCAGTGAGCTAGAAGCAGAGCAGGAATTCAAAGCAAGATTCTGTGACTATAAAATATATCACTTCAGAGCCATTTCAGATAATCAGCAAGTAATCATAGTTCTTTGTCCCCACGACTAACAGAACTTTTGCTCCAACTCAGCTCTACTACAGGCATATGTGAGGGGAATCTATGACAGTAATAGGGCTGATTGTAGAACAGTGGATTTTTGTTTGCTTTAGCCATTAGACGTCATGTTTATTACTTTTCATTATCATTTACCCATTCCATACTAGAGGTGGGGAACCTGTAGCCTCCAGGCCACATGTAGCACCCTAGGTCCTCAAGTGCAGCCCTTTGATTGAATCCAGACTTCACAGAACAAATCCCTTCAACAAAAGAATTTGCCCTTTTGTCCTACACCCTTCCTACATGCATTCTATTCATTCCCCAGGTGTTCTTTGAACCCATGCTTCCTCTTTGCTACTTAGGACTTTCCCCTATGATATCCAACCTCAGCTTTTAGGTGGTGCAGTGGATGGAATGTAGGCTTCTAGTCAGGAAGACCTGAGTTCAAATGTGGCTTCAGATACTTACTACCCGGACAAATCATTTGATTTGCTTGGATCAATTTCCTCAACTATAAAATGGAGATAATAGCACTTGCTTACAGTGTTACTGTAAGGATTCAATGAGATAATAGGTGTAAAGCACTTTATACATAGCAGACACTATATAAACGCTAGTTTAATTATTATGTTGACTCACAATAATTTTTTTACCATTACTCCAATCAAAATAATAGTTAATGTTTATATAGCAACTTTTGCAAAGTACTTTATATTATGCCATTAGATCTTCACAATAACCCTGCAAGATAGTCCTATAATTATTCATGTTTTTAAAATATGGAAACCAACCCCGAGAAAAGTTAAGTGATTTATCCGAGGTCACAAAGCTAACATGTTTCAGACTTAAATCTCCTTGACTCCAGGGCTATTATCTAACTTATTACACCACATTCCATTCCCTTGGGTCCTCTCTCTAATGCCTTTATTTCTGTTGATGTCATAACCATCCTCCCAATCATCTAGGTTTGAATCTTAAAGTAATTTTTGACTCTTTTTTCAACCTCATTCTCCACATGAGATCTCTTGCCAAGTACAATTAAATCTCCCTCTATCATTTGCATCTCTGTCCATTCCTTTCTATCCCCACTGCAACTACACTAATTCAAGCACTTATTTACCTCAAAATTTCTATTATTCTAATAGACTTCTAAAATGTCTTTCTGCCTCCATTTTTATCTGTACCAGCCCATCTTTTGCAATAGGTTAAAAGTAATGCTCCCAATAAACCATTCTAAGAATATAATTTCTCTACAGAAAATGCTTCAATGTTGCTGCATTTTTATTGGATAAAATATATTCTTATCTTGACATTCAAGGTCTTCTGTAATCTCCCTTTCTACAACTGTCTCAAGTACTCTTTTCTAGTAAAACTGTACCACTTCTCATCCTCTGTTTTAACCCTGATAACTCTAATCTTTATGTTATTTTCTTTTCCAGCTAAACTGTATTACTCGTGATTGCCTATTCCCACCCGGACCCCTCAACACCTCACCCCTAGATTATTTTGGTAGCATTTTAATTGGTCTCAATTCCTTGTAGACTCTTCCTTCTCTAGTCCATCCTCTAAGCAGCTATCAAATTGAACTTCCTAAAGTAGAGGTGGAACCATATCAAACCCCCTACATTCAATACACTACAGTAGCTAGCCCCTATTACCTTCAAGACCAAATGTAACATCTTATTTGGCATTCAAAACTCTTCGTTTTCTTGTTCCTCCCAACCTTTCCAGTCTTTTTACACACTAATTACCCATATGTACTCTGCATCCTAGTGACGTTGGCCTTACTATTTTTCACACAAGATGCTCTGTCTCCTAACTGTGGGCATTTTCACTGGCTGTCTCTCCTGTCTAGAATTCTTTTCCTTCTCCTTGCTACTTAGATATTCTGGCTTCCTTAAAATCCCACCTAAAATCTCACCTTTTGGGAAAGCTATGTGACACAGTGAATAGACCAGTGGTTCTAGAGTTAGGAGAACCTGAATTCAAATCTGGCCTCAGACACAAACTGCATGACCCTTGGCAAGTCACTTAGCCCCAATTGCCTCCAAAAATAAAATCTTGACTTCTACAAGAAGCTTTTGTAACTCCTCTTAATGTTAATGCCTTCTTTTTGTTGATCAGCTCTAATTTATTCTGTATAAAACTTGCTTTTTACATAGTTATTTGTATGTTCCTCCTCCATTATGCTGCAAATTCCTTGAGAGCAGGAACAGTCTTTTGCCTTTCTTTATATCTCCAGCACAGCACAGTGCCTGGCATGTAGCATGTGATTAATAAATGCTTGTTAATTGATTCACTGTGCTGTTGCTTGTCATGCCTAAAATGGACATCTCTACTGAAGTATTAAAATCCTTCCAAGGCCAGCTAGAGCATTATCTACCCCCAGGAAGGCTTATTTAATCACCCCAACATCCCTAATGACTTTGTCCTCAAATTTCTCATAACACTTTGGATAACTCAATCATATTTTTCACTGTGTGTTATCATACTTATTCACATACATTACTTAATATTCTCTTCCCTATTAAAACATACTTCTTTAGGGAAAAGTCTATATAATCATGTAACATTTCAGCTTTGTATTTATAGTGGTTCACACAAAGACTTATACATAATAATCACATTAGAAATAATGAATTAAATTGAATTGCTGGTAGGTAATTTACAATCTAATTTGAAAAACTAATTCTTGGTAAGGCATTTAATTTTTTTCTTAATCAGCAAATTTCTTTCCTCTCTCCCTCCCATCTCACCTCTCACTCAATCGAGGATGAAAGAAAAACAAAGCCCTCAATGTGAGTAGCATGTTTCGTAATCAGGCCTCTGTAATCATGGTTGGTCATTATGCTGATCAGAGTTCTTACATCTCTCAAAGCTGCTTGTCTTTACAAAATTGTTATTACTGTATAAATTATTCTCTTGGTGCTGTTCATTTCACTTTAAATCAGTTCATAAAGTCTCCCCAGGTTTCTCTGAAATCATTCCCTTCATAATTTATTATATCATAACAGCACTCCATATACTGTATATTCCATAGACCAAAACCTATTCAGCTGATGGGCCACCTAAAAAAAGGGCCATAAATATTTTTGTACCTTCTTAGTTAGAATTTGTTTGTATAGCACTAATCCCTCCCTTAATGTAACTTCCCTGTAATGACCCAATATCCTTTTTCCCCTCTCCCACTTATCTTCCTATTGAATAAAATGTTCTGTACCCACCTGAATACATGTTCTTTTTTCCTTTTACCAGGTGAAATGAGAGTAAGATTCAAGGGTCAGCTGCACAACCTGACCCTACACAACCTACACATTAGTATAGAATTCTACTTGTATCCACTCCCCCCCCCATTATGTGAGAAAATTTCTCTTAACTTTCCTTCCCCGCCCCTATGCCTAGTATACTCCTCTTCCCTTCCCTTTCCATTCTTCTTTTAAGATCATTTAGGCATAGCAGAACCACTCTCAAGATTTCTGTCTCATTAGACTTCTTCTATGATCCTTTATAATGAAAAGATTCATAAGTTTATCTTTGTTTAGTCCTTTGTCACTGCTTGTTTGTGTTTACTTTTAATCTGTTTTGTTTTACTCCTGCATTTCAACTTCAAAGTTCCTATGGAAATCTAGACTTCTCATCAGAACTGCTTGGAAGTCCTCCATTTCATTAACAACCCACTTTTCCCCATCTAGAAAATATTTAGTGATGATGGGTAAGTTATTCCTAGATAAAGCTTATATCCTTTGTTTTCAGGAATAACATATTCCAAATTATCTCACCCTGTATAATGGTGGCTGCTAAATCATGTGTGATCATGTGGCTCCTTGATACCTAAATTATTTCTTTATGATTTCTTGAAATACTCTTTCATTTTTCTAATATCCTTAGGAGTTTTCGGTTTGCCATTTCTTTGAATTTTTTTCTACTCTACCTTCTGGTTACCAGAAATCTGGGCAGTTTTCTTTGAACAATTTATTGAAATATAATCTTAAGGTCTTCTTCTTCTTCTTCTTCTTCTTCTTCTTCTTCTTCTTCTTCTTCTCCTCCTCCTCCTCCTCCTCCTCCTCCTCCTCCTCCTCCTCCTTCTCCTCCTCCTCCTCCTTCTCCTCCTCCTCCTCCTCCTCCTCCTCCTTCTTTTCAGTCATCTGGTTAGTTATACTGGTTTAAAGTGATAGAACTGCAAGATTCCCATTGGTCCAAGATTCCTGTCCTGGCTGTTCATCAGCAGACTTCAAACTGGGCAGGAAGCTGGAACTGAGATCATATCTTGATTCTAGAGTAGAAGGCACATGACTGTTCTTCTGAATTTCCTTCTTGATAGGTTAGCTGCCTAGGGCTTGGGCTGCTCTTGACCCCTCCTGAATTTGCTCTTGGTCTGTGACATGGGACTGAATCTGATCACCGGTTCCTACATCCTAAGTAAGTTATTTAGTCTGTGTCTAGGACCTTCTCTTCTTCTGGAGCATAAATACTCCCTATCCTAGAGTATTCTGGCAATGTACTTCTGACCAAACCCAGTATCCAGGGTCCATAGACCTCTCTGTATAACTCTTTATAACAGCCTTATCTGGAAATATGTCTCATCATGCTTTATGTTGTATTTTCCTCATTATAATGTGTTAGCACTCTGACCTTTCCATCTTCTGCTGGGGCAGCATGTCTCCTGGAGAAACAATGCTAGGGGCTTGACTAGGAAGTTCCACTTAAGCAGGGAATCTACCACTTCCAGCTGTTGTCTCATAGCCAGCTTCCTAAGGTGAGAAGATCTCAGATCTTAGATGCAATACCACTCCGAGTCTTTCATCTCCTACTGGGATTGCATATCACCTGAAGAAAGCTGCTAGAGGCCTGTACAGGGAATTTTCACCCACCTCAAAGCAACCAATTCCATCTGTGTAATGGTAATTAATTTGTTTGATCAGATGTTAAGTAGATCCTAGTAATCTAGTGTTAAGTATAGAACTCTGTCCATTGGTGAAAAGGTGTGAATTCCCAGAACTCTGTCCATTGGTGAAAAGGTGTGAATTCCCTTGTGACTTGGAAGACTGCTATTGGCTGAGACACTCCCCTGAACCATGTTGACTTGGGAGAAGGCCAGTGTTTATAAGCACGAGAATTACAGAGACAGGACAGATCTTGGATTTGTTTCCTGAGTGGCTGACTGAA
>CM053594.1:208136338-208162255 GCA_028646575.1 Pseudocheirus occidentalis
AGCTATTAGAGGGATGCTGCAGCCCCCACCAGCTTTGGTTTGCTAAAAGTGCACCCCAGGACCACTACCCAAGACCAGTATCCAGATCCAGGCTGATCAAAGCAAGAGCCCTTGGCCCTGATAAATTGACTCAGCCCCCTGCAATTGGCAGGCCAGAAGCTCTGAAGCAGCTCAGTGGGGGCAGTTGCTGGTTATAGCAGATCCTGCCATTTTCCTGCTGCTTCCTTGCCCTGGGGGCAGAACAGCCAAACTGCCTTTCCTCCCCCAAATTTAGCTTGAAACCTTGACTTTCACTGACCTTTCACTTATCCTCTAAATCCTTCCTGGCTTGTTAGATGTGTAGATTGCTCCAGGTGCTGTAGATCTGCTCTCAGGTAGACTCACTCTGTGGCTTGGGAGGCTTGGCTCCTCTGGTCCACCCTGGGGCCTGGCTGAGTTTTCAGTTTCGGAATGGGCTGACCTCAGCTCCCAGCCTGCCGCAATGAGCCCCTCCTGCTGAGCTGCCTTCAGCACAAGATGAGTTTTCTGTATTTTTGTGAGTTTGGGAGCTCTAAAATTTGTTTAGAGTCATATTTTATGGGTATTTAGGATGGCTGTGTGGGAGCTGCGAGACTTTGCTGTTTCTATGCCACCATCTTGGCTCTGCCCCCCAATGTCTCTTCTTCTTCTTCTTTTTCTTCTTCTTCTTCTTCTTCTACTTCTACTTCTACTTCTACTTCTTCTTCTTCTTCTACTTCTTCTACTTCTTCTTCTTCTTCTTCTTCTCCTTCTTCTTGTTTTAAAATGTAGTAGTTGAGACAGAGCACTGTCACAGTGGAAAAAGCTCTGAACTCAAATTCAGGAAGATTTGGGTTTAAATACTGTTTCAATAGGTATTTACTAGCTCTGTGCCCCTGGAGAAGTAGTAACCTCTCTGAGCCTCAGTTTCTTCTTTTGTAAAATGAGAGGGTTGGACTTGATCACCTCTAAGGTTTCTTCCCACTTTAAATCTATGATCTGATAAGCAATTTGTTGAAACATGTCTGACATGTTTCTCTTCTTTCTTAAACATATGCTAAACATTTTGTGACTAATACATTCATTGTTGTGAACAACGATGGGAGCAGGTGAGTAAGGGCTATTTTTCCCTGCACTAAATGGTCCCAAACCACTCTGGTTTTCTTTTTTTTTTAAGGTTTTGTGCTCATTTTTGAACTTTTTATAAAGTTACCAGCTACTAACCTACCACTTCTCGCTATTATTGGTAAACCAGCCCCTATGTGTCCCACCAGCTCATTAGAATTCCGTCTGAAAATTAGAATCAATATGAGTCAAATGTTGTAAATTCTACTTTCCATAAGTAATTCAAATAAACTTCAGGTCTCAGACATCATGATGATTCTAGCTAATTTGATAGCTCAAAACTACAACTCCTGCTAAAGTGAGGGAGATCACTTGGAACTTTGGCATAATCATCTGTAACGTCCACATACAAATAAGCAGGACCAAGCCAGCACTGAGATCTTTAAAATCTTAGATTATTAGAAATTGAATGGAACGCAGAGATTAGGTAGCACAACCAGCTGTGAAATTGTAAAGTTGTTAGAGTGTGTCTGTAGTGTTTCCAGCCTCCTTTCATGCTCTCTTCCCCTCAGTGGTTTTTCTACCTTCTTCAATTGTCCAAGGCTTGCCTTCTTCCTAATCTCATTTTGTTTACAAAATAACAAAGGATCCAGTTTGCACTTTGACCCAAACTCACCAATGTACCATTTCCCCATTATTTGCTTTTTTTAATCTCTATTTGTGGAATTCAGTTCAATGTTATCTGAAATATTCTATTTTTTATATATTGTTGAATTGAAGGCAATACAAATGTGTGGTAAAATTTGTGTAGGGAATTAGGTAGAAGGGACCTTTTCTGACCTTTCAAAATCATTCTATAGAAAGGCTGAGTTTAAAAGTAAACATGCTATTTTATTCAAAGTCACTTAAGGTTGCCTCAGCCATCTCCCTTCCCTAACCTTTAAACCAAATATAAACTTTTTTTCAGGGCAGCTAGGTTGTATAGTGGATATAATACCGGGCTTGGAGTCAAGAAGATTCTCCTCTTCCTGAGTTAAAATCTGAACTCAGACACTTACTAGCTGTGTGACCGGGCACATCATTTAACCCTGTTTACCTCAGTTTCCTTATCTGTAAAAATGAGCTAGATAAGGAAATGGCAAAGCACTTTAGTATCTTTGCCAAGAAAACTTCAAAATGGGGTCACAAAGAGTTGGGCATGACTGAAAAATGACTGAACATCATACAAAATTTCTCTTGTCATTTTTCTTTCCCAAGATTCCCAGATACATTGAATTCAAAGCCAATCTTAATACAGCATCTCCAGTCCTCTTTGTCAGTGTCCTTGGGTCTGTTTCTCACCTCTTTATCATTCACAAAATGATAAATCAAGTTTTTTCTCCTGCCCCCATAATAGGGCAATCAAAAGAGTGTATATAAATTTGCAAAGCACTTTTCATGCATTGACTCATTGGAGTCTCATAATCCAGAATATCCCTTGTTTTAAAGTCCTCTAGGACCAAGTGCCAACGAGCAGTAAGCAATAAGATTTTGCTTCAGGTACAGAGGGACAGGAATCTGGGGAAGATATAAGAGAGGTCTGCTATGAGTATGTGTACAGAACACAGGCACCTCAGCCCTGTGACAGGGGTGTGGGTGGATCAGGGGCCAGGGAACCCCAGATGTTGGGGAGTGGGACCCAGGACCTTTGTCTTTGAACATGTGTGAATGTCAGTGTATGTTCATGCATTTAGTAATGATGGTGATTAAAATGTACTTGGTATCAAGGAACCTTGTCCACATTGACAGTGATTATAGATGTTCAAACACTAAAAAGTAAAGGGAGAAAAGGAAGAATTTGGTTTGGCTGTGTAAAAGTATTACTAATTACAGTACAGTCATTTATGTGAATCACATACTATTTACGCCTGGTTACCATGTGGCACAATAATGATTATTTCTATCACTGGCTGTATGTCAGCTTAACTTCCTTTTAAATTTTGATTACAGTAGCAACCCCGAAGTACATATGTGCTTTGTCTTTATGATTTGTTGCTTATGAAGCATGGATGTCAGGTAATGCTATATAATCATTAGCTCACAGCTTTTAAAAACTTCAGACAGAACATTCCTTAGATGCCCTTTCTATATCTATACTCATTTAGGTCCCCACCCACACCCCAGTCTCTTCACACCATCATCTTTCTGGATGGTTGACATATTACTGTTTTGTTAGGAAATCCAAAGAAATTTAACTAGCACCTGTAAAATGGGGATTAACTCCAGGTACTAACATGCTAGGAGCTGAGGAAGGGGAAAGAACACTTCTTCCCCAGGAAAGTGAACATCCATGCCTTTTCCAAGATGTGACCACATGTGGTCTGTGCACCTTACTTCATAGTCTTCTGAAGATGTTGGGAAATATCTCTTCATGGGACTTTCTGAGGGGGCAGACCACCTCATCCTATCAATGGAACTGTCTTGTGTTGTGATACCAATCCCCCTATTAATTAGTCAAAATTTAATCTGTAATCAAAATTTAAAAGGAAGTTAAGCTAACGTACAGTCAGTGATAGAAATAATCATTATTGTGCCACATGGTAGTCAGGGATACCAATACCTATCCTCTGCACAGTGCTCTCTCTCCTCTCCCAGATAAATTTGCCCCTGGTGGGTACTTTCTACTGGTTACAATTTTAATAATCCATTTCAGTCATGTTGGGCTCTTTGTGACTCCATTTGGGGTTTTCTTGACAAAGATATTGGAATAGTTTGCCATTTCCTTCTCCAGTTCATTTTAGAGGTGAGGAAACTGAGGTAAACAGGGTTAAGTGACTTACCCAGGGTCATACAGCTAGTGAGTGTCAGAGGCTAAATTTGAACTCATCTTCCTGACTGCAGGCTTGGTTCTCTAACTACTGCACCACCTAGTAAACCACACTGCTAACTGAGACTTAGGCACAATATTGTCATGAGCATGGGTGTCTAAGGAATCATTTTGGTGTAGTTGTGAGAGTATTGGAACTAAAAAAACTAGATTTTTTATTCTAGCTCCTCCAAATTTAGTGGGTGCCCTCATATAAGTCATTTTCCTCCATTGGGCCTTATTAGTTTCTTCTTCTATAAAATGAGAAGTTTTGACTAGATGATCTCTTCTATTCTATGCTTCTATGATTCAATTTCACAGTAGTGGGCAAAATAATTACTTTCCTCTTGTGAAGATTCCTTTCTAACATGTGCTTGTAAATTGTCCAACTTCTAAGAGCCTGACAATTTACCTTAGCTAATGGAGGAATCAAGCTAGGTCACACTGGGATAGGATGCATGGATTGAAACAATGCATACAGTTATTACTGCACTTGAAAGTCCCAAATCTAGTGTGGGCCCCTCCTGCAACATCGCAGGCAGTTAGTAATTATTTGTTCTTTGATTCAATGACTCCTTGGATGCACAGAGGGAAGCTGCCTGAAGATATGACAGAATTTGTTGTTGTTCCATCGTTACAGTCATGTCTGACTTTTCGTGACTCCATTTGGGGTTTTCTAGGCAAAGGTACTGGAGTGGTTTGCCATTTTGTTCTCCAGCTCATTTTACAGATGAGGAAACTGAGGGAAATGGGGTTAAGTGACTTGTCTGTAAAATATGTAATTTAATATATAAATTATATATAAAAATAATATATAATAATATATAAATTATATATAACATATAATATAAATAATTATTATATATAAATTATATGATTTTATATATAAATTATATATAATTTAAATTATATATATAAATATATACGTGTATGTAAGTATGTATGTATGTATGTATGTATGTATATATGTATATATCTACTCAAGCAAAACATAGCAACATATTGGCCATATCTGAAAATGTCAGTATCATTGGCAGATTAGTCTTTCCCGCGACTATATAGTCTTTGCAGCAAAATTCTCCAAGGTTGAAGTGAGGAGTAGAAAAGTGACACAGGCCCCAGGTTTCTAGGAGAATCTAGTTCAAGCATTTTCTTTATAGACATGTGGTCATTGATTCCCAGTTAGAATCAGTCCTTCTTGTACTTCATAAGCCATCTAGACCAAGTTCTTCATTCTATGGACGAAGAAACAGGCCTTGGTTTAGTTGAAAGCCTTTCTTTCCTTCTGATTTTCTAAACACAACATTTAATCTGACTCTGAAAGTATTTTAAAATAGATGAGTGAGAAAGAAAGCACATAATGATGGGAAAAGAAACTGGGGCTGTCTTGCCTGAAGAAAAGAAAACTGGGCCTGGGTGGGGGAGAGCAATAATCATTGTTTCGCATTTGTGGAATTGTCATATGAAAGAGGGCCACCTACGCAGCACAGTGGATAAAGCACCAGCCCTGGAATCAGGAGGTCCTGAGTTCAAATCCAAACTCACTTACCAACTGTGTGATCCTGGGCAAGCTACTTAACCCTGTTTGCCTTGGTTTCCAAGGCAAATGAGTTAGAGAAGGAAACGGCAAACCACTCTCTGCCAAAAAAACCCCAAATGGTCTTGAAGAATCAGGCATGACTGAAACAACTCAGTAACAGCATACAAAGGAGGAATTGATTAGTCTTGGTCCAGTACTTACAGTTGGAACTAGTCAGTGAAAACTGCAAAAGGACAAATCTCAACCTTATATAAGAATATAGTTAATACAGAGGAAAGAGCACTGGATTTCAAATTAAAGGGTATGGGTTTGAATCCAGTTTCTACCTACTATCTATGTGACCTTGGACGAGTCACTTAACCTTTTTGAGCCTTCATTTCCTTATCCAATAAATGAGGGATTTTGAGTGCATGACCTCTCAGGTCTCTTTCAGCTCTAAATCTGTGATTATATAAGCAGAACATTCTAGAATAGAACCATCCAAAAATAGAATGAAATGCCTTACAAGACAGCAGGTTGTCATTCATTCAAGGTCATCACACAGAAGTTGGATCACCCCTGGTAGGGGATGCTGGAGAGTCGTCATTTTCACTCAGGTGTGATTTGAATTTGATGGTGACCAAGGTCTCTGCCACCATGAGGGTATCTGATTCTATGTGACTATATACATATATATTCGTGTGTGTATATAAACATTTAATGAAATATAGAAAACAGGAAAAATAGCAGCCAGCTATAATGGGACAGAAGCTCTAAGTTTTTCTTTTTGTTTTGTGTTATTTTTCCCCTACATTAAAAAAAAAGGAGCGCTTCTATTTATGGCACAAAGTTTCATCTCAAAATACATAGACTGATTTGAAATCCTGATATTTCAAGATCAAGATAAATACATTGTGTTGAGCATATGTACGTTTATTTTAGATTTTGGGCACAATCAGTATTCTAACTGCCATTGTAATGTAGTCTTATCTCAGTAATTATGCTCAGTAGTTCTAACTTTAAGCAGTTCAGTAGTGGTTAGGTTGGTGTTAAGTCATTTTTCCGTTGTGTCTGACTGTTTGTGACCCCTTTTGAGATATTCTTGGCAAAGATACAGGAGTGTTTTGCCACTTCCTTCTTGAGTTCATTTTACAGAAGTGGAACTGAGGCAAGCAGGGTTTAAGTGACTTGACTAGGGTCACACAGCTAAGTACGTGTCTGAGGCCACATTTGAATTCAAGTCTTTTTGACTCCAGGCCTGGCACTTTATTCATTGCACCACCTAGCTGGGCAGGACAATGAACAAAAAGAGTCAGTTGGCTTCTGTTCCCAGTTTCACTTATGAACCAGACCTTAAGTAATGGGGAGCAATCCTGCCCATTAGTATTGCCACCTGTATTTTAGATGGAATAGTTTCTGCCTCTGAAACCTATGCCTAGAGAGGTTTATACTTCTATTAGGACTTTCTCCAAATTCTAGACCCTACTCAGTACTCAGCATTGCTTAAGAAAATAAGACTTGTCTTATACTGCTTATATTAATAACTAGGACTTATATTTTTAAAAAGTTTTAAGCTGAAATGTGCTAGAGCCAGTTCAGGTCTTCTAGTAGGAGCGTGTCCACATAGGAAACAGGCAAAGGCTACAAATCAGAGCATGATTTCTTGTTCTGTTGATTGTCAAAACTTCAGAAAGTGATGGGGAAATGTGGGTAATTCAGATTGCACGTAAAGTATGCCAGGAATATTTTAGAGGGGTGGAGGGAGTCTGTTAAACATTTACCAACGCATTCTTGAATTTTAGGTTTACAAAGCAGATTTTCTCACAACTCAGAGGTGGTAGTACAAGTGTTAGTATTTCCATTTTATAGATGACAAAATCAAACTCAGAGATGAAAAGACTTGCCTAAGGTCACACAGTTAGTAAGCTCAGAACAATGACTCGAATGGAAGACCTAAGACCAGTGTTGTTCAAGGCCTACCATGCTTAATTCACTTAGGTGTTAAATCAACAGGCATTTTAGCAAGACCTACTATGTTCCCTGAAAGGTATAAGACACTAATGGGGATATTGAAGAAGGGTAAAGCATAATGCTTGGTCTCAAGGAGTTTATAATTCATTGAAGAAGATGAGCTTTTCATATATGAAACAAGAACAGCATAAAATAACAGCATCATAACTAGCATGGGGCCAATGGGCTTTCCCCAAGGTGTGGACGCAGTGGGGCGGGGGCATGCTTCCTCCATGCAGTGATCATGATCATTGAATCTCACTTCAGGACTTTCAGTAACATATGACACATCTTCTTCCCCAGAGTTCCATTACCATAAAACCTCTCTCCTGAGCCCTGCATCCTCTAATAATCACCCCTTATCTCAATGGAAAGATGAGCAAAGGTATAGAGAGGGGAAAAAAATAGTGTATATAAGGATCCTAAAAGAAACCAGATTTTCACTCTCTATACATCACCTCTCTATTTTCTGGTTTCATCTCACAATGCACTAGCTAAGGCAAACTTCTTTTCTATTCTTCCACATGACATTCTGGCTGATGCCTATGACCTACTTCATGAATCATTCCTCCTATCTAGAATCCCTTTCATTTTCATCCTTTAAAGTGTTCTTTAACTTTTCTCTGATTCATCTTACTTGGTTCTAGTCATGCAATTACCCAGAATTCCCCTTGCAAGCATAAATAATTTCCACTGGGTATGTGGAGTTTCATATATCAACGTATAATCATTGTCTCACAGATGTAGGTGGACTTTCTCTCCACTAGTGCAGCTTGAAACCCATATGTCTTTCCATTTTATGGGATGCTGGTTCAAGTCTTTCTAGAAATTCTCCATAGTTTCTAAGTGCAAGGGGTACTTTCCTCAGGATCTTTTAATATTTCATAGATACCAGGGTACCCTTATTTTCATTGCATGATAACTCTCGGCCTTTTCCTTTAAAAATTAATTTATGAATCAAACAATAATTTCTATAGCATAATATAATTAAAATATGGTCACACATGAAACTGCAATTAATTATTCACAACTTTCTATTTCTTTTAAAAATATTATAAAATTAGCACCTGAATTTCTTTTTTCCCCCTTTTTTCTTCCCCCCCACTAAAGATGGATACCATTACACACATACACACACACATTTTATTTGTCAGTTTTTTTTTCTCTGAATGCAGATAGTATTTTTCTTATGTCCTTTACTTATAGCATATGACAGCTGGGTGGCACATTAGATAAAGCACAGAGCCTAGAGTTCAGAGGATCTGAGTTCAAATGTTGCCCCAGACACTTACTAGCTGTGTCATCCTGGACAAGCCACTTAATCTCTGACTGCCTCAGCTCCCTCATTTGTAAAAAGGGGGTAATAATGGCATCTACCTTCTAGAGTTTTCATGAGGATTAAAATGGAGATCATTGTGAAATGTTTTGTCATCCTTAGCGCTACATACAACTAGCCTTGATGGTGACAATGATTGCATCATGTGTGTTTACATGGTTCTGTTATTCGTATTTTAATGCTTGATATCTCTTTTCCCAGAAAGATGTAAAATCTCTGGGAGCAGACTGTGCCTCTAGCCACTTGTTAACCCCCCACAGTTCCTATAAGTGCATGCTATTCACAGAAGACATTTGACAAATGTTATTGACTGATTGACTAATTCAGAAAGATATGATGAGGATAATTAATGTAATGAAATGTCAAATTAGGATGTTCTCTACACAATGTTCTCAGGCTTTGGTGAAAGGTGCACTGTTTTGAAGACAGAATTATGTTTCCATTAGCAATAATTATAATAATATTGGGTGATTCTGAGCTCTGGGGATCTGCGTTTTTTAGATTTTGGTTTTATTTTCTTTGTCATTTTTCATGACTAAAAAAGCTCACTAGTTTTTTTAAACTATATTAAAAATAACTAGAACTAGTCCTTTATGTTATAAAATTACATTGGAGCTGTTGTCATGGTGTGAATTTACCAAGGAAGTAATTTCTGTTAGATATTTCAGGGATGAGTGAGAGGGTGCACTGAAGAACAAAATATGCTTTATTATGTGCATCATACATATCTGAAATGTAGGTGAGAATTTGAAAGTGTAATAAGGTCTCTACAAATCCTGTGGAAAATAGGGTAATGTTTTAGCAGTGAGCAATTACAATCAGAAAGGCCCTTTATTCCAATCCAATCATCTAATACTGACATATGCCAGCTTCCCTCAAAGTTAATCGAAATGGAGAATACTGATCAGAACATGAATAACTAATTGCTGTGAGAAAAAAAATTGAAAATTATCTTGGGAGCAATTTAAAATAATCAGAATCTTCAAAGATGACAAAATGGAAACCATAAGGCAGAATGCAAGAAACTTAATTTTTTATACTGCCCTCTAGTCACTTTCCAAATAGATTTAGAAAGTATTTTAAATGCCTCTGTGTGTGTGTGTGTGTGTGAGAGAGAGAGAGAGAGAAAGAGACAGAGACAGAGACAGAGACAGAAAGACAGAGATAGACAGAGACAGAGACAGAAAGACAGAGACAGACAGAGAGGGAGAGAGAGAGAAGGAGAGACAGAAAGTCAGAGACAGACAGACAGAGAGGGAGAGAGCGAGAGGAGAGACAGAGAGACAGAGACAAACAGAGAGGGAGAGAACGAGAGAAGGAGAGACAGAGAGACAGCGAGAGAGAGACAGGGAGAGACAGAGACACAGAGACAGAGACAGAGAGAGGGAGGGAGAGAGAGAGAAGGAGACAGACAGACAGAGAGGGAGAGAGAAAAGGAGAGACAGACAGAGACAGACAGACAGAGAGAGAGGGAGAGAGCGAGAGGAGAGACAGAGAGACAGAGACAGAGAGAGAGGAAAGGAGAGAGAGAGAGAGAGAGAGAGAGAGAGAGAGAGAGAGAACAAGAAGAAAAAGAAGAGGAAGAGGAGGAAAATAAAGGAAGGAAGAAAAAAAGGAGGAAGGAGGGACAGAGGAGAAGGGAGAGAGGATATCCAGGAGGAGTTGGTCAACCAAAGACTGTGATGCAGAACTGGTGCTTATGAGAGAAACAGAAACTAGATAGCTAAATTTGGGAGTTGATTGTATACAGATGATAACTGAACCAACTGTAAACTGAAGAGATTATAAAGAGATGGTGTCAACACAAAGGGAAGAGGACCCAAGACAAAGCCTTGGAGAAGATGGAGGCAACAAAAGAGACAGAGAAGGAATAGTCATACATGGAGGAGAGGAATCGTGAGAGGAAGATGTTTCAGTAACCCAGGCAGCTTGGAGTGTCTTGGGGGTGGGGGGAATGGTTGACAATATTAAAAGCTTCAAAGAGATAAAATAGAATAAATACTAAAAGAAGGATATTGAATTTGATATCCAAGAGATATACGGCAAGTCAAGAGAGAAATTTTGGTTAAGTAGTAGAAAAAGGAGGAAAAAAAAGTTGCGAATAATTGAGAAGTGAGTAATTAAAGACAATAGACATAGACTACTGTGTTGAGGAGTCTGGTTGTGAAAGGGGAAAATGATATATAGGACAATAGCCTGAGGAGAAGAGAGGGGCAGGGGTGAATGAATGATGAATAAAATATCCTATAAGGGGAAATGAAAGTTCTTTAAGGATGGGGGTAACCTGTGCATATTTCTAGGAGAGATTGTTGGAGAAAATGGATGGAGGGAGTGAGGGAAAGGAAGGGGGGAAGAGAAAGGAGAAGAGAGAATTGAGGGAGAAAGGTCCTGGAGAAGACAGAAAGATATTGGATCAAGGATAAAGGCAGAGTTGACTTTGATAAGGACAAAAGGACCACCTCTCAAAGACTGGAGCAAAGAGTAGACAGGAAGCCTAGCCACAGTGGGAAGACCTGGTTCTGGAGTCAGAGGAGCTTCAAATGTTCTACCTCTGACTTGCTACCTGTGGACTTTGAGCAAGTCATTTATTCTTCTTGGATCCCACTTTCTTCACCAGTAGATTGAAGGCATTAGGTTAGATTACTGCTAAGATCCTTTCTAACTATACTCTTATGATCCTGTGTTCACTCTGGACCCATTTGTATATACCCATTAACATATACTTCTTTAATACAGTGTGGTTTTAGGATATAAAGTCAATTGAAGCGCTTTTTATTTTTAAATGGTACTGTGTGGTAGAATGATGGATTGATGAAAATTTACCTGATTTGTTTTATTTTGATTTTTAGAAACAAGTTATATCCATACTTTTCTTTATGGCTGAATTTCATGAGCAATCATATATAGTACTAGTATTCATTATGAAATGTTTTCTGCCATCAAGATAACAGTGTTAACCATGCCATATATTGTCATGTTTTTAAGTCTTTTGCTGTTCACAAGCACCAGACGTCATCTTTTAAAATGACACTCAATTTTAGTCTTCCTGTCAAACTGTGCTCTGTAAAATCTAAAGTTTTTTTTCTTCGAGAAAATAGAATATCAAAACAGCTATCATTCAGGAATTTTCACATTTTAAATTCCCATGATGGGTCATACAAATAACTTTCCTTTAATAAAAAATGCTTTTTTGAGAAACCAGCACAGGATTTGACATTTAAACATAAGGGCTTTGCAAAAGTCTGGAGCAGATTACAGACAGGTGGGACCTTGGAGCAGCATGGTTATAAGCACCTGTCCATTCAGACCTTTTTCTGCCAGTGATACCAGGGATCCTCCTGGAAAATAGAAAGCCTGTGCATATGAGGATTAACTTTCCAGGCAGGACCAGGTGGAAGAGGAGATACCACTGGGTAGATATTCTCCAAAGCAGGTCATTCCGTTTTTGGATAACTTTAGGTATTAGGAAATTCATCCCCATATTGAGCCCAAATCTGCCTCCATATTATTCCAACACATTGTCCTCCTAGATCAGGTTGGGACCCTGTGGCCTCGAGGACACATGTGGCCTTCTAGATCCTTTGGTCCACAACCTTTTGATTGAGTACAAGTTTTACAGAACAAATCTTTTTATTAAGGGGATTTGTTCCATGAAGTTTGGATTCCATCAAAGGGCTGCACTTGAAGCCAAGAAGAACAAGTCTAATCTTTCTTTTACATGACAGCTGTCTGAAGATAGCTATCATGAGCCACCTGAGTTTTCTCTCCTTCAGGCTGAATATATTTAGTTCCTTGAATGGCAGGATCTCCTATCCTCTCACCAACCTGGTGGCCTTCCTTTTAGACAGTTTTTCCCTATGTGCTACAAAGCACTCTCCTCTCTATTTCTACTACTTCTCTTCTGTGACAGTCACTCATTACTATTTTAATTCTCCTTCTGAGCTTTCAAACAGGTCTTCTAGTCAAATTATCTTTCTTATGTATTGTAATAGGAACTTGAAGACCTTCCCTGCTTTGAAGATATGGTCTGCCCCTTGATAAGCTGAGTGCAATCATATGGAGCCTGTAGTTGTAGAAGTTTGCTGAAAGATGGAGCAGAACCCACAGAAAACTGGGAGGCAGAGCAGCCAGAGATTGGAGGGAGGAGAGGGCACACCCAAGGGAGACAGTTAGACTTCTGAGTGAATGTTGATTTGTGGGAATGCTAAAGGATGCTGTGGCTTTCTTTGCTGTAATGGCTCATTAATTTCTTTGCTATTATGATGGAATTGGCTTATTGCTTTTGGAATTTTGCTTTCTGGTGCGTGAATAAATGTTTTACTTCTGTCTTATTTATGGAGAGTCTGTTATATTTTGCTATTGAGCAGTATGCAGGCATATTTATAGTGACTGTTGGCATTGTGAATGTTGTATTGGTGCTACACATATAGAACCAGGAAGATCCCAGAGTTGAAAGAATTCTCAAAGGAAATCTAGTTGGTGTGAGCTGATATCTAGTTGTATCCTCCCTAGCAAATGGTCAGCCATCCTCTGCTGGAAGATGCCTAGTTGTTCATAGTTGGGAAGCCCACTGCCTCCTGAGGTTCATTCTGCTTCTGAATTGCTCTGGAAATTTTTTCTTTACATGAAGCCAAAATCTGTGTCTACCTTAAGAACGCTTCAAATACTTGAAGAAAACTCTAATGTTCCCTCAATAAGTCTGTAGGATATATTCTCTTGTGTTGACATTTTTAAACTAAAATATAAGTAATAGCATATTTGTGTGAGAAATGCAGAGAAAAATAACCTAGAGGAGAAATTCGGACAGTTCTGAGAGCCCCAAAGAGAAGAGCAAGCCTTCCAATAAAAGACACAAAGTAGGTACTTTATTTCGTTTTTAGTTTTTTTTTGTTTAATAAAATGCTTGTTGTTTGTTGACTTGAAAAGAAACATAGTCAACTATCACTTATTAAGCACCTACTGTGTGCTAAGCACTGGGGATATAAATAAAGGCAAAGCATAGTCTGTGATCAAGAGCCCACAGTCTAATGGAGAAGAAATTTCTGTGAGCGCATGAGAGAAAGCTGCTAAACCATCAACACAGTAAATATTGATAGAAACAAGCTACGTAAAAGCTCTTGGTGGGGCGAGGGGAATCCTCCATAAATTGTTTTTTGGTTTTGTTTTTAATTTAATTAATTTTTCCCTAATGACTTGTATATTTACTTTTAGTTTACAAGATTCAATTCCAGAGTCCCTTGAGTTTCAATTTTTCTCCCTTCCCTTCCCCCCTCCCCCCCACACCATGATGACATGCAATCAAGTATAGGATCTGCAAATACTTTCACATTGAACATTAATCTGGTTGTATAGAAGGGTTGTAACCAATGGAGTGAACAGTGGGAAAAAGGAAACAGAACGAAACACGGAAAAGAGCACTAGCATGTATTGCTTCAGTCTCCATTTAAACTCTTCTTTCTAGATCTTTCTCTGAATGTAGGTTTCTCCTTCCATCTGGAGACTTGCAGAGTTGTCTTATATCTGTGCGTTGCTGAGTCCAGTTTATCAAAGTTGGTCGTCACACATATGATGTGTCTGTGATTGTGCCTCCATAGCTTTTTAAGAGTGTAACAGGATCCTGAGATAAAAAAGTTTGAGAATCACTAGTTTAATGGAATAAGGTGGCCACTCAAGGAAACAAGTCTGGTAGAGAAAAGCTGCAAGATTTCCTTCAGCTTCTTTATTGCTGGACCTTTCTCTGGTGCCATACCTTCCTAGTCTTCTTGAGGACAGGGGAAAGTTGGAGGTGTCAAAATCTACATTCTTCCTTAACTGTCTCTGCACACAGGGCTGACACTGCTCTGGCATCCTTGAGAGACAGATTTATGTAATAGATAGAATGTTGAACTTGAATCAGGAAAACCTATGATCTGACCCATGTCCCTCCAAAGCAGACTTCAATTTTTTTCCTTGAGGGAAGCAAGAGAAGGACTGTGAATGGGTGCTTGCTCCTTCCTTCTTCTTTCTCTAAGAGGGATGTTGGGCTAAATTGTATTCATCTTTCCCCTTAAATATTACTGATCTAGGTATATAGTCTGTAAGGTTTCCAAACAAAAAACACTCCCCTTGTAGTTCTTTGGGAAGAGGGTAGCCCTGTAACTTACATTTGCCAGGTTTCCACCAAATATGAGTTATCTAAAAGACTGTAACTAATAGCAGACAGTGAAGAAATCCATTTATTCATGAAAAACAGCAAACAGAATTTACAGAAGTTCTACAAATTAGATTGTAGCAGAAAATATACAAGAATGAATAAGCTCTTAGCCAGGAGCAAAATAAAATATCAGTTCACACCAAAAGAAAGGCCACGACCTTACACAAAGGGAAAATCTTTGAAATTTCTAGGCAAGCAAGTTGAAAATCAGGGACATATCACATGCTTATATGCCTAACACTTCCAAAGTCTTTTCATACATCTTTCTCGAAGAGTATGTAGAACCACAGGTCTCTCTCCTCCAAGAAGTTTTGGTACCAACTCCACCCCTTACATACATTCTCATTATTAATCTGGCACTTAGCATTATGTCCACCAGTACTGAATCAGTCTTCTTCCATTTACATAGTATACAAAACACTTGAGGCTTAATTGGAAACTCAGGTTAGATTCATAAATTTTATATTATAGTGAAATATTATAGTAAAAAATCTAGTATTCTTAGGACAAGCAACTTCAAAATTCTCCAAAATTAAAAAAAAGATTCTGACACACACTTTCCCCCCCTTATTCCAAAGCACCATTGTATTTCATGGGAAGATAGATGGTAGATAGATCAATTGACAGATAGATACATATCTATCTATCTATCTATCTTTCTATCGATATTAGATATGTATGTATGTGTATATATATGTATGTATATATATTCACATGATGTGTGTGTGTATGTGTGGAGAGACAGAGAGAAATAGAGAGAGAATTGTCTAATTTCATGGACACTTCTAAAATTCTTTGTAAACAGAAAAAACTAAATGTCTTTTTTGCCAGTTTTGATTTATAATAAGTCATAGCAAATATTAAATTTATAGGCAAACTCTAGCCATTCAGAGTTTCAGTTGTTTACCTTGGCAGAATTCCCTTTGCTGGATTAGTGGTGCCTGCACCAGCAGAGAATCATTTCTCCTACCTTCCTGAAATGACTGGTGGAAAGTGAGAATTGCTCTCTTGCAGTTGCTGGAGCCTGAATAAACTTCCTGCTGTGGAGGTTTGCATGTCCTCTGTGGGGAAGAAAACATGTAACAGGAAGAAAAGGGATACAGAAAGGAATGGGAAAAGATAAAGCGCAGCAGAAAGGGTGGTGGTGGGGATTCAAGAGGAATGAAAATCAATGCACAAAGAGAAATGAGAATGAGGAGGATGAGCATTGGAAATCAATCCAGAGGTGGGGGGAGGATGTAGAAGGACTCACAGGAGAAAGAATTAAAGCCTACAAAAATCAAAATCCATAAAATGAGACAAAGGTAGAGATTGCTAAGAGCAAGTGTCAGGATAAGGGTTAAAAATGAAGGTGACCTACCTGTAATAAAACATTCTTTACCATTTAATGCAGAAGAAATGTGGCGTAGGAGAGATAGCAGTTGAGAAGGCCCAAAGCTGGTTTAATTCCTGCTTCTCACAGTAATGTAATATTTGAGCCTGAGCAAATCACAGAAACTTTTTACATTCCTTTCCCTTATCTGTAAAGCAGAATAATAATACAGAAGAGCAAAATAAAAAACCCAAACAAACAAAAAATAGACAGCTAGGTGATGCAGTGAATACAGCACTGGCCCCGGAGTTAGGAAGACCTGAGTTCAAATCCAGCCTCCGACACTTAACATTTACTAGCCATGTGACCTTGGGCAAGTCACTTAATCCCAACTGTCCTGCTTCCCCCTCCAAAAAGCAAAAAAAAAACCAACCCCAAAACCCAAAAAAACAAAAAGCTAGAACAACAATACAGAACAAGTCTAAGAAACCACTGGCTAGAACAACTAACAAAAAGTGATCATAAAAACAATGTGCAGAT
This sequence comes from Pseudocheirus occidentalis, assembly GCA_028646575.1. Taxonomy (NCBI): domain Eukaryota; kingdom Metazoa; phylum Chordata; class Mammalia; order Diprotodontia; family Pseudocheiridae; genus Pseudocheirus; species Pseudocheirus occidentalis. The sequence continues at coordinate 208,153,156 of CM053594.1, forward strand.
AGCGGTGGCTAGATGGCACAGTGAATAGAGGACCAGCCCTGATGTCAGGAGGACCTGAGTTCAAATCTAGCATCAGACACTTGACACGCTGGCCATGTGACTTTGGGCAAGTCACTTAACCCAATTGCCGTCCAAAAAGCAAAAAACAAAAACAACAACAACAAAAACCCAGTACAGATTGATGAGTTATCTGTTTGATACAATAAATATTTCAAGGACCCATGGTTTCATTGGTGCAGATATTCCTTCCAGGTCACAACTCTTCCCTGTTTGGTCTTCATGAGTTACCATGACCAAAATTATTCATTGTCTGATAGCCAAGCCTCTGGTAATGGACCTCTCTTTACTGTGTGGTCATTTCTAGGATCAGAGATCTAGAGCTAAGGGTTTTATAGTAAAAAACCTAGTATTCCTAGGACAAGGAACTTCAAAGTTTTCCAAAATTAAAAAAAAAAAGATTCTCACACACACTTTTCCCCTCTTATTCCAAAGCACCATTGTGTTTTATGGGAAGATAGATGGTAGATAGATCAATTGACAGAGATAGATAGATAGATAGATAGATAGATAGATACATACATACATACATACATACATACATACATACATACATACACGTATATATATATGTGTGTTTTCTAGAGCTTTTCTAGATTAATTACCTTATTTTGGTAGATGATAATGGGACTGAAGGAAATAAAGGAACATGCTCTAAAACACACAGGCCATATGTGACATAGCTGAGATTTGAACTCAGATTCTGTGTCTTGAAGTTCAGGGTGCTAGCCATTGTACTACAGTAGTCCTTAGATGACAGACACACTCTGTCACTGGCTTTGAATCTGAAGCCTTTCTACCTTGGTATGACCTGCCAACGCTCATACCTTTTTAAAGGTTTTGTCTTTGAGAACCCAGGGCCACCCCAACTTGACTGTGAAACTTTGGGAGAGTTCTCTCCCAGCCTTTTGTCATCTTTCATGTTACCATTTTTTTTCCCCCAAAGGATTTCCCAGATGTTATTTCCCCAGAGCACAATTTTGAGGCAGGTTTCAAGGCAAAAACACTAAATGACACCTCATTAATGGGGTGGAGAATTTGGAGTGCAGAAAAGCTACAGGCTCGCTCAAATGAACACAAGCAATGCATTAATATCAAAGGATAACTATACTGAATGAAAATGACTATTGAATAATAAATGTTCCAGGTGGGAACATGAAGAAACAAAGGCACCTCACTCCCCTACCCAAGGTGAAAGATGGAACCTGAACTTAGCAGACAAGCCTCATTTTAGGTAATCGATATCCTGTAAAGTTGTATCTAAGTCAAATTTTTGCTATATGAATCACTTTGAATGATCAAAGGAGCCTCCTATTTGAAGGATCATAGGTTTAGAGTTGGAAGCAACCTCACATTAGATCCAACCACAGATGAGGAAAAGGGTATATGGGGGTGTTCAGGGTGCACTAGCACTTCTGGTGCAAAGGTTTGCTGAGCCCTTTTCAGGGTTGCTTATCCACCTTTTGTGTTCACCTTCAAATAACTCTCATCTGTGGCTTCAAGAAGCTGTAGTATGCACAGCAGCCACACCCTGGTAAAACTATCTGGGCAGATGGGTTAAACCATGTCAGGGTAACTGACAGGCCTCAAACCTCTTAGTGAGTTAGGGGCATGGATGTCTGCCCCAAGCATGTGAAGACTTCGCCTGGTGGAATGCACAGATGAGAACAAGTTGTTCCAACAGATGGCCATGAAAACAGCTTAAGCAGGTGCTGTAGAATGCTTGGGGCTTGGTCAGACATCAAAGATGCCAAGGCCATCTACTACATCCCAGGCTACCTCGAATAGTCATGACTTTTGTCTTGCCACCGGACTTCAAAGACTCAGCAAGAGAGAGTGAGGCTGGCAACTTTGCACAGCTCTGCCTCACTTAAATCCAAAAGATATCACCCTGTGATGTCATTGATCTTCTAGAAAACAAAGCATGAGCAAGAGAACCAGAGATGGGGAAAGATGAGGCCCCCTGAAGAGAACTGACTTGCTCAAGGTCATACAAATCATAAGTAGCAGGCTCACTGATGATGGATCATCAGTGGTATCCACTAGCTTTTTCAGCACTCTAGAATATCATTCATACCTCCTGCCTTGGACTTTTAAAGGTAGCTGGGTTATCTTTTATTAGAGATCAATCTCTTTGACAGAGAAAAGTAGAAGCAAAATAAGACCTGGGTATATGTGTGTTTGTTATGTTAGTATCATTTCATCTACCCCCAAGCAAGATCCCTTCTTGGTTCCTCTTCCCTTATCCATTATATCTGGAATAACCCTTTTTACCATCTATTGCCTGCCCCGGTTCATTCAGTTGACACTCTCCTCTTTTTTTTTTTTTTTTTTTTTTTTTTTTTTTTTGGAGAGGGGAAAGTAGAACAATTTGAGTTAAGTGACTTGCCCAAGGTCAAATGGCTAGTTTTGTGTTAAGTGTCTGAGAATGGATTTGAACTCAGGTCCTCCTGACTCCAGGGCCGGTGCTCTACTCACTGCACCACCTAGCGGCCCCTCTCATCTCTATTCTTAGAGGATAGTGCCACATTTTTGTATTCATCTTATGTTATCTGCCCTTGTGTCTATGTTCTGTTCCTGCCTTTTTGAAGTCTACATTGGATAATGAGTCTGTGTGCATTTTTACTCTCTTTTGTTGTTGTTCAGTTGTGTCCAACTCTTGGTGACCACATTTGGTGTTTTCTTGGCAGAGATACTGGGATGGTTTGTCATTTCCTTTCTCCAGCTCATTTTACAAATGAGGAAACTGAGACAAACAGGGCTAAGTGACTTGTCCAGGATCACAAACTAGTAAACTTCTGAGGCCAGATTTGAACTCAGGAATATGAATCTCCCTGACTTTAGGCCTAGTACTCCATTTACTACACTGCCTTGCTGTTTCTTTAATTAAAATTAAATAAAAATTAAAATAAAAAAGTCCAAATCCTTCAGTCATCTAAAATCCTTTTTTTCTCCTCTTCACAGTTGTTTCTTTTTGTTTCTTCAGACTTTCTTTTGTACTATATATAGTCTCTGTTCTTACTCTTCCGACCCCTACTTTTACCAGTAGGTTGGGTTCCCAAGGTAAGACTACTAAGCTCCTCAAGCCTCTAAAGGCAGCCCTGAGGAGTTGGGAATTGTCTTTCCAATGCAGTAGCTTGTGAGTCCCAATCACTGTGTTTCCCCACAGTTATCCATTAGTCAGTTATCAATTGATATCAGTCAGCCAAACTTAATAATTAGAAAATCATATTTTATAGTGGATGCCTAGCTGATATATTTTTTCTTTGTTATCCTTTTCAAAAAAATGTAACTCACTCTTCTACTAGTTCATACACAGTCCACAGAAAGATAGGTTTGAACTTAGAAAGCACATTAGGTAAAGAAGTCACTAAAATCTTTTGCTAGAGTACTCAATATGTTCTCCTCACATAGATGTGGCTATTTTTTCTGTGCTCCCTATAGAGCCTTACATCTGCCTATGCTTGGTTCCTAATTTAGCCTTTACTGTCCAAGGGACTGATAGAATGCTAATTTTAGAAAAGCCCAAATCTTCCAATCATCAAAGGTCACAAGATCCTCCAATGGTCAATCAACATCTAAAATTGAGTTATTTAGATGTGGTTTTACCTGGTTAAAGTCTCAGAGAATAGCTCTTATCATTAGTCTATGAATGTGGGATAATTGATTGACCAACTCACTGACCCCACCCCTTTAACTCCTTATACATTCTTGTACATAAACAAGGAGTTTCCCTTGTCTCTGAGGTGATTTACACTGTAGAGTTTTAGTCTATGGGATCCTACATATCCTTTTTCTTGACATTTTGAAATCCTGTCTTAAAACCTAAAGTGCTTATTAGAATATTCCCAGTTTTCTACCCCTTTCATGAAATCAAAGAAAGTATTGTTTTTGGTAAAACAAGCAATGTTTCTCTAAAGTAAATGACCATCACTTTTGTATTTACTTATTTTTACAAATCTTCATCTTCCTATACATTTTTTCTTAAAATGAACATGCACATATATGCACTAGTTTACTAGTTTATAAATAGGACCCATTGTTAAAAATAGGACACAGCCTAGTGTCTTATACATAAATAGGTGCTCAGTAAATTTTTGTTCATGAATGCATTAATATATTTCTGTATAAAGTAGCATGTTCATATTTTGAGATTTATTTGCCATTTTGGAACTTTTTTTTTCTTTGCCATTTTGATCAAGACCTTTCAAGGAAGTGAATGAGTTGAGCACAGAGGAACTAACCTTCCAGTGAAGATCAGATGGAAAAAAGAGCTAACACTAGGTGCCACCACATATTTAAGACCCTTTTATTCTGAGAATGTGTCTCTCTAAAGACCTAGTATTACAAATCAGAAGCCTGACTTGTACTGTCTTCCCTGTACCATCTTATTCCATTCCCTGCTTTTCCTGACAGGGTTACTTACCTCTGACTTCCTGTGCTAACAACCTCCTGTGTTTTTGAAATAGGCATGGCAATCTGACTGATTTCCTAGGTTCCTGAGTTCATTTCCTGTTTAATTTACCCTGGATCAATTCAATTCAGTTCCACAAAAAAGCTTTAATTGACTTCTAATTCATCATCAGTCTTTGGAAGCAGTGATTGATTTTTGTGTTGATCACAGTTCTTAGGCATTTCACTGTTGTTTTTCTTTATAATATGGTAGTCATTGTATAAATTGTTCTCCCAGTCCTATTCACTTGACTCTGAAAGTAAATAAGATTCATCACTTCACACAAATCTTCCTTCTTTTTCTGTGAAACCACCTCTTTCCCCATTGTTTCTAGTACAATAATATGCCATTATCTTTATGTACCATAATTTGTTCAGATTTTCTTCAAGTATTTCCTGTTTGCTGTTGAAAGAAAAAAAAGTGCTGCTACAATATTGTTGCACCTCTAGGTCCTTTTCACTTATCTTTTATCTCTTTGGAGTATAAGCCTAGGAGTAACATTACTGGGAACAGTTTAAATTTTGTTGTTGTTGTTGTTGTTGTTGTTGCTTTTTTTGGAGGGCAAATTGTGGTTAAGTGACCTGCCCAAAGTCACACAGCTAGTAAGTGTGTCAAGTGTCTGAGGCTGGATTTGAACTCAGGGCGTCCCGACTCCAGGGCCGGTGCTCTATTCTCTGCACCACCTAACCACCCCTACAGGTTAAATTTTTGAGAGTTGCTGTCTCTTATTAATTATTTTAGGAGTTGTAGGCTAACATTGTTAGAAAGTAAAATGGAGTCCATTTTGTATGTTGGATGTTAATGGCCAGTGGACATGTGATATAGTAAATCTGATACATAGGGTCCAACTTTAAGAATAGATTTCTTGAAAATCAGTGATAATCAAATACTGTTTTGTAGCTTCAGTAGGGAGGCAGGGATAGTATAGAGGGGTTGGAGAGCAGGATAGGATTGCTAAAGTGATTCCAGGCTTCTCTCAGCACCAAACAGCATATTGCCAGCCTATCTTTTCTTCCTCAAATAATGTCTATTTATTTGAGCAGAATTTGAGCAAAAGTATTTCTTGAATAACTAATACTAGCATTGCACTTTAAGAAGTGGTCTCAGGGAAGTGGTCCCAGCTTATCTGCCATTGGTGGTAGTTGTGATGGCTGAGACTAGGAGATATTTTGTTTCTTGAGCCAGGACAACTACTAAGGTGGATGATTATGGGTTTGCTTTACAGCATAAAAACGGAATCTTCTGCTCTGACAAATAGCATCTAACATTCAAAAGAGGACTAAGTATTTCACCTGATTAGATCCCAAAGTATTCATCAAATGCAGAATGTGTCTCTAAGTGCATTATTTCTCTCAGTACATTATTTCAGAAGAAGAGTGAATGGAAGACAATTACCACGGGGATATTTTTTTCTAAACCAATACTCACTTCCACTCTTGTCCCCTATTTCTAACTTCCTGACTTCCTCCTCAACCTGTTCCCCAAAAGTCAATAACTTGAAAGATAGGTATTTTCCTTTAGATCATAAAATGCAAGAATTTGAAAGATCTTAAAGATCAGCTAATACAGTGTCAACCAGAATGATATTGCTGACTGATCAGGTAGACTAGTGGTCTCCAATTTTGTTGCTTGCACACTCTTGTCAATGAAGCATTTTTTTGAGCATCCTCAATATATGTGTACATATATATATATATACATATATATATATAAATTATAAGCATGTGCTATGATACCATTATGTACATTCCAAAATTTACAGAAAAGACATTAAAAAGGATGGCAAAAATGAAAAATATTTAAAATCTTTTATTTATTAGAAGTATAAACCCTTTTTGCTTTCACTAAACTATTATTAGTAATGTTTTTAATGAAAACAATGTAATTAAATATGCTTTATTATTTAAAAGATCTCTATTTTATGGGGGTATGGCAGACATATTAATAATTGTAAGTGATTAATTATTAAGTTAATTTGGACAATATTGTAACCGTGCGTGTGAATTTTTTTTTAATCAAAAGACACACAATAGGGGCAGCTAGGTGGCACAGTGACTAGAGCACCAGCCCTGGAGTCAGGGGGTCTGAGTTCAAATTTGACTTCAGACACTTGATACTTAATGGCTGTGTCATATTGAGCAAGTCACTTAACCCTGATTGCTTTGCCTCCCTCCTCCAAAAAAATAGAAAAAAAAGGTACACAATATATGTCTTTCTTTGGGCTTAGATGTTCACCATATGCAATGCAAAAACAATAAGCAAAATGAATTGCATCTAATTTCAGCTCAACAGAAAGTGTTCAGTATAAAGCCATTTGTCTTTATTTACAAAGTTCTGATGCTTATCTTACCTTGAATTCCTATTCACATTTAGATATCTGAAGTGTATTTTTATGAGCCTGATGAATAACAAGGAAGCTTATTAAGCTAGACTGTGGAGTTCAAGAAGGAGAGCTATGCATACAAACTAGGAAAGTTGATTACAGCAGCAGAGGGTCTAGGTTACAAAGGAATTTTAAGTGCCAAATAGAATTTATATTTGATTCTAGAATTGCTGGAGCTTGTTGAATATGTAGGCAGCTAGGTGGAGTAGCGAATAGAGTGCCTGACCTGGAGTCAGGAAGACTCATCTTCCTGAGTTCAAATCTGGCCTCAGACTCTTACTAGCTGTGTGACCCTGGGAAAGTAACTTAACCCTGTTTGCCTCAGTTTCCTCATCTGTAAAATGAGCTGGAGAAGGCAATGGCAAACCACTCTTGTGTCTTTGCCATGAAAACCTCAACATGGGGTCACAAACTAAAATGACTGAACAACAACAAGAAAAGAAATTGAATATGAGGAGGCAAGGTCACATGCTAAGACCAGCTTTCAGAAAATGGCTGTCAGTTAATGTGCAGTATAGATTTGAGTGGCAGACTGGAAACAGAGAAACCAATTAGTAGGCCATTGAGGTAGCCACAGAGTGAGACAGGGCTTAACATGGAGATATGCTAAGAGATAAGGTTTTTGCAAATAGCACTTGTGTAGCTGCTGCTGGGGATGGTCCCAGTTAGTGCTCAAATGTCTTAAAGGGTTGAAACCCACCTGAGGGGAACCGAGGAGACTGAGAGTTTACATAGTACAGTGAAGGGTAAAGTAGGGATAAGGAGTGAAGGTTAGGTATGGTTGGGTTAGAGACAAGCTATATCTTTGGCTATTAAGAGAAAGGTAGAATGTGACCAATATTTTCACCTTCTGGCTAATCACATACTCTTTGACGTCATTCTATGCCCCCTCTCCCAGAAGTTAATCTCTATTTTGGAGACTCTTGAGATAGAAAACTAAAGTATGTGTGGAAGATTTCTCAGTCCTCAGAAGCCTCTACTCAAGGACTCTATGCATCTTGGGGATTTAGTGTTAGAGACAAGGTTCAGAGAAAAGGAGGAAACCAGATCAGAAAAAGAATAGAACACAGAGAGAGAGGGAGTCCATTTTTAACAGCGTACATAGGCTTTAAGAAGTGAGAATCTTAATGTAGTAGTATAGGTTTCTGCAAACCTATAAAAATTTGCCAAGGGCTGATTTTTATAGAGTGACACTTGGAGGATGTTGAAAAAGGTAAGGTTTGACATTATCTTCTATTACACCATGCCACCTCCCAGAAACTCTGATTTCCTATTCCAGACTTTTGTCCATGACACCTCACTTTCTTGGATGTCTTTATTTCCTTGTTAAAAACATCCCTCCTCTGTATGCCCATTTTTTCACTTTTTTGCTCAAGCATCTTTCTTCTATTTTCCTTTTTTCTTTCTTCATCTTCCCCTTTTCCTTCCTCCCTCCCTCCCTCCTTTCCTCCTTTCCCTTATCTTTCTGCAAATATTCCCCTTCTGTAGCACTATACTGGGATAATAAGTGTGAATCATTTTCCTTTTAGCTGGTGCACTTTCATCTTGCATCCCTTGATTTGGCTGCCAGTTATTTTGCCTTTTAAGTTTCTTGTATTTATCCATGGCTCCTTTTATTTATTTGATGATAATAATAATAATAATAATAATAGTTAACATTTATATAGCGCTTACTATGTGCTAGATAGACACTATGCTAAGAACTTATGAATATTATCTCATTTGTGCCTTACAAACACACTGGGAGGTAGATGCTGTAATTATGTCCATTTTGCAGATGAGGAAACTGAAGCAAACAGAAGTTAAGTGACTTGCCCATGGTTACACAGCTAGTAAGTGTCTGAGGCTGGACTTGAAGTCAGAGTTTCCTGACTCCAACTCCAGCACTCTATACCTGCCACTTTGCTGCTTGTATGTATCTAGGTGTTTATGTTGCCTGCCCTGAATTTTCTCCATTAGCCGTCTAAAATATCTCTGTTTATAGAATCATAGCATTTAGAGCTTGAAGGGAAAAGACATCAAGCTTGATCTTTTCCATTTTTAAGATGAGAAAACTAGGTCTCAAAAAGGGTAAGAAATCTTGAGGTTATATGGGTAGTTAGTAGCAGAAGAAGAAAGAGATCCAAGATCTGGCATTTTTAGTATACCCTATCTGTCTCATAGTGTCTACATTAGAAGGCTACAGTCATTCAAAAGTGGTATGCCAG
>CM053594.1:208162755-208205520 GCA_028646575.1 Pseudocheirus occidentalis
TCTGAAATAAGATATAATATAGAGACTTTCCTTGTTCTGAAGATTGTATATAATATTGTGAACTGTTGAAACTGTGAACATTGTACTGAATAAAGATTTGTAATGGAATAAACAGAGTGTTCACTAATACTGTGTAATCCAAATCTTAAAAGCTCCTCACAGTAGCATTCTCTCAGAAATCTACTGCTGATTGGCTTTATAGTCTGTACCAGCACAAGGTGTTTTCTATCTCCTGGTTCCAGCCCAATATTCCAAATGTGATTTGGAGAACCACTAGTACAAAGAAGAACAAACCTTCCTTTAATTTCAAGTGTCCCTGCCCTTTCTTCACTTGTCCTTTGAGGATAGAGGAGTGGTACCCTCCACTCAATGATGATCATTCTTATGCTTGGTCATATACCTCACATCCCAGGGATTTTGAGCTCCTATACATCATCATACCAAATACCAACACCTCTTACTAACTGATTCCTCTTTCCCATCCTTCTCAACCTTCTCACCACAAAATTTCATTCAAAATTCAGCCAGTCTTTTCCACTGTGACTTCTAAAATGTCTGCAATAGGCAACAAGCTTTCCTTCATCTTAAATCTATTCCTCTCCCATTCCTTCAATCTACTGCCTCTTTCCCCTGATGACACAAGCTCTCTGGTCATTCTTTCTAGTAATGGATTCATGTTTACTCATTATTTTCAGCTCATTGTTCAAGGCAGGGCAGTTGTAATATTCTTTGCTCCCCATTGCCACCTCCAGTTTCTTCCTCTTCTTCTTTCACTCAATAACCTCTCTTCCTTTGAGGTTCATGCTATTTGTGTCTACTATCTAATCAAAATCCTGGTAGTATGTGTCTATAGATTCCCAGGTCACCCCTTCCTTCCTCAAATGAGTTCAATTACTGCCTTACCACTCATTTCCCCAACTGCTCTTCTGCCATGGGCTATTCCACCCCACTTCAGCTACATACAAAGATGGTCATACCTTTGATTTTGCCATTACTCACAAATGTAGAACCCCTCTCCATTCTAGTGATTTCCCTCTCAGTGATCTCCTTTTTATCCTGTTTGTCTTTGTCTATTTAGCTTGTTTGTTGATGTCTGTTTACTTGTTGTCTCCCCCATTAGACTGTAATCTCCTTGAGGATAGGAACTTTTACCTTTTTTGTACCCTCAGTGCTTAATACAATGCCTGGCACATAGTAGACACTTAACAAATATTTATCGAATGAATGAATTTTCCCAGCAGGATTGTCTGGTTCATTTTCTAGCTCTGTTTAGAGGAGTGTGTGGGTAGGTAGGGGTGGGGGGTGATGCCACACTTCTTCCAGCTAGTCTGCTTCCATTTCTAGCATGTTAATGGACAATAATAGCGTAATGTGTTACATTTCTCAGATGACATGTTTGCATTTTAACTACATGAAAAAAATGATTAAGGCGAACATTTCAGTCAGGTCAGTAGGGTTGATATGGATATTTGCAGTGGTCTTGGAGTATAGGTACCTACATAACTACCCTCTTACAAGTTGAAGTGTAGAATAAGAAGGGAATGGGAGAGAAGCACTAATTCATTCAGTGTGACATAACTAGTGGGTACTAGAGAGATCAATTTGAAGCACAGTAATAAAGTGATGCATTTGTATTCAAAGAAAGACACTGTACACTTCTTTAAGCTTAAAAGACAAGCCTGTAAAAAGATCTTACAAGTGTACTCAGGAGAAAAAAAAAACCTCGACTTTAATTTTACATATATTTATTGAGTGACTACTTTGTTCAAGGCACTGTTATTCTTAAATAGTCTTTCAGTCATATTGACAAATAATACATTAGTAAGACCTATAGTCTTATATGTCATAGCACAGTAAATATAAATATCAATAACATTTTGCTTGCAATAGAATAATGCTTTTTAATAAATTAAGCAAACTGATTAATAAGGTATTTGTAATGTAAATAATAATGTCCTTTTACTAGTTTTTTTTAAAATCCTACATTTGAAGTACTGATGTAGTAGCAACATGAGACTAAAGACTATAGCAATAACTCAAAAGAATGATTAGGGTGGAAATTTCAGCAAACTAGTGGGGAGTGGAATATGGTTGTATTGGTTTTGCTGCTTAATTTTTATCTTTTTTTGCCTGAAATAAAGTGCATTCAAACTTTATCTCAATTTCATGTCAGTAAAGAGCTACTGTTCTACTTCCTAAGTAGAGTATTTGACAAGGTGATTGAAGAACACTAGTTGAAAGGTACTGTGACTTACCATTTTACTTTCCCTGTCTCTGTGCTTGGATATATATGTACACACATATGTATATATGTATATATATGCATACATGTGAGTGTGGACATGTGCATACATATATCATATGCATGCATAAATTTTATACACATATACCCAATGTATATGTATATATGCAGATGGCACTTAGCACTACAGTAAAATAGTAAAAAGAATAACTGAAATTAAATTCACTTTAAACTTCAAGTGAATTTTTGACAGTGATGGATTTCCTTTTTAAAAATTTTTTCTTGATATTCCTGATGTTGGTGACAAATGGAATGACATCACAGACACCTAACAGTGAAAGATGAATAAACCTTATGATTGCAAGCTCTCTGAGGGCAGGGATTATGTCCCTCTTATTTTAGTGTTTATTTCTTGGCACAAGGTCTTTGCTTATGGGAAGCACCTAGCAAACATTTGTTGAGTGAATGAATGAAAGAGAAGGGAATAAGTCAGACAGTAGAAAAAGTAGTTGAGTTGCCATTAAAGTTGTTTAAATGCAATACATAATGTCATTTTAGAATTACGTTTGAATAAAATATTTATAAGCTGCCACTTAACTAAATCTCTGTTTGCCCACAATTCATGTTTCCCCTATCTTATTATGTTTTATTCCCTGTCCCCTATTCCCTAGAAATTTTTTCATGTATTGACACTTCGTTTTTTTCAACTTTAGTATATACAACTAACTAAATCATGATTTAGACTAAAACATTAAGAAATGACAAGAGTTCCTTTCTGACTGCACAGGATGTTCAAGCTAACTCCCAGTGCTAGCTTACTTTGATTACATACAGGCAGAATCCTAGATCCTTAAACAACCCCAATGATGAGGATTATGGAGTACTTTTTAAAAGCGTGAAGGGGAAGTCCCGGTTCTGTCCCAGACATTACAGATAGATTCTACTAACAGGACGTACTGAAAAATGATTAGGAGGTTTTTAGGACCCAGGGGAAAGCAGGCTTTCCTGTGGAAGGACAGAGACTCGGGCGCACACGCCTCCTACCAAAATCACAGCCCCGTGGAGCTGGGGCTTTCATTCACAGCTTTCTAGAGAGATCTGAGCCTGAACCTGCCAGCAAAGGGGATCTCACCCATCCAGCTCAACAGCGAGGACACCTGCAGATAAACATACCCCAAAGCAAGGTTGTGCAGCCGTGTGAAGGTATTTCATTTTCTTTTCTGTATTTGCAGCGCCTCCCAGTCCCTTTCCCTCCACCCCGTTGCAAAACCATGGCTGCGGCGTTTCAGCACTTCTGTTCGTGGACAGCTCTCATCTGCAATCCCTCTGCACTTCATTCTTTCAGTCCCCTGTCTGCCTCAGCTGTTCATCTATCTTCTCTTGGCACTTGTTCAGCCTGTGCTCCCACGGATCATCACCATCACCATCACCATCACTATCTCCATCACCATCACCATCATCATCCCCGAAACAACAATCACCACAACTATGTCATGTCATTCAGACAAAGCCCCGGATCACGGCTTGCGGAGAAAGAGCACAAGTTTTTAGGGATGGAAGGAAAGTTCAGATGAATTGCTCCTCCTAAAACAAAGAGAGAAGCCTGATTGGGAGAAAGGGAAAGTGAAGGCAAGCGAGAAAGACGGCCAGCTAGGCAAAGACAGATGGGGCACTTGCCAAAGACCAGCAGTTAGCCAGCTGCCTTTTAGCATATTTACCGACTGTTTAAGTTCAGGGTATTTAACACTGGCCTGAAGCATAGTGGCGTTGCGATTATGTATTTATGTATGTATGTATGTTAGGGCACACACACAAAAGCTCTACTGTTTCTGATTTTCCAATGAAGATTCATCAGGGAGGAGGGTGGGGGTGGCTGATGAGTCATTTTCACCCACACTCCCCTGTTTTCCTTCCTGAGCATTTACCGCAGAAACTCGGGAATTAAGTTTTGCTGATTTATTTTTTCAGATAGAGACATTAAATGCTAACTCTCAAGCCCAAATAAAAATAATGGTGATGATGACAGTTAAGTAGAGGCTTTTTTTCCCCGGGAAGTGGCCTCTGATAAAAAAGGTTTCCTCATTGTTACTTGAGCTTCATTTCTGACGTTTGAATCTTAAACCTTTGTTTGAATCAGAGATTCTTAAATATTTGCTCAAATAGTCCAAGTAGTAATGACATTCAGGAGCAGATGGCCAGGCTTTGTTCCCCACTAGTCAGTGCCTGGTTCACAATTGGGAGTAAAAGACTCTGTGTGCTTTCTCAGGAATCAGCCAATAACACCATTTTTCTATAATAGTAAAGGGTAATATACTGCAAAAAAGGAAAAGGCATTTTATGTAACTGTATCCTGTCAGACTATGTTTTCTTTTTGTCTTGCCTAAAAGTAAGTTTGATTATCATGAAAGTCTCATACTGATTTGTAGTTTAGGGTTCTAATACAAGTTCACAGGGTACATTTGCTTTAGCTACGATCATTTTTTTAAAAAGCATTAACCAACATTAACTCAAGGATTCTACTGGGTCATTTCTGTTCCAGAAACATTTGAGTGAGACTGACATGCTGAATAATATGAAGAAATACAAGCAATTAGAAATTGCAACTCTTGAGACCTTTTGGAAGAATATACTTTACATTTTGTACATTTTCACTTTTTTTTCTTTTTCATTGAAGACAAAGGCCCCTTTTACCAATTAAGTGTCTATATTTTCTATATAGTTGGCACCTTATTTAAAAATTAGAATTGTGAATTTTTTTAAAAGAGCAGTGTGAGGTACCATTTGGCTATTACTACTCAGTTTAAAACAAAGCACAGTAAAGGTCAGTTAAAACCATAGCATAATTTGTTTGGCTATGCCTAAAGTAAGTTTAATATGAAACCATTACTTCAGCATTAGAGATTAAATAATCTGAGGTCTTTTCCAGTTCTAATCCCTGTGATTTTAGAAATGTGTAGAAAACAAAAAGATGTATTATTCCCAAATAAACAGGACTTTTGAGGTTATCCAATACTTTTGGGATGAATAGGAATATCAAATTGAAAGTCATCTTTTAAAATCTAATGCTACCAAATATGTACATATACACATCATTTCATTGGTCCCTAAAATGAAGCCACTTCTAGGGTGAAGAAAACAGCTAAGAGAACTAAAGCAGAATGCTCATCACGTTAGTTATTTGGGGGCAGTAGAAAAAAAAGACATTTTCTGAAAAGGACATGAGGGAAATCATTCCATCTTCCCCAAAGTGTCCTTGGATCTGTAGTGTCTATGAAGAGTGGATAATACCTCCATATTTAAAGCCCCTGTGCAATATGAAGCAGAGAACTCAATTTATCTGCTTTCAAAGGATGATTCAGCTCTGCCAATATTTTAAACCTGCTCATAAAGAACATTCTATCTGTTTACAAGAAGATACGCAGATCAGGAAACCAGTGCCTCAAGTGCTCTTGTTTTTTTGTATTTAATAAAATTTTCTGACATTGAGGAAATTACAGAATAATACTGCTTTAGTGAGATTTGCAGGGTCACATATTACAAGGCAATCCTACCCCTGGCTAGAAATAAAAGCTCTGAGCTTATTAATTTTTATGGAATGTATGTCTCCACTTTTTTCATTCATTGTCCTGGAAATGATCCATTTCCCACACCTGTAACAGTAGAACTTTATCATAACATGAATAAAGTTTTAAAAAGTAAATGGAAAATGTCATTTCCCAGCAATAAAAAGGAGTTTATTGTGCAAATTACCAGCATCATCCCCCTTCCCTTTTTATAGCACACATCAAAGTTTAGTCATTTTAAAATAATTAAAGAAAAGTGTGGTGTAAAGAAATAATACAAAAATCTGGCTTCAATCCTGGGTCTGATAAAGGTTATGTTATTTTGGGCAGGTTATGTTACTTTATTTCTCTGCCTCAGTTTCCCTACCTATCTAGAGGCAGCTAATAGAGCACTGGGCCTGGAGTCAGGAAGACATGAATTCAAATCTGGATTCAGATACTTACTAGATGTGTGGCCATGGGCAAGTCATTTGACTTCTGTTTGCTTAGTATCCTCAACTGTAAAATGAAGCTAATAATAGCAATATTTCTCAGGGTTATTGTGAGAATGAGATAATACATAATGCCTGGTGCATGATAGGCACTATATAGCTGTTTATTCCTTTCCCCTGTCAGAAAGAAGATAATAATACTTTCCCTATCTACAAAGTGATTGGTAAGAAACACTATACCAATTGTAAAGTGCTCTCTCTCTTTGTTTCTTTTTCTCTGTCTCTCTCTGTCTCTCTCCATCTCTCTCTCTCTCCCCCTCCCTCTTTCTCTCTGTCTCTGTCTCTGTCTCTCCTCTATATATGTATGTATATATGTTTATATGTATATATGTATGTATACACACATTTTCTGTCATCATAGAATCATAAAGCTAGAAGGTCCTAGAAAGACAATTTAGTCTAGCTTCTTCCCTTGAGAAAGATGAATACATATTATATCCTGTACTATATATTATTTTTTAAAGATGTAAAAAAGGAAGATTCC
The DNA here is from genome assembly GCA_028646575.1 of Pseudocheirus occidentalis. Classification (NCBI taxonomy): domain Eukaryota; kingdom Metazoa; phylum Chordata; class Mammalia; order Diprotodontia; family Pseudocheiridae; genus Pseudocheirus; species Pseudocheirus occidentalis. Next base: position 208,169,536 of record CM053594.1, read on the forward strand.
TTAACTTCCATGAGTAACTCCTTTCAGTTCTTTACCACCTTGAATTAGGAAATTTTTCCTTATCTTCAGAGCCATTCCTAGAATGTCAAAAACACGGTGGATATCCTGGGCCTTAGACTTTGTGGATGCAATATTGCACGTAATCAGCAGAGAAGCAGCATTGGCATGGATAAAGGAGTGGTTTAACTAGCAAGGTCTAAAAGAATTTGTGGCTCTTCACAATGTAGCTAGATTTTCACCTTCACTGAGGCAAAGACCTACCTCCTTTCTTAATCCTATTGCCCAAACAATTGTTTTCTGCCTATTTTGCACCTTCCTTTCTCCTTCAAAATAACTGAAAAATGTTTAGTTCTACCTGATTTCACTTGGATAAAAATTCTGGGACCAGAGAGCAAGGGAAGGGTTGAACCCACATTGTAGTATACCAAGGGTGATGCTAATCTCATGTCTTCCTTTCCCTGAAATCATCATGCTTATATCCAGCCAAATTTTATCTAGTTCAGATCCATTTTTTTTGTTTCATCCATCTTGAATATGGAGAATAGATGATCAGTAATTTCCTGATCAAATCCCTTTAAACACCTCATCAGTAATCATATCATGCCACATACATCTATAAACAAGTAATCCTTGTTATTGAATTCTTTCCTTCCAGGAGAGAGAGAATGATTGGTATGTCAGGTCAGACACAATGAGTGACAGAGGATGAAATCTCTTGTAGGTTTTTCTCCATTCTTGAGGCAAATAGGAGCTGCTTGGTACTCCCTTCTTTTTATGGTTCTGCATGGATTCTAGGTCCTCACTTTTCTACTAATTTGGGGGGTAGGGAGAGGGAGGAGGAGGAGGAATCATAGATAAACCTCTTCCTCAAGTCCATAAGACCTTTCTATTCATTCACAATCCAGCTTAAAGATGTAACAGCTCAGATCTAGTCCACATTTCTGGCATCTCTACATTTCATATATTCCTTACTCATCTGTGTACAAGAATTCACTGTCCTTGGTACACATTAACTGAGATCATGGAGGAAACAGGAGGGGGATCTGCAAATTGGAGCTGCTTGACTCTAAAAAGCTATTCAGTTTGAGGAAGGGAAGGAAGAAAATGATGCAAACTTCAGGCTATCTCCATGGCTCATCACCTCATCTTTTAGGCTGTCTCCTTCCATTGGGAAACTTTTTCTTTTTTCTTTTTCTTTTTGTGGGGGGAAGAAGTAATATGGGGACATGAGGATGTATATAACCATTCTGCAAGATTTTGGAATGAAAAAAGTTTTAGAGTTGTCACCCTCCCTTGGCTGATACATAATTCATACATCACATTTATGTATATATGTATGTGTGTATGTATGTATGTATTTAGGGAAAATTCCATGTTCCCTATGAATCTGCATGCCTGTGCTATATAAAGAGAGTGTCACCTATCATATCGATATGTGGCAATGGGGCCAATATAAAATTCATTCTCTCTAGTGATGAACAAACCAGGTTCACCACAAGTACCAGAAAAAAATCTTTTCTATGAGATAAGTTTGGAATCCTTAAGAATTACAGCTATATATTTAAAGCATTGTTGCTCATTGTCCACCCTTGTTTTAGAGAATGCTTAGGGAGACTTGATAAGTTATTGGCCTATTTTCTACAATATTTATTACCAGTAACTCCAGTTTGTCTTACTTATGGTGATCTCTTTTATATCATTTATATCTGTTTGTACATTTATCTTGTTATATTACTAGTATTAAGCTCTGGGAATGCAGGGACCTAATCATATTGTTTCCATATTTTTTGGTTTGAGTGTTTGATTTAATCTGTGTAGAGAATTTCCAATGAGAGAACTTCCTCTAACAATATCAAATATGCAAGTATATTGCATCTTATAGTGTTAGATGATTGTCTGGGGTGGGGCACTGAGAGTTTATCAGTCAGTCAGCATGCCTTATTAAGTGCGTACTTTCTGTTAGGGCACTGTGATTGGTAATATATTAAGTCACCTACCCAAGGTTGAACAACCAGCATGTGTCAGAAATAAGATTTGAACTCGGGTCTTCCTGATTCTAGGCTAGACCACTTATTAGTCTTCTTGTCTCCTGCTGGTATCACAGACATCCAGAAATGTTGTTAAAGTCAAGTGATAAAAAATATATAAAATACAATGCAAACTTTAAAATGTTATATGTTATTAGTACTGCCATTTACATATGTATTGCATTACATTGAAGCAAGCTACCAGATTCCACATGCAGTAAAGTATAATGTGAATTCTATTCTAAATAACAAATATCTACCCCAGTGAAGAAGAAAACTCTTATGTTATAGCCAGGAGTCATTACAGTTCTTAATTCTCCATAGTGATTCCTAATAATCGACCCATTGGAATTGGACAATTAGAATCAGTCTAATCTTTTCATTGAAAGAAGAAGACATTTTGATGCATGGTTTCTATATTCATCATGTAGGAAAGCTCTGGGCACAGCTTTACCTAAAACTTTTCCTGGGCATATTCAAATTAATTAGCTCTTCCTACCTTTTGTTATTCAGCTTTAACATTTTTTAAAATAAGAGATCTCTGTCAGAACTCATGCCTGCCTCACAGTTACCTTTTAGCAAATGCAAAAGCAAGCAGAATCCGATGATTCTATGCTTGGGTACTAAGTCCCATTGTTATGGTGTACAGGGAGACCATATCCATGAATATTTATCCTGGAAGGGGAGCAGTGAGCCAGTCTGTGAAAAGAGTGGTAGAGGGAGGTACCAGTGAGCCAGGGGATGGATTCTGACCAAGGTGCCCTGACCAAAGCAGAGTTAAAGCTTATCTACAAGGTTGATAGCATCAGCTCTTTCACCCATCATAAAGAGAGTGAACTAAGAATCTGGAGCCACACCATAACTGACAGGGAGAACTTCACTACTGACACGAATGGAAGACATTGGAAAATGATTTTTTTCTGATCAGGTCCAAAGAGTCTCTGAATGAGCTGTCCTCAGAGAGGAGCGAGAGAGCAAAAAATCCTTTAGGCAGGAATTTAGGTAAAGCTGTACTTAAACAAGATGGTCACAGTTCTCCCACGTGACTCCCCAGTTTTACTCTAGAAATATTGGCAGTCTATTTTAACTTCCTTTAGAAGAAAGCTACCAGTTTTTGTTTCTAAGGAAATAGCTTATACTCTCCTGTAATCACCTTTTTGTAGTACTTTAAAGCACCTTACACATCCCATCTCATTTGATCCTCACAGCAAACGTGTGAGGTAGGTACTATTATTATTCCCCTTTTACAGATGAAGAAACTAAGGCTGAAAGAAGGCTGAAAGAAGTTAAGTGACATGCCCAGGGTCACACAGCTATTAAGTGTCTGAAGTAGCATTGGAACACTGATCTTGCTGCTCTCTATTTAATGTTTTATCTACTTATTCTGTCACACAGATTCTCCAAACAAGACATGACTTTGGGCTGTGTTGCAAAGCAGACAAATTCATTGCAGATATAAGACTAGGGGAAGCAAATTCCACCAATATGGAAAGACCAGGCAGCTTGTAGGACACTTGGGTCATTTAATTCCATCATGAGTGTATATGATTAATCTCATGGTTTTATGTTGACAATCAATTTCATATATAATTTCCTCTTTTATTAATGTATTAAAATATTCACATCCATGATCCATGCAACATATTAATTTGCTTTTAAGCTATTGAATATTTTTAAAAATAAATTTCAATGTGTTAAATGCTAGAACAACACTTTCCACTTCTAAGAAGTGCTGACTCTGGACTTGGGCTAGCTACTGAGCTCTCATCATCACAATCACTTCTGTAAGATTATAGAATGCTGAGGAGGTGTTTCCCTTCAATGGAAGAGGAAGTTCTTCCTCTAGAGTTCCCTATAGCAATGAAATCACAGGTCCAGTCAAACAACAACCTTTCAGGCCCTCCCAGTAAGTCTCCATCAGGATTCTCTCTATTCCATTCCACTTTGTCATTTACATGGTTGTAGTTGATTGGTACTTTTGGGTTTTGATTTTTTCACTTTTCTTCATTTCATAAAGGTCTTTCCATAGTTCTTATACTTATCAATCATATTTGCACTATAATATTTAATACATGAGTGAACTACAATTTAACTATTCTATTGTTGGATATTTTGGTTACTTATAGGTTATTTTTTTAAATTACAAAATAATGCTATATATCTCTTTATGAATAGAAAGTACTCTTTTTTCCATAAGACTCACAGGTATAGTTCTCACAGTGGGATTTGGGGATCAAAGAGTATACTTCCTTGTGAGAATTTTCATACGTCATATGTATAAGAACACTAAAATGACCTTCAGATATATGGCTCATTTTTCAAAATTTCTATGTTTGTATTTCTGGAACAAATTTTAGATTTTGAAGCTTTTCCCTTCCTAGATTCTGTCAATATTATCATTTATGGAAATGTTTTCAGTTTCATGCAACTTTCCTTTTATTGTCTTTTGAGGGGAAGGGGGTTCTTATGGGAAAAGCACTGGGATGGAATGGAGAAGTATTTATTTATTAAGCCCTCACAAAGATCATTGGGACTAGCATTTACATATATATGTTATTATGCAATTTACAAAGAACTTTTCTCACAACAATCCTGACAGTGTGAATATTGGCATGCTCATTTTATAGGTGAGGAAACTGAGGTTCAGAGAAATTGTAAATTCTCCAGTGGTACAAGTTAATAAATAGTGGACCCAAGACTCCATGTATGATGTTCCTACTTTATGTTTTGCTACTTCTTTTCAGCTGTACTGTTAATTTTCTTTGTGATTTTGAGGGAATAATTTATCAGTTCCCATTTATATAAAAGGTGATGATAATTGATATTAACAACTAGATAAATGTCACTTTGTATTTAGATGTAATATAATGTAATGACTTAGATGTAATGAACCAGGAGTTTTCCATTATATGATCTCATCTGATCTTCTTAACAATCTTAAGAAGGAACATTTAATAGATAAATAGAAGATAGATATGGTATGGTGTAGTATGTTATACAATAGGACATTTAGTCAGTCAATAAACAATAAGCAAACAATAAACAATAAATAGAGTCTACTATATGCTAGTTACTGTGCTAAGTGCTGGGAATACAAAGAAAACTAAAAGACAGTCCCCGCTCTCAAAGACTTCATAGTCTAATAGGAGAGGTATAAAAAAACTATGGGAAAATGAGTCATATTCAGGATAAATTGAAAATAATCATCAGAAGGAATGCACTAGAATTAAGGGGAGTCATGAAAGGTTTCCTGTAAAAGGTAAAATTTTAGCTGGAACTTGAAGGAAGTTAAGGAATCCAGAAATTGACTATGAGAAAGAAGACAATTCTGGGCATGGAGAACAGCCATTAACAATTTCTGGTGTCCAGAGGTAGAGTGTCTTGTATGAAGAACAGCAAGGAAAGCAGTGTCATTAGATCATAGAGTACTTGGCAGAAGTATAAGGTGTAAGTGAACTATAAAGGTAAATGGGAAGGTTATTAGGAGATTTAAATGCTGAACAAAGGATTTCATTTTTGGTCCTTTAAATGATAAGGAATCACTGGAGTTTGTCGAGTAGGAAAGGGGTAACATGATGAGCCCTGTGCTTTAGGAAGATTATTTTGACAGCAGTTGAGCTGAGAATGGACTAGAGTAAAGAGAAACTTGAGGCAGGCAAACTAACCATCAGTCTTTGCAATAATCTGGGCAAGAGATGATGAGAGTCTGCACAACTGACAGCAACATCAGTGGAGAGAAGGGCCTTTTGAGAGAGACTTAAAAGGTAAAATTGACTGACTTTGGCAACAGATTGAATATGGGAGATGAGAGAGAGAGGTGAAAAGTCAAAGATGACACTTAGGTTTCAAGTTTGGATGGCTAGGAGGATGGTGGTATCCTGGATGATATAGGGAAGTTTTGAAAGCAGAGAGGGTGCATGCATGTGTGTGTGCATGCGTGTGTGCATGTGTGTGTGTGTGTGTGTGTGAACAAATGGGTTCCATTTTGGATGTGTTGTGCTTAAGATGTCTAAAGACATACAGTTCCAGATGTCCAACAGACAGTTGGGAGATGCAAGTTTGGAGGTTAGGAGAGAGGGTTATGTAGAGCAGGATAAGTAAATCTGAGAATCATCAGCACAGAGATGATATCAGATCCATGAGAGCTGATGAGAATCCCAAGCAAAACAGCGTAAAGACAGAAAAGAAGAGGGCCAAGGATAGGTAATGTGATAAAGGTCAGAAATATAAATATAAAGAAGCAAGATGGCTCTTGCCCCCAAGAAGCTGCCGTTGTAATGAGGGAAGATGATACATCAAGGGAAGGTGGAAAGGGAGAGGAGATGATAAGTGTGAAGGCAAGGCTTGGCAATGATGCTAGGAAGTGACAACTTGCCTGGAAACCAGGCAAGACAAAGGTTTCAATGGAGAGAGGGAGAGACATTTAATGATGACCAGAATTCAGAAAGTTTATCTTATGTACTTGTGAATAGAACTGGAAAATGACCTATCTCTTAGGACTATAATGGCAATAGAATAGGACAATTTACATGAATGAGCATGTGTTGAAATAGAAATTACTTCATAAACACAAGGGTCTTATAGTTATAAGAAGATGTGATCTCCTTCACCATAAGGACTAGTTCCTTTTTCATCTTTTTATACTTAGTACCTAACTCAGTACTTCAAATAATAAGGCATTTAATAAATGTTTTTCTTGTTCAGTTGTTTTCAGTCATGTCCAGCTCTTTGTGACCCCATTTGTGGCTTTCTGGGTAAAGATACTGGAGTGGGGAATTCAAATTAAATGTTTTGGTTGCTTCTTACATTTATTTGTTTCTTCATTTGTTCTATCAATATTTGCAAACTTATTACTATAGAAATAATTCTACATATGTCGAGAAGTAGGGGAGACTCAAAGGTGAGCAAGGCTATCTATAATTGATTGAATTAACAGGAAAGAGAAATCACTTCTGACTTGGAGAAAGAGGGAGATGGCATTTTAGGTTTGCTTTGAATAACAGAAAAGACTTTAATAGATTAAGATGGATTTAAAAAAAGAGAGAATGCAGCAACATTAAAACAACAAGCCAAAACTTTGGAGATAGAACAAATGTCCTTCTTGGAGGAAATTAACATAGCTTAACACTTTCACAAAGACAGAAAAATAAAAGATTAAATGTAAAAATATAGATTAGGGGCGGCTAGGTGGTGCAGTGAAGACCTGAGTTCAAATCCTAACTCAGACACTTGACACACTAACTAACCATGTGACTTTGGGCAAGTCACTTAACCCCAAATGCCCTCCAAAAAAAAAGCAAAAAAATAGATTAAGATGGGGAAGAAGTACATTCTAGGCATAAAGAATTGTATAAGCAAAGATGTGAAGTAAGAATACTGATGCTAATAATAACTGACATTTACATAGTGCTTTAAATTTTTCCAAAGTGCTTTATGGACATCAATTCACTTTGTATAGAAATAGCTCTGAAGGGTAGTAATACCCTTGTATTATTATCACAGTTTTACAGATAAGGAAACTGAGTCCAGAAAGATTAGGTTACTTTCACAATTAGTAATTAGCAGAGGCAATTAAAATATAGGTTATAAAGGACTTTGAAAAACAAATAGAGTTGCTTTTTTTTATTTGGTCCTAGAATCAATAGGAAGCAAAGAGAATTTATTGAATGGGAGGGGGATGATGGAAAGGACCTGCACTAGGGTGGTAGAAATGTCAAAGGACAGAAGGAACCATATTTGAGAGCTGTTACACAAAATCAACAGGTGTTGACAACAGATGGGTGAAGGAGAATGAGGGGTCACGAATGATGGCGAGGTTGTGAGCTAAAACGGGAGAATGATGGTGCCCCTGCTAGTCGCAGGGAAGTTTGGAAGGGGGGCAGGAATTTGAGTGGAAAGACAAAGAGTTCAGTTTTAGATATGGTGAGTTTTAGATATCTGCAGTACATTCAGTTTGATATCTAAGAGGTAGTGGGAGATGCACCAGTAGGAGATCAGAGGAAAGGTTAGAGCTAGATAAGAAGATCTGAGAATCATCAATATAAAGATGACAACTGGATTGCAGGAATTGATGAGAAATAGTATAGAGCAGCGGTTCTCAACCTGTGGGTTGTGACCCCTTTGGGGGTCAAACAACCCTTTCACAGGGGTTGCCTAAGACCATCGGAAAACACATATTTCTGATGGTCTTAGGAACTGAGACACCATTCCTCTATCTGTCTCCAGGCGGGTCTGCCCACATGCAGATACGCCCACATATGAGTATTAAAGGATCGAGGCATTAGGAAGGTTGAGAACCACTGGTATAGAGGGAGAAGAGGAAAGGGTCTAGGACAAAGCCTTGTGGGATACCCACAGTTAGCAGACATGACATGGGTGAAGATCAGCAAAGAAGACTGAGAAGGAGCAATCCAATAGGTACGAGGAGAACCAGGAGAAACATGTTATAAAAACCTGGAGAGAAGAGATACCAAGGGAAAGGGAAGAATTGATAGAGACAAAGATTCAAAGATCTCAGGGAGGATGAGGACTGAGAAAAGACCATTAGCTAAATGCCCACTAGAGGATGAATTCAAGTTATCTGGCCCAGATTAAATTTATATCCTTAAACCTGAAAGAACTTGTAGCTCTGACTGCTGAGCCCCTGAAAGTGATATTTGAAAGATTGTGGAAAATTAGGACTGGAGAAGGAGAAATATTGTCAGGATTTTGGTGAGTAGAGAGAAGAATCTGCAAACTACAGTTTCAATTCCTGGTGGAATCTGAGATCACTAAAGAGATGGTTGGTAAATATTTAGAAATGGAAATGGTGAATGAAAAGCATAAGCGTGGCTTTATCAAGAATCGGTCATGCCAGACTAACCTCAATTCCTTTTGTTCAGTTTATTAAATGAGTAAATACCCTTGATTGCTGTGTAAACAGCTTACCTAGATTTTGCTAAGCTATTTTTAAAAGCTTTTGAAAAAAATGAGGCAGCTGAGTTGAACAATGAGTAGAGCACTGGGCCTGGAATCAGGAAGAAAAGTTCCAATCTAGCCTTAGATATTGACTAGCTGTGTGGTTCTAGACAAGTCTCTGAATTTGTTTGCCTTAGTTTCCTTCATTGTAAAATGGGATAATAACAGCACCTGCCTTCCAGGGTTGTTGTGCTAACTAAATGAGATAATATTTATAACACATTACATACAACAAAATGCACCAGCAAGTAGTAGGTACTTATAAATGCTTATTTCTTACTTCCCCCTTGTAAAGTATCTCATGCCATTCTTTTTGTTGTTGTTGTTGCTTTTTTTAATTTAATTTTTCTAAAGAGGGACAATTGGGGTTAAGTGACTTGCCCAAGGTCACATGGCTAGTTTTTGTGTTAAGTACCTGAGGCTGGATTTGAACTCAGGTCCTCCTGACTCAAGGGCTGGTGCTCCATTCACTGAGCCACCTAGCCACCCTGCCTCATGCCCTTCTTGTGGGGAAGATAGGTGCATGTGGGCTACAATTACATGAATTCATAATTGTTTGGGTGACCAGACTCAAAGAGTACTTGTTAATAAGTTAATGTTAAAATAACAGCAGGTCTCCACTAGAGCACCTTAGGAATCTGTGTTATTTAACATTTTTACCAATGTATTGGATAAAGACATAGATGCTGTGCTTCTGCAGATAACACAAACTTGGAAAGAACAGCTAACACATTGAATGAGAGAGTCAAGAACTGAAAAATCTTGACAGACTAGAATATTGGGTTGAATCTAATAGATAAATTTCAGTAAGGATAAATGGAAATTCTTTTATTTGGGCACAAAAAATCAACTTCACCAGCATAAGATGGGGAGATATGTATTAGAAGTTGTAGTGAACCGCAAGTTCAACATAAATCCACAGTGTATAACATGGAAGCCAAAAAAAAAAAAAAACCCCAGTGCAATATTGGGATATATTGAGAGGCATGACTTACAGGAATAGGGAAATGGTAATTCCTCTCTATCCTGTTTTTTTCAGATCTCATTTAGAGAATAGTGTACCCTCATGGGTTTCATGACTTAAGAAGGGCACTGATAAGTTGAACAGTTCCCAGAAAAGAGCAATTAGCATAGTAAAGGAGTACATGCCATAGGAGAAATGACTTCATTTAGCCTGGAAAAGAAAGGACTCATGGAGAACAGAATAGTTCTATTCAAGTATTTGAAGAATTGTCAGGTGAAGGAAGAATTAGAAAGAATTAACAGCAATGGAAGGGAAGTTGCAAAGAAACAAATTTAGATTTAATGTCAGGCAATATTTCCAACAATTAGACTGTTTTGAGGGTCATTCATAGATTTCTTGGAGATCTTCAAGCAGAGATTGAATGACCTCTTATTTGGAACTAGGAATTGATTTGGGGTATCTAAAGTGGTGAATGAGGTAACCTCGGACTTTCAAATTCTGTGATTCTTACCAGATTTTAACTCAGATCCTCATGAATCCAGGGTGTGACCAGACTGCCACCTGTTCCATATTCTCACGGCCACCACCCTAGTATAGAATTTTATTACCTGGACTGTTACAGTAGCCTCCTAACAAATCTTCCCCCATCTTTTCTCTCTTGCCTCCAAACTTTACATCCCACCACTGCCATAATCTTTCTTACACATTCATCTGGTCACATCACTTCTCTTCAATGCCCTTCACTAGTTCTCTTTTACCTAAAGTTCCAACTCCTTTAGCATGGCATTTGAGGACCTCCAAAATGAGTCAACAACCTACTTTTCTAGCTTAATAACAACCCATATCGAAATACTACCTGTACACCTACACATCCTGATTTCCTCACCTTTGTGGCTCCTCCCCCACACACACACACACTATTTCTTATGTCTGAAATATCCTGTCACTCATTTTTTGCCTATGGAATTCTTTTCCATATTTTAAAGTCCGATCTGAATTCCATTTCTTCCATGAAGCCTTCCCTGGATCCTCCCATCAGCATTCATGACCCCCTTTGGATTTCACATAACCTTTTGTACCTCCTTTATGTATTTATTAGGTATTTTGCAGTATGATAGTTGGTTATTTTTATGTTATATCCTCTTATTCTACTTTAAGCTCCATAAGTAAAGTGACCCTGACATACCTACACCCTGTACTTTACTCCAGGGACACTTAATAATACTACACACATGCTAAGTACTTAATGATTCTTATAGGATCAAATTGAATTGACTGGTGATAGGTTGAAAAAATGAAAATTGCAATGTAGCATTTATTTGGTGCCTCTAAAATGACAAGTTTTAAAGAGCAAAATATCATCACCTTCATCACTTGCTTCTCCTGCTTCTTTTTCACTTCCTTCCTCTCCTTTCCTCCTTTTCTTCCTATTCTTCCTCTTCCTCCTATATATTGTCCTTACCCTAACTTGTAATTCTGTCATGTGAGTCTGGGACTTATAAATGGTAGCCTACATATACTATGAGATGTAGTGTGGTGTAGAGAGAAGAGCGTGCTGAGTTTAGAGGCAGGAAAATCTAGGAGGGAATTTTGTCTCAGGCACTTATTGGCTTCTTGGCCATGGGCTAGTCAGTTTATGACTCTAGACCTGAGTTTTCTCATCTGTATAATACGTAACCTCTAAGGTTGTTCTCATTATAAAGCTCTGATTTTATGCTCCTGATTTATTCTCCTCTCGTGCCTTCCACCCCAATGATCAGTCACTATGTTGTTTGGCAGCAACACGAGATCCAGATCTTTAGGATCATGGGAATCTGCCTAAAATATCTCATTAGGTCCACAAGTAGATCTCAAACGCCTGCTGGGTGCTTGGTGTGGTGCCAGAAGGAACAGAGTAGCAGTCCTTGAAAAAGAAGATCAAGGGCTCTGACTTCCTGCTTTACTTGAGAAATCAACACATTAAGGCTGAACAAAAATAGTCAAAGATGACCGAGGAATAAGGCAGCCAGTTTTAAAGCTGAGAACTTTCTTTACTGCATAAATAATAGCGTCAGGAAAGTAGCCACAGTGTACCTGATTGATACAGCAGGAAACTTCCTCTGAGAGAAATCAATTTTCTCAGTGAGCAAATGAGTATATCACTTAAATTTCAGTAAGAAGTTAAAGAATTATTGGAATTGTGGAAATGCTGTCAAAAGATGAAAGAATGTTAGAAATAGAAAGGACCCAGAAACCACCTTATCTGTGTTATACTGGGCAAATCACCCCACATGATCTGGCCTTCAGTTTCCTTATCTATACCATGGGGATAATAATACCTTCAGTGCCAACCTTGCAGAGTTGTCACAAGGAGCAAATGAAGCAACACAAAGTGCACTGTGATGGAAGAATGCTATAGAAGAAAATAATTTCCCTCCCACTATTTCCTCTGCCCACCTCAGAGGATTATTGTGAAACTCAAGGGAGAGAGACAGCCTGGGATAGGGGAAAATTGTTGCTGTTTGGTCATGTCCAATTCCTCGTGACCTCATTTTGGGGTTTTCTTGGCAAAGATACTGGTGATGGTGATTGTTCAATTGTTTCAGTCTGACCAACTCTGTGTGGCAGCATTTGGAGCTTTCCTTGAAGAGATACTGGAGGAGTTTACCATTTCCTTCCTTCAGCTCATTTTGCAGATGAGGAAACTGAGCAAAGGGGGTTAAGTGACTTGCCCAGGGTCACCGAGTTAATAAGTGTTTGAGGCCAGATTTTTACTCAGTTTTTCCTGACTCCAGGCCCAATGCTCTATCTACTGTACCATCTTGCTGCCCCTAAGGAAAAATCCCTGGCCTAAAAATGGGAGCATTGGAGCTCAGCTTCTAACTCTAATCCCAAATCCTGATTTGTCTTCTTATTCACTGTGTAACTTTGAGTAATTCACTTAACTTCTTTGGCCCCATTTGTTCTGATTCCTTCCAATTGAAAAACCTATTGCCATGCCTTATGAACTGTAAGGCACCATGCAATTGTTATGCGTAGGCTGAGAGATTTCAAGCTAGTTAGGACCTAATTAGTCACCTAGTCCAATTGTCTTCCCTTACCCCTACTTTAGAAATCAAAGCCCAGATTAAGGGACTTCTCCACAGTTACATGATTATCTAAGTAGGAGCCAGTTGAGGATGAGAAACCAGATCTTTTGTTCTAAATCCTAGGCTCATTTCACTATGTTATGCTGAATCTAAAATGTAAGATATTATTCTTGAGCTTTTTTCAAAATTAGAAGCAGTGTGGTGTAATGGCTAGAAAGCTGGCTTTGGAGTTGGGAAAATGTGAGTTCAAGTCCTGTTTCTGACCCATATGAGATATGTGAACCAAGGCAAGATACGTAATGAATCACTGCTCTAGGCAGCTCTAAATTTTGGGAAGGGTGCCAAGTGGAACTGGTAGAAGAGATTACCTCGGGAGAAAACTGGTTTTTTTTAACCAATGAAATCTCAGTAGAATTCTTTTCCTTAGCCACCTTTCTTTAAATTGAACATGAGGCATCTAAGGCCAAGGAGGTTCACTGAATTCCTAAAAGTTAGTTTTTGACAAGTTAATCAAAAGCTATTCAGTCAAATATTTAGTCAAATGTTATTCCTAAAAGCTAGTTTTTGACAAGTTAGGATGATCTATTCTGTGATTAGGGCTCAAAAATGATGTCCTGGTGTGTTGAAGGTGCACCTCTTTATTTGTACAAGTTATCCCATTCCCTCCTATCTTTTCCAACAGATTTCCCCTTTTATAGCCCCTAGTGTCATACTGATCTTCCACCTCTCCCTGTCTACTGGTTGTTGATCTGCTGCCTACATCCCTCATCCTCAAAAAAGTCTCACTTGATACCTCATACATCCCTACTAGCTCTTGACCTTAATCTTTCCTTCTTTTTGTGACTTAACTCCTTGAGAAAGCCATCTGTAATCAGTGCCTCTGCTTCCTTTCTGATTTTCATTCTGACCTCATCATTCAACTGAAAACTCTCTATCCAAAGTTACTAGTAGCATCTTAATCACCAAATCTGATAGACTTTTTTTCAGTCCTCATCTTTCTTGATCTCTCTGCAGCCTTTGACACAGTCCATTGCCTTCTTTTCTTGGATACTTCCTCCTCTCTAAGTTTCTGTGGCACCTCTCTCCTGGTTCTCCTCCTACCTGTCTAGCCACTCCTTCTTAGACTCCTTTACTAGGTATGTATCCAGACTGTATTCACTAACTATGAGTATCCCACAGGGTTCTATCCTGTGCCCTCTTCTCTTCTCCGTCTATGCTATTTCCATTGGTGATCTCCTCAGCTTTCATGGATTCAATTATCAACTATCAATCATGCAAATAATTCTCAGCTCAATTTATCTAGATCAAACCTCTCTTCTAACTTCTAATTTTACATTTCCAACTGTCTGTTAGATACCTTGAACCAAATATCACATAAATATTTCAAATGACATGTCCAAAACTGACCTCATTATCTTCTTCCCCCCTCCAAAAAATCCTTTTTTATTCCTAACTTCTCTATTACTTTTAAGGATACCACTCTCCCCAGTTACCTAGGATTGAAACCTAGCTGTCATCCTTGACTCCTTGTTCTATCTCACACCCTCCATACCCAATATATTGCCAAGTTCTGTTATTTTTATCTTCATAATACCTCTCGTATATACCTCCTTCTCTCCTCTGACACTGCCAATACAGTGGTAGCAAGCATTCATAGCCTCATGCCTGGATTGTGGCAATTGCCTTCTAGTTGGTTTCTATGCCTCAAGATACTCTTCTCTCTAGTCCATCCCCCACTCAACTGTCAAACTAGTCTTCCTGAAACACAAGCATCATCATGTCACATACTCCCCATTCAAAAGATTCCACTAACTCCCTATCACCTCCAGGGTCAAATAGAAAACCTTTTGTTTGGTATTCATATCTCTTCATAATCCTGTCCCTTCCTATCTTTCTAGTCTTCTAATACTGTACATTCACATACTTTAAGGTCCAATGACACTTGTCTCCTTGTTGTTCTAGAGGCAGTTAGGTGGCACAGTGAATAGAATGCTGAACCTGTCATCAGAAAGACAAGAATTCTAATCCACCCTCAGAAACTTACTAGTTGTATGACCCTGGGCAAGTCACTTAACTTCTGTCTACTTCAGTTTCCTCAACTGTAAAACTGGGATAATAATAACACAAGGATTGTTGTAGGAGTCAAATGAGATAATATTTGTAAAGTGTTTAGCAAATGACCTGGCAATAGTAGGCATTTAATAAATGCTTATTATCTCTCTTCCTTCTTTCTTTTTTTCCTTTTTTCTTCCCTTCTTTCCTTCCTCCCCTTTCCTTCCTTCTTTCCTTCTTTCTCTTTCCTTCTTTCTTTTCTTTCTTCCTTTCTTCCTTTCTTACTTCCCTCTTTCCCTCTGTCCTTTCTTCCCCTCTTCCCCTTCCCTCCTTCCCCCTTCCCTCCTTCCTTCCTTCCCTCTTTTCCTCCTTACCTCCTTCCTTCCTTCCATCCATCCATCCTTCCTTCATTTGTATGACACCCAATCCCCTGATTCTGTGTATTTTCACTGTCTCCTATGCCTAGAATTTTCTTCCTCTTCCTCTTCCTCTTCCTCTCTGTCTCAATGTCTCCCATTCCGTCTCAATGCTAGTAACTTCCCTCTGAGATCATCTAAAATTTATCCTGTATATATCTTGCTTGTATTTAGTTGCTTGTTTGAAAATTGTTTCTCCCATTAAAACATGAGATCCATGAGAGTAGGGATTATCTTTTGCCCCCACCCCCTTTTTTGTTTTACCATTGCTTAGCACAATGCCTATATCATATTAGGTACTTAATATAGTTGACTGGACTTGGAAAAGCTGGCAAATGAGATGGTAGTACCACTGCCATTGATTCTGAAAGTCTGTGGAGACTAGAAGTTGTTCCATAGGACTTGGAGAAGCATAAATGTCCTAATTTCCAAATTAAAAAGGAGAGTAGAATCTTTCATTTAAAAAACAGTGAGTTTCACTTGAATTCCTAGCAAAATCCTAGAATGTACTAGTTAAAGAATAATTAGTAAACACCCAGTAAAGGAAATGATGATCACAAAGAGACAGTATAGCTTCATCAATATCAAGTCATGCTATGCTAATGTCTTTTTTGACAGTTACTAGACATATAGCAGAAGAATATTGCAGATATAGTTTACCTAGATTGCAGCAAAACATCTAACAAAAGTTTTTCATGCTATTCTTACAGAAGAAAGATGAGTATTAGATGATAATATACTTTGATAAATTCAGAACTGGTTGAATGACTGAACCAAAACATTAATCCTGTTATTCAATGTCAGTTGGGAGGAAGATTTCTAATGGAGTGTTCCAGGAATCTGTGATTTGCCCTGCATTGCTTAATTTTTTTTAATCAGTGAAATATATAAATATATATGGCATACATATGAAATATAAATGGCATACATAAGAAACATTCAGGTAACACAGAGTTAAAGGCATTGGACACACACTGGATGACAGAGGCAGGAACCATAAAGTTCTAGACAGGGCAAAACATCAGGTTACATATAAGAAAACAAAATTTGAGAGAGGAAAAATGTAAATTTTACACTTGAATTGTAAAGAGCAACTTTATTAAGTACACATTGGGGAAGGTGTGGATGGACTGAAAATTGTCTTTAAAAGACCTGAGGATTTTAGTGGATTGCAAGCTTATAATGAGATAACAATGTGATATGGCAGAAAGCCATAATGTTCAGAACAAGGAAAGCAACAGTCACACCATATTCTACCTTTGTCAGATGTATCTGTATTTAGTTCTGGATACCATATTTTAAGAAGGACATTGATAAACTGGAAAGCATTCATAGGAGGGTAACTAGAAAGACCTTGAAAACTAGTTGAACCAACTTGGAGTTTTTAGATTGGAAAAAATGAAAACTTAGAAGACAAATGACAACTGTTAAGAAGTGTTTGAAGAGATGCTATATAAAAGTCTACAAGGAACTAGATTTGTTTTTGGTTTGGTCCCAAAGGGAAGAACTGCATTATGGGTAAAAATTTTAGAAAGACAGATATTGGCCTGATAGATATGTAAGTTTCTTAATAATTAGATCTATCCAAAAGTGGAATGGACTGCCTTGGGAGGAAGTAAGTTCTTCTTCAACCAAAGGCAAGGTGACTACTTCTTTTTGATGTTGTAGTCAGGTACAGATTTGACTACATGGTCTTCAACATCTCTTTCAAACCTATAATTCTGGGACCCAAATCTTCTGATTCACCATCAGTAGGGACATATCACTGACAGTATGAGGGGCATTAGAGATGGTCTATTCCAATTGCTTCACTTCACAGTTGAGAAAACATAGGGTTAGAGAGTTTAAAAATTTGCCTAAAATCTGGCTTCAGACACTTAATATTTGCTAGCGATGTGACCTTGGGCAAGTCACTTAACCCCAATTGCCTTCCCCCTTCCAAAAAAAAATTTTGCCTACAAAACCTTATCGACACAAGTAGGCAGTCCACCAAATCCACCAAAATCAAAATTTAATCCCAAGTCCTCTGAGTGTAAATCCAGTGCTGTCTAGTTTTCTTTCTAATATATCACATCAATCAAATTGCTTTCTCACACTCTTCTATTCAAATTAGCCTTATTATTCCTCATATAATGTCATTCCATCTTTTCACTTCTTTCCTGATTACCCCTATACCTGGGATGTACGTTCATCTCACCTTTACTCTTAAAATCCTTTGGTTTCATTGACATTCTGCTTAAGTAACACGTTTGACAAGAAACTTTTCCTGATCCCCCAGAGGCTAATGCTCTCTCACCCAACATATTTCCTTATTTTTATTTTGTATGTAGTTGAGAGGAAGCTAGTGGTGCAGTGTATAGAGTGCTGAATCTAGCACCAAGAAGATCAGAGTCCAAATCTAGTTAATAATACATACTAGATTGTGACCCTGGGCAAATCACACAACCACTGCCACATCTGTGAAGTGGGAATGATGATGATGATGATGATGATGATGATGATGATAATAATAATAATAATAATGAAATCTCCCAGGGTTATTGTGAGAAAAACAATAATATTTGTAAAGCACTTTGCAAAACTTAAAAGTGCTATATAAATGTAATTATTATGATTTTGGTATGCTTATTCACATACATGCTATCTCCTTTGATAGAATTAAGTTCCTGTAAGACAAGAAGTATTTCATTTTATCTTTGTCTCTTGCATCTAGCAAAATGGTTGGCACATAGTAGGTATTTAATAAATGTTTAATGATTGAGCTGTTGATACTTGGATTCATAAACAAAATAAGATAAAAATGTAGATGTTAATTAGGCTTAGTTCCAAGGTTCTAAAAATCTGAGATCTCATGAGGAGCAGGTGTGTTCCGTTGAAGCCTGTGCCAAGCTGGACTGACAGCAGTTTACCATGCCCATGTGAGAGAGTTCTGCATGTCTGATCAGGAAAGTTCAAGCAGAAAATACACATTAGTAACTCACAATTATTCCCACAGTGAGTAATGGAGTCCAATTAGGAATGTGATTTTCAGTAAATTAGGATTTTACACTAGCTATAACTCCAATTTCTCGCATCTGTCCAGTCTCATGATCTGTTGCATCTGTTGTTAATCTTAATGTCAAAGGCCATATTCTACCCTTGCCATAGCAACGTGGATAAGCTTGAATTCCCAGTCACTCAAGAGGTCAGGGGACAAAATAGCAATAATGAAACACATTTATATGGTGCATGAAATGCTTACAAAGAAGTTTGATGGATATTATGTCATTGGATTCTAATAAAGTCATGAAGTATGAGCTGCAAGGACTATTATGTCCCTTTTACAGATGATGAAAATAAGGCTCTGAAAGGTTAGGTTGCTTATTCAAGGCCACATAGCTAATAAGTATTTAAGTGTAAGACTTTTGATCCCAAGCCTTTCTGCTATCACAGAATCTAAAGGTAGGATGGGATCTCAGAAGTCATCAAGTCCAATCTATACCGGAGTAAGAATCCCCTTACGAATGAGACAAAAGTGGCCAGTTGTCATTGTTTAACCTTGTTAGTGAGAAAGGAAACCTAACTACAAACCAAGGAATCTTATTCTACTCTTGGATAGCTCTAAGCATTAAGCAGTTTTTCCATAAATCAAGCCTAAGGCTTCTATTCAACTTACAGCCATTATTCTGAAACAAGGATAGTTTTTTACAGAACCTTGCTTGAGGGAAAGCTCACTTGATAATGGCACATACATCAGTTCTAGTTGGGCTTTTGTCTGTGCCTTTTACCTGACTTTGGCCTCACTTAAATCCAACAGATGTGCTAGTCAAGACATAACCTTTGTGATTTCATTGGTTCTTTTTGAGCATGAAGAATGAACAATAGTAACAACAATACTGCAGATTCACCTCTCTTTTCTCCTTCCAATCCTATATAAAGAAGGAGAAATCAGGCTGTATCTGAAGCATTTTTAGCAGGATGTAGTGGAGTGTTTAAGGTGGCAAACTTGGAACGAACTCAAAACCAGGAAAGGAAAACCCAGAGTTAAGTTAAACCATAATCTAAAGAGCAATCATGCAATGAAACTGGCTCCCTTCAGAAGTGACTGAAAAGTAAAAATATTGTTCTTAAAGAAGGAACTTCAAGAGATTATCTCATCTAGCTCGTGTTCAGGAAGATGAGATATTCTTTCTATTTTTAAGATGAGGCGCTCAAGACTCTGAAAGGTTAAATTAAGTGTCCAGTGTCACACAGCTGGTAAATATGTGTGGCTGTGGAACAAGGATTTGCTTTGGGGGGTCAGAAGCCATGGATCCAAATCCCTCCTCTACTACTACCTTTCTGTGTGATGATCTGTAAAATTAGAAGACTTAACTAGATTATTCTAAGATCCTTTCCAGCCCTAAAATCTTGTTTTCTAAACAATAGAGTGAGAAATATGTTTCTTCCCCATCTAAGAACTTTTTTCATTATCTATGCTACTCTATTCTCAAAGGTTTTCAATGACTATGAGAAAATACTCAAAGGACAACATTGTTGAATGCATTTTTTATCATTGAATGAACAGATATTCAATAAATTCTATCGAATGAATCATATTAATGAAAAACCATTTATTAAGCATTTACTATGTTCCAAAGACTGTTCTAAGTGATGAGATACAAACAGAAAATCAAGGTAGTCCCTGATCTTAAAGAAATTGTATTTTAAATGGGGCAGATAACACATATAGGAGGGTTTTAAAGTACAATGGTGCTAAGGGTGGAGCTATAAGCACAGATAATAAGGGCTGTTATTTAAGTCACATTGACAGGAAAAGGAGTAATCCCTGAGAATCTGGAGGGCATATTACCAGGGCATGTTGTAAAGTCCTTTTCCCTTCTTCTCTGGACTCTAACCCCTCCAATCACTAAATAAAGTAAAAATGAAGAGTGTTTTAAAATGAATTTCAAAAAGACTTGTGGTATTTTGACCATATTTAAGTGAGAGGTGACAAAAAGATATTTTGGCCTTCCAGAGGCAGAAAGATAAAGATCCTCCTACCAGAAAAGGAATTTATCACCCAAGCATGATAAGAAGGTAATGTCCTGTCTGAATTATTCCATCTCTGACTGGCATGACATGACATTCAAGAGTGTGGAGATGGCACGGGGGTGGGAGAAAATGTCATTTACCTGCACACTCACACACGTACATATTGCTACTACATCCTAGTTTATAGCAGCTCTAACCCCTCACTATTCTCAATAACTCAGCTTAAACATTTTTCAAAGTTTTTAAGACCTAAGACTATTCAATGATTAGTTTGCACGTGACATGTAATATCATATATACACTCTCCTTTGTCAAGTCTAAATAAAGGTGTTTTTTCTGATTATTTTAGCTAAAAAAGCAAACCTAAGTTAGTTACTTTCATTGTACCCTAGACCCCCTCACCCTAACTACAAAATGGCATGGAAATAGTGGAGTTGACTTCCTACTTTTAGAAAAATCACAGTTGACCTCAAGCTGAGAAGAAGAAATTTCTTCTTGAGATAGTTTTGGGAGGGTCAGAAAACACCAGTCACAAATAGACTGGGAATAGAAATTCTTCCTCTTGCTGTTGATGCCACTAAGCCAGAAAAGCTTTAATTAGGAAACATAATTACATTTCCCAGCTTGTTCACCCTGAATGTTTTTCTGTTCTTCAGAACTTCCAGGATGTATGCCTGGGAGAGGATAAATGTTTGTTCTTATGTAACTCATGACCTTGTAACTTGAGCTCCAGGCTTGTACAGAACAGATTTAATCCTGGGAGGGGGGGGTCTTCAAAGAATCATATCATTTTGGTTTAATTTATCGACACCCACAGTTTCCTTTGAGAAATCTCATAATACAAGCTTATGTATGTCTGGATCTCCACAGGTATGGTTAAAAGAGCACACTGCCTCATGCAAGAACTTGAGTGCAATGCATACTGGGTATAGACAGCATTTGTTTCTTATCCCCCCAACCCCCACAAAAAAGCAGAAAACAAACAAAGGATTCATGATAGGCCATAAAAAATCAAGATATTTTTCCTCCATCCCTGATGAAGCCCACCTTAACTTCAGTGTCCTATTCAGCCACAAGACATGTAGCACTAACCCCATAGTTTGGAGTTCTTTCCTGAAGAAAAGTGAACCTGGGGCTGCTTGTGAAAAAAGTAATCTATTAATTACTGAGACATCCCCCTTCCCATGAGACTTTAACAAATCCTAAATAATAGAGCAAGGATTCACCCCCAAGTCCTCTGACCCCAAATTAAGCATTTGTTCCACTATACTGAATTCTTTTTGTATTGTGACTTCTTTATTGTTACTTTTCTAGAAGTATAATTCTGGGAGGTATTTCTGTCTGGTAAAATGAAGCTGGTGTATTATAAGGTACCAGCCATTTCTCCTGCCATATCTTTGGACTAAGAACAGTCCCACATATGGCAAAGTAGTTTTTCCCCTCTCTTATTGTTTCTTAGACCAATTAATAAAAGAACAATCTAATGCTAATCTGATCTTACATCTCTATTGCTAACTGTTTCATGTAATTATAAATTCATAAGATATATTTCAATTACTTGCATATTATATATTCAAGATGTCAATGACAAAATTATGTTAAGTACTCTCATTTTAAGATAATTTGGTACTTATTCTGTGAATACTTAATCAAAAACACAGTATAATGGAGTAAGTTTTCAGAACTGAGCTCAGAAATTCAGTCATACAAACTTTCTTTGTATCTTCTTTGTGGTGTGATTTATGTCATAAATTTTTATGGATTTGTTTTATAGAGAAAGATGGCATAAATTCTGCTTCCATTTTGGATGGAGACCACCATACATGGCCTGAATGTCCTACTGCTTTCCAAGAACAAGAAAAAGACCCTCTAGTTGTCTTTCTCTGCACCATTTTGGCAGTGAAGCAGCTCTTGAATGGGTCAAGCTTCCAGAAAACTATCACTTGAATGGGATCAGTCCCTTTCCTTTTAAAATATCAGAAATTGAGCCCTGGAAAAGGAGATTCAGCAAAGATGACCCATTTGCAAGCCGGACTCAGTCCAGAGACTATAGAGAAAGCCCGCCTGGAACTGAACGAAAATCCAGATATATTGCATCAGGATATTCAGCAAGTCCGGGACATGATCATCACCAGACCTGACATTGGATTTTTACGTACAGATGATGCCTTCATCTTGAGATTTCTTCGAGCCAGGAAGTTTCACCAAACAGATGCCTTTAGACTACTGGCTCAGTACTTCCAGTACCGCCAGCTAAACCTGGACATGTTCAAAAACTTCAAGGCTGATGACCCAGGAATCAAGCGTGCCCTGATTGATGGATTCCCTGGAGTACTGGAAAAGAGAGATCACTATGGCAGGAAGATCCTTTTGCTTTTTGCAGCCAATTGGGATCAGAGTAGGTAAATGTAGATAGTGTCTTTATTTTAAAAATTTTTTTAAACATATATATGAACAGTGTTATCTTTACTTGGAATATTTTGTCCTCAGATAATGAGTATTCCGTGAACTACATTGATATGTGGAGCCAAAGGAAGTCTTGAAATTTAATTCTCCATTGTCCAAAAGGCTTCATTGTCATTAATATCCCTTCTCTAATTTACTGTAGCATGTTAAGCAAAGTGGACCATTTATTTTCATGAAATTTGATTGTGCTTCTAGAAGAGACACAGTGGTTTCTTCTGTGAAAATTGGCCCAGAAAGTCACTAAAAATCAAGTATCTGCAAACAAAACAATTGTCCTCAATACTTTCCTTTCTCTCTGGTGATTTTGGTGTCCGATCTCTAAATATCTATAAGATGTTTCCTGTGGTTTTAGCTTTCATACAATACTAATTTTGGAAATAAGACTAGGCTTTGTAAAGGGACAGCATTAGACTCAACAAAATAGGCCGGGCAACTTTTCTTAATATTAAACCAGTATCAAGAGCCTGTAGTGGCTGGTACTTACTCTCACCCATCCTAGAAAACAAGGGAAAATGTGTATTTGGTCTTCAGGCAAAATTTTACCCTGAGAAAACATTTTATTGGCAAAAACTCATTTGTCCCAAGGTCAGTCAGGAATGTAGATATAATTAGGCTATATATTGCTCTTTTCATTTTTTCTATGCTATAAAGCAGCAATATGAGAAAATAATCCAGACGCTACTGAGGAGCCTTTGATGTTCCAGTACCTGGAAATATTTCTAAGTCTTTCCAAGTCACAAGAACCTATAACATAGAAAACAAAAGTTGAACTGGCAGAATCTGTCATTCACTGTGCTGTGAAAGGTATGAGCGTGAAATTTCATATTTGGAATTAAAAGCAAGAAAATGTGGAAACTTGTGAAAAGACTTAATCTTGCTGACTCCATTCAAGTCTATTCTATAAAAGTATCCCAACATTTCCATCATTTGAAGCAGATGATGAGTTTAATATCATTAAATAGTTTTTTACTTAGAATAAATTCAGAGGTGGTACTGTGTCTAGTTGTGATAGGCTCTATGTTCAGTTTCTAGTATTGAATATTTTGAAAACCAATTGATAGATAAAAGAATGAATAAATTTTTGGGAAAATAATAAAAAATGATCCTTAAGAAGTCTGAGACTCACCTAAAAAGTGGTCTCTTTCATTCTTTGGTCACTAGGCTCTTGTGACTTCCATTTTCCGGAAAAGGAGTCTGTACCATCATAAAATAAATTCTTCCAAATTGAAACGTACTATTTGGCCTCAACCTTCTTTCCCCCTTCTCTAAGAGAATGAGACACAGAGGCTGCTTCATGGAGTTGGGGGGGGAGTGAAAAGAGATAGAGACAAAGACATAAAGAGGAGACAGAGACAGAATGAGACAGAGACAGAGAAAAGCCGGGAGGGAGGGAGGAAGAAAAGGAAGGGAGAGAAGGAAGAAAAGAAAGAGTATAAAGGGAACATAACTCATTGAAGAACCCATCAGTACTTAGGTCAGATATGGAACACTTTTCTGAAAGCTATAAAAACAAAGGTGCTAATAAAGATGAGATAAAGAATGAAATCTAGTTCCCTATATTGTTATTTCCAGTTGTACACATCATTTTGTTCTCTGCCAAAACTCTTGTTTATTGTCAAAAGACAGAGGCTCAGCGGGATTCCAAAGGCCTGCCAAGTGATGAGCTCATTTTGTTCTCACTGGGCTAAAGACTGAAGTGATGGGAAAGTATTATATGAAAGATTTATTGAGCATTAAAATGGTTATTAATATGTATTAAACTATGTATATCTTATTCATGTAGGCCTAGATATCTCAAAGGGAAAGTGTAGGCAAATGAGTGATGGGATTGCTTAGCCTCCCAGGGAGGGTTCCCTGCCTCTTTGCTTTGCTCTATAGATTTGTGAATATTCCAATAGTTTTGGTATTGGAGAAATACATAGCAGCCTTTGCATTGTGACTGAGGAGGAAACCAATCTTCTTCACAAAATAGACACCTTCCTATCTACTTGTTCTTTGCACTGACCATGTCAGAATTACAGAGTCAGACGACTGTTTCATCAAAATGAATTTAGTTTAGCTAATGACATTCAGAGAGTTGCTCACAAAATGAAACCGGCAGTTTTGGAAATGGCATAAAGCAGCAGTTCTCAACCTGTGGGTTGTGACCCCTTTGGGGGTTGAATGACCTTTTCACAGGGGTCACTTGGGTCACCTAAGACCATCGGGAAACACATATTTCTGATGGTCTTAGGAACCAAGACATCGCTTCTCTATCCATCTCCAGGTGGGTCCACCCATATGCAGATATGCCCACATGTGAGTACTAAAGGCATTAGGAAGGTTGAGAACCACTGGCATAAAGTTTATATTTCCATCATTTAGCTCTAATATTTAATAAACAATAGTATTCTTAGTGAGTTATTTGATCCTGGTCAGGTGAAGCCACAAGTGAAAAAACACTTTGACAATAAGACTTTACTATCAGTCCTTTCCATCTTTGTAACATCCTTGCAAAAACACATTGGTTACTGTTCATTTATGAGTTCATCTTTACAGCCAATATTTAAATTTAGAATAAATGTAATCTATTTGTTATTGCTTTGTCCCCAGAGCCCAAGGTCTTTTGGTTGAAGTAGGGACTCTCAACAATAAATAAGAAATCTTATTAAGGATCTACCATTTCTGGCATGGTCAGTGACAGACCACAGCAGAATCAAACTATATACATAAGTCTGGGAGGATTCCACTCATACTTATTGAAAAGTATAGTTTCTAGAGAAAACAGATTCTTGCCAATATCCCCCAAATTACCTATAAAAATGGAAAAACAATCAGGCTATCCTGCAGGTGATCCAGGAAGTCTACAGTTAATCTCTGGGTTAGTCCAACCCAGCTTAGGAAACACAGGTAAATCAACTAGTCTTAATTTCTTTACTCGTAAACCACAATATAATTGGGTTACTATACAAAGACTAAAAAAGTTCTTTGAGGTACCCAGGTGTAAGAAACCGGAAAATAAAGTATCAACACGAACTGTGTGCCTCAAAGCTACATATTATGTCGATATTCCTTGATACTAGAAATGAATCTTTTGAAAAATGGTAGTCATAAAATATAGCTTTCAACTTTTCACTGGCCAGGCCTACATAACAGTATTGTGAACAATTCTATACCCCTGTTTGAAAAGGGATGGGGAGAAATTGGAGGAGGACCAGGCAAAAGCAATAGAAATGATGAACAGGTTGGAAAATAAGATCTTTAAATAAAATAGGGTCTTTAAAGGAAAGAAAAGAGAGTAAGGGTAATTTAGTATTGAAAAAAGAAGCCTAATGAGCAACTTAATTACCACCTTCAAGTATGTAAAGAGTTATTATAAGAAGGGAACTGGTCCAGTGTTCTCTGTCTCCAAAGAAGATAGAAATGGAAGAAACAGCCTTAAATTGATATTTAAACTAAATTGGTACGACCTTCTGAGCAGCGACTTCAGGCTAAAGTAGAACCAAAAAGTATGAATCCTCAGTAGTGCTGGTAATTACAAATTATACCCCATTCTGTTATCAGAATCACAGAATTTTAGAGCTAGAAGGGGCCTCAGTGGTCTTATACTCTGATCTATACCTCCCCAAAGCCTGAATGAGATATGCCTGACAAGTGGTCATCTAGCCTTTGCTTAGAAACCTTCAATGAAAGAGAGCCCACCACCTCCCTAAGAAGCTCATTCCATTTATGGGAACTGTTCATTTGTTAGAATGTATTTGCTGACATCAAGTTTAAATTTGTCTCTTTGCAACTTCTACTCCATTATTCCAAGTTCTGCTCTCTGGTACCAAAGGGGAGTAGCATGGGAGGAAGTAGAAGAAGGAAAAGCACTGAGGAGGCTTTGCCAGAAACCAGCTATGAAAATAGTAAGCAAGTCTCTTAAACTCTATGTGCCTCAGTTTCCCTATTTATAAAAAGAGGAGTCTTGATTACTTGAACTCTGGGGTCCTTTCTAGCTTAGAATTGAGTCAATTCAATACAAGGACCTTCAAGATTTCACACATTCCATGTCTATAATTCTGTGATACTATATCTTAGTTCTTTCACTTAGCATTTTAAACAGTTGAATTACCTCTGTGTAGCCAACAAGAATCTTCTGTAACAGTTTTATTATTTTGCACAGCGATGAAGCTAGCAATGATTTGCTAACATCAAAGACATACATAAATATGAATTGTCAGTTTTCAGGTCCTGGAGAATAGTGAAAACAATTTTAATTATCGAATCTATTTCACATCATTTGCTCTCTTCTATTATGTTACTTAAGTAAAATATTAAGTTGCGAAACATGGGAATAAGAAATAAGCTATGCAATATGATACAATACAACAATTTTTTGCCAACATTTTTACCTAGATTTTTTTTTATTTCAGAGAAAACAAAAACTATACACTTTAGGACTAGGCAGCCTCAACGCTCCTATTCAGTTCTAAAATGCTATTGTTCCAATCCAATCCAACAAGTGTTTAACTACAATAACAAAATAGTTAACGTGTGAACTGCCTCAAGTGTTAAAATAGTAAGTTTTTCTTCCCTGTAGGTCTTCAGGTAGAGTATGAATGATCACTTGCCAGTTAATTGGTAAAGGAGATTCTGGGTCAAGTAGACTGGACTTGATGGTAAACTGAAGACTATTCCAGTTCTGAGATGTAGTGATCAGCCCAAAGAAACTGCAGAGGTAGAATAGCCACTAACTGGTGATTTAAGGTCTATTCGAATCCAAGTCTTCTGCAAGGTGTCTTTGGGGAGATTGATTTGTTCCTGAAGGTTCAGAGTTCCTTAGGAAGCAAGACAGTTTCATATGTCTGTGTGGATCTTTAGGCAGTCTTCATGAACTAGTGTCCCTAGGAGCCTAGTGAAGTCATTACAATACTCTGTAGATTATATAGAAAAAGGTTTCTTAATCTTTTTGTGTGACATGAACTCATTTGGAAGTCTGGTGAAATCTATGTGCTCCTTTTCAGAATAATGCTTTTAAATAAATAAAATAAAATCCATCTGATGGCAAAGGAATCTAAATATATTGAAACATTTTGAAATATGTACCTAGACCACAGTCTAAGATACATTGTTCTAATACATTCTCCACACAACAGAGGCATTTAGAGAAGTGCATCTAAAAACTTTCTAAACTTATCTTGGACTTGACCCAAAGAACTGCAAATTCTCCCGTCCAAGTTCTAGAACTGTGGCAATTATACATCTTAGCCCCGTGTTGCATAATTGTGAGGCATATATCAATTCAGACTGCCCTGAAGAGAGCATCAGGAATTAAGATGCTCCCTGGGGAATGGTTCAGGCAAATCTGTGGGCTTATCCAGACTTTCTCTAAAAGAGAGAGGAAAAGGAAGGAAAAAGTATCAGGTCATTTCAGTGGGAGGAATGAAAAAGAAAGATGGTTCAGGGTATGATTTCAGTAGGAGGAATAAGAAAGCAGGATGGTTCATCAATAGCCAGAAGCCTGTCAGGAAAGTCTGCTAAAATGTGGTGAGGTAATTTCAATCTCCCCTGGAGGAAAAAATGAGAAATGACATCTCAACTTTATTCCTCTGTGGCCTTCAAAATGGAATGGAGAGATGGACATTTAAATAAGGGATTCAAGTTCCTTTTTGTTAGAGTTCTACATAACTGCAAATTATAGTTATCATTGTAAATTACTGCTATCATTGTAAACATTGTTACATTAATTTTTAAAAATAGAATACAACCTTAAGTCAGATGAGTATTTTTGTTCCTTTGGAATAGGGGAATTATCCACCCACCCAGGAGGGAACATTTTGTGAAGCCCTCAAATGGTTCTGGTCACATTGTTATATGGTAATCAACTGATAGATAAGAGGTAGCTCTGCTCTCCAGTTCCCATTCTAACTACTGATCTATAGCTCCCCTTACAAAGGTACCATTACACAAAGCGTCAATAACATTGATGGGATATGGGAGTAAAAGATGATTTCTTTTGGTTAAAACTTTATGGTGGAGGGGATATGCCTCAGTAGCATCTACTCTCATATAAATTTGCTAAATTTTAGTTTACTAAGACCTATAGAGGATTGTTTGTTTTGTTTAACTGGCTTTTAGAAAAGCCTAGACAATCAGCAGAAGCGTTATTGACCACAAATGGACCTGAGCTTCATTTTGGATTCTGCTATTTTCCATATAAGACTCTATGACATAAAAGTGGATAAATCTCTGATGAATCAAAGTAGGGCGCATGGTGGAAATCAGGTGAGCTCTGTTCAGGTAGGGACAGAGACACCCCCTCACCCCCAGCAATGGAATGGTTACTTATATTATGATTGTAGGGAGAGGTCCAGAGAATTACTCTTTACTAATTTCTATTCCCTTAAAGTGAGACCCACAGCTGGCACCCCACAGGAAGTCAGTCATCAAACTTTGTGTGTTACAAAGTTTGTCATGAAATATAACTGCTAGAAAGGCTGCAATAGAGCATATCAGAGAATAGGGTTATTGGGTTTTTTTTAAACACTATTGAGGTAGTAAGTATATAATGCATCCTATGCTAGTCTCCTATACTGATAGAACCTTCCTCTCTAAGACTAGCTTCCATCAGTTCTGCATGAACCGTATTTGTGCCTACTTGTTTATGTGTTATATTCCCTATTATAATGTAAATTCCATGAGGGCAGGGACTGTTTTGCTTCTCCTTTTACTTCCAGTACTTAGTGCAGTGCCTAGCACAGAGTAAGTCCTTAATAAATGATTGTTGACTGCCCTATGTTGACCATTCTGGGACATTAGAAAATGGTATGGACCAATAGGTCCAATCCCATGACCACAAATATCACTATATCCCAAATCCATTTATAACCAAAGATTGCCAACTCACACCCAGGCTATATGTTTTAATAATTTCTAGAAATATTTGATTAATAAAATTCTATGGCAATATCAGAATTTGTTTAATTGAATAGGGATAACACTTGACTAAATGATCATGATCTTTTTTTCACAGAGATTTTAAGAATATACTCTGCTGGGACATAGAATCATAGAATTCCAGAGTGGAAAGGGATGTCAAAAATTATCTCATCCAATGTTAGGTTTGCTACCCTTCTTTCTTAATTTTAAATGCAATGATGTTATTTTGATTCTCTCACAATTATTCATTTAAGCAACATTTATTAAGTTTCTATTATATATCAGACCCCATTCTAGGCTTTTAGGTTTTAAAGACAAAAAAAAATAGTTTTTGCTTCTAAGGAGCTAGTGTTCTATTTGGAGGAAGACAACATGTACAAAGGAAAATATGAAATATTTTCTAAATAAACACAAAGTAATTTCATCAGAGAAAGTCTATAGTAACTGAAGATCAAGAAAGATCTCATATGGCATATGGCACTTGGGTTGAGCTTTGGAGGAAGCTAATGATTCTAAGAGGTGAAATTGAGGAGAGAGTATTTTCCACACAAGGGGCACAGCCTGTGCAAAGACAAAGAAGTAAGAGATATGAGCAACAGAAAGCCATTTTTTACCTTCTACTTAGTCTGAAATTCCAAAAAGAATGATTTATTTACTATGAACATCTTCCCAGAATATTTTTACATATGTGTAACAAAATATAAAGAAAACAGTGATATTGGAATACATTTATCAAAATATTTGAAAAACAAAAACAGCCCAGGTCAAGAAAGCTACTCTAGGAAGATTTTCTAAATAACTTTGAGTTCTATTATATATTTATTCAAAACAAGCAGTTATGTATTGATGAGGGGGCCAATTTAAAATGATTTTAAATGGGCCTACCTCACTGTATCCCAGACTTACTGAATGGAAGTGAACCTTTCCTCATGGGTTAACCCAAAAGTTTGATGCATTTTCCTCCCAAACTCCATTCCCAGAAACACTTTGCTGTTCATACCTGGAATCCTCTTTGTCCTATGCCGTGCTCTCTCCCCTGTCAACAGCTTCTTCAAGTTGAGCACAGACTTTTTCTCTTTTGCAAGTTAACTCCCCTTGAGTTGGAAAAGTAGGTGAAAACTGTGAAGGTCTTAGGAGACCTCGGTGATTCCCCTAAAAGATGTTAGTGGTGAATTCCAGCCTAATTGCTATCTTTTTGGCTGTAGCTCAGGAAAGAATCAAATGCCATATGACATCTACAAACATCATGGAAAAGGTGATGGAGAAGAAGGCGGGTCTTTGTTTATCACATAAATTTTCGTGCCAGCTACTACTCATAAACTCATGCTTATAATCTCAAGAGGTTTAAATACAGAGCATTCATCACATTGGAAGATAAGAACATCTTCTTTGATTAAGAGAGAGTCATAGCATCAAGAAAAACTTCATCTCAGGACGAGGCCTAAATATAGTAGTGAAAGCCAGATCAGGCTCTTGGTTAACTTGGCTTTAAATCCATCAGGGTTCTGGTGTAATCTAAGAACAGGATTTGGGTCTAGTTAGGAAGTCAGTGACTGAAAAACATGTACAAATAGAACAGTCCTTTTCAATGATGCAATTGCCTGTAAGTTGTGTTCAACTTATGCCTATAATGGGCATAGCTTACATAGTGAATAACGAACACATGGCATATCTAGAGGCCTTTTTATTGTGAAGTTTTAAAATGCTTCTGGGACATTCATTCTGTCAGCAATGAGGGGAGCAAGCTTTGTATTTGACCCATGTTAATCAGCAACCAATCACCTTAGAGAAAGAAGCAAATCAGATTCAATAAATGGCCTGATTCCAACCTGAGCTCCAGTCCCATGCCCTTCTGTTCTGTAACTACTCAACAGCTTCCCTTCCCTTTAAATATGTTTTGGAGATAATCGCTCTTGTTCAATGATATATGGAACTTTAAACAGCTGCTGAGAGTGATTAAATGCCACCACTTGGCTAAGGCTGTAAATCAAGCTCAGAAACCATTTATTTGAGTATACTTGAAAGTAGTAGAAGTTATTGCTATGATTCTACCAACAGCAACATCAGACAGGAAAATAAAAAGCCAGTAAATTGTGTTGTGAAGGTTTTAAAGTGATGTGTTGTTTCTGTCCCATACTTCCTCCTTCAGCTTCTCACATGGCTCCTTCCTTCATCAGCACATATTTGGCTCCTCCTCCATCCCCACCTCTCAATATTTATCTCAAATCCAATGGCACCTTCTGCTTCCCAAGTTTCCTCATCTCCTGTTCCAGTTTTGTCTCTTTTGAGGGAAGCACCCACCATCACTTTTATTTGGATTGCTGTTCAAATATTCTGTTGGCATAGGTACAGCCTACTTTGTGGATGCATGATATGTGTTGCAATTCACATACTCAGGAATCTACAATGCCTCTTATTTGAACCAGGTTCAAACTCATCATCCAACTATCAGAGGCCTCCTGTATTTGATCCCATGCTACTTATTCACCTTCAATGCTCAGTCTGCCCAGTCTCCTAGTTGTACCCTCCATCCCTCACTTCTTTTTCCTTTAGCTTTTTGCACACAGTAGGTACTTAATAAATAATTGTTTAAATGAATTACTATCCTTTAGCCTTTGCTTATGTATTATTTCCTTTCCTCCATAGAGCTAAAACAGATCCTAGAGATTATTTAATCTTTTTCTGAGCAATTTACAGATCAGAAAACTGAAGCTCAAAGAGGTATATGATTTGTTCAAATTAGTTGCAAAGCTAGGATTAGAATTCGGATTTCTCTTTATTTCCAGGACCAATGTGGTTTCCACAACACTATACTGCCTCCCAGATGTCCTCTTCTTTCTTCTCTGCCTCTTCAAACTGAACTGTATTCCGTCTTTTTTTTTTGCTTTTTTTTGGAGGGGGGAAGGCAGGGCAATTGGGGTTAAGTGACTTGGCCAAGGTCACATGCCTAGTAAGCGTTAAATGTCTGTGGCCAGGTTCGAACTCAAGTCCTCCTGATACCAGGGCCAGTGTTCTATTCACTGCACCACCTAACCATCCCCCATATTCCATCTTTCAAGGCTCATCTCAGTCCCTACCAGAAATCCTTTTCCAAATATACTAGCTCACTCTAATGTCTCTTTACTCTGAACTCTGTAAGACTTACAGATTTTATTTTATTTTATCTATCTATCTATCTATCTATCTATTTATTTATTTATTTGTTTTTTGGAGGGCGGTTGGGGTTAAGTGACTTCCCCAAGGTCACACGGCTAGTTTTTTGTGTTAAGTGTCTGAGGCTGGATTTGAACTCAGGTACTCCTGACTCCAGGGCCGGTGCTCTATTCACTGCGCCACCTAGCCGCCCCTATTTTATTTATTTTTAATTTATTTTATTTTCAATTCACAGAACAAAGCAAACATTTCCATAACTCAGTACAATAAAAAATATGACTGCACATGAAACTGCAAATCTAGCATGTACATCTTGCTATTATAACAAAGTTATCATGTAATTTACCCCCTTTTTTCTTCCTTCCTCCTTGCCACATATATACATATACAAATACATGTACAGATATACATACATATGTAAAATTGTTTTCTCTTTGTGGTGACAAAGAATTGGGTATTGCAAGGATCCCCATCAATTGGGGAGTGGCTACACAAGTTATGTATGGTTGTGATGGAATACTACAGTGCTATAAGAAATAATGAGTTCAGTGATCTTAGAAAAGCATGGAAAGACTTACAAGAAATGATGAAGAACTAAGTGAGCAGAACCAAGAGAACATTGTATACAGTAACATCAATATTGTTTTAAGAATGATTTAGAGGGGTGGCTAGGTGGCATAGTGAAATACAGCACCTGCCCTGGAATCAGGAGGACCTGAGTTCAAATTTGACCATAGAGCTTAACACTTGTTAGGTGTGACCTTAGGCAAGTTACTTAACCCCAATTGCCCTGCCTTCTTCCCTGAAAAAAACAAAAAGAATGAGTCTGAGTGACTGTCTTTTTTTATTATGATAAATACAGAAATGAAAAATAAAGGATATACGTGAAAGACATTATCTGCATATAGAGCAAAAATTGATAAATAGCATTATATCCCATAATTCAGTTTTCTCTTATTCTCTGTTTTATGTAAGTAGTCTTACAAGGGAGGGCAGATGCCATGTCTTATATTTCTTTGGAATCCCACATGATAACTACTATGGTAAATGACCAGCAGTCACCATCTAGGTGAGGTACTGGCCCAGTCAGACTTACCCCAAACACTGACTTCTCCATATGTCCACCAGAGGCAACAAGAGGAACTAATATAGTCTGCAAAGCCTATGACCTTTACTTTTCAGTTTTTAGAAACAAGTTGGATTTTTCTGGACTACAGTATCATTCAATGTTTAATAAATTCTTGGTAAGAAAAGTAGATTTCAGTTTGTTATAAGGAAGAACTTCTTAAAAGAGGTGTCTGTTCCTTCTCACTGGAGATAGTAATGGAGAAACTGGTTGGATACTTCTCTGTGATATTTCCTATTCAGATACTAGTTGGACTAGATGACTCCCAGGTACTATATATCTTGGAGATTCTATGAGGTTATGACCCTGGGCACTGTAGAGGAAGAAGGTAAGATTTACTATGAAGAATCTTCATTTTGTTCAGTGCTGCTAAGATGTCTGCGGTCCCCCTAAATTCAAAGTTTTATCTGAGGGTATCTATATCTTCTTTCTCTGGCTTCTCACTTGTACTTTGATACCTGTAACCCATCAGGTATGTATAGCTTCAAGGATGAGTGATAGTTTTCTCATTGGTGGCTGATGACTAGTTGGTCTATTGTGTGAGTTGAGACATGGAATATTGTATTTTATATCACATACTCAAATGTAGAATATTTCATATTGACAGGTGATCAGTGGAATTGCTAAAAAGGAAAAAAAACCCTCATATCTCATTAATTTAACATTGTTGGGGCATGGAGTGTTCTCAGTATTTGAATTTTCCATATCACTACAGCTAAAGTTCCAGGAGTTGTCATTGTTGCTCTTTTCTTCTTCTTCTTACAAATTTTCTCCGTCTTTCCCCAGCCCCCAACTCCCAACCCCCAACCCCACTGTAAAGTCCCTCCCCCAATCTGCTCTCTCCTGTGTAATCCTCCAACACCCCTCTAACTTTCTGGGAGGGCAGGGAGAGTCTCCCTACCCCAGTCCCTGTATATCTTAATTCCTAGTTGCATGTATTGCAGAGCTTTAAACTGTAGATTCTTTCAGTTATTCCCTTGTCACCCATCCCCACTGGAAGGACAAGCAATTCAATACAGGCTGTGCATGTGTAATTACACAGGACATCTTCACAGTGGACATATTGTGACAGTCTGATCTGATCATATGTCCCTCCTTCCTATCCTGCCCCCCCTTGTTCTGTTCTCTACCCTGTCCCTGTCCCTTTACTGAGTTGTATGCTTCCAGCAACCCTCCCCCAGACCCTGCCCTCCCCTCCATCATCCCGCCTTTCATCCCCATGCCCCCTACTCTCCTGTGTGGCATGATGCCCAGTTTAGAATTTATGTCATTCCTTTCCTAAGCCAAATTCAATGAGAGTAAATGAAAGTAAAGTTGTAACAGATATCCCTTGCCTTTTCTATATGGGATGATTAACCCCATTTTGTCTCTCCATGTCTCCTCTCATTCTAGTCTTCTCCCACCTCAGAATTTCACCTTTTAAAATATCATCACTTCGTTTTCAAATGATCCTATAGCCTCAATGTACACATATACACACATGCTTAGATATGTATTCATATGCATATATACCCTCCTATATAGACATGTGTGTAAGTATATATACATTTGTATTCCCTTCACCAATCCTCATACTAAGAAAAGTTTCATAAGTTACTATTATTGTTTTTCCATACTGGCATGTAAATAGTTCAACTTTGATAAGTTCCTTATGATTTCTTTCCCATGTTTACCTTCTCATGCTTCTTGTCTTTGATTGTCAAATTTTCTGTTCAGTTCTGGTTTTTTCAGCAAGAATGCTTGAAAGTCCTCCACCTCATTGAATGACCATATTTTCCACTGTAACATTATACTCAATTTTGCTGGGTAGTTGATTCTTGGTTTTAATCCCAGCTCCCTTGAT
>CM053594.1:208206020-208229540 GCA_028646575.1 Pseudocheirus occidentalis
TCATAGTTCATCATATAATATTGCTGTTATGTTGTACAATGTTTTCCTGGTTCTGCTCACTTCACTTTGCATCAGTTTATGCAAGTCTTTCCTGGTTTTTATGAAAGCATTCCACTCATCATTTCTTGAAGCACAATAGTATTTCATCATAACTTCTTCACCTATTCCCCAATCAATGGGTAACCCATTTCCAATTCTTTCGGAATTGGAATTCCAATTGGAATTCAAATTTCAAT
The DNA here is from genome assembly GCA_028646575.1 of Pseudocheirus occidentalis. NCBI lineage: Eukaryota > Metazoa > Chordata > Mammalia > Diprotodontia > Pseudocheiridae > Pseudocheirus > Pseudocheirus occidentalis. The sequence continues at coordinate 208,206,257 of CM053594.1, forward strand.
TTCCAATTCTTTGTGACCACAAAAGGAGTAAATTTCTTTGGGATACAGACCTACCCCCTTAATTTTTGTATAGAAACTCTCTCATTATGATCTGCTTTCTTTTAGAAATAGTTACAAACAGTCTTTTGTTTCTGCTTTGGCCTTAGGAACTCCTTCACCGACATTCTCCGGGCTATTCTGTTGTCATTGGAAGTACTTATCGAGGACCCAGAACTTCAGATAAATGGTTTCATTTTAATTATAGACTGGAGCAATTTCTCCTTCAAACAAGCCTCCAAACTTACACCATCAATCCTCAAACTGGCCATTGAAGGGTTACAGGTATGTGTGTATACATCCATCTGAACATGCAAATATATATCTAATAATATATTTGTAGGGGTTTAATCATAATCTGAGTAATATTTCTCATCAAGAAGAGGGAAATTGGAATGAAATTCACCTGTACATATCTTCCAATTCTTACCCAGGCTGAGCCTCAGATACTTGTTTTGTTATTTTTGTTTTTATTTAAACTTTATTCTTGCCACAGGCATATATTACTTGCTAAAACAATTACAAATAATGATCAGAGATTTGCACTTGGTCCATTTAGGTTAATAAAGATCAAAGTCATGCACATCTGTCTAACAGGAAGTATGGGGGTAGGAGAAGGAAAGAGCAGAATGTCCTTAGGAAAAAAGCAATAGGAAGGGCTAGGGCAGCAGATACAAGCAGGGGCTATTTTTCTGGTTAAAGACTTGCCTTCTAGTTTGCACTCAAAGAGGCTTTTTGTAGGATCCAACATCCCATTAACTTGGATTTCCCTAGATTTCAAGTGGGAAAAAAAATGCATCTTACACAAATACCAATTTATGGCTCATGGTTTCAGTGTTCAGGAAATGATTTGTATTCATTTAAAGGAAATGGATAAAACAATGTCTAACTGTTGCAGAATGAATTTCTGCAAATGGGGTAGGAGGATGATTGGACCAGAAGTTTTCTCAGGTGCCTTCTCACACCATCATTTCAATACTAGCAATTTAGATCCAAGAGGGTTTACAAGTGCTATAGTGGAGAAAATTTTGGGTTTGGAGTTTAAAGAACCTGAAATCTCACTGCAGATACTTATTAGCCATTTGCTTCTGGGCTCTCCTAGCCTCAGCTTCCTCATTTGTAAAAGGGAGATAATTATAGCCCCTACCTTACGAGATTATTGCAAGAATCATATGGATACATGTAAGGTCCTTTACAAATTCTAAAGCACTACATACATATGTAATTTTATAAGAGCAAACTTTTTAATGTTATAATTAATGTTAATTAATTATATAAAACAATTTCATGTTATAGATATAGTTTAAAATATTCAGAATTAAAATAATTTTCTTCCATGGCAACCCAGTTTTGTTAAAGGTTTAAAATCCCTTCCAGGTTGGTAGGATGATAGATGCTGAGCCCAAAGTCCCCTCAGATGTCATCTAGTCAGTTTGTAAGTGAGAAAAGTGAGGTCCAGAGAGATTGAGTGATTAGGTGGTAAGTGGCAGAGTTGGTATTGGACCCAGGTCCTCCTGCACCAGCCCCTTCTCTTTGGTTATGTAAGTTCAACTTGTGACACCTGTGTCCATTTCACAAACATGGCCTCAGTGTGTGAATGTAGCTTCTTCTAGTGGCTCTTCACTGACTCCCAAGGATAGCTGAAGCACCAGAAAATCTGAATTAACATGGACAAAATTCATTTGGTCTTACTAGCTATGTGACCCTGGGCAAGTCACTTAACTTCTATTTGCCTCAGTTTCTTCATCTGTAAAACAGATAATAATAGCATCTACCTCTCATGGTTGTTGTGATTATGGAATGAGATGATATGCATAAAGTGCTTAGTATAGTTCCTGCCATGTAGGAGGTCCTATATACATTCTAGTTGCTACTGCTATTACTACTTATTATTTTTATTATGATTTTCCTTCTTCAGAGTAACCTCCTCAATGCAGACCTTTGGTATCACTTATCTGCAAATTCTTTTCCAGTTTTAGGCTATATGTGCTACTGACCTCAACAGGAAGGAGAATGTAAAGTGAGCTACAGAGGCCATGGGAAAGTCTGAGGTGTGTGTGTGTGTGTGTGTGTGTGTGTGTGTGTGTGTGTGTGCGTGTGTGTGTGCATGTGCGAGCATGGGTAAAAACACTTCTACAGAACAACGAACAAGTAATAATCCATGTCTCTTAATAATATTAGTTCCTGAGGGGTTCCATGAGATGTGTTCAATACCTTGAATATTCAGGCACTTAGTAAAGAGTGAATAAAAATTAATATTTGCTCTACATAATTTTTCTTGACTTTCAAAATTCAAAGTTGGAAAAAATGGAGATATTACCAATAGTGATCAAATGATTTTAAAAATTATTACCATCAGGTGACTAGGTGGCGCAGTGAATAGAGCACCAGCCCTGGAGTCAGGAGGACCTGAGTTCAAATTCAACCTCAGACACTTAACACTTATTAGCTGTGTGACCTTGGGCAAGTCACTTAACTCCAATTGCCCTGCCTTCCCCCCTCAAAAAAAAAAAAGCAAAAAAATTATTACCGTCTTTACTTTCCAAAGAATAAATTCATGTTGGGCCTCGTCTTTAAAAATCCTACCTTAAAAAGGAAGAAAAGTGAGGGGTGGGAGTGAGGGGTGGAAATCTACTGTGTAAGTCTAAGTATTCAAGAGTGTTCTCTTCTTACTTTTTTTCTCTCAGTTTCAGATCTTTTCCTCCCCTAAATCTCTTCCCTCGATTATATTTTTGAACAGATAACTTGACCCTTCCTTAACACTACCATCAAACAGAGTTTTAAATTAAGCCTGAGGGGTGAATTACTATCCTCGTGGCCCGACCTTCCTATTTGAAATACTTGACATCTCCAGTATCAGACTTTTAAATCCTAGCGGTTTTGCCTCAGCCCTTAATCCTTCATAAATGGATGCCGTATTATTTTCTTACTAGCTAAGGCTTTAAATTAGGAATCAACAGATGCTCTGAAAGATTATGGGATGGTATTAAGGAGGAATGGCTTGCACTGGTTTGTGCAAAATAAAATTTCAGCAACCAATGAAATATTCTCATAAAGAATTTCTCCCACGAATAGACCTATGCTAGGAACACAAATACTGATTTCAGATATCCAGAGAAGTTGCCAGAGGACCAAATGCCAATAAACTGAGACTACCTGCACCTTTTACTTCCTCTCTTCATGCTTTCCATGTCTCTGACCCTTTTGCTTTTTGGTTTTCGTCCTCTCTCATTTGCTGTAACACTGAACCTTAAGACCTTGGTTGTCTACCCAGTACTATCACTTATTCATTATCTGACATTTATACAAATCACTTAATCTTTCTGGGGCTTAGTCTTCTCATCAATAAAATGGAGATAATAACTACTATATCACACAGTAGGCTTCTTGTGAGACTCAAAAGAGATAATGTCAAACTTGCTAAAAACTTCTCTAGGAAAAGACTTAGGAAACACGATAGATTTTTTCTGCATTTTTGAGGGGAAAGGTAGAGCAATTGGGGTTAAGTGACTTGCCCAAGGTCACACAGCTAGTACGTGTTAAGTGTCTGAGGTCAAATTTGAACTCAGGTCCTCCTGACTCCAGGGCCAGTGCTCTATTCACTGCACTACTTAGCTGTCCCCATGATAGACATCTTAAAGTAACTGAAGGACTGTCATTAGGAAAGGAATGAGATAATCTGCTACTCCACAGAAGACAGAACTGGAAGCAGCATGGGTGGAGATGAGAGGATGAGAGGTGCTGAAGTCATTTCTTCTTGATAAAATGAAAACTTCCTAACAATGTGAATGGTTTGTGAGTTGAATGGGTATCTTGTTTGGTAGTGGATAACATTTGTGTAGAGATTGGACTTCATGGCTTCTTAGTACCCTTCCAACTCTTAAGATTCTGTGAGTTTGTGTTTACTGTGGGTGAAAATACTTTAAAAGCTATGAATCAGAATATAAATACAATATTGTGTTACTGATGCCTGGAAAAAAACATAAAACATAAACCACTTCAATTTAATGTTACCATATTAAACATAACAGTTCATGAGATTACAGATTTGGATAGAAGATAGTCCACAAGAGATCATTTTGTCCATTGATATATCAGAGTCCCTAAGTTAAGTGACTTGCCCCAAGGTCACACAGGTAGTAAGTAGGAGAACCATGACTTCAACTAGGCTAAAACAAAACAGCTTGTCTGAATTGTCTGCGAATTTCAATTTTCCCTTCTCTAGGCTGAGCTGGTTATTATGATTAGCCAACTGAACCTAAGATGCCATCTTCTATAATATTCAGTATTTACCCACTGTCCCTACTTCAAGCCCTCCCAGCCCTCCTTTATATTTGTTACTAACATAATCAGAATTCTTTCCTTCATAATATTCTTAGCTCTTGGGCTTCCAAGATGCATTGAAAAGGAATTGGATTAACCCACGATTAGTTCATGAAAGACTGCATACATTTTTTCTTATGATAATATCTGTCTTTACAGTAATTGTAATGTCATTAACATTTTTCTTATTATCAGGAACAGATCCCTCAGAAATACTGTGTCTGAACTGTGCAGTGCTTTTAAACAAGGATTTAATGGTACATCTTTTAATGACACAAAGACAAGTTAAATCCATGTGCCCTACTTAGAAAATTAAAGGCCGTGCACTGTCTATAATCCATTCTTCAAAACCTATTAGCATCTGTAAAGGCTCTGAACGGATATCAAGAGCAATGAACACTAAGTACAGTGAATAAGGAATGTGGAATTCATGAGGAAATAGAAATCCAAAGTGTGTCCTTCATTTCTGACATGCTGGGTGATCCTAGGCAGTTTCAACAACCTCCCTGTGGTTCAACATCCCAGACTGGAATGTGTGAATGATTGTGTTTGCCACCTGCTATCCCCACAAAATGAGATCTCTCTGCAAATTGTCCTGAACCTCTTGGCACAAAGCTTCCAGGAAAACAGATAATAATTATCATAAATCTCCTCATTCATCTTCCTTCTGCAAAACAGATTGTTTCTTGTATGTGTGTAGGTCCTGAAAGCAGAGGGGATAACAAGCAATGTTCAGGGGATGGAAACTGGGCTAATGACCCTTAGAGAGAAACTTCTATTTATTTCTCCTAGTTTCTGTCCTTTAAAAGATGGTGATTAGGCTAATGATGATTGTCCTAGAATAAATGGCATGTGCATTACTCTTTGCAAAATAAATTGTAGCAATAATTACAGAGAAAATGATTCTTTAAGGAAGTATCTAGTAGTAATATCCAAAGTCATGTTCTGTCAATCCGTTATAACTATATTCATTGATCTGTTAGCGAGATGCTTTGTAGGATATTTCAGTTTTTAGACTATTAAACCGTCCCAATTGCATAGGCACTTTGGGAATTTCATTTCAAAAAATCTTTGTTAAAGTATGGATTTTGCAAATGCCTAAAAGCTGTTTTGTTTAAATCTTGAGGATAATTTAAAAACATATTCAATTATGTCTAGGAGAACTGTTGTATGGCACACTTCTTGGATTAGTTGATCTGTAATCATATTTAGAATATTATCTATGGCTATTTTATACACAGAAGCTACCCTGCCCTCAATACCATTGGGAAATTCTAGTGAAATGAACCAGTGGCTGAATTCTGGTTCTCAAGGCCTATAATTTCTTTAAATTCATATGTGGAATCACCCTAGTAATTATCATAGCCCAAATATTGCTATCAGTATATAACATTTATCAGTGTTCAACCAAGCAGGATATTTAAATGGGCTTAATATGCTAACATGTTTACTTTAAAAGATCTGTTGCTATGTGTCTTATTGGTCATTTAAAAAATCTGATTCCTTTAAGTATATTGGCATTTATAAAGTGTTTATTAATGGTCATGGCAATGATTTTTTTTCCTTTACCTTTAGTGCACACATCCATTTACCCATAAAATGGCTTCTATTTTTTTTTGGTAATAAATCCTATCAGCCCATTTATTTTAGCCCTTCCCAAAATGTGAATATTTACTTATTTATAAATTATATATGTGTTCATAACTCATATTTACATATATCATAAAACTTACATGAAATAGTGTTTTAAAAAGATGAAATAATATTTGATCCTAGAGTTACTAGGGAACCATTGGAGGTTACCAAATAGGCAAGTTACATGATAAGACTTAGGAAAGAAGCAGCTGTGTGGAAAATGAATTAAAGCAAGAGACTTTAGGGGAAAAGTTTGGGATCATTAGAAGAATTCTCTGATTTCTGGAAAGAAATTCAGTTCACACTCCTTATCTTCCTGCTCAACTCTGTGCCCAACTGATTATAAATTTTCAGTGTCCATGACATGCACACTGATAGACAAGCTCTTTAGCTTTTCTATCCAACTGTGTATCATAATCTGGACAACAGGCATTCTTCATGCCTTTAGTTACACTATTTGTTTTATTTTTTATTTTTTGCTTTTTTGGAGGGCAGTTGGGGTTAAGTGACTTGCCCAAAGTCACATGGCTAGTTTTTGTGTTGAGTGTCTGAGGCTGAATTTGTACTCAGGTCCTCCTGAGTGCAGGGCCGGTGCTCTATTCATTGCACCACCTAGCCGCCCCAGTTACACAAAATTCTTGAGAATAATTATAGATTTCATTTAGGTGTTTGGAGGCATGGTGCAGTTAGCACAATGTCATCTCTAAATAATAAGCAACAGCAGACTTCATCATTTGAAGAAAATCCCTTTAATCCATTTAGATATTGGTTGATGACCCAACTGGAATTCTTTCTAGGAGAGTGCTTTTTGCTTGTTTTTAAAGAAAGGAATTCTTTGTTGCGTAGTTTGATTTTCTTGGAAGGTATAAATAAGTACACCCAGTCATTGTAAGCAAATCCTCAACAGAATAACCAGTAAAGTTCAGAAGCAAACAAAAAGGAAACTGGCCTCATTCAAAGTCCTTATATTATCCTGAACCACTTATGCCATCTCTGGGGCTGGGTACCAACCCAGCAAATGGCCAAAATAGTTTCGCTACATCACTAGGTTGCTCCATCCTTAAAAGCCACAGCATCTATACCCCGTATATCCAATTCCTATTTAACAGCTACACTCAGCATGATAACTGTAATGATAACATGATAACATTGTCCATTGCTGATATTCCCTTTCTTTTCCTCTTGACTCTTACGCAGATCTCTTCCGTGGAAGTGGTAAACACATCTACTAAGCAAGCGTCTCTTTTGTTTTATTTCTCACCTGAAATTTTGTATCTAAAGTTCGTCACATCAATTTTCTCTCTCTTCTTATATCTCTCAAGAAATCTTAGGTCATTTTGATATATACACAAGAAGTATCTTGCTGGAGAAGTTTGAAGGTAGTGTTTTTGCTCATAAAACACCATTTTAACAAACAAAGCACAGTCACATCTTGCATTCTTTGTATCTTTCAGTCAATTGTCTGGTGATAAAACCAGTCTACTGTGGAATATTGCTAACAAAAACTTGCCTCTTCCTTTCAAGGATACCCAATTCAGGGATGTAGGATGGTAAAGGGGTATGGATAGGCAGTAACTGACATTCTCTCGGTGTTCTTTTTTGTTAAAAAAACAGTTCAAGATTTTTTCCACCTCTTTTATATCTCATCCTCCTTCCTATACCTCATGAGTCAATGGCCCAATGCCCTCACGATTGTATTGTCATCAACATAAACCTTCTTTTGGTGTGCTTAGTCTAGTCCAACAATTTTTCCTTTATCTCTCTCTGTTCCTCAGGGTCTGTGATATGAGAGTCTAAATGTGGCAGCACTGCTATGATGAAAAGATTTTGTTATAATAATATTTGCAGATCGTCATTTCTTTCATTGCTCTCCTTCCAGCTTCATCTTTAAATGTCCTCAGGATGTCTTAGCTTCCCTCTGCTTCCTCTTGCAAGTTTATGAAGCAATACGGCGTGTGATCCTTCTCTATCTTTCTCTGTACAAATTCCCCGGACAGATTCATATTGTAAATCGGTGTCCTTGGCTACTGTATTTCTCTACTTGTCAAGTAGATCAAGTGTTTGCTGCTCAATGTAGTTTATAGATTCCTTTGGTCTTGGAGTTATTTCCTCCATTACCATTTTTGTGCATCAAGAATTTATATAGGTAAAGTTGACGTTGTTTTAATCACATACTATGTATTTTTCTCATTTTTATTCTTCTAATTTTATATTAATTTTTACCTTTGTAGTAACAAATGAGTGGTCTGATTAAATATAGGAAATTAATTCAGAAATGACATCCGCATAAATAATGTCACCTATTGACTTAAAATATAATATTACTTTTTTCTGATAATGTTTGATAGTCCCCATCTTTAGTGCCTTCAAATTCTCTTCTCTAAAAAAAATGAACTCATGATGTAGAGGGATGAGGCTTTCATTCAGTTTACAAGTCTTTGGTCTCTTGTTCCATAATCCTAATTCTCATCCTTGTAAACCTTTAGATTAAAGTCACACAGTATAAAAGTACAGGTCAATTTAATCTTGAAAGTCTTCCTGAGTTCTTGGAGAATTTCTCTGTGACTTGATCCTCTTCAGTGAATGTTGGTACCTTATCTGTAATTATGTTCTTGGTGGTCTTTTAGCCAGTATCATCAGTGCTGCAACATGTTACAGCCAAATGCCCCGTTTCTTATTATCACTGACAACATGAGAAAAACCAGCTCCACTGGCTCCTTTCTTTGCTTCTGAGGAGAGCTGGTGAAGCAGAAAATTTCCACTAAGTTCTTTTGTCTTCTGATTTTGTTTATAGAGAGATTGTCAAGACAGGCAGTATTCAGTTTCACTGGTAATACATCCACTATCTGATCCTTGGACAAGGATCCCATATTTAAAGTACCAAAACTTGTTCATGTGAATAATCTAAAAAAATATATCTTTCCTCTTTCCTTCCACCAGAAGTGCAGAACTAGATAGGCACTACAGAAGACTTGAAGACTGTTTTTTATTTTTCTTTGTTTCATAGGCTACCATAGCCAGAGAATTCATCACCAAGAGACCATTCCACTGTTGATAATCCACTCCATACTTAGCCAGACTAGTCCTTGGAAAGCAGACTCATCTTATTGCTAGAACTACATACAAACTTTTCCATTTACCAGAGCTTAGACTCCTTTGGCATAACCTTCAGAAAACTAGTGAATCTACACCATGATGAAGCATCAGGACAGGGCTTTGTGTTCCAAAGTTCTGAGTTAGTTGCCCTCTCACTGTCTCTTATCTTAGCCTTACATTTCCATACATCCTCTCTCTCATGTCCTTCATGGAGTCAAGAATACCTGAGTTTAAATCCTGTCTCATATATTTATTAATTATGTAACCATAAGTCACTTGACCTCTTTCTGTCTCAATATCTTCTTCTTTAAAATGGGTACATTACAAATATTTGTTTCATAGGATTGTTCTGAGGATCATTTACGTACATATATATGTGTGTATACATATATGTGTATATATACACATACATATATACATATATACACATACATACATACACACATGTATGTGTGTGAAGTATTTTGTAGACCTTATAAATGCTGGTTATTTGAACAGGTAGGTCAGTAGTAGTAGCAGTAGTAGTAGCAGTAGCAGTAGCAGTAGAAGTATTTCAATACCTACCAGATAACCTATTCTTTTGCTCATTAGAGGTTCATTGATGACAGTGAACTGAGTTAGGATTATGATCTTTGAGAAATAAGGAGGGCATATACTAACATTTCTGTTATAGTTCTGTTGTGGTGAAACCAGGTATCAGAAATATGTGTATGTATAGACATATTATATATATTTAGGAATTTTAATTATTGTACACATATAACTATATTATATAATACATATGTACTTTGTAGAAGTAACTTATTCTACCTCCTAAATTCAAATGGATCTAAAATTCTAATATCAAAGTAATTGTATTTTCAATGTATGCCCACAGTACCCTAAGGTTAGATCTCTCTGTAAATTGGATCTCATTAGCTAGTTCACTAGCCATCACTCAACGCAATAGTTCCCCATTTCTCATTGGCCTTATTTAATGTTTTAAGATTGGTCTAATTCAACTAGCCCACGCAATAGTACTTTGATGCTTTCTAAGTACTTAGATAGCATGGAAGGTTTCATTATCTCTCAACATTACAGAGACAAATCTATTTCCTATGTCTAAAAAGAACTGTGATTAAGGAAAGCAAAAGCTATTTTTCTTTGATCACGAAGAATTATTTTCAGCATTTAAACTTATAGCATCTCTTATTGGTTTTTGAAATGCTTTTGCACTGAAGGAAGATCTTTTTAGATAGGAAAATTTTTGAAGGAAGAGAATATGTTTATTTTGCTAATAACCTGCAGAATTGGCAACTTCTAAATATTGTGTAAGACAGGAGGACCTTGAGATGAAGGGATTTCAAAGATCACTCGATCCAATCCTTCATTTAACAGATGATGAAATCAAGGTCACAAGTAGCTAAACAACCAGCCAATTACTGGTAGAGTCAAGATTCTAAACTAGGGCTTTTGGCTTCAAGTTCACTGGTTTTGTTTTGGTTTTCTACTGTGGCAGTCCATTGGAGCCCCCTCAAATAAGCTCATTGTTCGAACAAGCCAAATGTTAAATTTTCAATGTGAACATTTGTATCTTGGAAATTGGCCAATGCCATGAATCACAATTTGATTTTGTTGATGTTTAGACTGGAAACTGATGGAGAAAATATTGATTATGCAGATTAAGCTTAAAAATGTATTGTATAGGGGGCAACTAAGTGTAATAGTAGATAGAGCACTGGTCCTGGAGTCAGAAGAACCTGAGTTCGAATCTTCAAAGCTTGATATTAGTAGTTGTGCGACCCTGGGCAAGTCACAAAATTCCTATTGCCTCATATGCATACATACACACATACATGCATATATATATATATATATGCATGTATGTGTATCCGTCTGTCTTTCTATGTATCTATCTATGTATCTCTCTCTCTCTCTTTCTTTCTATTCTACTTGTCATGCTATTTAACTATATCTCATAGATGAATTGAATGGAATTTGTTGAATTTAGGAAAAGGAAAAATGAGATTATGAGACAGGAGGAGCAGGAAAGAAAAATGAGTTTCATGAATGCTATGCTTAAATTTTATTAGTCAAGTAGTGAAATCCCATAGGCCATAATCCCTGGGCTCATTAAGGATTTAGAAGAAATTATGAGTAGTATTTTCCATTCATTGAATAGGATTTAATTGCAATTGTTTTAGAGGAAAAGCCTAGAATACAAAGTTTTAAGATAGATTCTTGAAGAAAAAGTTTAATTATCTGAGAGAAAAAAAGACTGAAAGAGTGATAATTAATATCAACTGCCAGGGCAGTCTTTAGTGGAATTTCTCAAGAATCTGGTCCTGTACTGTTTAATATTTTTATCAATGATTTGGATAAAAGTGTGCTTTTCTGATTTGTCTACAAAGCAAAGCTTGGTAGAGAACCAGCATGTTGAACAACAGAACTAGGATCAATGGGACAAATCTAATGAGATGAAACTTAATGGGGATAAACATGAAGTCCCCTACTTTGAGTTTAAAAAAAATCAACTGCACAAGTACAAGAGAGGAAATGCATAGATAACATTTTCATATGAAGAAGACCAATGGGTTTTTGAAAACGTAAAGTTTAATAAGTCCCTAGTACTACAGTCAAACAATTTTTTGTTGCTGGCTAGTTGTTTCAGACATGTCTGACTCTTCATGGTCCCATTTGGGGTTTTCTTGGTAAAGATATTGGAGTGGTTTGCCAATTCCTTCTCCATCTCATTTTACAGATGAGGAAACTGAGGCAAACAAGGTTAAGTGACTTACCCAGGACACGCAGCTAGTTAAAAAAAGTCAGATTTGAACTCAGGAAGATCAGTCTTCCTGCCTCCAGAAGCATTACGCTAACCACTGTGCCGCCTCGCTGGCAAGAAAACAATTTTAGACATTGATAGAAACGTAACATTAAGAATCTGGGAGGACCAATAATCCCGCAGTCTTCTACTCCAGTCAGTCCGCATCTGGAATGTTGTTTCAAGTCCTAGGTGACATAGTTTAAGAAATGTGTGACAAGAAGAGAGATAATGAGGAACCTTATGGTGATATGTGAACATTGGTGAAAGGAACTTCAGAAATTTAGCCTGGAAAGAAAATATTTAAAGGGTAAGTGAAAGTTATCTTCGAGTGACTTAAACTCAAATCCAAATGGGAAAGGGTTAGACTTGTTTTACTTGGTCCTGGAAAACAGAACTAGTAGGAATGGGTGGAAGCTGATTTGATTTCATTGAAAAAAAAAAAGGTCTCAGGGCAGCTAGGTGGCTCAGTGAATAGAGCATCAGCCCTGGAGTCAGGAGGACCTGAGTTCAAATCCAGCCATAGACACTTAACACTTACTAGACATGTGACTTTGGGCAAGTCACTTAACCTCAATTGCCTTGCCCTTCCCCCTCCAAAAAAAAAAGTCTTCTGAAAATTAGCTGGCCCAAAGTGGAATAGGATAGATTGGGAGATACTAGGATCACCTTTGCTAGTGGTATTCTAATGGTGATTGGATTACTCTTTGTGCTTGAAGGGGACCAAAATGACATCATGATATCAGCATCAATGTACAGTGTGTTTGGCTGTAGCTGATCATACCAACAGCAACTCAGAAGGCTCTAGTGCAGGCTAGGCCCAAATAGCCCATAAAATCATTTGGGAGGGAGTTATCTCTAAATTTCATGGGTATCACTGAGCCAAATGTCAAGTTTTTTAAAGTGTCTTTTGGATGGAATTAGAGTCTGGTGATACTTACATACATGGCTTTTTCTGGTCACCACACATTCCTGAAGTACTTTGTTGCACAGTATTCAATGATATTGTGTTCCTGCCATTTTTCCCTATTAGATCATAAGCACCCTGATAACAGGGGCTATGTCTTTAGTATGTTTGAATCTCTTACAGTACATAACACAGTGCTTGGCACAAAGTATATACTTAATTAGCTATTTAGTGAATAATTAAAATTTCTTCAAGCCCAACTATATGATTTTACATTTATCCTGATTAAATTTTATCTTGTGCACCCTTCCATCCTATCAAAAGGTTTTTGGTCATTGATTCTGTCATTCAGTATATTTGTGATCCCTCCCAGTTTCCTTTCCTCTCAAAATGTAATCAACGTGCCACTTATGCCTTCATCCAAATAATTTTTAATACTATTCCACAGAACTAGGTCAAGGACAAAGCCCAGAGCATTCTACTAGAGGCATTCTTCCAAGTTGACATTAGTCCATTAAGGAACTCTTTTTGGGTCTGATCATTCAACCAGCTCCAAATCTGCTGACTGTACTAACTAATCATTGAGTTCACACAAGGATAGCATAAAACATTCCCAACAATAATCCAGATATACTCTTTCTATGGCATTTTCCTGCTCTACTCATCTGGTAACAGTGTCAGAAAAGGAAATGAAGAAATCTGATGAATATTTTAAGATTATCCCTTTAAAATGTGTTCTAGGATTTTTACAAATAATCTACAGAGTCTAAAGATCTACCTTCTTTCCACTTCTGAAATTTGTTCATTAGACCTTATCTATCCCCAACCCTAGCGTTTTTCCCAATTATCACATTTCCTCAGAGATCATAGCCCTAATACCTTTTACAACTAATTTAAATATTGGCCTCAACTGAACCAGTGTTTAACAATCACATTTCCAAGTTCTTTTAGTAACCATGAATTTATATTTGTGCAAGGCATAGTCATCTGCTGTCATATTCACTTAGGACAGCTAAGCCCTGTCTTAAAGGAATGTCATAATGAATTGATAAAATGAATACTTAACAAATCATAGGATTATAGATTCACAGCTGGAGGAGACTTTAGAGGACGTTGATTCTAACCCTATTATTTTACAAATGAGGAAACTGAGGCTCAGAGTGATTAAATTAATTCCCCAGAGTAGCATCACTACTACTAAGTATCTATGGCAAGATTGACTCAAGTCTAATTCCATGTCCAGCACTCTATCTATCATGTGCCCCAGCTCTCTCAACTTCCTGTTAACTATTTTTGTTTTCTTCTTCCCCATCTGAAGATCTTTGCACTTTGGCAGAGGAAATAAATGTGAATAGAAACTGAATAATTCTGCCTTCTTACCATTGTCTGTTTTCACCTTTCTGTCCACACCAAATAGCAGGACTTTTCTTTATACTGTCTTCATCCCCCTGCCAATACACCAGAAATACCACCCCCACAACCACCAATCTTAGCATTTCTCAATAAGCCTTAAGTCATATTGGCCTTTAACTTTAATGACAAGAGAGATTGGAGGTTTTCAGGAGCTTTGTTCATATTGAAAGGTAGTTGGACAGGTAGTAGGGATCTCATTCTAAAAGGAATTTAACACCAGTCTGTTTTGTCTCAAGCTCATCTAATTGGAAAAATGGTGGTTTATCGACATAAATATGGAAATAAGACACTATTCCTCAGACAGAAAACTGCCCACCAGAAGTGATTTCTACTGAGAAAAATCTAACGCTTTGTCCTTGGGACATTTCCCCATCCTGATTCATGCACCAATGAACATATCCTTCTAAAATCTTCACTCTAGAAATTCTCTCCATTGAACCTCACTGGGTATAAACAGATGCTTTACAGGACACTAATTCTCAATTGCATTATATATAACATATTAAATTCATTTTCTAATACATCTCTCCTATAGCCACCAGCCCATAGGTTTTTAACCTCCATAGATAACACTGAGAGTGTTACCCTCTCCAAAGAGCTTTACAGATGAAAAAAGGAAGACATTAAAGATTTATCCTTTTCTATTCCTGCAGTGTCTGTCATCACAGACATAGGACTCAAAAATATTTGTTGTAATGAATAGGGTCTATACCAGATAGTAAGTTTTTCAAAGGACAGCTAAATTCTTAAAATTCTTTGGACCCCAATTTCCAAGGGGGTTGGATTGGATGATGTGCCAGCTCTCTTCTAGCCATAACATTCATTTTGTGATTCTTCTAGTTGGTTCATTAAGGTAAAACATCCTTGTTGCATATACTAAAATAAACAAACAAAACCCCTTAATATTTTGATTCCCCATACCTACCTAGGAATTTATATGTATGTTCATTTTTAACTAAAAAGTTGTATTTTATAGTCTCTTTTTAGTTGAATAATTTACTCTAATTCAATTTAACCTAATGCAAATATTTAGACCAGAATGGGAATAGGGTCAGTAAGGAATGTTACAGAAAGTTCACACTGTTTTCTAAACAACTCTTGTGATGTTGATGTGATGTTGATGAGAACAGGATATCCCCCAGATGTCACTCAAGAAAGCTTTTGAAACTTTGCAGAGATGTAAGAGGCCAGCTTGCTACAAAGTAAATAGACAGATAAATGGGTCTTGCATTCCCAGGAAGAGTCCAGACCGGTTGGATGCCCAATGAGGATTCTGATTAGAAGATAAAAGAGTGAACTAACAGCACCATAGGAAAGAGAGGTGCTGGCCATTTGGGACTCAGAACATAGCAAGCTCTATCAGACCTATGCATGTCAACAGAATGCTTTGAAGCCAAGCCCTCTGGTAATAGCACATTGCCCATAAAAATAAAAACCATGTCTTTTGTGGAAGTAGATGGAGAAATCAAGCTTGGTTCCAGGCATACGAGTTAATTTCCTTCCTATTTAGAGGTGGCTGGCATTAGAGAAAATAAAGGGGTGTTAAGTTGTGCTTTGGCAATGGAAAACAAGATTAAGTTTTTAAAAGATATTTTCTATCCTTGAATCCTTTCAAGTCCAGGATTTGCACCAATAAGTATATCTCTAGGTACTGTGAACCATATGCAATGTGAAATGATCTGAGTTGGCAATGGCCCTCTAGTTAAAGAGGTAGTGTGATGCTTTGAGGAAGAAGCATTAGATTTGAAGTCCAAGGACACATGGACAAATCACAGGTTTTCTACTAATCATCTGTGTGACTATGAACAAGCCTGAGTGTCCTCACCTATAAAATGAGTGAGTTGGACCAAATGATTATTTTGTTATTTTCTCACCGTAAATTCAATGATCATTGCTTGGTAAAGTGAGAATCCTTTGATGAAATATATCGAATTTCTATCCATGTAAAATGCATATTTTGACAAAGTTACTCTCTTCTGTGACAACTTCTAAGATGAAATGTCATGAAATTTTAGTCAAAATAGCTTAATATGGGCACAGAGACTGTCTAGATGCTGATAAAAATCATCCTCCCAGCAAGGGAATTCCTTTCTTCTCCAGACCACTTACAACCCATCCAGGTACTAGGGGCCCTGTCAGATCAAATTCTGTAGGATGCCCTTTGACCTCAGCCTCCCTCTTATCTCCTCATTCCTTTCTCCCCTGCTGGATTTTTACTGCCCCTATCTGTTCACCCCAGTGTGAGAAATCCAAGACTTCCCTTCTACTTGTATGATCAAGCTCTGTCTTCTCTCCCCAGTAGTAATGGATGAAAAAAAAAACAAAAACCTTTTGCTCCAACTCCCCTGCCCTGTGAAGAGTATATGGAGGTTCATGCCACTTGAATGAGTAAGGAGTCACCAGCTACAATCTTTGTACTAAAATAAGGGGCAAATTTTTCCATGACAAAAATTGGTGGCTGTTGCTGGCTGCCTGAGTTCCAAACTCTGTCTAGTCCTCTGAGTTCACATAACAAAGCAATGAGCCACCTAAGTGGTTTCAACCTTTGCCTAAAGATATAACATAAGATAAAACATATTCCTTAGTATTTATGGAAACATAAGTGAGAAAGGTTAAAACTTTCAATTAAGAGATAACCAGAACCAAAATTGAATTGGATGAATTTGTGCCATAATGTAAAATAGAACATGAAGCCTATTGTTTTACCCTTGGTAAATCCTTAGAGAATGCAGCTTTCTGAATAACTAGGGAGTTCTTAATAAGAATAGGATACAACAGGCTCACATGATTCAAAGGGATCATATTGCATAGTTTACTCTTCCTCATGAGCTGTAGTCATCACATTGCCCAGGTTTCAGTGAATAAAATATGACCAAGTTTATCAAGTTATTTGATAAGGTAATAAAAGCATAGCTTTTAATAATTAAATGGGTAAAGACATGGGCTATGGAGGGACAGATGAATAAAGTTACCCTCATTTCTCTCCCCTCTCATGTAACGAGTCAACTTAATAGAAAACATTGCAAAAAGGTGGGAATTGCAAGATATGAGGTCAGAATTCAGAGATTAATGATTTTCAGCTTAGAGACCTTGGCTCTACCCATTCATCTCTTAAAAGAATTAGATATATTGAAAAGTTTTTTGTATTGACCAAGCTTGAGAAGGTGATAAAAAATAATGACTGAAATTTAGGTAGCGTTGTAGAGATGTTATCTAATTTGGGTCTGGTAACAGCCCTATGAAATGGGTGCTACACCATTATCATTCCAACTTTGCAGATGAGAAAATTGAGTCTTAAAGATGTTATTTGACTTGCTTGCAACTAGCATCAGTGTATTTGAAATCAAATCTTCCTGAACCCAAGTCCATCATTCTACTCACATTGCTTAATAAGCAGCATTATGAAGTGCTATAGAGAGCAAATGAGATCTGACACCATGCAGTGAAATGGATGAGATGACTTTTCAGGCCTCTTCCAAGGCTCTAATTCTATAATGTGTGTTAAAGTGTTTTATAATAGTAAAGCACTACATAAGTATAAGCTTTAAATAAAGTTCAAATTGATCTTTGATCTTATTGATTTGGATGTTCTCTCCAATGATATAGATTGCAGTCCATCCATGCCTGACCATCCTGCAGGACTTTTAACTGTGCGCTCCCATAACTTCACCACAAGAGATCCCCCCAACAGGCTAAATGCCTTATTTGCTTTGTCCTGACATTATGAGGGTATTGGTGGAGCCCATCTACCCTATCCTTCAGCATTTTTGCATAACCATGCCATTTTTTTCCCTGTTATGTTATTGGGGACTGGGCCTAGTTCACACCTGTTCCCTGGTAGTTAAGGTCTCATATTGAAATGAAATGAAGTATTTGTAGATCACTCAACAGTTAACAAAAGATTTATTTGCCTATAGCAGAGAAAGGACATTCAGCAAGGATTGACAGTGAGGTGATTTAGTTCCCTTTCCCTTTAAGCTTATCATGGCAGTCTACCAGTCAGGCATCAGACAGAGGGCTGGAGTTCCTTGTGTATTTTTTCCCACATATGACCAGGAAGGTACTGTCAACAGTCAATAAGTCAATAAGAATCTATTAAAAACTTACTATATATCAGGCCCTGTACAAAGAAAGGAATGCAGAGCCTCTAGTCCCTAGAGCCAATCAAGTTTTGAGAATGGTTTCAATACCTTTTAAGAAAAAGAACTTCCAAACATTCTGGAAAACAATTTGTAACTATGCCCAAAGGGCTATGAAAATGTGCTTTGATCCAGCAATAGCACTTCTAGGACTGTATCCTAAAGAGATCATAAAATGGGAAAAGGATCCACATGTACAAAAATATTTATAGCAGCTCTTTTTGTGGTGGCCAAGAACTGGAAATTGAGAGAATGCCCATCAACTGGGGAATGGCTAAACAAGTTGTGATATGTGAATGTAATGGAATACTATTGTGCTTTAAAAAATGAGGAGCAGGTGGACTTCAGAAAAACCTGGAAAGACTTATATGAACTGATGCTGAGTGAAGCGAGCAGAACCAGAAGAATATTGTACAAAGTAACAGCCACAGTATGCAATGACTGATTTTGATAGACTTAGCCCTTCTCAGCAATGCAAGAACCTAAAACAACTCCAAAGGACTCATGATAGAAAATGCCAACCACATCCAGAGTAAGAACTATGACAGTGGTTCTCAACCTTCCTAATGCCGTGACCCTTTAATACTTGTATGTGAGCATATCTGCATGTGGGCAGACCCAAATGGAGAGAGATAGAGGAGCAGTGTCTCGGTTCCTAAGACCATTGGAAATATGTGTTTTCTGATGGTCTTAGGTGACCCCTGTGACCCCTGTGAAAGGGTCGTTCGACCCCCAAAGGGGTCGCAACCCACAGGTTGAGAACCACTGAACTATGCATTCACTGAATGCAGAGTGAAGCAAACTGTTTTATTTTTTTTGTTGTCATTTTTTTCTCATGATTTCTCTCATTCATTATAATTCTTCTATACAACATAACTAATGTGAAAATATGTTTCAGAGGAATGTATATGTAGAGTCTATATCAGATTGTATACTGTCTTGGGAAGGGAGGAGGAAAAGGAAAGAGGGGGAGAAAATTTCAAATTTATGGAAGTGAATGTTGAAACCTTAAAATAAATAAATTAACTTCAAAAAAAAGAAAAAGAACTAGCCTTGCCCACTACATAAGGATTCTTAGGAATATTTCTCCTACTCCACATACAATTCTTTGATTATATCTTTTACTCTCATTCTTCCTTGAAAGTCTTCGTTAGCTCTGTTTCAGTTTGCTCATATCTACCCTGCACTTTCTCATTGTCTTCTATGTGATACTCATTTTTAGTTCTTCTGACTTTTCTGTTTGTTGTTTCACAGTCATACAACAACATTGTTAGAAGCTACTTTTAATATGGTTCCATAAATGACTGGTCCCTGCTGCATGGAGAAACCAGGACAAGACTATGTCAATACTCTGTACAGGAGCACTTCCCCAAGACAAAGGAAGGAGTTTCTGATCATCTCTGTGGATGTTTATGTATGAATTTCTATGACCATCCATGTACTTAGACTTACCAAACTTTATTCTTTCATTGTTCCTCTTCCGGAAAGTAAGCAGAAACTTGGTCTTCCTCCCACCCATTACATTCTATCATCAAACAATAATAAATTTCTACTTTCCCATTCATAACACAATTTGTGAAACAATTCAGGTTGCTTGAAAATGGAGTAATTTTAACATGGGAAGGAAGGAAACAAGTATTTATTGAGTGCCCACTGAGAACCTTCACAGTGCCTAGCACTGTGCTAAACACTACAGATATCTCTTCTGATCCTCATAACGACCTGGGGAGGTAAGTGCTATTATTACAGCCGTTTTACAGTTGAGAAAATTGAGAGAATACAGGGGTTAAGTGACTTGTCCATGGTTACAGGGCTGGTAAGTATCTTAAACTAGATTTGAACTCAGGTCTTCCTGACTCCAGATCTAGCATTCTACCCACTGAATCACTTTGCTGTCTATGAACATAGGATCATGGACCTAGACATAGAAGACAGTCAAATTCAGTCTCTTAATTTTACAGATAAAGAAACTGAGGTCCAGTGAGGTTTAAAGCATTTGCTCAGATCCCAGAGACTAAATGTCAGAGGTGAGATTTATATACGCCCAGATTCTTTGACTCCAGAGTCAAGCTCTTTCCATCCTATCATGCTTCCTCTCACCTTTCGACCCAGGAAAAAGGGCAGATAAGTAACATAACTCAAACTCTATATTATTTGTTACTGTTATTTGGTCGTTTCAATCATGTTGGAGTCTTTGTAAACCTTTTGGGGTTTTCTCAGGAGAGATTCTGGAGCAGTTTGCCATTTCCTTCTCCAGGTCATTTTACAGATAAGGAAACTGAGGCAATTAGGGTTAAGTGACTTACCCAGGTCACACAGCCAGTAAGTATGATGCCAAATTTGAACTCAGGAAGATAAGTCTTCCTGATTGCAGGCCCAGAATTCTATCCACTTTACCATCTAGCCAGCCATATTAACCAAATGAGAAAACCAAGATCACCATACTGCTAAACATTGTTGTGATGAAGTTTCCATATATTTTATATCAGCCGCTTTTTTTGACCAGGCTATGACAGAAATCAGGTTACACAGAATGCTTTTCTGGTTCTGATCCTCTGAGAGTCACTCTTCATAATGAGAGTGTCTAATTTTATGCTTTCTCTACATGAGGTAAAAGAAGGTGAGTAAAAGGTTAGAGTACTTTTTGACTCTGCCATCAAGCTGTCATTTTAATCCAAGACTTGAACAAAGACATAGATAGCAAAAACACAATTGGGTGATAAAAATGGTATAAAAATAGTGTTAGGATGCAATTTTTTGAAAAGATTAAATTTAACAGACATAAATTTAAAGTCTTTCACTTTTGTAAAAAAGAAAACCCAAATACATACAATCTGGGGAGGTGTGTCTAAACAGCAGTTCACATTCCAAGAGATGTGAAAATTTCCATGTACTGCAGCTTATTGACTTAAAAAGTAAAGATGATCTCAGGTTGCTTTCATAGAAACCAAAGAAAACCTCTAGAGCTCAAGAGCCAGCAGCCCTGCTGTCCTCTGTACTAATAGTCTGACCACCTCTGGAGCTTTGTGTTTGGATTTGGGTGCCATTTCTAAAGACATGAACAAACTGAAATGAATTCAAAGGAAAGCCTTCAGAATGCCAAGGGA
The DNA here is from genome assembly GCA_028646575.1 of Pseudocheirus occidentalis. NCBI lineage: Eukaryota > Metazoa > Chordata > Mammalia > Diprotodontia > Pseudocheiridae > Pseudocheirus > Pseudocheirus occidentalis. Next base: position 208,227,716 of record CM053594.1, read on the forward strand.
AGTCTAAGTCATGCCACACAATTAGCAGGCGTGCTCAGACAGGAATTCCCCCTGGTATTTATTTGAGGAGCAGCAGTAGAGATCTTGAGTAGATATCTCACACCACACACACACACATACACAAATGCGCGCACACACACACATGCACACGCACACACGGAAGACATTGATACAGACATATACAGCAAAAGACACAAATGCAGATACCAGGCTACACAAAGAACTGAGAGAGGTCTGTACATCCATGTTGCATTTATAGGGAACCTTGTGTATTTTAGAGATTTCTCCAGAAAGACATGCAGAAGGAGAAAAAAGAGCCCCTGTGGGAGTGAGAAGAGCAAAGTTCAGAGCCTCATTGAAAGAAGTTGGGGGAAGAGGCGAAGTAGCCCAGCTTCACTCAGACTTGGGCAAAGACCTACCTGTAGGTATAGCACATGCAAGGTCTCAAAATGGGAAAAGTATATAAAGGGAACATCACTGACTTGGCCCTTAGCTAGTATAGTGACATGGACCAACTAAAAGAGAGGGATTTAGATTTATATTTGAACCCTTCTAGATCATATAAAATAGAGACAAGTGTTGACTGATGCTCTTTATTTATTTTTATTTTTGAGCAAAGAAAATCTGAGGTTTATTTTTGTTTTTATAAAACGATTTAGTACCATTTTGGTTTGTTTTAAATCAACTGTTCATTCCATTTCATAAGAGTTAATTAAAGGAGAAAAACTCTCAATGAGTGCTTCCAACTGATTTAGTCTAACTGCAGTGAAAGACACATGACAGCCTCGACTGATGCTATTTTATGATTACTGTTTCTCTCAAATGAATCAAACTGTATATGTAGAGTTGTGAAACTGAACCTGCACCATCACCATCACCTGAAAAGTTTCATTTGGTTTTCATTTGAGAGAATTTATAAATCTTGCAGTGAGAGATTAATATTGTTAAAAAATATCACTTTGATAAGTTCATACACTTATTCAACAGACATGTAGACTAAAGTAAGAGCAGATATGTAGATTTAAAGAATTACATTTTGCAACTAATAGATGAACATACATTTTGCAAGGATATGCCCAATGCAAAGGATTCCTTCTACATTAAGACTTTTACAGTAGGTGGTGAAGCCTAAGGATATGCAATGCTGGAGTATACATGTGATCTCCAGCTTGTCATTACCCAACCTGTAAACCAGAAGATGTGCTCATATGTTTGTGGTAGGAGTTTTAAGCAGGACAAAATTTTGGCTACAGGGAGAGTCTTATTTATAAACATATATTTCAATAGGAATTGGCATGGAAACAATTGTAGATGAACTTCTGCATCACAACTAGATTGAGGCTGTTTAGAAAGAAGGTGGGAGGATTTTCCTTACTCTAGGAGGGTTTGAATATAAATAAGCCCATTCTTAAGTTTTGATGGACAAAATACAAAAGTTGTTCTACATCTGATATCTTGTTAGAACTAATGTTTGCAGGGGAGCTAATGGTCTTTAGAGAAAACAAGGAATATTCTGATGTATTATTATCCTCACTTTATAGATGAGAAAAATAGGAATCAGAGCCATTAAGTGACTATCTGTCCTTCACGGCTCTATTAACTATTGTGGCATGGACTCAAACTCAAGTCTCCAGTCTAGCAAGCCTTCTGTTGTACACATACACATGTGTGTATTTGTATATATCTATGTAGATAGATAGATAGGTAGATACATACATACATACACAGATGCATAGATGCATAGATACATAGATTAGACAGACAGACAGACAGACAGACAGACAGACAGACAGACAGACAGATAGATAGATAGATAGATAGATAG
>CM053594.1:208230040-208259039 GCA_028646575.1 Pseudocheirus occidentalis
GTCTCCAGTCTAGCAAGCCTTCTGTTGTACACATACACATGTGTGTATTTGTATATATCTATGTAGATAGATAGATAGGTAGATACATACATACATACACAGATGCATAGATGCATAGATACATAGATTAGACAGACAGACAGACAGACAGACAGACAGACAGACAGACAGACAGATAGATAGATAGATAGATAGATAGATAGATATTAAATATAGATATCACAAATTCTGACTTGGGGGCAACATGATCCAGTGAGATTATTGCCAAGAGAGGATTCTAAAGTGGAATTCAGTCCATTTTGTCAGGAACCAGGATCCAAATGACACATGGGCTTCATGATACTATTGATCATTTGAAGGAATTAGGAATTTTAACTTGGAGAAAAGAAGATCTGAGAGAACATAATGGTTATCTTCAAGTATTTGAAGAGATATCCTGTGGAAGAAGGATTAGAATTATTTTGTTTAGCTCAGAGGACAGAACTTGAAACAATGGCTTGAAGCTGCTGAGTAGCTGGAGCTATCCAGAAGTACAATTAGCTGCCTCATAAAATAATGAGTTCTTTTTCACTGGAGGTCTTCTAGAGACTGGATGACCACACATAAATGATGATGGAGTTGGGATTCTTATTCAAGCACAGGTTGGACTAGACGATTTCTGGGATCCCTTCCAGCTCTGAGAGTCTGATTTTATTATTTCAATTATCCACCAGTTTTCCCCACTTCTCTACCTCAGATATTCTTATCTAGAAGCATACAAGTGGGTGTGTGTTAACTGTGTGTTCAATTGACACACATATTAAACTACTAGAAAAAGACGACTTTAATGTCCCAAACTTCCTACTAGAGAAATCTGGACCACAAAAGATCCAATACTTTGGAAAGCAAAGAAACAGAGTTGAAGACATCTGTGACTCCTTTCCTCAACTGTGTTCAAATTCCATTTTGATAATTTGCACATAGAAGTTAGATATGAGTTCTGCTTTATTTTTACTGCTCTTAGAGCAAAATAAGATTTTGCTACAAAGTGAGAAGTCAAAAGTTCTTTTGGAACCACGGAAATTACAATAATGGAGTTTAACTTACAGAACAAGGGGTCTTAACCATTTTGGTGTTGTAGACTGCTTTTAAAAGTCTGGTGAAGCCTAGGGATACCTTCTTGGAATAACACTTTTAAATAATTGTAGAAAAAGCTAAATTTCAGTGAGAAGTTAGTAAAAATTTATTTTATTTTATTTTATACTCAAACACCAGAACAAAAATACAGAATAGAGAAAGGAAACAAAAATGTCATAAATTTATATTTTAGAACTTAAATACAAAGTAAGAAAGGGGGAAGCATGTCATGTGTATAGCAGAACAGAAGAGAGGATTAAAATATGTAACAAATTTTTACTGCAAGAAAGACTGTGTGATAAATACTACATGCTGCGTTGAGAGCTGTCCATCTTTGCTTCCTTGTAAGTTTTCTTTTGTTCTCTGCAATGCACTTTTTTATTTTGTTCTTTTTACCCTTCCCCATCCTGCAGAAGCCTACAATTACAATTAATTGTGGATATGTTTCACTATAGCTATAGTTATTTATATACACATATGTATATATACATACATATATAGACATATACTTTTCCTAACAAATTCTATTTCAAAATTTTTTGATGTGTGTGTGTCTTATTTTCTATCCCTTTTGCCTCCTCTATGTTACTTCTACCCATTACTTTGCCCTCCTATTACTTGCCTAGCACCTTCCAACTATCCTTCTCCCATTCCCATAAAATCTAAATGTTCTTCTATAGGCTCCTAAAACCTATTTCCTACCATCCCCTCTAGATATCCATCCCCTTGCCCTCCCATTCCCATTGATCTAAACACCTTCCTGTACCCTCATTTATCTATTCTCTTACTCTCCCCTCTAAAGATCCCTCCTTTGTCCTCTCCTTCCCCCATTCCCTTATTTTATTTTATTTCTTCTGAATTTAGAAGACTTTTATACTCCATATACACGCATACATATACACATATAAGTATACGTATGTACGTACATATACATACATACATACATATGTATATATGGCCTCTGCACCTGGCTCCAGTCTCCTTTTCTGGACTGAATTCTCCTGAGCCTCAGGTGTTCTATCTAGAAAAGAAAGAGACTGGAGCCAGGTGCGGAGGCCATATACATATACATATACACATACACATACATATACACATACATATACATGTACCCGTACACGAACATATACATATATGCATACACGTACATGTACACGTACACATACACATACATGTACATGTACACATACATATATGTGTATGGGTGTATACACACATATATGTGTATGGGTGCATACACCCATACACATATGTATTGTTCCCTCTTAAATCCATTCCTGGTGAAAGTGGGTTACCAGAACTACCAACCCTCCTCCCCCATCTAATTCCTCTATATTGATTCTTCTTTTTGCACCTCATTTGTATAAGTAATTTCTCTTTTTAACTGTTCCTAAATGGTTTTATTTTTTTAAATTCATATCATACTCAGGCTTACCTCAGTCTTTCTTATGAGCTAGCCAGTAATTAACAGGAATCTTAGACATACATTTTGCATTTTACATATATGAAAATCAAAAGGTCTGTCCTTATTGAATCCCTTTGCAATTAGTTTTTGTTATGTTCCTTATGTTTCTCTTAAGTTCAGGTTTGTTGTTTTTCTTTTTAAACAAAGTCTTGATGTCTCTCTCCACTGCTAAGTCTTGTGTGACTTTAATTGTGGCACCATCATATTTAAATTTTTTTATTCTTGTTGCTTTTAATATTTTATCCTGGAGTGGGCAGTTTTAGAATTTGACTATTACATTCCAATGAGTTTTACTCCTACGGTCTCTTTTAAGTGGTATTTGATGGATTTTTTTTTCTATTTCTACTTTCCTCTCTTGTTCTAATACTTCCAGACAATTTTATTTAATTATTTGTTGTATTACTGTATCAAGATTCTTTTTTAATCATAGTTTTCAGTTAGTACAATTATGTTTTTGCTTTCTCTTCTTGATCTATTCTCCATATCTGTTGTTTTTCTTATAAGATGCTTCACTTTCTCTTCTACTTTTTCATTACTCATATTTTGTTTAATTATTTTTTGATCTCTTATAATTTTGCTGGCTTTGCCTTGCCCACTTCTAATTTTCAAAATGTCATTTTCTTCCTTAAGATTCTGGATCTCCTTTTCAAATTGGTTGACTTTCCTTTCATAATATTCTTGTTTTTCTTGAATTATTTTTATTTTTTCTTTAGTTTTTCCTCCATCATTGTCATTTTATTTTTAAAGTATTTTTAAAGATCTTCTATAAGTTCTTTTTGGGAAGGTGAACCATTGTAATTGATATTATTCTTTGGGTTAGAAGGGGGTTTCTTTACTTCAATATCTTTCTCTGATGATGAACCACTGTCTTTCTATGATTGGATTCTTTCTCCTTTGCTTGTGTATTGTTTATGGTAATAGTTTAATTTTTGCAATCACTGGAATATGGGGGATGGTGCCTCTTACCCCAGATCTGCAGTTCTCCCCTCCAGCCTGGAACCAAAGTCAAATCTCCTACTTCCTGTAAGTGCCCACAGCCAGGGGCTTTCTGCCCCACTGCTTCTGCATTCACTGGCCATATGTGTTTTCCTTCTTTCCTCTGCTACTCTTCACAGTACAGCCAGGTCTGACATTCCTTGTCAGCAGAGGTTCCCTCAATCTCCTCATCCTCCCCTTCACTATCTCAGGGTAAAAGTTCCAGTGGCCTGGGGTGAGGTAGCTTCCCAAACCATCTAACCCCAGGGCTTGCTGCTTGTTGTTAAAAAGGAGTGTGTTTACTCTTTACAGGACCAAACTTTGCCCTGGGAATTTTCTTCTCAAATTGTCCCAGGAAGACACCTGTTGTGCCCCTATTTTTATTTATTTTTGCCCACACTTTGTTTGCCCTAAGGTATTATTTTATCTCTTTTGTGGGGGAAAATCTTGAGAACTTAGAATTTTTTTACCTATTCCATCATCTTCCCAGAATCTACTCAAAAATTTTCCCCAAGAAGTTCATGAACCTTCTGAAATATATCTATAGATATATTTCATAGATCTAGTATATTTCTTATATATTAATATTAAGACATGACATATTCATATATATGGATATATTCCATATATCCATGGAACGCCCCTTTAGGGGGTTCCCAATTTAACAAATCTGGCTCTTAAATCACAGAGGAAAAAGAGAACTTTAAACATTTCTTGTCTATTGGTTTATCTTCTTGATTAAACCTTTCCAAAGAATCCTATTCTCTTTCAAAAGCTCTTTAGGGAAAGAGGGCCACACCTCTATAATTTCATAATACCTTAGAAATTGGATAATATGAATAATATTAGTTCATACTTGCATAGAACTTTGGGTTTTACAAAATATTTGCCTCTAAAACAACCATGTGTACTTGGCAGTAGAATATTATTACTCTCTTTTACAGAGAAGGCAGCTGAGAATTAGAGATATTAAGGGACTTTCTTTTGTTCACACTGCTACTCAGATCATGGATTCAACCCCCTATCTCCAGTCTAGTGAAGCTATTGTTACTATTAAGTCTGTCCTGGACCTCCTGCAAGGAAATCATTACCAAAAGGTCCCAGAGCCTCAGGACTGGCTTCTGGCAAATGACAAGCATATTATCTCTGGAAGAGTTAGTTACAGGGGAATACTTGAATGTTCTATAACCATCAAACAGATTGTTACATTTTCAATGTGAGCATTTTTTATCTCAGAAACTGTAAAATGCTACAAATCAGGACTTGATTATAATTTTATTGATTTCTAGACATAAGAAAATGATGGAGAAAATGCTAATATGCAAATCAAACTTAAAATTATATGGTAGGTACATATTTTCTCAGAGAACCAGTTGTTAAACATTTACTAACACACTCCTGCTAATTTCCCCTTTCCACTGTGTTTTTATACTAGGTCAGAAAAGGACATATGTTTAAGAGGAATGTACTGTATACAATAGTGATTTGGATCCCATTCAACAGTGTAAAAATTAGTATTTTTTAATATATTTTTCTAAATACATGTCCATGGAAATAATTATAATAATTCATATAGACATTTTATAAGTTGTTAACCCAGACAGCATCAACATTTTTTGGTTGTGCATAGAAAAAAATTCAATGCAAACACCAAATAGTATTAGTAATTAAAACACTATAACCCAATTATTCGACTTCAAAGCTTTTAATAAAATTGATTTTAATTGGTCATGACTATTAAAAGAAATAGCCTCAGAGAAGCTCTCTTTTGTCTAAAGTAAGGAATTCTATATTTAATAAATGAATCTTTTACTAGTGGGGTACAATAGACCTTTGAGTCCATGTTAAACTTTTTTGCATATACCAGCTTTAGCAGAGGAAAGAAGCTGCTTCCAGAAGATTACTCAGCAGGTTTGCGTGGAAACCTAAGTGGTTCCATTGGTTTGTCAGCTTTAGATAAAAGATGATATACATTCCCCTCTCCTTTCACTCTTCCCCTGCAAATATTGAAGCTTAACATGAGCATGCAAGGTCATTCCTGGGCCAGAACAAGAGTTTCAACTGGGCAAATTCATTATCTTAAAAGGAGCGAAGAGGAGAGAAGAGATATTACTTAGCCACTCAAAGAGGTGACTTCATTATGCATGACTGAAAAGCCGCTGTAAAGTGAATAGATTAGTGTTGTGCTCACAAGTCATGCCCTTGATCACAACACCAGGATCTGACCTAATCATAGTGTTTGAATATAGTGGGAAGAGCCATCTTGTCACCCATCCCTTCCCTTCTACAAGGCCACAGAATATCAAGGTTATTTGATAATCTTTCCATATAGGGTAAAAATAAAAGAATTGATCCTTTAGGGACCTTTATAGTATCTCTGTGAGGTACATGTTGCTATCACCATTTTAGAGAAGATAAAACTAGGGCTCAAAAATAATAATTACTTAATATTTCATAGCATTTTAAAGTTTGCCAAGAGCTTTATATATAATGTCTCATTTAAGTCTCCACAACTCTGTGAGGTAGGCACTGGAAACATTATTAACCCTACAGATGAGGAAACCAAGACATAGAGTTCCATGTTCACACAACTGGTAAAGATCAGAAGTGGGATTTAAACCCAAATTTGTCCTTCACCCTACACACTGCATTAATTAACTAATAAGTACTGGAGGTGGGAGTGGAACTTCAAATTCAGTGTTTCCTTTTCCTTCACAAACCCTGCTCTGTGTAGTAACCTTAGTGTGGAGAGCTAGCACGTGTGCTCAATTTCAAGTGAATGCCCCTGCTTCTCTCCCCGCCAAGTTCAGATTGCATCTGAAACAATACCATTTTGAAGGAACTGTCCAAGAAAGTCCACCTCTGAGAGTGCAGAGAGGAGAAACACATCTTCTACTGCTTCACCTATTGAGTATCACCCTCTTGAGCTCTAGGGAGAAGAAGAGAGTGGAGCATAGAGTGGTCTGCAGGATAAAGAAAGAAAGTGCTTTAGTGCCACACACAAATGCAGAAAACTTATTTTACTATACCAAAAGATCCTTATCCATAAGGCAATCTTCACTTGCCTCAACAGGGAGGATGTGAAAATAATTGATCGACCTTTGATATGTTGATTGTTTCTTTTCTCCCTTTTCTTTTGTAACTTTTGTTACTAGGGATGGTTCTTAGAACAAGTGAAGGAAAAGGGATTTATTAGGAAATAAAGGTGATTTTTTTAAAGAACAACAACAAAAGATATGATTCCATTGCTATAGAGAACTTCCAGATGAGGTAACTCACTCTACAAATTTAAGTCAACACCTCCTCTGAAACTTATAAGTCTTGGTGAGTTGTCCAGAACACAGTGGGTTAAGCATCTTGTCTAAGGAGACAAAGTTAGGATAGTACGTCTCAGAAACAGGACTTGAAAAAGGTCTTCCTGGCTGCAAGATGCTCTCTGCTCTTTTCCCATACTATGCTGTTTCCAAGGACGAGACAAAAATAGGATTTTTAAAAAGAAAAAGCAATGACAGCAGCAAGAAAACATATGGAATCATTTGTAGACCAGAACACTGTCCAATATCCATGTCACCATTAACCTTAGATTCCCACCACCTAGCTTGAATCTTGGATTTGAATTCAACTAAAATTTCAACTCTTTCTCAAAAACCACTTTGATTTCATCTCGTGTGAATGTAATTAAGATTTCTCATTTCAATAGAAATCATTTCAGTCTCCTGTGCTTATAAATGAAATGATGAAAGAGAGAGGGGGATCTGATACTGAAGAATAGTTTAGTTCCTTTTTTAGAGATGATGATAAGTAAGATATCAAGAGAGAAAATGTTCATGTTGAATTCAAGACCAGGCCTGGAACCTGAGGGTTATTCATCTCACAAAGCCAAATTACCTTTACTTTTTGTCACCCCTAGGATGAAACATGACAGCTGTTGATCTCCTTGAGTGTTTTAAGCACTTTGAGGGCAATGATCTGTGGAGTGTGATACTCAATGGAGTAAGAAAGGCAGGCATTTCAGAAAGACAGAGAGTGAATGTTATTGGAAAGAGAATGATATCCTCATTGTTGGCACCCTCAGGTGGCTCATCAGTAACATTATTCACCTGCTTCCCCTAAGCCAAGGGAAAAAATGTTAAGGAGGAAAAACAGTAGCAGGATGAGGGGTGGGAAGGCAGGTCAATTTACAAAAAGTAGTTTCTCTTAAAAGAGGATTTTAGGTGATATTCTTTGAACACAAGCATTCTAAAGCAGATATATTTCAATAGCTTGTAAGCATGAAGAATTTATGGTTGGCTTTCATGTCCTTTTAAAAGTCATTCACCATTAAAGTAGACCCAGTATGATTAGAAACAGCCATTGAGAAAGCATTAAAAACAGATTTGTGATTCTTCTAGGACAGCCAAAGCAAAGTGTTTCTCACTTCCCCCATCTTCCAAAACCCCAGTGTTAAACATTCCAAAGAAATAACATGTGTACAACAACTTGGTTTCATTTCCTGGTTTAGCACATTAGACATCACTATCTCTCAGAGTTTTACCAACTTCAATATTTATAATTGGAAACTGGTGTCAAGAATCTCTACCTTTCCACCTCTTATTCATACTAAACTTTCTCTTCAGCCTTATCATGACCTTCATTTTCCTTGTTCCATACATATTTTCCTTGTCCATGGTTTCAGTTTCCTCCATATTTGCCCTTAAGCCTATAGTTCACCAAGTAAATGGTTCACTACATACATTATCTCACTGATTGTCCATCATTCCCAACCTGTGAATCATCAGTCTTAAGGCACCCCTACCATACAATTTCTCTGATTGTTTAATTCATAGCTATTTAATATTGTTGAAGGAAATCTCTTACCTACACTGTCTTTATCTACTAACACTTCATTACAGAACCTCAGCTGGGCCAATAAATATTTTTTCAGTCAATAAACATTTATTTAGTACCTATAATGTGGCAGACTGTGCTAAGTATTAGGGATGCAAAGAAAAGCAAAAATAGTTCTTGCCCCCAAGGAGATTACATTCTAGTGGTGGAAATAAGGTGTAAATAATTAGTACACGTGAGATTTTTATACTATAGATAGAAAGTAAACTGAAGGGGAAGGCATAAGCAGGTGGGAGAATAGGGAAAGGCTTCTCCAAGAAGGTGGGATTTGGACTGTGTTCAATGAAGTTGGAAAAGCTAAAAGGTGGAGTGAGAAGGGAGAGTATTTGTGTGTGAAGGACAGCCAATGAAAAGATAGATATGTGGGAAATGAAGTATCATATACATATGGAGATAGAAACTGGAGTGTCATATGGGAGGAACATCAAATACGTCAGTGAAGCTGGATCCTAAAGTATGTGGAAGAGTTAAGTAGAAAAAGACTGGAAATATTGAAAGAATCAGATTATTTTTAAAAATTAAATGATTAACCAAGGATTATATATTTGTTCCTAGAGGTAGTAGAATTGTAGTGTGTGTGTGTGTGTGTGTGTGTGTGTGTGTGAGAGAGAGAGAGAGAGACAGAGACAGAGACAGAGACAGAGAGAGAGACAGAGAGAGAAAGAGAGAGACAGAGACAGAGAGAGACAGAGACAGAGAGAGACAGAGAGAGACACACAGAGACAGAGAGAGATGTTTGGATTTAGGATTCAGAAAAAAATTACTCAGGCAGATAAATGGAGGTTAGATTATAATGGGGAAAGATTTGAGGCAAGGAGACTGATTAGAAGGCTACTGTAATAATCCAGATATTTTTATTAGGTTGACCTTGCCTATCCATGAACAAATAATATTTCTCCAATGATTTAAATCTGATTTTAGTTATATTTTAAAAGAGTTTTATAACTTTGTTCATCTAGTACCTGGGTTTGTTTTGGCATGTGTACTTCCAGGCATTTTATACTGTGTAGAGTTATTTTAAATGGGGCATCTCTTACTATCTCTTCTTGCAAGGTTTTGTTTGTGATATATAGAAACACTGATGATTTATGTGAATTTACTTTATATCCTGCTACTTTGATAAATTATTGTTTCAACTAACTTTTTAGTTGAGTCCTTGGGAATTTCCAAGTATATTGTCATATCATCTGTAAAAAGAGATAGTTTTTATTATCTCATTTCCTATTCTAATTCCTTATATTTCTTTTCCTTCTTATTTTTATTGCTAAGATTTCCAAAAAAATGAATAACACTAGTGACTATCTACATCCTGAGAAAGAATTAATAAATATAAGTATGTATAGAATGATTTTTACACATATTCATAGACACACGTATATATATATGTGTGTGTGTGTGTGTATCTATATGGACATATATGCACATGTGTGTCTAATATAGCATCTCTAGGGTGGGGGAGAGGGGAAAAAGGAAAAACAAGAATGTTACATGATAACTTTATTATGTATTTAAAAGGAATAGCAAGTTACATGTAATAGAGTTGTAGTTTCATATGCAATTTTCCCCCTCTTCTACTATGTTATGGAATTGTTAATTTTATTTCTTAAGTTTAAAATAAAATAAAAAAGAATAGTCCAAACAAGAGGCAATGATAACTCTGAACTAGGGTGATGGCAGTGTGAGTGGAGAGATGGAGTAATATTTGAGAAATATTTCAAAGGGATGACTATGGGGACAGTCTGCTGGAGAAGAACAGAGGGAATTGATCAAAAGTGCTTGTAGAGAAATTGCCCTTTGCCTAATATGGAAATGTTGTACATAATTGCATTGTGGATAACCTATATCTGATTGCTTACCATCTCCGGGAGGGAGGAGGAGAGATAAGGGAGTGAGGGAGAGAGGAAAAGAATTTGGAACTCAAAACTTTAAATCAAAATTTTTGAAAATTGGAAAAAGGAAAAAAAAGGTAATATATTAAGGGGAAAAAGAAAAAAAAGAAAGAAATTGTCCTTGACAAGGAGGTCAACTCTCCATCACAAGCAGGGTTGAAAGAGTAGGATACCTGAGTAAAGTGAAATGAAAAAGAACAGAGAAGAAAGAGCTCGTTGTGAATGCCTTCAGTTGTTTTAATGAAGTGTGAAGTGAGGTCCTCATATGAAAATCTGGCAGTAGGTAATGCAGAGGAAAGCTTACCTCTGCCGTTCAATAATTTTACTCTAACATTTTAAAACTTCCTCACTCATTTTCCAGATCTCTTCTCCTTTCCCATCACACCAATTCCAAGAGTAACCCCACATTTATATCAATCTCATATGTAATTTAGATAACTGAAGTCATTTGATGAGATTTCCCTCAACTTCCCTCCATTCCTCAAAAGTTTCTTCACATCATCACCTATAGCTAGGTCTCAATTAGTACTAAGGAATAGTAATAAAGAATATCCCTGAAGTGTCACACTGTATATTTCCATCAGGCTGAAATCATATTATAACTTAGATTATAATATATACATTATATAACTTGCATAATTATACCTTAGAATAGTGCAAATTCTAATACATGAGATCATTTCAGGAGGTACATTACTATCTCTAATTAAGACCTGCATGTAGTCCCTTTTATTTCTTTCTGGTCACAGAAGCCATATGCTTACTATGGCTAACCTCTCTATCTTGATCCTGTTCCTTCTCACATTCTACAAGATATTGATCCGATCAGCCACTCCTGCATGCATCCAATTGACCCTACTAGCCCATCTTTCTCATTCCTTTTGCTGCTAAACTTCAGAAAAAGTTGTCGATGCTTGATGTCTCTGCTTCCTCATTACCCACTCTCTTCTCAAATCCTTACACTTGTGTTTCTGCCCCCATCATTCTAAAGAAAGTGCTTTCTCTAAGTTCACCATGACCTCCTTAGTAATAAATGCAGCAATCTTTTTTGGTTCTCATTCTTTTACTTCTGCAGTTTTTTACCTTATATAGTGGTCTAGTGGGAAGAACATGAACTCTAGAGTTAGAAGATTTGAATTTGAATCCTTTCTCTAATACTTATATAACCCTCTGAGTCTCAATTCTTTATCTTTAAAATAAAGAATTTCATAAGACCTTACAGGTCATTGAGCCAACTCCTCATCTTACAGATGAGAAAACTGAATGATGTTACAGATGAACAAACAGATGAGTCACAGAAAGGTTAAGAGATATTTCTAAGGTCATATAGCTAATAAGTTTCTTATTTATTTATTTACCTTTAGTTTACAACATTCACTTCCACAATTCCTTGAGTTTCAAATTTCCCCCTTCCTTCTCCTCTCTCTCCTCCCCCTCCTCCACCTCCTCCTCCTCCTCCTCTTCCTCTCTCTCCCCTCTCCATGGTAGCATGCAATCCAATATAGGATCTACAAAATACCTTCACATTAAACATTAGTCAAGTTGTAAAGAAGGATTATAACTGATGCAGTGAACAATGAGAAAGAAGAAACAAAACAAAACCAAAAAAAGAGAGGGATAACAAGTAGTTTGCTTCAATCTGCATTCAGACTCTGAAGCTCTTTCTCTGGATGTGGATATCTCTTTCTATTATGAGTCTTCTAGAGTTGTCTTATAACCTTGCATTGTTGAGAGAAGCCCAGTCTATCAAAGTTAGTCATCATGCATACTATCTGTCTGTAATTGTGCACAAAGTGCTCCTGTTTTTGTTCTTCTCACTCAGCATCGGTTTGTATAAGCCTCTCCAGGTTATTATGAAATCTGTCTGCTCCTTATTTCTTACAGCCCAATAGAATTCCATTACATTCATATACCACAACTTGTGCTGATAAGTTTCTGAGGCTAGATTTGAACTCAGGTCTTCCTGACTGCCAGCTCAGAAGCTGATGGAGTGATAAAGCCAAATTGTGTCTAATGTCTCTTTCTTTATAATTCTATGCAAAAGGAGCTAGAGCCCAAATATGTAAACCAGAAGGCTGAAAAGGGAAGTTTCTCTCCCAGAACCACAGCTAGCTATGTGACTTTAAGCAATTCCCACTTGCTATGGTAAAGGACCTCCCATTCAGCTCCATAAAGCAGCCTTTGCTCAGCTCCCCAAGCTGCTGTTAAAATCAATGGAATCACATAGAACTCCTTGGAGAAAGGGACAATTCTAGTGCAAGGCATTTCCATGTCCCATGAGAGGGAGGCATCAAGGTACATTGGAAATAGTACTCTATTTGAAGTTAGAAGGAAGAAAGGAAGAAAAAAGCATTTGTTAGGCATCCACCTTGTGCCAGGCACTTAAAATATCTGCATTTCATCTTCACAACAATCCAGGAGGTAGGTGCTATTACCCCCAATTTACAGTTGAGGAAATTGAGGCAGACAGAGGTTAAGTAACTTGCCCAGATTCACACAGCTGGTAAGTATTGGATTTGAACTCAGGTCTTCCGGATTCCAGGCTCAGCACGTGATCCCCTGTGCCACTTCACTATTGAATATTCACCATATTCACTGTCAGTTCTGCCCTTTTAGCAGCTGTGGGAACCAAAGTAAGTTAGTTTCTCTTGGATCTCAGTGTTCTCTTCTGTAAAATTGACCTCCTTGATCTCTCAGACCTCTTGGAAATCTGAAATCCTATGACCAATATGTTTTGCATGTTTTTATATATCATTAAAGGGGAAACCAACAAGAGCAGGTCTGACTTCTCACCTCCCATAGCACCCAGAACACAAAGATCTTCAGTAACTGTGAAACTGGTGGGTAAATTGGTTACCAGTAATTTACTCATCTTGTTTATAACAAACAGCAGAAACAGGAATATGTTCTTGAATGGGATATAAAATGTTGTTTTAAGCCATTTGCTTGAAGACAAGCAAATAATAGTGTTTGTTATTTCAATTTGCATAAATTTTTCAAATGATTGTCAGATGCTACTGCTAGGTGCCTAATACTAGATGCATTTTTCTAAACTATTTACCTATCAAATTATTGAGTACCAACACTCTCCTACTTATAAATAATCAATTAGGAACAACAGCCTCTATGTAAACTGTTACCACTATTCTGTTCTATTTGCTATGGGACAGAAACTTGAATGACAAATAAATGTACTTTGGAAGATATTTTTCTTTTTTGATCAAGTACTCAGGAACTACTCCCATATAATGTTCTTGCAGTGGCAAGTTGCATTGAGCTAAAAACTGAGATATAAAACATTCACTTGTAAAGGAAGTGTTTACAGGAAACAAATTAGATTCAACATTCTAGTTTCAGCTGATAGTCACAGATATAACTATGCTACACTACAAGTGACCAACATAAGGAACTTTCAGATTAAAGATCTCTTTTCCATCCCCTCCTTTCTCCTCCTTCAAGGATACAGTACTTGTGCCCCTCTCTTGCTTTTCCCTCCATTTTCACCTCTTAGATAATCTTTCTTACATATGGGTACATCCCTCTTGAACCATTTTCTTCCTTTACAATTTTCTCCAACACTCACCTACTCTGTGTCAGAATTTCATTTCTGTCAAGGGAGCTGATGGGCAAATCTCTCTAGTGATGGACAGATAAGTCCAGGCATGAAGAATCAGTTATTCGATCTTGAAGCCAAATCTGCGAAGCATGGAATCACCTCTAACATTCTTTTTATATCTTTATATATCCTTTTTTTGGATATATTCTGTGTCCTGAGTCATAAGCAGAACAAGGCCCAGAAACGACCCACACAAGACCTCTAGAGAAGTACAGATGTATTATACAACCCCTTCCCACTGTTCTGCATAGCCTCCCTTCCCCTGCTCCCTGTCACCAAAGGTACAATAGCTACGGCCACACATAGCAATACAAGACAAGGGCACAGGGAACTAGAGTCCACCAAAGCCAAGCTTCTTTTCAGATTCCTTTCAGATCCTTACTTATAGGCTGCTTTCCCCTTCTCTCATACTCTACAGTATAACTTGAAAAAGGGCTGGGCCAGTATGACCAACATATGTTATCAATAAAGGCACTGAAAATCTAGCTTAAATATCTATCTGCTCCAGGTGCCTGGGTGACCTTGGACATGGTACTTCACCTCTCCCAGACTCAGTTTCCTCATCTCTAAAGTGAAGGTACTGGACTCAATGCCATGTCTAGCTCTAAATCTATACTCCTCTGGTATAAGTAGAATGCCTGTTACTCATATGCACACATGTATATCTTGGTATTCTACATAAGAACCCACATCTATCATGTCCATTACAGGGAAAAGCAATGGAACTGCATTTTAAAAGTACTCAAATTTTCTGAAAAGCTAACTTCCTTCCCAAGACTAGCATCTTCTTTCCAGTGAAAGTAGATTCAGTCTACGTGTTTGTTAGTCTGAAGAAAAATAACAGCTGGTTCTGAAAGAGTTAATCTGAGCTGAAACTAGAATAAAAAAAATATATATCATTTGTCCTACAGACCGTCAATGTATTTATTTCTTGGACTTTTAAAATCTCAACTATGCGTTAGATATTACTTGCTCTTTCTTTAAAATTGTATGTAGGTAGTCCCTCAGGAATTGGTCAAAGAAGAAAACATTTGATGTCTATATTTTTGTCATTAAAGTTTCAAGATCTCTTTAAGTTACAGAATCACTGCTATGATGCCTCAAGTGAACACCTAAAAATATGAACAGTGAGTCAAACTATGTTTTTATTCTAATGGATCATTTCATTGAAATCATTATGGGATGAAAAGTGATTCTCTTTTTAGAGCTTATTGTGTCTTGTGAGTAAACTATTTGGCCATTAGTCATTATATTTAAAAGTGTTTGGGGTGGCTAGGGGGTGCAGTGAATAGAGCACAGGCCCTGGAGTCAGGAGATTTGAACTGAGTTCAAATCTAGCCTCAGACACTTAACACAAAAACTAGCCATGTGACCTCAGGCAAGTCACTTAACCCCAACTGCCCTACCTTCCCCTCTCCAAAAAGCAAAAAAGAAAAAGAAATAAAAGTGCTACCTTTCATGTACACAGATGAGACCTCTGATCTAGAAGTGTTCCTTTTCTTATCTCATTGGTACACATGTGAGATGGTCAGAATTGAGGATTAAATTTATGATTGGAGCAAGGTAAAACTAATTGGTCCACCTGAGAATCAAAACTCTTCAACCTTGACTTATTAATTAGAACTCTGCTATAATGAATTGAGAGCTTAGGAATGAGTGGGAGGAAGACATAAAGAGGGAAAGAGGAGACAGAAAAGTCAAATGTCCTGATAATTAAAATGAACAATTCTCTTCCCTCACAGAAACATCACTTATCACTTATGTATTCCTAAGGCAACATTTCTCCCAGGACTTCTTGGAAAAAGTAACAACCATACCCAGGCACATTCAGGCATTTGGGTCTCCCTGCACAAGACCTACACAATGCAGAAATTTCCATGTTGAATTTTTAAATTTCTTAAAAAGAACAACAAGCTTTATATAATAGAGATATGCAGGTTCATGTCCTTTCCTCTCTTTTTTTGGTTCTGCTATGTATATGGAAATGCCCATTTTATTTGATGATTGGTAGATCTATAATATGTGTATATATATGTTTATATATGTATTTACACACATATTTAAATATGCAGAGGAGACCTGGAGTCAGGAGTGGGGACAGTTCCAAGGGACATATGGACAAGCTGAGCAATGTTGTTATTACCATGTGTATGTAAGGAGGATTTTGTTATCCTTTCTAGAGTTAGTTATATTGATTCATGTACAATTCCCACTTTCTAGCCTTCTTTATGTGTGTACATATTTTCACTTCAAGATTTACTAGTTCACATTTTCTTTAAAAAGACGTACTCACCTGTGTAATAATTAATGTATTAGTACATTTCTAAGTTTTTTACTTTTTTTTTTCCAACTTCAGGCTGGAGTAGCTAAGAGCCGTGTGTATTAGAAATTTGTTCTTGTTCAGTCTTGCCTGACTGTGACTTCATTTGGGATTTTCTTGGCAAAGATACTAGAGTGGTTTGCCATTTCCTTCTCCAGCTCATTTTACAGATGAGGAAACTGAAGCAAATAGGGTTAAGTGACTTGACCAGGGCCACACAGCTATTAAGTGGGGTTTTGTTCTGTGAAGCCTGGATTCAGTCAAAGTGCTTCACTTGAGGATTTAGAGTGGCCTTGAGGCCCAGGTTCCCTACACCTGATTCTAGTTCCTCTGATTCTTACAGCTTTTTCTCCAGGCTCACTTTTTTTGCTCATCAGTTCTGCCCTTTTGCTTTCCTTTGTCTCCTAAGTCTCAGGCTTCGTCAGTCTCAGTAAATTATTAGGTCTTTTTTTCCTGCTCTGTGTACTTTATTGTGCATTAGTGCTCTGATGGTTGCTGGGTAGTGGTGATTACTGTAGGTTTCCCCCAAAAGCAGAAGCCAATTGCAGTCATGAAATGTGGCACCTAGGTAGAAATCAATATAGTATACACAAGATTGCTTCAGCGTTTGGAGCTCATAGCGTTTTATCACTTGGTGCTGATCCCCATAACTTTTCGGTTTTGTGATGCTCTCTCGTGTATAGGAATTTTGAATCAAAATGAAAAGGCAGAAGTACAGGTGTACATAAATTTAAAAATCAATTTTGGAAGTAAAGTTGGTGAGCTTATGTGTGTTTATGTGTGTGTATATATACCCATGTTTACACACATAATAGATATATACACACTCACTTACCATGTAGACACATAGGTGTATGTCTACACATTCCAAGAGAGCTTTTGCTTTGTTTTAGCACATCTGTGATTTTATAGCTATAGGGAACCAATTAATAGTGAGGGCTTTATTCTACCAAAGTATATCAAAACTTTTTCTGAAATGTATAATATTAGACAGTTGCCTAGGACACTGAAAAGCTAAATTATTTATTAACAGTTGATACATATTTGGACTGAACTGTAATATCATCAGCATAGGACATTCCCAGTGAGAAAACTCCCTTTACCAATGCAAGTGGACGCCTGCTTTTCAGCTTATAGTCTTAAAACACAATAACTGGCACATAGTAGGCACTTAATAAATCTTATCAAATGATTGATAAGACAGTTGTTTGGGTCACCTAAGGATGTGACCACAGCCAGTATGTATGAAAGGGAATATTTGAACCCAGGTATTTATTATTCAGAGGCAAATGAGGTTAAGTGATTTGCCCAGGGTCATACAGCTAGTAAGTATCTAAGTCTGAATTTGAATTCAGGAAAATGAGTCCTCTTGATTTCAGGTCAGGAATTCCCTTTTAAGTACTGGAAGACAACCATGTACCTCAAAAAGGTTCTCTCTTCTAGATGAAATATCTCCAGTTCCTTCAAACACTTTATACACACACGTGAGCATGCACACAATACATGTATATGTATGTATGTGTGTATGTGTGTATGTATGTACACATAGTTAAAATCTTAAAGACTTTCATGCTGGTCATACTCCTTTACACCACTATTCTTAAATTGCTATGTCTAACTGTGTAGAACAGTGGTTCTCAATACAGTTCCTCGTGTTGAGGTGATCCCCAACCATAAAGTTATTTTCTTTGCTACTTCATAACTGTAATTTTGCTACTGTTATGAATCTATCTGATATGCAGGATGTATTTTCATTGTTACAAACTGAACATAACCCACAGGTTGAGAACCGCTGGTATGGAGAATATTCTAGATGTCATCTGATCAGGGCAGAATGCATTGAGACTATAATCTCCCTCATTCTGGACACTATGCTTCCTTTAAACCAGCCCAAAATCCCAGCAGTTTCTTTGGCAGACATAACACATGGCTGAGTTTGCAGCTCAATAAAACCCTAAGACCTTCTACACATAAAATACTGTCTAGCTACACCTCCTCATCTTGTACTCGTGAAGTTGATTTTTTTAAACTTTGAGATAAGACTTTTATGTTTGTCTCTATAAAATTTAATCCTGATCAATTTGGTCCAACATTACAGCCTGTAGAGATCTTTTAGGAGCCTAATTCTGTCATCTAACATGTTAGATTCTCTCTGTCTCTGTCTCTCTCTCTGTCTCTCTGTCTCTGTCTCTCTCTGTCTCTCCCTCTCTCTTTTGTGACACAGCAGGCAGGCCCTAAACAAGCCTGCTGTGATATTGGGCTTCCCAGAAACCCTGAGAAGAGCAGCGCTGCCTACTATATGCTGCCTGTTGGGAGGACAGGCTTCCCACCCTCCTGGAGACCCAACATCATTACGGCTCCTGCCGGTAGTCATTGTGCTAAATGCAAGAACCACAAGGACCAGGATGTTAGGGAGATTTTGAACTTTCGACTCACCTTTTATCATGAGCTGATTACCTACCATTCATAGAAATTTTGTCTGGACTCACTCCAAAATGGTTGGCATATTTTCAACTCTCTTACTCTTCCTATCCTAGAGATACCAGAATTCCAGCTTTTGGATAAAATACCACCCTCTCCATTCCCCTCTGTCTACTTCATTACTGTCAATTTCATCTCTATTCCCACAATGCCCCATTCTATATCTGTCTTCCCCTTCCACTGTGTCCCTCTGGGACTCCTTACCTATAACTGATATATTTTCTTTCATTTTAGATTTCTTCTTCTCTAGTTCCTTCCATCTTCAGACCTCACTGGATCCCTCTAGATGAAATTACTTTCTATAACATAGTCCATATTCCTCTATTTTGACTATGTTGTTTGTCCTTCATTTTCAAAAAGGACCAATGACATCAAGAAGTGATGTCTTAACTTGCACGTGAATTGGATTTAAGTGGGGTAGAGTTGCACAAAGTTGTCAGACTCACTCTCTCTTCCAGAGTCATTTAAGTCCAGCGGCAAGACAAAAGTCAAGATGATTGGTGATGGTCAGGGATTCAGTGGATGACCTTGGTGTCTTTGTTGTCTAACCAAGTTCTAAGTGCTCCACAGTACCTGCTTCAGTGGTCTTCATGGCTGTTAGAACACTTTGTTCTCATTTGTCCATTCCACTGGGACAACTCTCCATGCTTAGGATATCTCCCTAACTCCCTAATATCTCCCTAATTCACCAATGGGTTTGAGGCTTGTCACATACCTTCAACCTGGTTTAGCCTGTCTGCTGAGATAGTTGGACACCAAAGGTGGATGAGTAACCCTGAAAAGGGCTCAACAGGCCTCACACGAGAGATGCTAGTCTTCCCTAAACACTTCATACCCTCCCAGTCCAATAACCTTGTCTCATAGGGAAATTAAGTTAGTCTGGCATTATGGAAGTAAAACTTCTGGGTGCTGCTAATATTTTTAACCTTGGGTCAGGTCATTCTGTTCTGGACAGTTTAGTTCCTTCACTTGTCAGATGATTTCCATGGTACCTTCCAGCTGCAAATCTATCATCTAGAAACCTTTGAAACAATCTCTAGACTCTCACAAGCATCCTGCAAATGAAATTTAGTTCTCCTTCTAATCACTAAAAAGGATTTCTCTAAACTTAAATATATTATTTTTCAATTAAATACATTTCCCCATCATATTTGTTTATAAATAGCTGAACAGTTGCTGATATGATTTTATGAAACAGTGAGGGGAGAAGAAGAAAACCACTAAGATCCCTGGAGGTCTAAAGCTATGATCCTCTCAACATCATTACATGATGTGCTTTCTTTGACAGGGGTATCCTTAATAACTCCAGACACATCTCCTTTTCTCTTTATAAAGGAGCTTAAACTCACTTCCAACGAATAAATATTTTCTCTTCTCTGGTCTCCAAATAGTATCTTCTCACATCTCAGGGAGATGAAGATTTCATTCATTGTTAAACCTTCAGCAGGCTCTCAATCCTTACACTGGAAAATCATATGATCACAGATTTAGAAGTTCAAAGACATCAGATGTCATCTAATACAATCTCATCATTTTACATGTAAGGAAACTGAGACCCACATATATAAGTGATTTGGCAGGACATGGGTACTAAGTATCAGAGGCAATATTTGAACCCAAGTCCTCTGGTTCCAGAAAAAGAGTTTCTTCCACCATATTATGTTGCTTTACTTCCGAACAGAACTTTCCAACCTTTCTGAGAATGTCTTTTAATACCCCAAAGTTTTCTGAACTTCCACATGATAGCAGTTATACTTTTAGTATACATTCATTGATTGAGAAAAAGTTTTTATGAATTCAGAAATTCTTTTAAATGTATTTTTATTTTACTAATCACAACAGACAAAACATATATTTAAAATAGCAATATATGTGGAAAAACTATTAATATTCGACTTACGCAAGTGTAACATCTCCTTGATTAATGCCCTGAAAGGCAGCCCTGTAGCCTGAGCGGTTTGTATGTAGAGGGAGAAGTGATTTCCCATTGGCTAAGAGAATGCTGATCATGACTCTGCATGCCCAAGAAACTGCTGCCAACTCAAAGCATGTTTGATTATTTGGGACTTTTTGCAATATCTCTATACCCTCTTGGCCAGAGGTCTTTAGGCCATAAATTGGGAACTACTCCTTTAGAAGATGAAAAAGTAAATCATAAGAACTTAGATATAGAGCTACAAGAGACTTCAGTAGCCATTTGCTCTTACCTTTATTTTAAAGTCAGCAAACTGAGGCCCAGAGAGGGCAAGTCACTTGCCCACGTTCACATAAATAGTATATGAGGGGCAGCATTGGAACCTAGTTCCTCTGACTTCAGGGCCAATGCTCTTTCCATTGTATTTTTCTAGCTTCCAGTCCATCCCCAAGTATTTATCTAGTGCCTAAAATGGGACACTGAGGTGGTACAGTGGGTAGAGTGATGGTCCTGGAATCAGAAAGACTCAACCTTCTGCATTCATATCTGGCCTCAAACATTTACTAGCTGTGTGATCCTGGTCAAGTCACAACACTGTTTACTTCAGTTTTCTCATCTGCAAAATGAGCTGGAGAAGGAAATGGCAAACTATTCCATTATCTTTGCCAAGAAAACCCCCAATGGGGTCATGAAACACGACTAAAACTACTGAACAACAATAAAATTGCATGCCAGGCACTGTGCTAATCACTGGGAATGAAAAAAAATTGTTCCTCCTTTCAAGGAGCTCAAAATTCTATAGGGAAAGAAACACACACATATAAGTGTATACAAAAATGATCCATCCCTAAAAATGTTTATTAAGCACCCATTGCCTCTGAAACTCATCTTGAGTTATAATGAAAAGCAAAGTATCTGAGTTTCTCTTTGTCAAAAAGATGAAACTAAGAAAAGAATTTGATCAATCATGAAAAGGGAGACAAAGAAAAGGAAGAGGAGAATGTGAAGATAGAACACAACCAGTCATTAGTACACATCCCTTGTTCCAATTACATTGTAGTCACTTCTCTTTAGAGGTAATTCCTGCTTACACCCCCCCCCCCCAGGAGAATGAATATTCTGGGAAGGTAGGGGTTGTTTCTTTTTTTAATTTTTAATTTGTATCCCCAACACATAGAAGAACATCTGGCACTTAGGTCTTTAATAAATGCTTGTTAACTATTGAACAAGTTACTAGTGAGTGTGTCTTTTGATAATTGAGTTATTTGGATTTACTATTGTGTTACTAGAGTGGATTAACATGTTCTGGGACTTTAAGAAAAAGATCATAGTGATGTGAAATGAGGAAAGACATTATAATAATAAATGCAGAAAGCTAAACCCTGTCTTTCTGGTTCATTTGTTTGAGTCAGGCATATCTCACTATAGTACCTACTTGTGTCATAAAATCCAGGAAATTATACTCCGTTTGCCTTGACTACTATCTGAGACTAAAAGTGCAGTCTCAGAAAGCAGGATACCAAATCTGAAGATCATAACTTTATTTGCAGCTGTGACCATTGTCTAGTTCCAAGCTGATTTCATTAGTTCCTTAATATCTTGGCAGTGTTTGTTGAATTGGTCCTCTTGGTTTCTTTCCAGATCATGATGTCTTTATTAAACCCAAAAAAGAGGAGTCTAGCATCAATAGAAGGGGAAAAAATCAGTAGCTTTTTGTCTTGCTTTATTCACATCCAAATAATCTAGCCATATAGTCCAGGATCTCATTCCCTCTCTCCTTTGGTTATCTTATATTAATGAATCAGTGAGCACTTATGAAGCATATTTACCAGAATCTGTATAAGGTACTGGATATCCACATGCCTTCTTGACTCTAAATCACTCTTATTTTCCTACTAGCCTCGAGTTAAATCTCTAAGATTATAAATTACAGAATAGTTGCAGATTTACATTGGTAGAAAGAGTTTCATGAGCAACTCTTACACCATTGGAATAACAGATCCAGCACACACACACACACACACACACACACACACACACACACACACACACACACACAGCTATTGATGTCCTCTGGCATTTAAAGCCCTTCACAATATGACTTTAGCTCAACTTTCCAGGTCAATTATATATAACTCTCCCTCATATGCTCCAGACTCCAGCCAAGTAAGTCCACTGACCATTTCCTATACTTGATATTTCTTCTCCTACTTGCATTTTTTGCATTGCCTGGAATTTCCCATGGCTGGAATGCTTTCTAACCTTAGCCTCCACACCTCTGCCTCATGGAATCCTTTAAAGTTCAGTTTAAATACAACTTCCTTCAAATGGCTTTTCTTGATTCCCTTGGTAATCCCAATCAATTTGAACTCCTTTTGAATCCATGAATGTCTTATATTCTATCTGAAGGACCCTATTCAAGTGACAACCTCTCAGTGGCTGAGTTGCCTCAGTTCTGAAATGAAGGAGTTGGATGAAATGACTTCTAAGGTTCCTGACAGTTCCATATCTATGATTCTCTGCCTTGCCCAGGGTCGCACAGCCCATATGTGTCAGAGAAGACACTTTAATTGAGGCCATCTTACCTCCAAGGGCAGTCTTCTATCCACTGTCATGCTTCTTCTCAGATATATGCATACATATTTGTGTATATAAAATCTACTTTGCAGCCTTAACACATACATACAAACATTGCTTTGCTTTAAGAAACAACTTCTCTAACTAGAGGAAAGATTTATGTAAAATATTTTTAGGGCTGGGGCAATATGGGGAATTAACTCAAATGAGGAAAAATGCACTTTACATACTTTTAGTATATGACAAAGATAAGACAAATTTGATCATAGGAATACAAACTAAAAACCAGGAAACCTGGACATTAAAGCTAGATTTGGCATCAGTGGGACTGAATTAGAGTTTCAGCTCTTCAACTTGCTACATGCTTAGACAAATCACTTACCTCTTATGGGATTCAGTTTTCTTGTCTGAAAAATGAGGGTTTTGAACTAAATAACCCCTCGTGTCCTCTCCAGACGCAAATCTATTATTTTATGATTCTTACCTTGGTCCACTCTTCAGCTGAGTCATGTCAGTAGATTTTATTCAGTTACTATAGCTATATGGGGGAGACATTCTATAATTCCATAGTTATGTGAGGTTATTTTTCCCTAGGTATTTTCCACTGTTTATTAAAGTGGAAAGTCCAGTTTCTATCCCACATCCTCCCTTCTTCATTCTCCTTCCTTCTTGACTCCAGCTGCCTGAATTTTCTTGGCCAAAAAAAGAAAGAGATTGCAGTTACAATAACCCCATATCTTTCTGGAAACTCACAGAGGGGAATAAAGCTGATAGATTGAGACCTGGAGATCATATAATCCAACCCCCTTATTTTATAGATGAGGAAATTTGGTCCTGCAAAATACAAGTGATGTGCTCTGATTCAAACTTTTGCCTTCTCTGTTTGACTCCTAATCCAATTGTTTTTCTTCCATCTTACCTAGAGCAGCACTCAGAGATTCCTGACATTTTATAACATCCATGTGTTTTTCCCCATGATCATCAGAATTATGTAAATTTACTTTGTAGCTGTGAATAAAATATTTAAAAGCTAACTGCAAAAATAGAGTGGCAGGTGGAAGTTTGCATCACTATCGTTAGCTTTGCTAAATACAGAAGGCAACATGCTCTCTCACATATTTTATTGAGTATCTGTCACCTTCCTTACTGTCAAGCCATTCCCTAGGTCCATTCTCCATTACTGAGCTCTGTTAGGAGCCTAGTACTAGACTAGGTATCATAAAATACAAAAGAGGTAAAAGACATGGTTTCTGCCCCCCAAAGATCATAAGATAATAAATTTAGCACAAAAAGAGAATTTCAAGGTCTGTTAGTCCAATTCCCTTATTTTACAGATAAGGAACTAAGGTCCAGACAGGTTAAGGGACTTGAGTCAGGTCATACAGGGAAGAGCTGTGAACTGATTCCAAATTCAAATCACAGTGTCAGACTGTGAGAGACTTGGTGATACAGAATGTAAGTGCTATAGCGATTCAGAGATGGAAGAGATCGTTGGCAGCCACGGCTAAGAAAGGTGTAATGGAGGGAATGGGACTTAATGCATCCCAAAAGGTGGTTAAGATGTGGATGGGCAGTGAAAAGGGGGAAAAGGATGTTCCAAGCAGGAGGAGCAGTACAGGCAAAATCTTGGAATTAGGAATGAGCACAGACTGACCAAAGTGACAGGCTTATGTCATGGAATCACGGCTGGTATTAGACCTAGTGAAGGCCTGTGAAGAGCATTGGAAAACAAATGTGGGAGTGGGGAGGAATAAGGATGTTATTGTGTAGGCAAAAAGGAAACTGGAAGTTTGTGAAAAGAGAAATGATATAATGAAGTGGATTATTTTAGAAAGATATGTTTCTTGATGGTATGTCAATTGGGGCTGCACCAACTTAAGATAGCTGATTATTAAATTTTAAGTGTGATCATTTATACCTAGAAATCAGCAAAAGCTACAAATCAGATCTTGACTGATCATTTTATTAATTGTCTAGAACCAGAGCTTCCCAAAGTGGGCAATATGTGGGAATGCTGGAACAATCAGGGGGAGGGAAGCAGTAGTAGCGCTTTTGGGTGCCTTGGTGTTGAATAAAAATAAAGGGATGAGGGAAGCATAAGGAAAGAAGAGAAGAATTTCAAAAAAATCTTTTGTACATGTTTCATCTGTCATGTAACAGAGTTGAAGTTCTAGGGATTACATTATTTTCCAAATAAACATACAAAATGCAAGTTATAACCCATCAGTGGTCAAGTTTACCTACAGGTCTCAACAAGCAAGTGTTGGCAGGTGAGCATGTCATACATTGTTATGAAGTCTAGCATGTATCAGCAGGAATATGTGTGTGTAATGGCTTGTTTACAATATGATACCATATGGTTACATGATGCAATATTACATCATCAAAATTTCAATGCAGAAAAAAAGTCACAAATTTACAATAAATTATTAAATTTAAAATGCATCATTAAAATTATATTTTTGAAATAATTCAAATTTTGAAAAACATTAAAGGATTGAAGAAAGTAGATTTTCAGGGGGCACTGAGTAACTTTTTTTAAAGGGGGTGGTAAGCCAAATAAGTTTGGGAATCTCTTCTAGACATGAGAATAATGGAGAAAATGTTAATAATGGAAATTAAATTTAAAACATTTTGGTGAGGACAGGGAGGAATAGGCCCAGTTATTAAACATTTACCAGCACACCATTGCATAGATAAAGTTAATTCCCCTCTCAATTTATTTCTTCATAATACCTAGCAGCTACAGAAACTAGGGCAGGTAGGTGGTACAGTGGATAGAGTGCCAGGTTTGGAGTCAGGAAGACTCATCTTCCTCAGTTCAAATCCAGCCTCAGACACTTAATAGCTTTGTGATTCTGGGTAAGCCAATTTAACCCTGCTTGCCGCAGTTTTCTCATCTGTAAAATGAACTGGAGAAGGAAATGGCAAACCACTTCAGTATCTTTTCCTAGAAAATTCCAAATGGGATTGCAAAGAGTTGGACACAACTGAACCAAGATTTTACATGTTATTTTAAGACTTGTGATGCATTTTGCATATATTACTATGCTCTGCTAGTCAGTTCAGACATAAACCATGAATTCCATTGTGATAGTCATGAAGGACTGAAGTGGGATGGTGGGAGTGAGAACAGAAAGGAAGGGATAATCACAAGCATCTTGACAGAAGATTCAACAGAACTCCTTGACTGACTGGAAACAGCAGATAAAATGGGAAGATTCTGAAGTGTTAAGAACAGATTACTGAGAGAATGGGGGAAGCACTGATTTAAAATCAAGGCTGTGAGGGGGGTGGGCACTAGTTTGGTAGAAATAACAAACAGTTCCATTTCTGACCTGCCAAATTTAAAGCGACAAAAGAACATTTAGGCCAAGCTATTCTGTGGCGTTATGAGACTAGATAGAGGTCAGGCTAGATTTGAGCTGATTTCACAGCTGGTATCAGAGAGGCTATCGCTGAACCAGAGATGGCATAGAGAAAGAACACAGGGCCAAAGAACATAGGACCTTTAGAAAATCCTCATTATGGAAGGGAATCGCATGTGAACTGAAGATGAAGTCATAAAAAGAGAGAGAAATTATCAGAAAATGAGGAGAAAGTTAGTATAGGTCATGAAAACCAAGGTAGGAGTTTAAAGGAAGAGGAGGTGTTCAAATGATGTCAAGAAATAGAGGAGAATGAGCAAAGAAATTGTCACTCTGTTTTTTATATACAGAGAAGTATTAAGCGATTTAAATTCAGTAAAACAGAGCACAAACCCATTAAAAACAGAATGCTGTAATTCAGAGCCCCAGTAATCTGAGTCTGAGTGCTGGCTATGCCACATAATAGCTGTGTGACCTGGGGTGAGTGATTTCACCTAGATGACCTTTAATTTTTCATTTATAAAACGTGAATAGTAATACTGGAGTTCCTTATCTTATAGCATGGCTTAGAAATTCAGAGAAATGTAGGAAGATTTATAGGAATGGATACAGGGTAAAATAAGCAGAAACAAGAGAAAAATATATACCATACACCAATGTAAATGAAAACATCACTAAGAAGTTTAACTCTAAGTATAGATATATATGTATAATAATATACAGGGTAGGTCCTGGAGAAAAGAGGACTCTAATAACTGCCATTTATAATATGCTCTGTGGCTCACAAGGCAATTTACACATTAACTCATTGGATCCTTATAACAGTATTGTTTGGGAGACACTATCACTATTGCACTATTTGTAAGTATCTGAGGCAGAATGTTAGGTTAGTTCCTCTTGACTCCAAGGCCAGCCCTCCATCCATTGACCACCTGACAGCTTCAGATGATAAAATATCTGAGTGGGAGATTACAAAGACAGAATATTATAGACATTGTCAGGTTCAGTCCTTATATCAGATGTTTTTACTTGGTAATTTTCTTTGTTCCAAGGAAGAATTTAATCTAGGATAAAGAATATGAAATGACCAACTTAAACATAAAATACATTAATGAAATGGATTTTTATTTCATTGTTCATATTTGATTTGACTGTGTTTTCATTTCATTATTTGTACTTGATTTTCATTTCATCAAATACATTAATGAAACAAATTTAAAAATAAAACAAATATAACAACTAAATCGTTTTAAAAACAGCATAATGACTCCTTGATTTTTTCCTATCCCAGAAAGAATCTTTTGTGTAGGCAGCTGACTCTAAGTCCCAGATGCCTGAGTTATTTGTGATTTCTTTCCATAGATTTCTCTAGTCAGCCTACCTTCCTCTCTGACAGTTTAATAGCTTATTTTGTTACTTTCTAGCTCCTATCCACTGCCCCAGAAGTGTGAGCAATTTCAGCTTAAATTCTGCATGGTGATCAACCAATCAATATTTAAATACCTACTATGTGACAGGTTGCATGTTAGATGACAATGTCAAAAAGAGCACATCTGGTAATGTACTCCAGAGGATTTTCCAGCTCCCGAATTCTTGCTTACCTGTCTATTGCTGATATGAAAAAAGCAGATTAGGCCAAGTGTGATCAGGGTAAGCGAGAACCATTGTTGCTGTCTGAATTATATGAATTTTAAGTGAATTTTCCCCATTTTTCTTTTGCACTGCAATGCACAGGTGAAATAGAGTTTATCAGTCTTTTAGGCAGGAGAGGTGGCAATGTGTGACATGATGGCAGGAGTTATAGGTTAAATATCATGGGTCTTAGGTTATAATCCAAGCTCAGCCAATTACTACTGTGTGATCTTGTGCAAGCCACTGCTCCTCCATGAATCTCAATTTCTTCATCTTTAAAGTGAGAGAGTTGGGGCAGCTAGGTGGCACAGTGAATAGAGCACCAGCCCTGGAGTCAGGAAGACCTGAGTTCATTCAAATCTGGCCTCAGACACTTAATACTTACTAGCTGTGTGTGTCAAGTCATTTAACCCCAATTGAGCTGCCCCCCCCCCGCAAAAAACGAAAAAACAAGATAAAGTGAGAGGGTGGGACTCAGAGGTAAATTCTAGTTCTAAATCTTATTGAAAAACCAGCTTAATATTATTCTACTAGATAAACGCACTTAGGATGTGTCACCTGCAAGGTCTCTATTTGCTTAGCTCAGAGAAAAGACTTTTCTTTTATCTTAAAACAGAATAATTTCTAAGATTATACACACATTACAAAGCAAAGATTTTGAAAGGACTAATTAACCTTACAATTCACCAAACTGTGATCATCAGTTCTTAGGATAGTCCTCTGTCTTTGAATTATGGTCCCATAATCCTTTTTTTTTT
>CM053594.1:208259539-208273381 GCA_028646575.1 Pseudocheirus occidentalis
AACTTGGGATTTTGTCAGAATAAAGGACTCAAACTGTAGTACCCCTTTGGGGATTTGTGATGGAAGATTAAGTCCCCACTCCACACTTCAGAGAAGGCACAAATAGCCTCTTATTGTTTCCTGTTGACCATAAAGACATTTGTATAGGCTGCTGAGCTGAAACTCTATGGTTAAAGGAGCATTCTCTGCCTCTCAGGCTTCTTCTTCCTTCTGACCTTGACATATAAGGATGATCCTCTGATCCCTGGGGTATTAGTGGAAGGGGATAATCCTGTTCCCTACTGGGCTCTGGGGAAAGACAAGCCTGTGATTAGGATGGAGCTATCCACCATTTTCCCCCCTTGGTACAAGACCCTGTGAGATCTCAAAATGGCATTTTCCCTTCCTCTCTTCCAAGTAACCAAGAAGTCTCAGTTACTAGAGCAGTTTTGGCAGAAATAATGTCACAGGCAAAGAGAAAGAGAGAAAAATAGTGGCTCAAAGAAATAGAGATCACCAAAAGAAAGTTCATGTGTTAATCAGGGATGTACTAAGTGGAGATGAAAGATAATATGTAAAATGCTCTGACAAAGAAACCAACCATGAGTTAGCCTCTCAGTTGATTGTAATCTTTCTATGATTCTTTATTACATTGCATCCATTTTCATGTTGAAATAAACCTGATTATTCCCTACCTGATTCATGTTTGTATTTTGAGTACCTTTTTCTTTCCTCCCTCTGCCCTCTTGCCAAGGAAGATCCCTTAGGCTACAGCCCCCAAATGGAACTATCCTTTAATAATGTAAGGTGGGGATGTTATTGGAGCACTGGGAAGCCTAGTTCCCCTATTGAAGAGGCAGGCAACTCTAGGATAAACTTTGAAGGCAAATAAAGAACAAAGATTGGCAAAAACTACCAGCCGTTGTAGCCTTAGTCTACTGATACCTGGTTAGCCATTGGGCTAGATTAGTGTGAAAACTTCCCCATAATGGAGACCAGAAACTTATCTCTAACTTAAAGTCAGAATTTGCCTGGAACACTGAGAGGTTTACTAATTTGCCCATGGTCACACAGTGTCTGTCAGAGGTTGAACCCATATTTTCCTGATTCTCCAAGCCTTGTAGCTACGCAGCCACTGTGGCTTCTCAGATTATCATTATTATAAGAAAATTTCCCCAGTCCTATGGTAACATGCTTTGGGGAGATGTTTTTCACGTCTTTCATATTTAATTAAAAACACAAATTCTCATAAGTTCCATACATTTTGAAGCAGCATGAAAAGGGTCATTTATTTATCATAAACTACACTAGGTAAGCCATTCTACTCTCTGAAACCAGTTTGCCAACTGAGCAATCAAATTTCTTCATGGATTCACTTTTAAGTCTAACATTTCAGAATGGATTTTCTCTAGAGGGTGATATAACATTATCACACAAACTTTTCTCAATTAGTCACAAATAAAAGCACAGGGCCTTCTGTGTCAGCAGAAATCCACAGCTGCTCACTCATCTCCATCTCCTAACTCTTCCCCCTCTGTAAACCCTTACTCAGAGGTGATGAAAAATCTGTCCCTGGAAAGAAAAGAATCTATAAGTGGATTTGTAACATTTGTAACATTTCAAGGAATTATGTCTGGTGTCTGGGCTACAATGTATGTATGTATATGTGTGTGTTTGCTTATATATTTTTCTTATCATTTAAATACACTTATATTTTATCAATTATCTACAGCTCTGTGATTCTGCTGCTGAAAACAAGCATGTGCATCCCTGATCTTTGAAATTAAAGACATTTGGAAATGCTCGATTATGAGAGAAATGTAGAGACTCCACCAAACAAGCTAGAACAATCTATTGCAGAATTCCAAGGCTAAAGCAGTTATGATAAGGCAGGTTCCTGAATCTAAACAGACAGACAGATGATACAACAGAGAGTGGGCTAGATTTTAAGTCAAGGAAACTGATTTCAAAACCCAGCTCTGTCATTTACTGCATGTTTGACCTTGGTGAAGTGATTTAAGCTCTCTGGACCTCAGTTTCCTCATCTGAACAATTAGTGGGTAGGACTAGATAACCAATAAATAATAAATGGCTGGGCCATTCCCCAGGAACGAGCCAGTGAGAAATGTAACCCTTAACCAAGGGAACAGAGAACAGAGGAACCTTGTAATGCAAAGACAACCTAGAATAGTCAACAGAGAATGGGATTTAAAGACTAAGGATGTGGGCTGTGATCGTAGCTCATATCATGAATAATAAGTGATGTGACCTTGAGCCAATCACATCATCTTTTGAGAACTCAGTTTTCTTCTCTGTAAAATGAGAAGATTGGACTGGTTAAAGTCTAAAGTTTATATCAGCTTTGAACTCTATGACTCTCCTTTCCTTGCTCCAGCCCAACGGTATTCAGATAATACACAGAGATAATAAACATTGTTCCCATGGCTCCACACATCTCAGCATGACCAACTTTAGATGCAGAAACCCTGGAGGGGAGGAAAGTCTTCCCTGAAAATTTCAGCCCATGAAGATCTTTTCCTTGTCCTTTGATATTTATTCTCTGTACCACAATAAGATGTGGAGGGTGGAGTGGGAGTGGAGAACAAGCATTTATAAAGTCCCTACTACGTGCCAGACACTGTGATAACTGCTTTTACAAACTTTGTTTCATTTGATCCTCATGACTGAAAGGTGGATACTGTTATTATACCCATTTCAGGCACATAGATGCCAAGTGAATTGCCCAGTATCATATAGCTCTTACATGTCTAAGGCTGCATTTGAACTCAGTTCTTCCTGACTCTAGGCCCAGAGCTGTATTCACTCTTCCATCATCTACCTCTGTTCACCACCATCTGCCTCCTCAATAAGAAGGGCAGAAGAGCATAGTGAAAACTTCAATGGATTTGGCATCAGAAGACTTGGGTTGGAGTCTAGCTTGATACCTCACTCTGAGACTGTTTCCTCATCTGTAAAATGGGGACAAATAATAGTTCACTAAATAGTTTACTAAAAATAGTTCACTCAAAGAATCAAGGTAAAGCTCAAATAAAATGATGTGTGAAAGTACTTTGAAGACTATAGAATGATATACAAATTATATGTTTTTGTTTGTTCTGTAGTGAGTAGATTATAGGATTCAGGACTGGAAGGAACATTAGAGATTTAGTCTGGCCCCTTTATATATGATGAAACTAAGAATCAAAGAGATAAAATGATGTAACCAAGGTAACACTGGTAAATAGTAAACCTATCAAATAGGATTGGAACCCAAGGTCCTCTGACTATAGTTCTAAGAGTTTTTCTGATGCACCATGATTAGTGCTTGTCAACAACACATGCTTCTCTTTCTTCCTTCAGTACCTAGCATAGAAAGACAAAATACATAAGAGATACTTAGCACTAATTAAAGAGACTGCTGACATGGCCCAGGAAAAGCAATAGTGCTGGTTACCAAAGACTAAATTTTCCAAGGGCTTTAATTTTTAAATGGAATGCAGTTTTTAGCCAATAAAATTCTATTTTATAGTCAAATTCAGTCAATCAATAACCATTTATTGAGCATATGAGGTATCACTTCTTTACATTTACTTGTAACATTTGAGTATGTGGATGTTCTTTCCATTTGTGCTGTAATTACTATGTGTGTTATTTTCTTGGCTCTGCTTAATTCACTGTGCATCAGTTCATATAGATCTCCCCATACTTCTTTCTATTCACCATTTACACGATTTCTTATAGCATAGTAATATTCCATTGTATTCATGTACCACAATTTCCTTAGCCACTCCCCAATTGGGGAGCATCTAATTTGTTTCCAGTTCTCAGCTATCACAAAAGTGCTGCTATTGGGGCAGCTAGCTCGTACAGTGAATAGAGCACTGGCCCTAGAGTCAGGAGGACCTGAGTTCAAATCAGGCCCCACACACTTGACACACTTACTTGCTGTGTGACCTTGGGCAAGTCACTTAACCCCAATTGCCCTGTCTTCCTCCTTCAAGAACCAAAAAAAGTGCTGCTATTAATATTTTGAATATAGGGGAACATTTTTTTGTCTTACTGATAATTTCAAGTTCAAAGGTATGGACATTTTAGTCACCTTATTTACATAATTCAAAATTGTTCTCAAAAATGGCTACACCATTTTATTGATCAAACAACAATGTATTACGGTGATTATCTTGCCACAGTCTTTTCAATAATGTCTGTTGAAATTGTTGTAATTTTTGTCAATTTGCAGGGTGTGAGGTGAAACCTCAGGGCTGTTTTGATTTGATTTTCTCTTATCAGTGATCTGCAGCATTTTTTTTCATTATGAAATACTTTGGGAAAACCAGTTAGTCCTTTATATGATATAAACACATGATCTGGTCAGTGAACAATATCAAACACTAACTTCAAATTTAGGGAATATAAAGTCTGTGGGAGTCACCCGAAACACATTATTTCCTTTGACCGCAGATACCTGTTCATATAACCTGGTATTATGGATGATGGAGTGAATAGTAGAATCCATCCATTAAAAATGAAAAGTAAAGTGACTATATAGATTGGTATTATTTCTCAGAATTTTTTTTTCTTTCAGCAGCGGTGATGGAATTGTGATAATTACTTGTATATTCATGCGGTCCCCTCTTGTGATAAAAATACACCTGAGAATGAGATGGCCTGAGTAGGAGGCACCATGGAACCTAAAACAGCTGAACATACTGGCCTTTATGGACATTCTGTTTTTATTCAGTTGTTTCAGTCATCTCTGACTCTCCATGACCTCATTTGGGGTTTTCTTGGCAAAGATACCAGAGTGGTTTGCCATTTTCTTCTCTTACTCATTTTACAGATGAGGTAACCGAGGCAAAAGGGTTAAGTGCCTTGCCCAGGTTCACACTAGCAAGTATCTGAGGCCAGATTTGAACTCAGGAAGATTAAATTTTCTGACTCCAGGGCCAGCCGTCTATTCACTGCACCACTTAGCTGCCCTTTTTGGGCACTGAATCCATTATTTTAGACCAACTAAAGCCAGACTTTAACTAAATGCACTAGTTAGTGGCTTAGAGACATAATACTCCTCAAATGCACTCACATTCACAGATCTAAAATAGCACAAATCTAAATGCCAATGATTATGTTCAAAGAATTTGAAAATCTTCCTTTCATGGGAAAAGAAAAGTATTAGACATTTTTCTCTATTACATTAGTGAAAGGCAAACATATATCTTTGTCTGAATCTTAGAACTAGAAGATATTTTAGAATTTATCTAATTCAGCCCACGCCTGATCAATAATTCCTTCCACAACATCCCCAACATTCATCATTCAGCCCTTTCTTAAAGACCTCTAAGAAGATCTAGAAGCTCCTATATCCCACCTCACTTTCATGCCTCCTTCTGCATGTTGTATCCAGTATTAGATTATAAACTCATTGACAGCAGGGATTGTCTTTCTTTTTATTAACTGAATTCTCAGCACTTAGCACAGTGCCTGGCACATTGTCATTTTTGTTGTTTAGTAATGTCTGACTCTTCATGCATCCAATACTGTCCATTAGGTTTTCTAGGCAAAGAATGCTGGAGTGGTTTATCATTTCCTTCTCTAGTAGTTTAAGGCAAATGAAGGTTAAGTGATCCCTATATCACACAGCTACTAAATGTCAGAGTTTGGATCTGAACTCAGGTCTTTTTGACTTCAAGTTCGGTGCTCTATCCACTGAGCCATGTAGCTGCCTCTTGTTGGCACATAGTAGGTATTTAATAAATGTTTATTGGATTAGAATAGGGAACATACTACATCTATCCTGCAGCACTTTCTAGGGCCATTACCCCTGCTCTGTGCTTATCCATTTCTCTGGCTATTATTTTCTCTCTTTTCTAATCCTGATCTTATATTTAACCAAATCAACATTACATTGTTAACTACTTTTGAATTCCTTTCCTCTTTAATATTATGATTCCAACCACATGACTCTCCCATTCCTATGCACATTCTGTTGAAAAAAGCTGAAGGAATGAAGCCACACAACCATGCTGATGGGGTATGTTATAAATTCATGCTACCAACTAGGGTTTGCTAGGCCCTTATTGTATTAAGACAACCATTTCATTCTTCCTCCATGGAATCCCTATCTCATTCCCCTCAAAAGAGTTTCCAAACCTCTTCTTTCTTCAAACCTTCCACATTTCTTTTTTCCTCAGATAAGGACTTTGTTTTTTACTTTATTGAGAAAAATCAATGTGATCTCCTTCTCCTTTCCTTCTTTTGGTCACAAAACTCTTTGACGTCATCACCATTATCTCTCCTCTTTTCCCTCTAGCTTCTGATGATGAGGTAGCCCAATTCCTTATCAAGGCTAACACCTCTACATTTATCCTTAACATTCTCCCCTCTTTTTATCTCTCCATATTCTCTTTCATGATGATCTCATTAACTGTCATGGGTTTAATTATCATCTCCATATCTATGATTTAATTATCTATACACCTATTCCCACTTTTTCATCTGAGCTTCAATTCCATATGACTCATAGAATACTGGATGTTTAAAACTGGATATGCTGGAGACATCTTAAGTTCAACATGTCTAAAGCTATCCTCATTATATTTTCTCCAAAACCAATCTCTCTTTTAAACTTCAAAAACACTACCATTCTTCCAGTCTTTCAGGTTCATAGCATTGGTGTTATTCCTGGTTCTTCACTATCTTTCACTCAATGACCAACTGGTTGACAAATCTTACTATTTCTATCTCTCATATCTCTCTTACATCCCACCAATTCACTCTATTCACACAACTGCCACCTTAGTTCAAGGACTTATCATCTCTTGTCTACGTTATTTCCAAGACCTCTGAATTGTTTTTCTTATCTCAAGTCTCTCCCCTATTTTAGTTCATTCTCCACACTATTTCTTATGGGATTTCCTTAAGTCTTCATCTGATCACGTTGTCACCCTGTCCCCAAAACTCAGTGGCTTCTA
This sequence comes from Pseudocheirus occidentalis, assembly GCA_028646575.1. Classification (NCBI taxonomy): domain Eukaryota; kingdom Metazoa; phylum Chordata; class Mammalia; order Diprotodontia; family Pseudocheiridae; genus Pseudocheirus; species Pseudocheirus occidentalis. The sequence continues at coordinate 208,266,490 of CM053594.1, forward strand.
ATTGCCTGGCTGAGTCAAATATAAACTTCTTTGTGTATCTGTTTAATCCTTTCCCAAACTTGTCTCAAACTTTCCTTCCAGATTTTATGACATTATTTCTTCTCCTGAACTCTGTGCTATAACTAAACTGACCTTTTCTCTGTTCCTCACATGGGACACTGTATCTCCCATCTTCATGTTTTTTTATTGTGCATCTCATTGAATCTATTTTCTTCCTTCAAGATGCATCTCAAGTGCAATCTTCTATATGAAGCCTTTCCTGATCTCCTCAATCACTACTGTTCTCTCTCTCAATCACGTATTTAATTACCATATCTATTGATATTTAGTGTTTTTCTCTAACTACATACACACAGAGACAGAGGCAGAGGCAGACACAGAGACAGAGACAGAGACAGAGACAGAGAGAGATTTCTTCCTTTTGGGAATGTGAGCTCTGTCAGTATATCTTTCTACTCTGAGTTTTTTCACTGGCTATCCTCCATGTCCCCCATGCCTGGAACATTCTCTCTCATTCTCCCTCTTCATCTCTGTCTTCTAGCTTCTTTGGTTTCCTTTAGCTCCCAGCAAAAAAATCCCACTTCATACAAGAAGTCTTTCCCAACTCCATTTGATTCCAGTGCCTTCCCCCTGTTGATTATTTCCAATTTATCATGTGTGTAGGTTGTGTGTATATAGTTGTTCAAATGTTATCTCTCCCATTAGACTGAGCACCTTGAGGACTCCTTTAGAATGGCCTTTTACCATTCTTTGTACACCTCAGTGTGTAGTATAGTTCCTGTCACATAATAGGCAATTAATAAATGTTTAATGAAAAACGTCCTTTTAAAAGGTATTCATAATTTTCAACTTCTCTGAAGTATTTGTCACTGTTGGTCATACTTTTCTATATACTTTCTCCTCCGTGGATTTTTGGTGATGCTGTTCTTTTGTGCTTCTCTTACTGTCTGTTGGACAGATATTTCTGGATCTCTTTATCAGATTCATCATCCATGTCCCAAACCCTATTCATCAGTTTACCCTTTGACTTCTTTTCTGGACCATGCTTTCCTCTCTCTTTACAATCTTTTTCTTGGTGATCTCATCTATTCCCATGGATTCATATTATGCAGGTGACTCCCCAGTAGACATGCCGATTCCTCTCCCCTCTTTTAAGCTCCAATTTGGCATTAGCATCTGCCTGTTTGACATCTTCACCTAGATGTCTCATGGACATCTCAGACTAACCATACCTAAAGCAGAATTTATTGTCATCTCTCTTATACTCGCATCTCTTGGTAATGTACCCATCATTTCAGATGTCCAGGCTTGTGAACTAAGAATCATCTCCAGTTCTTTAACCTTGCCCCATATAACCAATCATTTACCAAATTTTACAGATTCAGCCTCCTCATAAAATCTCAACTCCATTCCATTTTTAATTCACATTATTACTACCTAGACCTAATTCCTAATCTTGACTAGACTACTAGAAAAACCTCCTAAATGATATTCCAACATGCAATCTCTTTTCTCTCCAATCCATCCTTTACATAATTCCTTTTCATACACTTGATTTTCCAGTCAAACTGACCTCTTTGCTGTTCCCTCTCTATGGTGTTCTATCTCCCATCTCTTTGCCTTTGCACAAGCACTGTCCCATGTCCACAGTATTCTCCCTTCTCACATTTTATGGTGGGAGCCTCTACTTCCTTTCAATGACCAGTTCAAAAACTATCTCCTTCAAGATGCTCTTCATTTTAAAAAGGTGGCAGGGGTAAATATTTGCTTTAAGGAGAAGATCTTTGAATCACTAATCAATTTTAAATCATTAAAAGTGGATAAAACTTCAAATGAATTAAATAAAATTTCAAATGGCAAGTATGTAGCTAGGACTTCAAGTCTAATGAACATAGCAAGACTATTTCAGTGATATAGAATATATCAATGTATTAATATGGGAATGTGGACAGATCTGAATCTTATGTAGTCTAGAGTTTGGTCAAATTTTAAAATGAAGAGCAACCTTAAGGATATTAGAATATAAATGAGAATTTCCCCTAGGCTGACAGGTGGGAATAATGACAAGTTAGTGCTGGTCCCAATTAGCTGCATGTTCCTGGGGAACACAAATTCTTAACATGGATTAAGAGAAAAAAAAGAAAACAAACTCATCACCAGTTAGAAACAGAAATAGACCTCTTAGTTATTATTAGAGAGGCAGAGGAAATCACATTCTTCTCCTTCCTACAGGGTAAGAGGTAGAGTAGAAAGTATCAGTCCTGAAGCCAACTGTTAGTCATCCTAGGACATTATGTTAAGCGGTGGACAGAACTAGGTTCCAATCCGATCTTTCCTATTTACTGAAGGAGCAACCTTGGGCAAGTCACTTCATCTCTCTGAGACTCAGTTTACTTATCTGTAGGATCTGCACAATAGCATACTATCTTCTTCATATGTGACTTGAACCAGATTGAACTGAATTAAACCAGATTGAAATGTTTTAAACTGGTTTGAACTAGTATAAATCAGAATGTATCATTTCGAACTGGATTGAGCCAGTGGTTTACCTTGTATTGAACCAGTCTAAACTGTATTAAACTGGTTTGAATCAATTGAATTGGTCTAAACTGGACTGAACCCAAGAAATCACTGAATATGATCAAGTAAGATTCATACCAGGGATGCAAGGATGATTCAACATCAGGAAAGCAATAAACATAATTATATTAAAAAAAACCCCGAACCATTCAAAGCCACACAATCATCTTAATATATGTAGAAAAACCCTTTGACAAAGTACAGCACTCTTATGCTAAAAACCACACACATGATAGCATAGAGAGACCTTTTTTTAACATCATAAAGAGCATCAAACTAAAATTAAAAACAATCATATTCAATGGAGAACATACTAGAATCTTTTACAATAAATACAAGAGTAAAGAAAAGATGTCACTCTCCCCACTATCATTGGATAAATTATATCAAGTTATTTCATGCCTATTTACTCAGGAATATCATTCATTACTTGGCATATGCCTACTGTATATCAAAATCAGAGGGAAAAATACCATACATACAAAATCTCTATAGCACTACTTTTTTATAATGTCATGAACCTGGAAAGAAAATTTGTGTCTATTAATTAGGGAATGGCTGAGGAAATTGTGATATATAAATATGATATTGTACCATTAGAAATAATGAGAGAGAGTGAGAGTGAAAGTGAGAGCGAGAGAGAGACAGCACAGTATTATAAATTGAACACAAATTTTGGAGTCAGAGGACTTGGGTTTGAATCTTGCCTTTGCCATTACTTCCTTTCTGACTTGGGAAAGATGTTGAACTAGATGGCCTTTTAGATTTAAATGATCTTATGAATCCTATGAATATAAAAATTCAGAGAAACTTGAGAAGTCTTATATGAACAAAGAAGAATGAAATCAGCAGAATAAGAACCACTTGTACTTTAATCACAATGACATAAAAGGAAAGAACACTGAAAGATTTCAAAAGTGATCAAGGCAGTGATTTGTGACTTCAGATGGCACGATGGAGAATCAGGCCTCCTATCCACAAGTAGAGAGGTAGTGACAATTGGTATGGAGGAAAGACTGTACTTTCAATTGTGTCTGATGTAATGCTTTATTTTATTTGTACTTATTAAAGTGGAGGAGTCTTGAAGGGGTTGTGGTGGGTTGAGAGATGGAAACATTGAATAGTGAAAGAGATGTTAAAAAATAGGGTGAACAACAATACTTAAAAAAAAAAGATGTTTATTCCAAAACTCTAGCACTCTTCGTATTTAACTCTAACACATTCAATTTTAATGATACATAATAAGATGGGGAGGAGGAGGAATTCTTTTTGGGAAATGAATCCCAGTCAGTCTCAGATAGGTTTTATTGAGTGGCAAAAAAAGCTTGACTTTTACACTAGAAGTCAATTATGTTGGTAATTGTAGCAGCTATTGTACTTAAAGGAATAATCAGCTCCTCTGGAGGAGCTCTACCCACCTCTTATGTCGGGTTCAAAAAATGCCAGAACCCTGCTAGCTAAATATAAAAAGGGATTGTCACAGCTGTGTCCTTAAAAGACATATGGGTAAAGAATTTATTCAAAGGAAAAAGAGATAATCATATTTAAAAATGTGTTCTATCTAGTCCCAAGATAGGCAGAGAAGCATAGTGAAGAGAGAGCCTTCCTTGGAGTTCTCTAAGAAACTCTCCAACATTGTTAAGTTGTGGAGAAGATGCTGACCAGCATCAGTTAAGGGTGCTTCCTCTTCTGGGCATTCCCTGTGGATTATCAACGAAATCACAGGACTAGTACTTATTCTTTATCTCAGGAGTTATTATTTTGAAATCCATGGATAGATTTCAGGGGGTCCATGACCTTGTATGGGAAAAATTACATCAATAAATTTTCAATAAAAATATTTTTCTTTATAATTCTACACATTTTATTTTATGCATTTAAAATATTATTTTGAGAATGGTTCTACAAACTTTACCACAAATGCCAAAATGGTCTATAACACAAAAAGGGCTAAGGACTATGCACCATCCTAATACATTGTCTTAGATTCTGCAAGACTCTAAGAAAGAGGACCTTTCATGCTCAAATTTCCAATCCAGTGCATAAACATTTATCACACAACCTCTTTGTGTATTATCTCAAATGAAGTGTGATTATTATATTGTGAATATTTAGGGTTATTTCAAGCAGTGGTATATAATGATTATGCTACATTTATTTAATATCTTAAAATTTAAGGAGCACTCTCAGACTGTGGTCTTAGCTAATTTAAACCCAACTGAGTAGTGACAGAAATATAAAGTAGAAGTCGAATTCAAGCTATAGATTTTTTTTATTAAATTCAGTTAAAGTCAACAAATAAATTGGTTTTAGAGGTATAAACATAAATTCCTTAGGTATTTAGAGTGAAAAAATATGTAAGGGGCCTTAGAAACCATTTAATACAACCTCCTCAGTTTTCAAATAAGGCATGTTAGGCTCAGGCTTAAAGGCCCAAGATCACAAAGCAAGAAAATTGCAAATCCACAACTTGAACCATTTTTGGTGAATATGGCTAGTACATGAGCAGCAGCTGTCCATGGTCCTAATTAATAAACTTGACAATAGCTCTTCTTCATTCACAGAAATTATTTTTATGTGGAAATGTACATGTGTGATTATTCTTTGTTGTGAATAAAGAAAAAAAAGTTTTAAGATCCAGACATTTGACCTTCAGTTATACTTCTCTTACAAAGGACAATCATTTTCAAAGTAAAACCCAAAATATTGACTGAGGCCATGCTCTTGTCACTAATTGCAAGACCCTTTTGAAATTCAAACAGGTCATTATTCTCTGGTAGATGCTAATGACTACAATAGGGGCAGACCACTTCAGAAGGTAAATAAATGATTCTGGTTGCCAATAGAAATTAAAATTAAAACATTTATGAATTTACTAATTAGTTTCCTCTGATGTTAAATTAGTTAAAATTTACATGCCTACTATAGCTTATAGCTAAATAATGGGATAATTTATAACATAGACTTTGAGTAAAATTTCAAAAGTTCCTGTAAGGAAACACACCTTAAAAATGTTAACCTTTTAAATCAAACTATTCAGTGGCAAGAATGGCAGTGAATACATAATACTATATAATGTAGCTCCAACCCTTGGGATAAGAGATAAACTGAAGACAAAGAACATGTGTTTTTGTGTCCATGTGCATGTGGATATTCATAAATGCATAGACTTTGGGCTCCTGAAAAACCTGAAGAATATTTTTGCATCATTCTCCTGTGTAATCACAATATTATCACAGTTTGATAAGCACTCCATAGGCAGAGCCAGAACTAGGGCAAATAGACTGGGCTCTTGCCCCAGCACCTTAAATTTAGAGGGCACTAAAAGCATTTGGAGTATTTTTGTAACATAGAAATAATAGAGTTTAGGTTGCATCTCCTCTCCCCCAACATGTGGCTGACCCGCTGCTGAATTTTTTCCCAAGCCAGTTTTGCATGTTCTCTAGTCTACCAGGCTACTCCCAGTTTCCAAAGAAGAGAGAGACAAGCGTCAAGGAAATGCCATATGCACATGTTGATGTCTTTGAATAGATTCCATTTCTGGCACTATGGATCACTCAGAACCTGAAGATTCAGATAAACAAATTCTTTAACAAAAACATATTCAGAAACTTCCAAATAAAAGCAGTTCCTAAAAAACCAGTTCACAGGGAAGCAGAAGCAGCTAAAAACTGTTAAGGAGATTCAAATTAGACTTCACAGAAGTTTCCTGAGGTCTCAGGAGTTCCTTGTCAAATTTCTAAAATTGATTTTATGTTCCTCTTACCTGAAGGACCTATAGCTGGGACCCTGATCAATCTTTCTAGAGACAGAGTTAACTCAAACTGCCCAATTCTATTCCATTGGTTCTTGGCTCATAATAGTCCAGTTTGATCATGAAAAAGCTTTGGGTCTAATTCATGTTCCCCTAGTTCCACTAGTGCCCACAACAATGTTATTGAATCCACATTCATCTAATATCTGGCACTTATTTTTTCCAATTTGTGCTGATTGTCTTTGCTGTCATTGTTCATCCTTTGTTCTCACAGAGAGCCAATGACACTTGCAGCATTCTATCTTGAATTGCAAGTAAATTGGATTTAAGTGAGGTAGGGCTGTGCAAAGTCACCAACCTCACTCTCCACCAGAATCATCTGGATCTAATAGCATACTGTAGGTCAGGATGACTGGAGATGACACAAGATGCAGACCCAGCTTGTATGAGGCAACACCCATTCAGTAGTTAAAGGCCAGGTAAGAATTGAAGCTAAAGACAGTCTAGCTTTCCCTCAAAAAAGAGTCCGTCTGGGAGGGGAAGACTCTTAGGTTTTCT
>CM053594.1:208279187-208311067 GCA_028646575.1 Pseudocheirus occidentalis
CAAACCCTTCAGGACTTCTCTTGCCTGGAACTCAAGGATCAGCCAGGCCACCAGAAAACAAAGTCGCATCCTGTTCATGTCTTCAGTCAGCTTTCAGATACTGGGAGAGGAACACTCTCTCTTCCTCTCAGCTGACTTCAGTCTCCACGAATCCTCCTTCACTGAGGAGCCAAATCCAAAATCTGTCTGTCTCTCCAAAATTCTCCTGCTTATAAGCACTGGCCTTCTCCCAAGTCAACAGGGGAGTGTCTCAGCCAATAGCATTCTTCCACGTCAACAGGGGAATTCACACCTTTTCACCAATGGACAGAGTTCTATACTTAGCCCTAAGTTACTAGGATCTACTTAACCCTAAGTATATGATCTACTTAGCCCTAAGTATCTGATCTACGTAGCCTTAAATATCAAACAAATTGATTACCATTACAGTGCTAGGGATATTTTTCTTAGGAAGTTCATTGATGGCTTGTTCAATCTGTTTTTCTAAGATTAGACAATAGTCCAACAGGTTTTTTATTTCTCCTTTTGTTAACCTAGGTAATTTATGGTTTTGAAGATATTTATCCATCACATTTTATTACCAGATTTATTGGCATATAATTGGGCAAAATACTCCCCCCAACGATTGTCTTAATTTCCTCTTCATTGGTGGTGAGTTCACTCCTTTTATTTTTGAAACTAGTGATTTGGTTTTCTTCTTTTCTTTTTCAAATAAAATTAACCAATAGTTTGTCTATTTTGTAAGGTTTTTTTTATAAACCTAGCTTCTAGTTTCATTTATTAGTTCAATGGTTTCTTACTTTCAGTTTTATTAATTTCTCATTTGATATTTAAGATTTCTAATTTGGTGTGCAATTGGAGATCTTTAGTTTTTTCTTTTCCTAGTATTTTTTTAGGTGCATGCCCATTTCATTGACATGCTTTTTCTTTATTTTATTCATGCAAGCAATTAGAGATATAAATTTTTCCCCTAAGTGCCACTTCAGTTTCATGCTGTACATTTTGTTATTTTGTCTCATTGTTGTAATTTTCCTTAATGAAATTATTGATTGCTTCCATTATTTGTTCTTTGACCTTTTTGTTTTTTAGGATTAGATTATTTAATTTTCAATTAACTTTTAATCTGTCTTCCCATTGTCCATTACTGAATATAATTTTCATCACATTATGGTCTGAAAAGGATGTGTTTACTATTTCTGCTTTTCTGCATTTGGTTGTGAGATTTTTATGTCCTAATACATGGTCAATTTTTGTCTAGATCCCCTGTACTGATGAGAAAAAGGTGTATTCCTTTCTATTCCTATTCAACTTCCTCCAGAGATCTATCACACCTAACTTTTCCAGAATTGTATTCATCTCCTTAACTTCTTGTTTATTTTTTGGTTAGATTTATCTAGTTCTGAAAGGGGAAAGTTAATGTCCCCCACTAGTTTAGTTTTATTATCTATGTCTTTCTGAAACTCATTCAACTTCTCCTTCAAAAATGTAGATACTATACCATTCGGCACATATATATTTAGTACTGATATTATTTCATTGTCTATGGTACCTTTCAGCAAGATATAGTTTACTTCTTTATCTCCTTTAATTAGATCTATTTTTGCCTTTCCTTTGTCTAAGATCACGCTCCTTACCCTTGCTTTCTTTGTTTCCAGCTGAAGCATAATGGATTCTGCTCCAGTCCCATACCTTTTACCCTGTATCTCTCTGCTTCAAATGTGTTTCTTGTAAGCAATATATTACAAGATTCTGGTTCTTAATCCATTCAGCTGTCTGCTTGTTTTATGGGTGAGTTCATCCCATTCACATTTGTAGTTATGATAGCTAACTCTCTACATGGTATTTTTTTTTGCTTGTTTATATGCCTCTCTCTGTTTCCCCTACCCCCTCCCTTTTCACAAGTGTTTTACTTCTGATCACTGCCTTACCCAATATGCCCTCCCTTTTGTCAGTTCCCCTTCCCATCTATTTAAAAGTCTTCTATTTCATTATATATCCTTTTTCCCTGAAAGATTATATTCAGTTTTCCTGGGTAGGTTATTCTTGGTTGTAACTCCAATTCCTTTGCCTTCTGGCATATCATATTCTGCATATTCCAAGCCCTCCAGTTCTGTAATATGGAACCTGCCAAATCCTGTGTAATCCTGACTGTAGCTGCACAATATTTGAATTGTGTCTTTTTGGTTGCTTGCAATACCCTCTCCTTGATTTATGAGCTATGGAATTTAGCTATAATGTTACTTGGAGTTTTCATTTTGGGATCTCTTTCAGGCAGTGACCAGCAGATTCTTTCAGATTCTGTTTTGCCCTCTGATTCAGGGATAACTTCTTGAAAGATGTTGTCCAGGCTTCTTTTTTAAAATTTTTATCATGGCTTTCAGTAGTCCAATAATTCTTTTATTATCTCTCCTGCATCTGTTTTCTAGGTCAGTTGTTTTTCCAATGGGAATGTTCACATTTTCTTTTTTTTACTTTTTAATTTTCTTTTACTTTATCTTGATGTTTCACAGAGTCATTAGTTTTCACTTGTTCAATTCTCATTTTTAAAGAATTATTTTCTTCAGTGAACTTTTGTACTTCCTTTTCCATTTGACCAATTCTATTTTTTAGGAAGTTAGTTTCCTTGGTAAAATTTTTGTATATCTTTTCTATGCTATTGACTCTTTTTTTCAGGATTCACTTGCATTATTCTCATTTCTTTTCCCAACTTTTCTTCTACATCTCTAATTTGCTTTTTAAAATATTTTTAAGCTCTTCCAAGAATTACATTTTTCTTTGAGGTTTTTCATGTAGCCATTTTGATACTGTTGTCCACTTCTAAATTTGTGCCTTGATCCTCCCTGTCACTGCAGTAACTTTCTATAATCAAGCTTCTTTTTTATCTTTTCTTCTGGACTTTTTTGTGACTTGGTACTTTTATGTGGAAGTTGGGCTCTGATCCTGCCATGTCCCAAGCTTTTTGTGCTGAGCCTCTGTGTCTTACTTCTGGCTTTTGTGAGGCTTTAGGGCTTAGCTGCTTGCTTTCTCTGGAGGGTAGGCTTCCCTTCTAGCTTGTATTGGGAAGGGAGAGATGGGGCCTCCCCATTGACCTCCCCTGGGTGTGGAGTTTAGCTGCTAACATGTACCAGAGTTGAGATCTTGCTGGGTTGCTATGGAAAGAGGGCCTGTCTGCTAGCAGGACCAAGGGGCCAGCTCTCACTGTTGCCTGGGTGCCCTCCCAGGGTGGAGCTTCACTATTGATTAGAAATGGGGTCAAGGCCTGACTGGTAGTTTGTTTTGGGAGTGAGTTTGCTGGTGGGAGAACCTTGCTGTGCTGCATAGACTGCTCACTTGCCTGGGGGCTGCTGGTTTGCAGGAGGGCAGGGCCTTGCTGTCGGACTGCCCCTGACTTGGAACCTTGTTGCAAGAACCCTGATGAGAGGTTGGACACTGTTGCTGCTGTTCTTGGACCTCACTCCCCTCCCATCCCAGGGAGACAGATCTTTCCTTCCATGGTGGTGAGTTGCTTCCCCACTCCTAGATCAATTCTGAGGCAGTTTTCTAATTGTTTAGAGGAGAAGTTGGGAGGGCTTTGGAAGGGTCGTTCCTCACCCTGCCATCTTGGCCTTGATTTGTTTCTAGCATGATTCTACCTGTTTTTTCAGAACCTTTTTCTTTCATTTTGACATCATCTCCCCAATCCTTATTGCCCCCATCCCTGCCATTGGGACAATGCCTCATGCTTCCAATCTCTGTTCTTCTCCCCTGTACCACCCTGGAAATCCTCTATCCTGCTTTATACACACTGATTTGGGCCCTGTCAATTAACAGTATCTCTTTAACAGGAGTATGTGTGGCCAGTGCTCTAGAATAAGGCATTAACGAAGCATCTGTCAGCCCATATGCTGTAGCAAAAGCTGTCAGGCGGTAAATGCTTTCTCCAGATTGCTTTCTGACCTGGTTCTTGATCTCTCATAGCCAGGCTTGGCACCAGACCCCTCTCCTAAATTTGTGTTAATCCTCTGCACATAAACCAGACCTTCGCCAATGGCTAATTCTTTATTATCCACACATACCCTCCTCTTCCTCTCAAAACTTTGTCTTCCTCTTGATTTATCCTAATTGCTCTTGTACTAAACCCAATCTTTTCAGCAGGACCACTCATGTATAACTGTGTCTACCTCTAAGAATGAGACCCTTAATTCAGATAAGAAATATGTTTAAGACTCACAGAGTTCTTTTGTCACAATTTTGAGGTAAATGGTGCAGAAATTATAACATACATTTTACAAATGAGGAAACTTAGGTTCAAAGAAGTTGGGACTTTTTCATGATCACATAGTGTAGAAAGTCAAAACTCAACTATGCTGTGACCCGTTCTCGAACAAACCCTGTTGCTGCAAACAGGTGGTAAATGGTTAGATGACATAATACCTAAGAGGTTAGATTCTGACAGCATTATATCAAAGTTAATCATAGGGGCATAGGATCCTACATTTAAAGCTAGAAGAGACCAAACAGGTCATTCAGGCATATTACCTCATTTTACAGATGAGGAATCTGAGGCCAAGATAGGTTAAATAACTTACTCAGATAAGCTGACAGAGCCAGGATTTGAACCCAGTTCTGATTGCATGCTGTCTCATTATGTGCCAGGTACTAAGGTCAGGAGAGGGGATAGATACAAACACACATCTTTTATAGGAGGTGGTGTAATGTAATTGAGAAAGCATTTGAGCTAGAATCAAGAAGACTTGTCTCAGCAATGTGGATCCTGACTCAAACACTTGCTAACTGTATAGCCGTAAGACAACTCACTTAGCATCTCAGCCTCAGTTTCCTTGCTAATATAATGGGGACAACAATATGTGCAGCACCTATCTACCTCTGAGGGTTACCATGAAGATCAAATGGTATCACAGGGGCATAGATTTAGAGCTGGAAAGGATTTCAAAGGTCTTGGAGTCCAACCCCTCTTTTTACAGATGAGCAGAGAAGTGACAAAGAGATTAAGTGACTTGCCTGGGGCTGACACAGCCGGTAAGTGTCTGAAGGGGAACGCTGTACTATATTTTTCAAATCTTAAAGGCTTTGTACATGTTAGTTATTATTATTATAATCTCATATCTATACCTTCAGGAAGTTTACAACCTAATTAATAAAATAATCTATGCTAATGTGTTTATTAATTGAAGTTATGCTACATATCTTTAAGGCTTTAAGGGATCCTTATAATTCTGGGAATTTAAGGAATCTTGGAAAACTGGAGAAAACATTTCAGGTTATGGAATTATATAATCATATGGCATATATTATTTTATTATATTATTATATTCATTCAATCTTTCAAAGTCTGTTTATTAAGACTCTGCTTTGTAAAAAACAATATGCTAAATGCTGGGGAAGATGTGGATGAGAAATGATCCCTGCCTTCATAGAGCACACACTTTACTAGAAGAATAAGACACAAAGATATAACTATAATATGCAATATTACTTTATAAGAAAGCCTTGAGGGGAAAGTCAATATTGACAAGAATGTCAAGAGGGTGAATTAGATGGGCTTCAGAAGTGGAAAAGGGATTAAAAGAATGACAGCAGAAAAATAGTTAGAGGGAGGAGGCAAAGAGTATATTTATTCATCCTCCCTGACCCTACACAAGAGGTCAAGTGGAGACTAGAAGACTGGTAGGGAGATTGTAGAAGAGGTTCTTGTTTAGGTCTGAGTTAGGGTAGGTAGCTTCTGAGGGTGTTTCCAAACTCTGGGGTTCTGTTCCTTTGGAGAGGCATGGAGCTTATTAAAATAGGGATAAGTATTTAAGAAGGTAACATGGGAACAGAGACAGAAGGGGGGATGTTGTGTCCTGGGAATAGCCAGTAGTCCAGTTTGGGTGGAACTGAGGGAGTGTGAGTTCATGAGGAGCATGAAATAAAACCAAAAAGGTAAGCTGGAGCCAAATGGACAAGAACTTTAAGTAAAAAGTGAGAAGTCCTTGAAGCAGCAGTAAGGAGCCACTAAAGCTTGAAAATCCCTGAAGTCAGAGTCCCTCTTGATGCAAGGTCCAAGTACACTTTTGGGGAGAACTGTCATTTTCCTGGCTCACTGTCCAAATAACAGTGATCTAAGAACATCAATATCTGGCACAAATCTATGAACGATTTTATCTAGAAGTTAGTGGAAGTAAATAACTGCTCCTTGAGCCTAAGTCATTATACCTCTCCATCCCCAATCCCCTGTAAGCAACCCTCCCATAAGAACACTCTGCATTTTTGTGACTTACAGTATTGCCCTGGGTGGGGCTTCAGTCAAGTTCATTAATAGTAGCTTTTTCTGCATCAGAATTTCTATCTTGGGCTCTTCCATCTGCATAATTGCTTCATTACTTCCTGCAGTTCTCCAGTTGTTACTCCCTGTGAGGATTCCTATTGCCTTCCTCTAACACTAAACTTTGGCTCTTCTCCATTTCTAACAGATGTTGCCGATTTTCTCTTCCTCCTCTGTAGACCCTCTAGGGTTCCTTATTACCATTCTGTGCTTTGTTACTGTTCTCAAAATTTTTAAGCTCTCCAGAAAATGACATTTATACTCTTCCAGGGCCCCAGCTTACACCTGGCCTGTGTAGAGCTAGCATTAGGGGGTATTTTGTATAATTCAGAATTGGCTATAGCACTATATTTGAAGTTAGGAAAAACTGGGTTTGAATTCTCATTTAGACACATAATAGCTGTATGAACCTGAGTAAATCATGTGTCCCTCTGAGCATCCATTTCTTCACCTACACAGATCAAAGTTTGCCTCTTCCTGTCTCCCTCTTGCTTATAACAAAACAACATAATATAGCAATATAACATAATGCAATATGTGATATATGGCATGATATAACAAAGCATATTATAGCATAATATAACAAAACATAACATGATATTATGTATGATATAAGATATAATGAAGGAATACAATATAAATGAGGCAAACTTTGATCTGATCTGTGACTGCTATCTACAGACTACCCCATTTCCTCTCAATGCAGAAATGATGATAGCACAGTAATTACTATTACTTGACTTATAAAATACAAACACATCTCTATCAAATATGGGATTAAAATAAGCCACACACACACATGCATGCACGCACACACACACACACACTTTTGTATCAATTGTACCCATTAAAACAGTTGGGAAATCTTTTTCTACATCTTCCTTGATGTGGGAAGTGATTGCCATTAGCAGATCATACATGAACTAAGTAATAATAATCATCATAAAAGTCAGAATAAGAAAATGGGTAGAGGGTTGGCTTCAGGCAGGCAGACCTCAGTTTAAGTGTGGCCTCTAACATATACTCTCTATGTGACCCTGGGCCAATCTCTTGCTCCCTCGGTGCCCTCAGACAACTCCCTTGACACTATAAATGGCAGAAAAGTTGCTGATCTGCATTGATCAGTCTCCTTGCCAGAAATTCCATCCATCAATGAAACCCCGGGTCCAAACCAAAGTCAAAAAATAGTCATAATAATGATAATAGCCCACATTTATATAACACTATAAGGTTTATAAGGCATTTTCATCACAACCTGTGCAATAGGAGGAATTTAATCCTATGTGTGCCCATGTTTACACTTCCCTAGAAATATGCAGCCAGTCACACAGGTGAATATCTGTCCACCTTGCATGGCTTAAGAGAAATACAAATGAGGCTAAAGGAAAGATGACATTGAACCTAAAACAAACCTCTGAATTTTTAGTACTTTTCTTTTAGGGTGTTTTGTCTGTGTGGTTGGTTGGGCTTTTTTGTTTGTTTGTTTGTTTTGCTTGGTTTTCACCAGGAAAGGAAGGAGAACTCTAACAGAATAAGCTTCTTGATGGTAGGGACTCTGTTTTTCGTCTTTGCATTTCCAGACCCTATCATGCATCACGACTGGCACAGAGAAGGTACTTGATAAATGTTCATTGATTTGAATAGATATCTGTTTTGGGAAACAATACTTTTGCTAACAGAAGTTATTTGTACCCTCTTCATGCATCAGTATGAAAGCCAGGATGTAGATGTGGATAAAAAGAAGCAAGGGGAGCCAATGTGGACATGTGGATAGAACTGAAGACAGGCTTTCCACACTGACTGAGATGGAGGAGCCCAGTAATCTTTGAAACTTATTGTAATCATTGTCTGGTGATGGATCATCATCAGAGGTGCCAGGGGCTTATGGACTTTGAGAGCTGAAAGAACCCTAGAGATCAGGTAGATCAACTTTAGCCTAGTTTGCCTAAAAGACTATTTTATGGTGAATTCACACCAGGTAGGCACTTGCATTGTGGTCAATATAAAGACACACTCAACATCTCTCTGAAGAACTTTGGAATCAATTGTGCAACATGGGAGACAGTGGCAAAGGGCCCCCTTGCCCACATCAGAGAAGGCGCTGTGCTCAATGAGCAAAGCAGGATTGCGGTTCCTCAAAAGAAACAAAAGATGCACAAATGTTCCATTCCAAATGTTCATGTGGGCTATTTGTGCCCTACCTGTGGTAGAGCTTTCTGAGATCATGCTGATCTGATCAGCCACAGTGGGACACACTGTACCTTGACTCCAAAGTGATGTCATTTTGGTCTTCTTTGAGAATAGAAGTCAATAACCATCTACTCTGCTAAATTCCAAAACATTCCTCGCTAGGAGTTTTGTCACCAAGTGATAGTTATTGTTACAACTTACGCCTCAATCTAATAAGGAGAGTTGGTAGAGAGGAAGGCCTACAGTGAGGAAATCACAAATCTTTTGAAGTTAAAAAAGAAATTATTTACCTACGTCATATATGTAGACACAGAGAAACCTTAAAAATAATATCAATTAGGTGATTCATTAAGAAGAACTGGCAGAAGCCTAAAGGTCATTTTTACCAGCATTTCACTGTCAAGAAAAGAAACTGATTATGGTCCTCTAATAAAACTTCTAAAACTGAGATCAGATATATAGATTCCTAGTCCACTGATTCTTAGCATGTACAGGTGGACTTGTAGCCTATTTCAAAGTAAGAAAAATAAAATATAAATGTTTAATATAGGAACATCAGTTACTTTGCTTGTGATTCCAGGGAGAAATTCAAGTAGCGTTACTACAATATAATCTCTTGATAAGATATATCAGTCAGATTGTTCTCCAAGAGGCTCTTTGGGGATTTTTCTTTCTTCTTTGCTATATGAGTGAGAGAGACAGACAGACAGAGACAGACAGACAGACAGAGACAGGGAGACAGAAAAAAACAAAGAGCCAGATACAGAGGGAGACTGAAACAGACAGAGACAGAGATTTAAATTAATTTAAATTCTGGAGATACAATACAAATGAGATGATGCTTGCCCTTCAGAATCTTACATTCTGATGGGGAAAGACAACACATAAAAGGGAGCTTGAAAACAGGGGAGGAGACAAGGCCTTTTGGCAATAGAGTGGTCTGGGAAGTGTCGTGGAGGTCGAGACCCTAGCAAGACAAAGCACAAGGTCATCCAGGGGAGGTGAGGTACCCAGGGGTAGAATCCAGATTAGCTGTGAGAAGAAAGCAGTTTGAGGCATGGAATGGAGTGAGCAGGAAAGTAAAAGGGGGGATTATCAGTAATGCAATTCATCTTTGAATCATGAAAAGAATAAAAACTTTCAGAAAAATAAAATGAGCAAGTGACTCAAAGGGCAATAAGGAGACATATGGTGAATGTTAAGCGGGCTGCCAAATATTACCAATATTTTGTGAGAATTAACATAAAACACATGGTCAAGAACATGGGAACCCAACAAAAAGATAGGTAAGTCATATAGTGAGAGTGAGATGACAGGTGGACAGCACAGTCATTGCTTGGGCACATGTAAAATATTTAAAGAACCAGAGAGAGGTCTTTAAGCATATTGGATGATTCCTATCAGAAGATCTACAGGAAGACATGAACAAGAATTACATTCAATGAAGAGTCACAGAGGGGTTTTGGCTTACCCTGTGAAAAGAGAACTAACACCAATGAGACCACAAATCTATCAATGCATCTAAATCTATATACAACAGAGAAATAAATCAAAGATGTTAATTCAAGGTGTCCTAAAAGTCTCAGTGTTATTGTACACTTTAATAGTTTAAGCTTTAATGGCTTACAATGATACAAGGCTTTTGGGACACCCCGTACTGTGTTCTTCATCACAAAAATAATTCTTCCATGTGGTTTGTTTTCCTTAGTCAGGGCGTCATGATCTTTTTATAATTATTCTTATCTTAGTACAGTATTAAAACATTTAAAAGATATACAATGACAAAGTGGGACTTGCTTTTATCAATAATGTGCTCTGGCATTAAAAAGGGAAAACTGAGGGGCCTAGGACCCAGTAGGAGTCTCCCAACATTCTATTATGTTGCTAATGATTTCAATGCTCTACTGTCACCAATTTGCCTGTCTGTGAGTTTTGTCTTTTTGAATCCCAAAATATAGATACAATCTTGCCTTCAGCAGAGAGGAAGGGAAAAAAAAATTAAGCTAGCCACTGAGAAATATAAAAGGGGATAAAGATGAAACAGCCTATATGATTATAGGGCTGCGTCGGGGTCAGCTCCAACCAGCTCCCTAAGAACTGATTGTTAAATTTTCAGCAGGAGCATTTATACCTTAGTAATCGACAAATGCAACAAATCAGGGCTTGATTTATTGTTTTGTTGATTGTCTAGAGTTCAGAAAGTGGTGGAGAAAAATCCTAACAATGAAGATAGGCTTTAAAGTTTGTTGTTACTGTTTTGACAGCAAGTTGTTAAACATTTACCAGCACACCTAGAGAGTAAGCTTCAGGAAGGTGGGCTAGATGTGACTAGAACTAAGAAAGCATTTAACTCCATCAAAAGAATGTAATCTTGTTGAGGGCAGAGACTCTTTCATTTTGGTCTTTGTACTCTCAGTGTCTAGGGCAATGCCCAGACACAATAAAAAAAATAAATCCTTATCGCTGTTTTTTTTAAATTGATCTGGCATGGAAAAAAACAATTCTACTTTTTGAAATAGTATCAATTCAGGCTAGAGACTGCTACAAAATTCAATGTATGTTATATCTCTCCAAATTTAAAAGATGTTAAATGACTTGCTCATGATTATAGAACAAGTGATGAAATTGAGATGAGAATTGAGGTCTTCTAGTCTAAGTCTACTATTTTTTTTCATGATTTTATGCTGCTTTTCCTATCATAGCTCTTTATGAGCAGAGGAAAGTGTTGGAAAGCATGAAGCCTATTTTTCCATTTAGATACACCAACCTTGTTGTGCCAGTTTTTAAGAAAATAGGGATTTAAAAAAAATAATTTATCTTTTAATTTTAGTTTTTAACATTCACTTTCACAAGCTTTGGAGTTTTCAGTTTTCTCTCCTTTCCTCTTCTCCTCCCTCCCCAAGATGACAAGCAATCTGATATAAGCTCTACATATTTATTCATATTAAATATATTTTCACATTAGTCATGTTGAAAAGAAGTATTAGAACCAGTGGGATGAGCCATGAGAAAGAAGAAACAACAAAAGAAGAAAGATCAAGTAGTGTGCTGTGCTCTGCATTCAGACTCTGTAGCTCTTCTGGATGTGGACAGCATTTTCCATTATGAATTTTTTGGAGTTGTCTTACAATCTTGCATTGCTGAGAAGAGTCAAGTCTTTCAAAGTTAGTCATCACACAATGATGCTGTTACTGTGGACAGTGTTCTCCTGGTTCTGCTCACTTCCCTTGGCATCATTTCATATAAATCTTTCCAGGATTTTCTGAAGTCTACCTGTTCATCATTTCTTATAGCACAATAGTATTCCATTGCATTCATATACCACAACTTGTTCAGCCATTCCCCAAAGAAAATGAGGGATTCTAAGAGGTGGAGGGGTTAGATAGAGCAGGTAGAGTGTTAGACTTTAAGTCAGTTCAAATTTGATCACTGGGCAAGTTACTTAATTCTATCAGTCACAGTTTACTCATGTGTAAGATAGGGATAAGAACACCTGATAGAATTGTTGTGAGGTAACATATATATGAGGTAACAGGTAAATATGAGATAACATATATAAAATCCTTTACAAACCTTAAATGTGATGATGGTGGTGGTGGCAGTGGTGATGGTCATCGTCATGGTGATGATAATGATGATGGAAGTGAGGTGGAATAAATTCCAGGCAAGGAGGACAGTCAGCCTAAATTCACAGAGACAGCAGATGGAGTGTCATGTGGGAGGACTAGAATGAGCCAGGTTCATTAAGACTGTGTAGCATGTATGGGAAGGGGAGTATCATCTCTATCTCTATCTACATAGATAAAGATATATAGGCTGCCATCTTGTCGGAGCGAAACCAATGCCTGGAGAGCCGATAAAAAGGAGTGGCAGACGCTCACGGATTTCTTTTGCCAACGTTCAATACATCACACTTGAACCATGGGGAATATATTTGCTAACCTCTTCAAGGGGCTCTTTGGCAAAAAAGAAATGCGGATCCTAATGGTTGGTCTGGACGCTGCAGGAAAGACAACTATTTTGTACAAACTGAAGCTGGGTGAAATAGTAACTACTATTCCCACTATAGGTTTCAACGTAGAAACTGTAGAATACAAAAACATTAGCTTCACAGTGTGGGATGTAGGGGGCCAGGACAAGATCCGACCCCTGTGGCGCCATTACTTCCAGAACACGCAAGGACTGATCTTTGTGGTTGACGGTAATGACAGAGAACGAGTGAATGAGGCCCGAGAAGAACCGAAGAGAATGCTGGCAGAGGATGAGGTTAGAGATGCCGTCTTATTAGTGTTTGCTAATAAACAGGATCTTCCAAATGCCATGAATGCAGCTGAAATCACAGATAAACTTGGACTGCATTCTCTTCGTCACAGAAACTGGTACATCCAAGCCACCTGTGCCACTAGTGGGGATGGGCTCTAGGAAGGACTGGACTGGTTGTCCAATCAGCTCCGAAACCAGAAACGAATCAACAAAAGTTCCTCCTCCCTCTTTCCTTCTCTCCCTCTTATCTCCTCCTATTCGCCCTTCGCTTTACTCTCATGTGGCAAACTGTGCTACTTTGTGGTATTGAGTGCCGGAAGCTGTTTTTTTTCCTACTCCTTGTCACAGTATGTATTACACCATGCTGTAAATGTGGCAAATACAGGCCTGAAACAGGTTTCTTATTTAATGTAAATAGTTTTTGTTTCCAATGGAGCAGTTTCTGGCACTCCTATGCAATATTACTCAGTTTTTTTATTGTAAAAAAAAAATCAACTCACCGTTTAGTACTGGGAAGGGATTTTAAGAACATTTTAAAAACTTGGGTTGCTGGGGGTTAACGTGCAGCAGCAGAGCCGAATGCTGCTCCTACTGGCTTGTGAGATCTGTGTTGAGATCCATTTTGGTGGTTGGTTTTTAACCTGAACTCGGTGTATTTTTTTAAATGGTAAAAAAATAAAAAAAGACAAGTAAAACACTTGAACACACAGAACAGAGAAATATGCTTAGTGGAGGTTTTGCAGTAACAACTTGAATACCAGACCATTGTAATTGTCTGCAGTTTCTCTTTTAAACTTGAGAAATGATAAAAATCAAACAAGTGATCAATTTTGCATGGTTAAAATAAGAGATCCATGTAATGCTATGGCTTTGGATCTTTATGTATTTCATAGAGTTTGTGCTTATATTTGTGCTCACATGGATACTTATTAGGAAAAAAAGCTTGTGGTTCAGAGCAGGCTGCACATTGAGAGCATTAGATTTTCAATCATAAACCATTTATAACTAAACTTTTTCCCCCCTGCAGTTCAGGTCAGGCTGTGATTAGTTCTCCATTGCACCTGAATAACTTTTAGGAAGGACACAATTATGGCTGGTTATAAACAGTAAGAAGAGTTTTCTGACATATTTGGACAACAAAAAAACCAGCCTTTTAATTTTGGTCAAGTGTGTGTGTGGTGCTTCTGTTTGAAACCTCTCCACAGTAAGCACAGCCTCTGTTAGCCCAAAGCTTGGCTGGAGATATTAAAAAACATGGTCAAGAACACCAGGCATTTCTCTATGGTGTCTAGGTCTTGAAAGAAAATAAATTGAGCATGAAAGCTTGGGGAGTCATTCCATTCTAGAACTATTTGGTCCCATTTTGGAACAATCCCCCTCTCTGTATATGTGTGAAATGTCCTTTACTACCCCTCATTACTACAAGGGTCAGATTTGCCATCTGAAAAAAAAAGATCTTTACTTTTTTTTCTTTTGTATTTTGATAAACACTAAAGAAGCTGGAGCTGTTAAACTTTATCTTGGGAAAAACTCAAAACTGGTTTGTTTGGTGTTGTGGAAACTCTTACTGCTTTCAATACACAATTAGTAATTGACTGTTTTGTATACTTGTTTTCAGTTTTCATTTCGACAAACAAGCACTGTAATTAAAGCTATTAGAATAAAAAAAGATATATAAGAGGGAATTTAATCAAAGGGACAGCCTGTAGTGCAAACTCTGCTTTAATTCTTATGTTCCTTGAGTTGTCCTATAGTCATGAATTACCAAGAACTTTAATGCAATAGAGATTATTTAAAGGGGCAGAGTAGGTGGAGATCTGCAGTGGCAAAAGGAGTTTCTTCTGAAGTTCCCTATGCCAGCCTAGTAAAATCACAGTCCAATAGCATTTAATACACCACAGAAAATGAGCTAATAAAGAAAAGTAAATGAGAACCAAGACTGCTGAGCAGTTCTGTGGCTTAGATTTAGGGTCATAATGGCTGACCGGGTGAAGAAGGGGATATATTAGAGGGATATTGTGAAGACATGAATCATCCCTTTTCCCCCTTTTTCTTTTCTTACATATGCTATATGTCCATTGGTTATAAAACAAGACACCTGGAAATTATTTACACGATGTAATAAAGATTGGAGAACTTCCAGGGAATTGGGTGATTTTCATGTGATGTCACTTTGATAGTGATTTCAGTCCATGTTAGACCCCCCCCTAAAAGTATTGCTTCCCTTTTTAATTAGTCAAAATTAATCTGCTAAATTTTATAAGCCACTCTTTGCCCCTCCTGATTAGTGTTTTGAGACTGTGATTCTATAGCTAGACTTAGTGAGAGTGATTCAGGTAGAAATGGGTTGCCAGTGGGGTAAGGTCTTCTAGCACTAACAGAATATTCACAGTCTCAATGGCAACTGTGCATGTGCTGGCTTAATGCTCAATTGCAAAATATAACAGAATCTTCATATAGAAGATAGAAGCAAAACATTTATTCAGACATCAGAAACCACAGCACAACACCAGGAAAATGTATCCATCATACCAACATAGAAGTTAATACACTACAGCATAGCAGAGAGCCACACCATCCTTTAACCCTCTCACAAAAATTTTCTCATAAGTCTGTCTGGGTGCATCCTCTCCTTCCTCCATCTCTAATTTCTCTGACTCCCAGCTTCCTGTGGACTCTGCTCCACCCTTCAGCAGATTTCTCTCACCACAGGATCCATGTGATTACATTCAGCTTATTAGGTTGCAGGGAAAATCCTCAAATCAGGGAAAGCATTCGAATTCTCTTAGACTTATTAAGGGGCAGGGAGATCTTCAAATTACCATTATCATTACAGATCATTGGTGCATTCAGCCACATGGGTCATCAGATGATGACAACTGTTTGGCCTCAGCCAGTAGGTATAGTTAATCTGTGTATGGGGACATAGGAGCAGTAGAGGTTTATTCCTTGCATTTCCAAAAAGGTGTACTGTGTCAAGTGTCACCTAATGCCCATGAAGTGAGAACCCCTCATCCCATAAGGATGCTTGGGGAAAATATTAGAACCTAAATGGTGATATATTGTTTCAATAATCACTTTCTGCATTGTCTGTCATTCATCTCAAGTACCCACAAAAAGTCAGTATGACATGAATAAGAGCCGGTAGCAACGATAGCTTTGTCATCAGCCTTTTCAGAGAGGTCATTGGTGAGAGCGATTGTGCTGTTGTATTCACTCAGGGGCACATGAAACAATGGTACGTTGACTTCATTAGACAGAAGAATCTTAATTTTGAATCATATAGCTGGTATCAATGAAAGAGATCCTAATTCTGGTAAGGCAGAAAGTCAGGACGGGACTCTATAGACATCACAGCAGCCAATCACAGGACTTCACATCAGTCCTAGTGTTCATTTTCCATTTCTTTATTGTTTGTTAAATGCCATTGAAATAGACTTTATTTGTATAGGGAAGTTCCTTGAGGAAAACTCTTTCCACTATTGCATGTCTGACCTACTTTGTAAGTTAATTGCCAGTGGTTGTGTCTACAATTAATGAAGAAGTGAAATGACTTACCCAGAGTCACATAGAAAATACATTTGAGGTTGAATTTGAATCCAAGTGTCTTTGACTCTGATACCTGCTCCCTCTTCATTATATCTCACTGCCTCTCCTTTGAATCTGGCGATATTAAGTCCAAATTATCCTTTAAAAAAAGACAATTTGCCAAGCATCAAATTGGGCATGATTGGTATTGCCTCAGGCTTTTCTTTTTAAGAAAGGACTTTTCAAACCTCCACATCTGCAAAATTTTAACCCCTTCATTGATGGGCTAATTCTGTGACTCCTCCTGTCATTTTATTCAAGTGTGAATTTTCATGCTCTGAGGTCTAGTGGAAAAAGAACTTTGGTATTGAAGAACCAGGGTTTATATTGCGGATCTGTATTTACTCCTCTTCATCTCTCTGGGTTTCCATGTTAGGTTATTTTTTGTTTGCCTTTTTTTAATTTATAAAACGAGAATATACAACTCTGTGTGTGTGTGTGTGTGTGTGTGTATAATTTCTAAGATCCCTTCCTGTTCTATTGCTTCCTAGGATTCTATGTTAAGTAGGTGAGAGCCAACGAGGGACAGAGCCAAAATCAGTATCATGACAAAAGCTGAGGGACACAAAGACCATGGCGAGAGGTGACTGTCTCTGTTCTGTGCTGTGGCAACCAATGAAGCATTATGACCAAGAAATTTCTTTGGCAAAACTTAGACTTCAAGAGATTAAGTGGCTCACCATAGTTATGTCACTAATGAGTACAAGATTCAGGGCAGCTAGGTGGAACAGTGGAGCACTGGGCCTAGAGTCAGGATGACTCATCTTCCTGAGTTCAAATCTGGATTCAGACACTAACTACCTGTGTGATTCTGTGCAGGTTACTTAACCCTGCTTGCCTCAGTTTCCTTATCTGTAAAATGAGCTGGAGAAGGAAATAGCAAACCATTCTAGTATCTTTGTCAAGAAAAATCCCAAATGAGGTAACAAAGAATAGGAGAAATAAATACTATATATATATGTACATATATATATACATACAGAGTGTGTGTGTATAAATAAATAAAATATATATATATATAAAATATATATTTGTACATAGTTTACTCACACATATATACACAAATACTTCTCTCTTATATTAATAATCAATTATTGAATTAGGACAAGGATTAAAAAAAGCCCTGTAGGTTGTTCAGTTTCTAAAGGACATTATTGATGGATGAGATTGCCCAAATACTCAGGAGCACACGCTTTTCATTTCTGGGTAACAGACCTCACCCAACTAGAAAATCTTACAAAGAATTTTATCTAAAGTGAATTCTGGAACATTGTGTTACACTCAAGCAGCCTTGGTAGAGGTGGACCACCTATTGTCTAGATTGCCCTAGGTGAGGATAGTCTGGATAAGAGATAAGTGATATGAGTCACTTTCCAGAGCTTCTCATTAAAATAAGCCCACCTCATTGTAATATTTGTTTTTCTCATTAATTGTTAACCAATTAGAGTTGATTGCAACCTTCAGGAATACCAGGTCTTCCAAGGGCATATTAATGTTGTGTTGGTTCCATGAAGGGGTCTTTGGCATTTGAAAATGCCACTGACCCCTTTTATTACCTACTAGCATGATTAATAAAATGATTAATTACCCAGAAACTGTGTCTCTCAAACTTTTTATACATGATACATGTGTATGTGTGTGTGTATATACACACAGAGACATATTTCCATACACACACACATACACACAGAGGACATCAATGTATTATGTATATGTGTGTATGTATCCAGGGCTTTCATATATATATGTATACAATATGTACATGTGTGTCTGTGTATATGTATTTACAAGTAAATTATGTGCATATATACCACATGTATACAATACACTATGAATATATATACACATATGCTATATATAGAGGATTGTTACTATATATATATATACACACACATATGTCTCATATATATGAATTTCCCATATATGTATCTATACATGTATGAGCATATGTACTCATGTACATATGTGCATGGACATGTGCGCATGCACACACACACAGAGGACCACAGTTAAATACACTTAGATTTTAAAATAAATTCCCTGTGTGGAAGACACCCAGGGATCCTACAAGCTCAAAGGTTTCTGGAGAGACCAAAGTTACTAATCTCCTTTCCTTGTTACAAAAAAAGATCTAGTCATGCTGTTTTATGCACCTGCAGGGGACAACTCACAGCACAATCTCTTTGCTCCAATTCTCACTTCTTTGAGTTTTCCTTTTCTCTTACTAATGGTTTTTCACATTCTTTAATGTAATGAGGCTGATAGAAAACAAGCCTAGCAACCCCAGAAGTATTAAGATGGGTCTTACTTTTGAATTCTGTAAGCCAAGATGAATATAATCAGTTAAATGGTAAAAATCTGCTCATTATTGTCTCCTGGGTAGTTTGGAGCCTGTGGTCAGGTTCCTGGTGTATTTCCTGCTGGACTCAATGGATCCTGGCCCTTAGGCCAAGCAGTCAGACTGGGCAGATGTGCAGTGGGGGGAAGGTCTTGGTGCATTCAACCAAAAGGCCCATCAGGTGGCGATTCCTGCTGGCGCGTGGTTAATTCTATCAGTAGTTAACAAGCTGGCAAATGATAATATAGAATATTTGGGCCTATGTTGCCACTCAAATAGGTTTGAGATAGACAGCAAGCAAATTAGGTCCCTGCATAGAAAATGCCCAGGGATCCTAGAGGCTCAAAGATTTGGGAGGAAAAAAACAGGTGGGAAAAGTAGAGTATGTGAAAAGCAGGCTTTAAGCGGAAGGCCCTCATAAGACGATATGCAGTTCAGTTTAGCCGTGTAAGACGCTGTGTTTATTTGCATTATTTTGTTTGTGTTTTCTTTTACGACATGAATAACATGGAAATATGTTTTGCACTAGTCAGCTACCAAAATAATTTTTCCTAAAGCACAGGTCCTGTAGTAACAACAACAATAGCGCTTACATGGCACCAATTACAAGCCACTCATTGGACTAAGTTCTTCACAAATCTTACCTTGTTTGATCCTCACAATAAGGTCTGACAAAATCAGTTCTTCTCCATTGGCTCTCAATAAACTCCCGGGCCTCCCTCTTACTTCCAGAGTGAAATAATACAATTGTTTTTGGCTTGTAAAGACTTTCACAGCCTGGCCCATTCTGATACGTTCAGTCTCCTACTCTTTCCTCCCTTCCATGCACTCTGTGACTCAGAGACACAGGCCTCCTTCGAGGCCTCAGACACAACACTTCATCTCCCAAAGCTCTTCCCTTCCATTGGCCATCTCATATGTCTGGAATGTTCTCACTCCTCTCCTCTGCCTCCCACACTCTCCTTCAGGACTCAAAACCCACCTTCTGCAAGAAGTCTTTTCTCTTATTCCCAGCTATTTGTACCTTCCTTCTGAAATTACCTTCCACTCCCAAGTGGGTGGTACACCAGGAAGACCGAAGTTCAAATCTGAACTCAGATACTTACTATCTGTGTGACCTAAGGCAAGTCACTTAACCCCTGTCTGCCTCAGTGACTTCATCTCTGAAATGGGAATAATAGAGTACCTATTTCCCAGGACCAAATAAGATCATTTATGTGAAGCATTTAACACAGCGCCTGGCATGTAGTAACTACTATAAAAACATTAGCTATTATTCTTTCATTTTCATTGCACACATTTTGCATGTATGTATTTTGCATGTTGTCTTCTCCATTAGAACATGAGCTCCTCAGGGGTGACTAGGTGGCGCAGTGAATAGAGCACCGGCCCTGGAGTCAGGAGGACCTGAGTTCAAATCTAGCCTCAGACACTTAAAACACACAAAAAACTAGCCGTGTGACCTTGTCCAAGTCACTTACCCCCAATTGCCCTACTTTCCCCCCCTCCAAAAAATAAACAAAAAAGAATGGGAGCTCCTCAAAGGCAGGGACCATATTTTGCTTTCCTTTGTATCCCAGTGCTTAGCACAATGTCTAATGCATGGTAAGTGCATTTTTTCCTCCCAAATCTTTGAGCCTCTAGGATCCCTGGGCATTTTCTATGCAGGGACCTAATTTGCTTGCTGTCTATTTCAAACCTATTTGAGTGGCAACATAGGCCCAAATATTCTATATTATCATTTGCCAGCTTGTTAACTACTGATAGAATTAACCACGCGCCAGCAGGAATCGCCACCTGATGGGCCTTTTGGTTGAATGCTTAGCACAATGTCAAAAGCTTGTTGACTGACTGACTGATTGACTAACTAATGAGTACCACCTCTTCCTGTAATACTGAAGCAGGTTGAGAGCAATTCAGATGGAGAATTGGAGAAAAGAAGGTCAAAACCACTTTTTTTTTTTTTAAGTAAAGGGTAAGATATTCTCTGCTCAAAGAGAATTGGGATGAGAGTTGGTTTCTGGAGAGAAAAGACAGTTTGAAATGGATGGTAGTGAAAGAGCAATCAGGAATCAAGCAGGGAAGAATAAAGGGATCAAGTGTAGCAACGAGGGGCCTATTTGAAATTGTTGTCTGACTCTTCATGACCGCATTTAAGGTTGGGTTTTTTGTTTTTGTTTTTAGCAAGGATACTTGGATAGTTTGCCATTTCCTTCTCCACTTCATTTTTATAGACAAGGAACTAAGGCAAACAGGGTTAAATGACTTGCCCAGGGTCATGTGTCTAGTGAGTGTCTGAGGCTAGATTTGAACTCAGATCTTGCTGACTCCAGGCTCAGTGCTCTATTCATTGTGCCACCTAGCTGCCCATTTGAGATCAGGTAACATAACGTGTAGAGGACAAAGTCAGTGGAGGATCATAGGTAACTTCAAAGAGAATCTGCTAACAAAGGGACTGTGGCCCTGGCCCTAGCTGTAATGCTGATTTGATTGCACTGGAGCAAAGGATAGGAATGGAAATTCTTGACCTGAGCTGACTGGCTCATTGGGAAGCCTGTAAGTCAGGGGTCCGAGGCTACTTGGGTTAAGGCACTTGATTTACTCATCCTTTCTAGCCAGTCAGGATAGGTCTGGTTCAGGGCCCAGTTTCTATTGCTGGTTAGATCATCACCCCTGGGTGGGAGCGAGGAAGAACTGTGATCTCCGGTCCAGGGAGAGTCTGTGAGGCCAATTGGTCTTGTGGGGGGTAGAGTCAAGAGGCAGTCTTAGAAGGTAAATGCCAAGAACTCTGATGTGTAGGTGCTCTCTGATTGTGGGGCAGCTGTTCTCTTACCAATACAGACATCTCTGTGGCCGCCCTCAGCTCAGATATCTGTCTCTATCTATCTAGGTCTATCCTGGGTTATGGGTCCTTGGAGGTTCAGTCTGATATCTACCAAGGCTACCTGGGGTCCATCCAAGGGGTCAAGAATATTAGTAGCAAAGCCCATTGATTGTTGATGCAGTCACATCCAGTGTTTGATGATCATCTCCTGACTTAATGTTACTTTTCATATCGATGAAAGGTCCAAAGTTCCAGCAAGCAGAATGGATAGTCAGATAGACACTCACTGGGTGGTTGTTGTTTTGTTTGCTTCACTTTATTCTCTTGGAGGTGGAAGGAGAAGGATGACTCTGGCTCTGATATACAGCATTGGAATTAAATTAATAGAGTAGGGGTCAAAATGGTGGGAAGGGAATTTATCTGTCTAATGAGATAATATCACTTTAAAAACCTTAAGACTATATAAATCCTAGATATTATTGTGATGATGACAATGAAGGTGATGGTGACGATGAAGATGATGATAGTGTTGACGGAATTAAGTTCTCTGCAAAACCTAGGATTTTTCCAGAATATAGGAAACAAGATTTAACCCCGGGCTCAGGTCATAAATCCCATTAAGTAGCCTTTGGCCAGGATTTCAGGTATCCTTCATTTTCCAGGTAATGATAGGGGCCCTAGACACTTTACCCAGGTTAGTTTATCCCATGTGGCCCATATTAACATGGAGGTAAAACCTTCAGAAATGTTTTGACTTCATCACAGCGGAGGTCTTTCTCTTTTGCTCAGGATCCTTACCGAGCCTGTAAATTCAGGCTGGTTCTCCTTCCTCTTTTTTTTTTTTATTACATTAAGATATTTATGGAATAAAACAAGCATTTCCATAACATACTACAACAAAAATATGATTATACATGAAAATGCAAATCTGCTATGTACTATTGCTTTTCCTTTCAAATATACAGCAAGATTATTATGGAAATTCCTCTTTTTTCTACTGTACCCCTAACTCATCCTAGAGATGGCCACCATCAGACACAAATATGCATATGAATATGTGTGTATGTGTATGGGTCTACATTTACATATATGTAAAACTATTCTATACATACTTTTATCAGCTCACTCACTGGATCCAACAGCATCCTTCCCCATATGTCCTTTATGGCTAACTTGGGTATTTATAATAGTCAAAATAACTTATACTCTCAAATTTGTTCTTAAAACAATATTGCTCTCACTGCGTACATCATTCTCCTGGCTCTGTTCATTCTATCCTTCACCACTCCAGGCTATTGAGGTTAATAAGTAGAACAGTATTCTTTGGATTGAATTTATGTTTCCCTTGGAAAAATCAAGACCCCTCCCCACCGCCACCCCCCCCCCCAGTCTATACTCAGTGGAAGCCTCTCCAGGCATCCCCAAGTTCCTCTTCTTCCAAAGTTGGAAAAAGTTCCTTCCTAGTATTGGGTTTAGGGTCCTCTTAGGAGGGTTTCTGGTCTAGGCCTAGATATTTCCCCTCTTTTGTGAGTCTCATCAGTACAGAAAGTAACCAATATCATTCTCTTTCTCCTTGAAAAATTTTATAGACAAACTCAATCTGAAAACATAAGCACTTTTTATGATGTTCTCATCACTCTCCATTTACTGCATACCATTCTACGTTGGAAATGCAATGATAGGGCTCCTAGACACATTTACCCAGAGTGGACAGGTCGCCACCCTCCAAACCGGGAAAATCTGGGCTCAAAATTACCTTCTTTCACATATAGATTTTGTGACCTGGATGAAATTACTTAATTTTCAGTAGTCTGGGTAACTCTCAGAGACTTTCCAAGTTTTAGAGAGGACAGAACATGCATTGCCAGAGTTTCCTCACCCAGGCATTCTCTATACCAGTGAAATCACAAAGGATTTTCCTATCCCTATCTATGCAGGAGAGCGAGTTTTGAAACCTACATTATCATTCAGTTCACCCTGGTTAATAGTGTTCCAGGGCCCGATTTTTACCTAAATTCATGAACCTCTGTGCCCAAATAAAAAAAAATCTACCACCAGTGACTATATTGGGCCATTTCCATTGTGCCCTTTCTCTCTGAGTACCCATGAGCATTTTCCATTCTTTTCCTGGTTCCTTACTCTTGAATTCATTGACCCAGAAAGTTCAGCTACTGTTATGATAATGTGAGTTGGCTCTGTGTAGAAGGAGGTAGGGGTGAAGAGAGAAATCTTGTGTCAAGTGTGTGTGGGAACCAAAACCTTGATTGGCCAGACAAAGAAAGAGGAATTAGAATTCAGGTTCTTCCCCACCCCCAGGCTCCAACCCCACCCCCTCACCCCCTCACCCCCTTACCCTGAATAGAGGAGTAAGAAATAATCAGTGCTATAGACCCAAGGAAGGCCATCCACCCACCTACTGATTGTCTTTTTAAAACTCCCTACACCAAAAGGCAGACATGAGAAGAGCTGGAGTTGATGGGAAAAAGGGAGGAAGTGGGCAGGAGACCTTAACAGCAAGGAAATAAGTGTGTGTTTTCCTCCTCTCACATTCATTAGCGAGTGCCTCAGTCATGGATAAGAAATCGCCTTGTTCTCTGGACCATAGTCCTGCTGTCTCCCTGCCAACCCTGGTGTGCTTGTTAATTGGTCTCCATTTCTTTCTTCACTACAGGACAGTTTTCCTGCTCGCTTTGGAGGAGTCCATTTTGTCAATCAGCCCTGGTACATTCATGCCCTGTACACACTAATCAAACCATTCCTCAAAGACAAGACAAGGAAAAGGGTAATTAAAGAAAGATTTCAATGTGTATATGTCTTTAGATATATGTCTTCATAGAAGCAGGAAACTTGGAGTGATTTCTGCCATGTCTTTTCTTTGCTGTGATCTCTCCAGCCCCGTTTTTTTATTGCTCTGTGTGATGGGCATTTTTGTGTAGCCACTGAGCTTTAGAGCCTCAGCTGGAGTTTGCAAATGGCCTGGATTTAATCAATAATTCAGCAGAGCTGGGTTGTTTTCAGAGCCCCAGATACAAAGTGGGGAAATGCGGAGAGCCTGTTCAGAGCAGATGCTTGTTTTTCTATAAAGGCTTGTGTGAGAAAGCTATGGGGCCAAACAGCTTCCTAATCATGGATTATTTTAAGAGTTCCAGTTTTGTCCTGCAAATTTGCTGTCACCCCAAGGAATGTTTACAAGTTGGTTCCCTCCTTTGCTCTTAATTCTTATTTGTCCTACTAGACATTTCAATTTCAACATTCAATTGATATACAAGTTGATATTACAATATTTGATTATATACAAGTTCTATGGAAGGAAAAGTTAATTACTTATTTTTTTTTTATTTTTTTTTTGGTGCAGAACTACGATTTCAATGGTAGAGGGAACTTCTGACATGGAAACTTCCTTCAGAGGAATGGACCGACTCATCTTAGAGAGTTGTTGGGGCCCTAAAAGAGGTCAATTAGGTTGCCCAGGATCACACAACTAGTATTTGTCAGATGTAGGATTTGAACCCAGGTCCTCTTGACTCTAAGGACAGACCCCTGGCAATTAATAAGCATCTATTAAGGACCTATTACATGTCAGGCACTGTGTAAGGCCCTGATATACGAGACCCAAAATGAAGCATTCCCCACCATCAATGACCTTCCATTCTAAAGGGGAAGACAACATGTGTACAAATAGGTACATCCAATATACATACAGAATACAGGGAATATATTTTGGGAGATGGCACTAGCAGCTGAGGGAACCAAGAATGGTTTTCTGCAGAAGGTTGCATTTGAGCTGAATCTTGAAGAAAATCAGGGATTCAACAAGGTAGAGGAGAGGAAGGTGAGCATGCTAGAGGTGAGG
This sequence comes from Pseudocheirus occidentalis, assembly GCA_028646575.1. Taxonomy (NCBI): domain Eukaryota; kingdom Metazoa; phylum Chordata; class Mammalia; order Diprotodontia; family Pseudocheiridae; genus Pseudocheirus; species Pseudocheirus occidentalis. The sequence goes on from CM053594.1 coordinate 208,304,548, forward strand.
GTGAGCTCGGCACAGATGCATGGAGATGAGTGACAGAGCTTTCTATCCCAAAGGAGTTTAGAGTCAATCCTAGAGGTAATATAGAGAGCCAGTGAATTTGTAGGGGATGACATAGTCAGACTTAGGCTTGTGGAAAGTCTCTTTGGTAGTTATACAAAGGTTAGATTATGGAGAAGAAGGGCTAGAATAGAGACAGATGAAGCAGAGTGATTAATTAGAAGGCTATTGCAAAAGTCCAACTAGAGATCATGAGGGCCAAAGAAGGGAGGTGGCTTTATTAGTAGAGAGACAGGAATTATTGGAGACATATCATAGACAATGAAATTGAGTAACAATGAGGAGCTGAGGTTGACCCTAAGGGTGTGAACCCAGATAACTGGGAACGTGGTGGTACTCTCAAAAGTAATAGGAAAGTCTGAAATAAGAGTGGATGTAGAGGTAAAATAATAGCAACAAAAAGGAACATTTATATAGGGTTACTGTGTGCCGGGAATTATGCTAAGTGCTTTACCATTAATTTCTCATTTGATCCTCACAAGAACTCTGTAAGGAAGATATTATTATTATTATTATTATTATTATCATTCCTATTTTACAGATGAGGAAACTGAGGCAAATAGAGGAATAGAGGGAAAGCAGCTTGCCCAGGGTCATACAACCAGTAAATATCTGAGGCTGGATTTGAATTTAGCTCTTCTCAACACTAGGCCTGATATTCTATCTACGGCACCCCTTGGCCATTTCCATTTTGGACATGTTGAGTTTGAGATAGCTGTGAGGCATCCAGTTTGAAATGACCAGAGGACAGCTGCTAATGCAAGGCTTGAGAGGAGGGAAAAAGACAAGGGTAAATCTGGGAAGTATCATCGTAGAGATAATAAGTGAGCTGACTGTAGGTATTGAAATCACCAAATGATCCCATAGGGTAGGTGTCATTATTAGCCCCATTCTACAGTGGAGGAAACTAAAGTTGAGAGAAGGCAAATAACTTACCTGGGATCTTATGAATGAGTAAGTTTTTGAGGCAGGATTTGAACCAAGATCTTCCCATCTAGCACCACCTAGCAGAATATCCAAATCAGTGTTTCAAAGGTTGCAGGAAGGTCAATTAAAAGATAATTGGAGATTTGGAAAAGAGCAGTTTCAGTTGAATGAAGATGTTGGAAGACAGATTGAAGAGGGTCTAGAAGGGAGTGAAAGGAGAGAAAATGGAGGTGATGAATATAGATGGCTCTAGATGTAGTGCGTATGTGTGTATACACACATATACATGTGTGTGTATACATACATGTACACATGCATGTACATCTCATGTATCACATCTGTGAATGTGCATGTATAATCTCAGAAGACAAGCACCAGACATGAGGGCAACCAGTAAAGATTTCTTGCAAAAGTAGGACTTCGAGGCTTGAAGGGAGCCAGGGAAGCCAGAAGGTAGAGTGGAGGTGTGTCCTGCACATTTGGGTAGCAGGAGGTAAAGAGGAGAGGAGGAATCTTTGTTAGCACATGGCTTGTGATGTGAGTAGATCTAACATTTTTTCCTGTAGGTAGATAGCCTCCTAATTTTAAGCTATAAATACATGTGGATTATTTATCCTGTGGATTACCCACCAAGATTTTTAATCTCTGCCTGATTTCCACCTTCCCCCAGCTCTAACAATATCAATGTGTTCTCAGGAAAAAAATAATTAATTTTAGTTTTATCTCTAAAAGATAATTAGCAAAATAAATAGTCTGATTTTAAAAAAATCAGACTAAATCAAACTAAATATTTGAATTAATTGTGCAGTTATTGATTGAATACCTCCTGCATGCCAAGTGCCATGCCAGGCACTATTACTTCCCTGAAAGCAGGATAAGACAAGATGTCTGCCTTCAAGAGGATTATGGTTTCCACAGAGGACAGTTCAGTTATTTTTCAGTTGTTCCAACTTTTGTGCCCCCATTTGAGGTTTCCTTGGAAAACATACTGGAGTGGTTTGCCATTTCCTTCTCCAGCTCATGTTTTAGATGAAGAAACTGAGGCAAGCAGGGTTAAGTGACTTGCCCAGGGTCACACAGTATCTGAGGCCAGATTTGAACTCAGAAAGATGAGTCTTGTTGACCTCAGGCCTGGCACTCCATACACTATACCATCTAGCTGCCCAGAGGACACCGGACATACAAATTGAAAATAATGAAAGACTGAATATAATGAATAGCTAAATTTTGTGGTATAGACTCAAGTGCTATTAGAGTTTAGAGAAAAGACATTGTATAAATGGAAGAAAACTGTTAAAGGAGAGGACCACAAATCTGTGCTCTGTCACTACCTGGCCAGAATCACAGAAAATGGTTAAACTTCTTTAGGTTTCTGTTTCTTCATTGATAAGTAAGAAGATGGGACTAAACTATCTGAAAGATCTCTTGGAGTTCTAAATTCATGATCTTGGTGGGATAGAGGGACAAAGCCCCCAGTCAGTCAGTCCATATTTATTAAGCCCCTGCTACGTGCCAGGCACAGTGCTAATTGTTGGGAAAATAAGGAAAGGCAAAAACCGGTCTGTGCCCTCAGGGAGTTCACAGTCTGATGGGGAAGGCAACATGCAAGCAACTATGTACAAACAAGATATATACAGGATTAAGTGGAAATAATTAACAGAAAGAAGACATTAGAATACAGGGGGATTGGAAAAGGCTTCCTGTAGCTAGGACTTGAAAGAAGCTAGGAGACAGAGAAGGGAGAGCAATTTAAGAATGGGAGACAACCAGTGAAAAAAATCAGAGATGGAGGCAGGGCTTGTAGGATGGATAGAAATAAGTTAATTAGGTATGGAGAAGAAAAACAGAAGTGGGAGCAGGGCATTCCCATTGTGGGAGAGTACAAAGGAAAGCCGCAGAGACGGTCTACATAGACTGTTGGGTCTGTTTTATCTGCATCACTCTATTCTCCCACTGATTCAGATAATCAGCAATTGATCATATCTGTAAAACTTGTTCAAATCCAGTAATACCAGATGTCATTTCTAGGACGACCCTATTCCCTTTCCTAAGCAATAAATACGTTTTTTTTTTTACCATTCTAAAACATAAGCAAGAATACTTTTTTCTTCAAACATAATTATGTCAATCATGTATCTAAATGTCATTCCCAAACTGTCCTGGAAGGCTATTTTGGTGGAATGAACAGGAGTCAACTTCTGTTCTCAAGGATGATTGATTAAACAAACTAAAAATATTTAGTCTGGAAAAAAGAGTACACAGGAGAGACTAGAGACGTGTTCAAGGACCTGAAGGGCTATCATATGGAAGGAGGATTATGTTTGGTCTTCTTGGTCCCCAAAGTAAGAACTAAGCTCTGGGTAATACTGATAGGGAAGCCTATTTTGGCTTTGATGTAAGGAATTTGTGGAAAATGTGGACAGCATCCTAATACTTAGTGCTACCCCAAAGTAAGGGAGTAGTGGGTTTTCCCCTCACCAGTCATCAGAACAAAATCTGGATGATTAGTTGGAGGAGGGATTCTGGTTCAGAGAATAGGCAGCCTCTCAGCTCCCTTGCAGTACTGTGACTCTGTTCTGTGCATCATATGGATGATGCTTCATCTTGCATCACCAAGCATTTCCATGGATTGTCCTCTGTTCTTGGAATGCTTTTTCTTCTCACTAGCTCTGCTTCTTGAAATCCATGGTTTCCTTAATGAATTGGTTTTAAACCTCACCTTCTGCAGGACATTTTTTCTCACCCCCTGACCCCCACCTTTCCTCCATTTATAATCTCTTACCTGACTTTGATTTTGCTTTGTATGTGATTTATCTTGTCTATGTCTATTTAGGTTGCCCCTATTAGATGTAATCTACTTGAAAGTAGGATTTTTTTCTTTGTATTCTTATATTTAACATGGTGTCTAGCACAAAGACTTTTTCCCCCTCAAGCAAACTTGATTTTCTTTCTGAAATTTATTGTAGACTCTTTATATGTGCATGTTGAATGTTTTTAGTTGTGTGTTTCAGGGTTTTTTCTATTATTATGTTTCCCCCTCCAGATCTTTCTCCATGGCAACAATTTGAACAGCCTTCACCAACTCATACACCCTGAATTCCTGCCCTCTGAATTTGGAGGCACTCTCCCTCCCTATGACATGGGAACTTGGGCTCGGACATTACTCGGTCCTGACTACAGTGATGAGAATGACTACACACACACTTCCTATAACGCAATGCATGTGAAACACACGTCCTCCAACCTAGAGAGAGAATGCTCACCCAAGCCGATGAAAAGGTAAGAAATGCCTATCAGTGTTTTTCAGAAAGGGGGAATTGTGATGGGGGTCATACTCTGGGTTAAGCCACTGATGACCAGGATGTGGATAGAACAGGAATAAAATCTAATGATAATAATATATCATTTTGCTAGAGGAAAAGCAGAGGGCCCTTTATTCACAAGTGTGATTATTGCCTTTGTACGACAGCAGCTAAGGAGCAAGATCACAGCAGCAGCTTAATTACTTCCCTGATTACTAGAGAGGGTTTTAATGCACAAACAAGATGAAATTTGTCAGGCCTCTGAGATAGACTGAATGGAAAAACAACCCACCAGGAAGCTAGTTCCAGCTGTTGGCTGGAATACTGTTCACCGGAGGTTTGAGTTTTCCTAGTGATAGCCAAGGTGATCTAGGTTAGCTCAGTTGCCTGGGGAGGTCTTTTTCTACTGTTCCTGGAATAAACCTATAAATGGAATCACTCTGGAGGTTGACAGCTGACATCTCAAAGAAAAGTTTCAGTCACAATAGCTATAAATTGAGTTGTGTGATCCTACTGTGATGGTACTGAGTTCAGAATGAAAACCCACCTTCTCTGCACTTTGTGCTGACCAGTTGCATGATTATTTTCCCTCCTAATCCCCATCATTTTGACTGTGTTGCCCTCAAGCCTTCCATCTCTGGGGTTCAGGTTCACACCCCACATCTGGAATGCTCTAGCATATGTGAATCTGGAGGAGAGAGTGAGGCTGATGAATTTGTGCAGCTCCACGTCACTTAAATCCGATTCATGGGCAAGTCAAGACATCACCTGTGATGTCACTGGTCATCTTCTAGAAAGAAGGATGAACCACAACACCAACAAGTAACATAAGTGACAATCCTCTGCCCATTCTAGAAAACTGAGTAGGATTCCATTAGTCATTAGTACCTCCTGACCTTCTAAATTTTCAAAGAAATAAAAGTAGGGGCATTAATAGGAGAAAAGGCACAATTCATCCTTTCCCTTGCCCATTCAAGATAGCTCTTCTCTTCTTTGCCAGGAAGGCCCTTGCATTTAAAGTATGGCTGTCTTCACATGAGTTATTGGGCCTTGAGGCCTTAGGAGTGTATGTGTGTGTGTGGGGGGGTAACAGAGGTGGAAGAGGTGGGGATCACCAAGGTGTTTGACCTTCCTCTTGTTCCCGCTGTTCTTACTATCTCCAAAACCTACTATATATGAGCATATCCACTTCTTCAGTATGACTGTCACCTCCTAAAGGGCAGAGAGTGTCTTATACATCTTTATAGCCCCCATGGCATTATTCAGTATCCTATATGCACAGTGGGGTGCAGTGGATAGAATACCAGGCTTGGAATCAGGAAGATCTGAGTTCAAATTTGGCTTTAGATACTTACTAGTTATGTGACTGTGGGCAAGTCAATTAACCTTGTTTGCCTAAGGCTCCATATTGGTAAAGTAGGGGTGCACCGGAGAAGGAAAAGACAAACATTTCCAGTCTATGGGGTCAAGTAGAGGTGGACATGGTCGAACAATGTGTGCACAGTAGATGTTCAATAGTTATCCATAGGCTACTGGCATGTCTGAGGCTGGAAGGGGGAAAGAGTAGACTTACTATTCCCAAAAGGATCAGTTATGGCCCCCCTTCATTTATCTTTTCACTCTATGGATAGAAGTTACGGAAAGGTAGATTAATGACTGATATAAGAAAAAAAACCACTTCCTAGCAATGACAATTACTCAAAAGTAGACTTGGCCACCTTCAGAAGTATGGGTCTTCCCTTCACTGGAAGTCTTTGGGCAACAGTTGAGTGACCGCTGGTTGAAGATGTTCTAATGGAGGCTCCAAGCATACTATTTTCTCTTTTTTCTCATTTTCTCTCCCCTTGTGTTCTGATTCTTCTTTTACAACACTACTAATGTGGATACAGGATTAATATGATTGTACATGTGTAGCCTATATCAGATGGCTTGTGGTCTTGGGAAGGAGGGAAGAAAGGGAGAGGGAGGGAGAAAAAAATTTGGAACTGAAAATCTTATAAAAGTGAATGTTGAAAACTATCTTTACATGAAGTTAGAAAAATAATATACTATTAATTGAGAATAAAAGAAGAGCTTTTCAAAATAAAAAAAACCCCAGGGACTTCGAGTGTAGGTTTAACTAGATATCATTTAAGGTATATTTAGGCTCAGATTTTCTGATTCCTTGATTGTTGTGGCAATCAGCATGGCTTCAGCTGCTGCCTATAGCAGTGGTTCTCAACCTTCCTAATGGT
>CM053594.1:208311567-208346704 GCA_028646575.1 Pseudocheirus occidentalis
TCCCAAACTGAATGCATTAAGTTATTCTCCATAAGCCCTTTCTCCTTGCTTCCCAGTTTCTATTCATGAGACCTTCATTCTCCTAGCCATACAAAAATTGAAACCTTTTCTTGCTTCTTCCTTTCTCTCCCCCAACCTCACCATCCAGAGCAAGTCACTTCAGTCCTGATTATACTATCTTTCACATTTGAGTTCTCCAGTCAATATATATTAAATGTCTATTTTGTGGAGCGGGTGAGTGGCTTAGTGAATAGAACACCAGTCCTGGAGTCAGGAGGATCCGAGTTCAAATGTGGCCTCAGACACTTAACATAAAACTAGCCATGTGATCTTGGGCAAGTCATTTAACCCCAATTGCCCTAGCTTCTCCCCTCCAAAAAGCAAAAAAAAATGTTAAAGGTCTATTATGTGCCAGGCACTGTGCTCAGTGCTGGGCATGCAATAAGAAAGTTAAAAGAGAGTCTAATGGTGCACACAGTCTAATGGGGAGAGAATATGAAAACATCTACATAGATGTTTTTATCTTAGAAATAAGACATATGCGTATGTGTGTGTGTGTGTGTGTATAAATTAAGATAAACAATGGAGGGAAAGCTTCGAAGATAAGATTTTATCTGGGATTTGAAAGAAGTTAAGGAAGTCAGGAGAGGGCAGATAGTGTAGCAGATAGAGCACTGGGCACTTCTGGACTTTAAATCTGGCCTCAGATACTTACTAGTTGTGTGACCTTGGGCAAGTCACTTAACCCTGTTTGCCTTAGTTCTTCATTTGTAAAATAAGCTGGAGAGGGAAATAGCAAACCCCTTCAGTATCTTTTCCAAGAAAACCCCAAATGGGGTCACAGTCAGACATGACTTAAATGACTCAACAACAACAAAAAGGAAACTCATGAAGCAGAGATAAGGAAGGAGAGTCGTTCATGCATAGGAAACAACCAGTGAAAATGCCTAACGGTGGGTGATAGAGTATCTTGTTGCAGGAACAGCAAATAGGCCAGTGTCACTGGATCTCTGAGTAGAGTGAATAGGGGGGAGTAAGATGTGAGAAGTCTGGGAAGGCAGGAGGGGACCAAATTGTGAAGGGCTTTGAATGCCAAGAAAGGAATTTTGGATTTGATCCTGGAGGTGATAGGGAGCCGCTGGAATTTGTTGAATAGGAAGGTGACATGGTCAGATGGGCTCTTAAGGAAGTTTAATGGACAGCTGAAAAAATGGAGTGGAGTGGGGGGAAATCTGAGTGAGTCAGACAAAGCAGCAGGCTATTGCCATAGAGAATGTGTGAGGTGATGAGAACTGCATCAGATAATGAACTGAGTTTTGGACATTTTGAGTTTTAGCAAATATTGAATTACCTCTTTTGTATCAGATCCTGTAGATACTGAGACAAAAACAAAATGGTCTATGTTGTAAAGAAGCTTATATTACATTAGGATGAAACAACATGAACTTAAATAAGTAAATGTAACATATATATGAATTAAATGCAAAGTAATTTGGGGAGTCTAAGATGGGTGCGAGTAACAGTGGGAACTGGGCTTCATGAAGGAAGTGACATTTTAACTGAGACTTGAAGGAAATAATCCTTTGAAAACTCCGCCTATCCTTAAAACCCCTTCTTGGGTCCTGGCAGCTCTGACTTTGAGCTGGGTCAGGTATCACATGAGTTATTTGGTACCAACTGCTGGCTTTCAGCTAGAAGCAGCTTGGTGGCAAAGATGGAGCTGGGTCAGGAAGGTCTCAGTTCAGATTCCACCTCAGTTACTAGCTGTGTGACCCTGGGCAAGTCACTTAACCTCTTTTGCCTAAGATTCCACATCTGTAAAATGAGGATAACATCTGTTTCCTAGGGTTTTTGTGAAGATCAAGCTCGATAATATGCACAAAGTAGGCATAGTATAAAATCTTATTCTCTCTTCTCGGCTTTGTCAAGTACAACATTGTGATCCTTATTTCATAGGTTAACCCTTATAATGCTAGAAACATTTGCTCAGATCTGCTGTAATTTTTGGGTGGGGTTTGTGTATCCATTTGGAGCTTATTGTAGTACTTGGTGTGAGATATTGATCTAAACACAATTTCTCCTAATCTGCTTTCAAGCTTCCCCATCAGTTTTAATCTAATAAGGAATCTTCCACCCAGTGGTTAGAATTTTTGGATTTATCATTGTGCTATTACATGCTCCTGAGTCAGTCAGTCAATAACCATTTATTAAGTGCCTGCTTTCTGCCCAGGTACTGGATGGGCTTTGATTACTTCTGGGTGTTCACTATGCCACACAATGTCCTAACTCTGGCTGCATTCTCAAATTTTATTGCATAAAACTGTATGACAGAATAGTTCTGAGACTTGTGCCAGATCATCGTAATTTTCAATCTAACCAATCACTGTGATCTACCCATCTGGCTAGGTGACCAGTGTTTCTGGGTTACTCCCAATTATGCCATAAACTTAACTGTGGCTCTACCAGTGGTTCTCAACATTCCTAATGCTGCAACTCTTTAATACCCTTTAATCCTCATGTTGTAGTGACCCCCAACCATAAAATTATTTTCATTGCTACTTCATAACTGTAATTTTGCTACTGTTATGAATCTATCTGATATGTAGGATGTATTTTCATTGTTACAAATTGAAAATAACCCACAGGTTGAGAACCGCTGTATCTAGACTAAAAGAAAGAGTTAGATTCATATAATTGTTTTAGATTTAAATAAAAATTTAACCTTAACCTGGGTCTCTACCACATATGTGTCCTTTACCCACCCCTAAGAGATCCTAAGTGGTAGATGCGAGCCAGCTTCATGAGAGAAATTACTTTTCACAATATCTCTGTTCCACAGAGATATTCAGGTTTCTGAGGAAGTAATTCCTTGCCCTTGCAAATGGAGAGGAAATAGCAAGCTACCTTTGTTCCCCTGCCCCAAGTGGGAGGTGGCATATGTCAGTTATTTGACTCTTTTAAGCTGCTAATAGGCTTGGCCCTGACCTCAGTCATTTTTCAGCAGGCTTTTCTCTTTTTATAGTCTGCATTTTATGCAATTTCAGGATAACAACCTATTTCCGGCAGAAATCATACATCATCATAAAATAAAATCCAAAGGAAAATGTGGGAGATGGTGGCTATCTAGGAACAGTGGAGACCTTGTCTCCCAAGCTGCTCGAGTGATTGGCCTGTTTTACTGTGCAAGTGGGAAACAGATGCTCCTTATTAATGTTAAATTCAATAAAAATCTTTTAGTGTCCCTCTTCATAAATACCCCACATCATAAAGAACTCAAGAGTCTTTCCTGTATGCTAAACTCTTTGGTGTCTGGTTCCCAGTTCATAAAGGGTCAAAGTTCTCAGCTTCTCTGTCACCCTCACTCAGTCTGCTTGTTCTAGAAACACATTATGATACCTGGAAACAAGGTCCTGTGGGAATGGCTGTAAATGCAGAGTGTTTTATGTTGATTATTAGCTGCTGAAGTCTTTTGTGGCTGCTGCCTGGGGCTTGCTCATGTTTTGAAAAACCAAGGAAAAACAGAATGATTGGTCGACTCTTGGCTGAACAGTGGCTGGTGTGGCCTCATCATCATTTGTGTATCAGACATGGATTCTATTTCCTGCTACTGGATAGCTTTTTTTTTCTGTAACAGGAATGAGGAGGCTGACCTCTTCCAAGACACAGTCTAAGGAGCTATGCAGAATCAGAGAGAAAGAAAATCTATACTGTGTATTTTGTCAATAAGAAAATGAATGAGGGCAAGTTGAAAATAAAAGGGGATGGAGAGCTGGTTCCCTCACTTTTCTAAAAAAAGAAATATGTATTACAATAATATGGATTGCATAATATGTAATATACAGTAATATGTATTATATAATATATAACAATATACTAAATATATGTAATACAATATAATTGGAATATGAGTAGCCTTAAGCTGTTAGAAAAAACAGGACCCACAAGAACAGATGGGGGGTTGTGAGGTGGACTATAACTGAGTCTAGTTTCGTAAGCAAATAGATTGATTAGACACACTGAATTCTTCTGTAAAGCTCGATGCCTTTCTCTTCTGAAAGAAGGACTATCAAGACTTTTGTTTGCTGATCTCGACTCTAAAGTACCAGTATATCCCAATGAAATTATATGATGTGGAAAAAGATTTATTCCAAAGAAAAGATGTATCTGGAGAAACAAATATATTTTTATATATATGTAATTTTGATATGGCAAAAGGAATGAGCAATTATATAAAATGCCTACTATGTGACAGGATCTGTATTAAGCATTTTTTTTTACAAAAATTATCTCATTTGATATTCCCAGCAACCCTATGAAGAAGACGCTATTATTATCATTTCCATTTTACAGTTAAGGAAACTGAGGCAGGCAGAGGATAAATGATTTGCCCTGGGTCACACAGCTAATAAGTGTTTTCCATGGGATTTGAACTGAAGTCTACTTGACTTCAGACCCAACTAAGCCACCTGTCTCTTATCACCTCATAGGGAGCTATACCTGGAGGAGTAGTCTATCCTTTTCCTGGCACTATGAGCCACAAGGACTGTGTAGGTTCCTAAGGAAGATGGGATCTTCCACAAAGGAAGATAAATTCTTTCCTGCAAGGAAAGACCTCAGTCCCAAGGCAACACTATAAGTCTGTAGGATGATATCAGCCCCTGGAGAAAATGTAAGCACTCCAAAGAAAGGTGGTGAGGTTCCTAGACAGTTTATGGTCTCAGGTATGAATCTGTGTTTTCTATACAGTTAAATAAAACCTATACTATATTTGATGTTTTGTTAGCCCAGATGCTTGTATGGGAACTATGATATATCCTCTTTAAGACACCTTAGAGAGCATGTCACATACCCTTGTGATCCTAGGGGAATTCTGGGGTGAAGGCAAAATGAACCAAATTCTGATGTTCCCAAGGGTAGGACTGGCTGGAAGTCTAAGCCAAAGATGTCTTAAAGAGATTGAACCTGGTCCCTGATAACCCTATAAAAGTACAAATTGTATCTTTCCTTCCATCCACAGTCACATATTTAAGAATCTTGATTTTATATATATATATATATATATATATATTCTATGTTCATCTAATTCTGAAGAAAACAAAATCACATCTCCATGGCTATAGTCAGGAAATGATTAGGTATGTTGCAGTTCTAAGTGAGATTGGATGACTTTCAGTTTTGCTTTTTCTCCCGCTGCTTCTCAATCAAGAGGATGGGAAGAGGGAAGAGAGGTCAATTTGTTTTTCCTTTCCTCCTTTCCATTTGGCTACCAATAGTGTATTAAAAAAAAAACACTTTGTTTCCGGCTAAATAATAGCAGCACCATTTTCCTCTAATTATGGGATCTGTGGAACAGCAGAGCAATGGGGATCTGGAGGAGGGGTGGGGGCTGGGGGTGGAGCAATGGCCATGTAAATGCTCACAGTGGAAGCAGAAAGATAGGAATAAATTATATGGGGATTTTTTTTATGGATTGTCAGTCATTATAAGAAATAATGTAAAGAGAATGAGAATGTTCAGCTAAAAAGCTAAATAAATCCTGGAGAATAAACCTATGAATAAAGATGAAAAGAACCAAGATTGTTCACTGTTGTATAGAGAAAGATCAGGGAGGGCAGTTTTAATACACACACACACACACACACACACGTGAATTGAACATAGATTATAGGCACTCTGCAAATGAGATATAATAATAATAAATAACAGCTTATGTATCTGTAGACCCTGGACAAGTAATTTAATCTCTGTCTATATCACTTTCTTTAAATACCAAATAATGAAACCTATCTTCTAGAGTTGTTATAAGGATAAAATGAGATATTTCTAAAGTGCTTGCAAGCATTTAGGTGCTATATACATGCTAGCTGTCATGGCTGGTAAGTTCACGTATACTTTTTCTTCTCTAAAATTGTGTGTGTGTGTGTGTGTGTGTGTGTGTGTTCCTTAATAGGGCACACTTTCAAAGATCATTTTTACAGCAAACCACATCTTTATAATAAAAATTGGCAGAAAGATGAGAGAAGATACTACTATGTTTATTTTGAAGAAGTAGGGATATAAATAGTTTGCTGAATATTGGTCACAGTTCCAGTCAGGGAATAATAGCCCTGTAACTTGACAGAGCAAACTTAAATTGTAATGGTTCTTTTCCAAGAAATTTCCTTCTCATATATCATGATAATATAAGATTCTATGACAAATGTAACCATGGGTAAAATTTTGGCCAACAAAAATTCAGTGTCATGTTTATGCTTACTTAATAATCAATAACCAGAGGATTATTGAAGAAAGTAATCTCTATTTTTAAGTCTTCCAAAGAATGGTAGGTTTTGACATTGCGGAAGAGATGTCCTGTTGAAGGAAAGCCTCTACTTATTCAAATACTTTTTTTAAATAGATAAGAAACAGTAAACCCAGTGGGATCTTATATTCCTTACATGTTTCAGTCAATTGTATGGGTGTAAAAATATGCCCTACACCTTTAAGTCAATTACATGGCTGTAGAAATATGGTCTGGTGATCAATATTGCTTGTAAAAATCTGCCCATTCTGTCTCCAGCTTTAGTGAATATGCCCTTTATCCTTGTTCAAATTCTTCTCCTAAAGATTTTGTAGAAATGGGAAAGTGGATAAATGAGTCAATAGTTATTGGTATTTTCTTACATGTTTTTTATTATAATAAAGTCCAATACTTTTTTTCTCCCCAACATTTTATTCTTTCTTCTTTCTGATATCTTGATAGTAGAACCCTCAGTTTCTGCAAAGTTGTTTTGTCTTTAGCATAGACCACCTCAGGATCTGTGTATAGTTTGACTACTCATTCTAACAACTGATTTAACAGTTGATCTATGTGTCTATGTATGTATCTATCTCTTTAATGCCTTTCTATTTCTTCGTGAAATGCCTTAGTATTATAATGTTTGAGTCCAAATGTGGTGGCTCCACTGTCATTGATGGAGAAAACAATTTTGTGATATAAACCTTTGTTCTTCTTTTGCTGTTATTATTTCTCATTTTTACTTCAAGATTCATGATTTAATGCCCTTAGGATGATTTGGCTTGTTGAATCTCTCACTATTCTTTCTGCAAACTTGGTTTTCCTTTCCTTGCTTCTCATGACTTTTCACCATCCTGAATAAAATATTTTCATACAAGTTTCTATTCCAAACTAGTATCACTCCTGAATGCTGTGTCTTTCTACTTGGTAAAGAATCACAGATTTTCATTCATTCATTCATTCACTTATTTATTTATTTGAAATTCTTTATTTATGATAAAATCTCAGAATTTCAGAGTTGGAAAGGACCTTACTAGTCCCATAGGCTGACCTATCCTAGAAAAAGGATTCTAACTACAACATACCTGACCGGTGAATATCTATCTTTGGTTAGATATTATTTGGGAAGTTTTATCACCTCCCGGGGGATACCAGTCTGCTTTTGTATAGCTCTGATAGTTAGGAAATTTTTCCTGCCATGAAACCTAAGTTTACCTACTTGTAATTTCCCCCATTACACCTTGTTCTGCTTTCTGAGGACAAGTAGAACAAATATAATTCTCTCTTCCATGATGTCCTTTCAAGTATTTGAAGACAGCTGTTATCTCTCCTTAGTCTTTCCTCCTTTTCCTTTTTATTCTCTTCAACATGTATTAACTTACTTTCAACAAGTATTTATCATTTCTCCCTTTCGTGAGCCCCAATTGAACAAAACACAAAATGAAAAATGAAATCCTTATAGCAAATACATATTACAACAAAATAAGTTCCCATTTTGAACATATCAAAAAATACATGTCTCTTTCACATTTTAATTGTATCACCTCTCTGGAAGGAGGTAGGTAGCATGTTTCATTGTCATTCCTCTGGACTTATGGCTTTTCATGGCCTTGATCAGAAGGTGAAAACCTAGACTTTTCTTTTTCAAGATAAACATCCTCCATTCCTTTAATTAATCTGCACAGACACAGACCCTGTCATTCTCTTTGTTGAATTTGGATCTTCTCCAGCTAATAATCAATGTGTTTCATAAAATATGGTATTTTTCCAAGGTGAAGATAATATTATGGATGTGGTTTGATCAGGGCATTTAGCATGGTGAGACTATCACTTTTTAACCCTAGAAACTATGCTCCTGTTATTGCCTCCCATACCTGATTCATATTGAGCTTGAGGCCATTAAAACTCCAAGATCTTTTTCTGCCAAATGATTGTGTGACCATGCCTCCCTCATCATATACTTTTGAAATCAATTTTTGAAATAAAGTATAAAACTTTACATTTAATGTATTAAATTTCATCTTACTAGATTCAGCCCAATGCTCTACTTGTCCAAAGCCTTTTAGATTCAAACTTGTCATGTAGCATGCTAGCTGTCACTCCCAACTTTATTTCATCTGAAAATTTGAAAAAGGACACCATTTGTGTCTGGATCTGAATTGTTGATAAAATATTAAAATGTTAAATATATAAATAAAAATGGTAATTAGGATCAAATGAAATAACATGCAAAGTGCATCCCAAACTTTAAAGTGATATATGAATCCTAACAAGCAGTAAGTATAGGACCAAGCACAGATCCCTGGGCACTCTACTGGACACCCCTAACCAAGGTGGAGTCAAACCACTAATTATTTGGACTTTGAATCCAACCAGTCAACCTGTCCTAAGTCCATCTCATTGCACTACTATCTGGCCCACATCTCTCCATCTTTTACACAAGAATAACATGGTAGGCCTTATTAAAAACATTCCTTAGATCTGCCAATTCAATGTCACTGTCAAAGAAGGTAATAAAGTTAATCTGGCATGACCTGTTCCAAATGAAACCTTGTCGATTTTTTGCTTTCTTTTGCAATAATGATTTTTCTTTTCTAAGTGTTCACTAACTAGTTAACTTTTTAGTAATAGTTCCTAGAATTTTGCCAGGAATTGGAGACAAGCTCATTGGGCTACAGTTGGCAGATTTCCTTCTCCTCCCCCCTCCTTTTTTTTTTAAAAAACCCAAGAATTTAACTTCCTTCACTCTTACAGTGTATCTCCTGTCCTATGGAATGTTTTCTATAGAATCTTTAAGTATCGCTGCTAGTGGCTCATCCATTGCATCTCCCATTTCCTTCAGTGTCTGAGATATAGTTCAGCTGGGTCAAGTAACTTGAAGTTATCAAGGATGACTAGATCTATCTTACTATCTTCTTATTTATCTTGGGTATCAAGTCCCTGTTAGACACTTTTATTCTGTCTTCTCTAACTCAAGGGCCAAGCTGCTTGGCTGAGAGGATAGAAGCAAAATATGCACTGAAGAGAAAAATGGGAGAAGTGCTTTTAGCCCAAGGCAGAACTGAGACTCCCAAGTATCTTCTTGTGGTTTCCAATCTGCATCTAGTAAAGTTCCTTAGGAAAGAGTCATAGTCTGTGTCACTGTCTTTTATTTCCTCATTGACATATTATTTAAATGGGTCACTTTGGAATTGCCTCAAATTTATGCCATATCTTCTAATTTTTGTTCTTCTAAGTTGGTATCGAATTTGACCTTTTTAACAATAAGTCAATGATCTTAAAATACATAGGATCCAGAAATGACTCCCGTCCCAGCTGTTCAAATGCAATCAATTTCATCTTCAAGATATTATTTAGTACTTATCATATCTGGTGATATGATAAGTATTTTGTCTTGTCGTTGTCTTAAAGAAGTTACCAGGACATAAGGATGTTCATCTGAATGTAGCTTCCAACCTTTTGAGCTCTCTTATTTCCTTCTTTCCAACTATGCTTTCTATGACATTTTCATCTCATTTCATTTTCAAATTTCTATGAAATTTCATTTCATTTTCTATGATATTTTCATTTTCATTCATTCACATTTTCATATGATATTTCATTTCCTTTTCATTCCCTTGTTTGTCTTTGTACTTACATAAGCATTTATGGATCTATACATTGACTTAATCTGGAGGGTCTTAGCAAGTTTTTTTAGCAAGAATTTCTCTATCCCCTCAACCTCTGCACAAGATTCTGGTACATTAGCTGTAATTATCATTTGTGGGTTTAAAAAAAAATAAATGACCATCAATGAGTACTGTAATATCAAATGACCAAATACACCATGAAATGATGGTTTCTTCTTATCTCTGGACATTATAAATATAATTGAATCCCACATCTGAGTAATTCCAAATTCTAAATTGTTGTTTTTGCTGTTCAGTCATTTTTAGTCATGTCCGACTCCTTATGACCCCATTTGGGGTTTTCTTGGCAAAGATATTGGAGTGGTTTATTATTTCCTTCTCTAGCTCATTTTAAGATGAGAAAACTAAGGTAAACAGGGTTTAAGTGACTTGCCCAGGGTCACACAGCTAATTAGAAAAATCCAGATTTATGAAATGTCTCCCCAGCTCTCTGTACTTCCCAACACAAATAGTGACAGACCACTATTTTGGAAACCAAAGTGTTTTTTTCCGTGAATGCCACTTTAAGATCACTCATTTCTCCATTAGACTATTGTATTATACTGAAATATACAGAACATAGCAATCATTTGGCTTTTTGAATGAATGGTGATTGAAAATGGGGCTCTAGGGTCAGGTAATCATGAGGACTATGAAGACAAATGCAAGTGGTAGCACAATCATCCCTAAAGGAAAGGCCAGGCTGTGTTTGCTTTTCATCAATTCCCTTTCATTTTATTTCCCTTTCATTCAATTCAACAAGCAGTTATTAAGTACTTGCTATATGAAGGGCACTCTGCAAGGTACTGGGAAGACAAAAGAGAAAAATTAATTAAGATCCTCCCCTCAAAGACTAGGAAGAGATGAAATGTGCCCAAAGGGTTATGCTTAGGAAAGTATGACAAATGCTTAGGAAAGACAGGAATGATGAGAGGAGAGAGGAGAGCTTCCTAGAGAGTGGAAGAGGGATGGATCAATGGACAAGGTAGTATTTGAGATGGACCTTAAAAGAAGAGAAGGCTTTTTATCAGTAGAGACATAGAGAAAGCCCATTTTAGTCATAAGGACTAGAGCAAAACGCCCAAAATAGCAGGAGGCTGGATGGGGTCATGGAAAGGCTAGTAGACCATTTTGGTTGAACACGGAGGGCATAAAAGGAATGCCAGGATAAGGAATCTGTATTTTATCCTATACACAGTGTTCGAAGAGATGCAATAAATAGAATGGGTGATATCATTTTTCTTGAAGATATCACAAAAGTTCTAAATGTCAAATTATGGAAAATCTTGAATCTATTAGAAGAATGTAAGCTCTTTGAGCACTGAGACTTTGTTATTTCACCCTCCTTCTTCTCCATCCCTTTACCTTCTACCACACAACACAGTGCTTTGGGTATAGTATTCCCTCATTTAACATTTTCTGGATTTTTAACAATTTGTAGGTATATAGCACTTTAAAGTTTTTCTCTCTGCTCTCCTCATAGTCCACTATCAACTGATCAGTCAACAAGTAAGTATTAAGGGAATGATATATGTACTCTAAGTACTAGGGATATAAATACAAAAATTAAACAATCCCTTCGAAAAGCTATATTCTATCGTGATTGGCAGTGCAAATATTTAGCTCCGTTTTATGGATGAGGAAACTGAGGATGAGTGAAGTGACTTGTCCAGTAGTGTCAGAGCTGGACCTCTGAGTTACGATTTCTAGCAGTCAGTGAACATTTGCTAAGCATAGACTTTGATGTGCCAAGCCCCATGCTTGCTGCTGATAGAAGACAAAACACAGTTCCTGCTTTCAAGGAGCTTGTGATCTACCAGTATTCTTTCTATTAAGGAATGAATTAGAATGATGCTACAGATTAAGAAGAGGCCTAGTGATGTCAATGCCTGGGTCCTTTCTCAGAAGGTTTTTTTTCTTTTGGTAAAATGGCAAACTCTTTTCTTTTCAATGCCTAGTTACTGGGATGGTTTCTTTTTATACTCTATTCAAAACATCATCATCTAATTTTTTCATTAACATAGAGAAAGATGGTTTTTAATTTGTTCATTTTGATGTGGAAAAACCTTGCTAGCTTATTAAAGGAGATAAATACCTTCATTAATCACTTCTGTGAGTTTGGTTATTCTTTATTGTCCCCAGTTGTGTAAAATGAGCAATGCAGGGGCAATGAATGCTAAGATGGTCCTAAATGGGACTTGATATGATGAAAAATTTTCTAAAAACTAGAGCTGTCCCCAAATGGAATGAGATGCTTCTGAAAAAAAGTGAGTTCTCAATTCTATGAGTCTTTAAGTAGGGGCTGAATGACCACTTGTAGATTTTATAGAAGAGATTCATGATTTGAAGGAGTCTTGGAGAAGAGAATCCTGATCTTCCTTCCTTCCTTGCAGTTCTAGGATTCTTTGAGATATAGTAGATAGGGCCCTGGATTTCACATCCATAAGACCTGAGTTCAAATCCTGTTTGGGGTACTTAGTAGCTGTATGATCCTGCACAAGTCATTTAATTTGCCTACACCTCATCTCTAAAATGAAGTGGGGTACTCGGTGGCCACTGGGATCCCATCTAAGTAGAAATCTATGATCCTATGATTCCTCTGAGGCAAGTTAATAAGAAACATAAAGATGAACATTAGTGAGAAGTAAAATAACAGAACGAAAATTTTACTGCTCCTCCCTCCCCCCAGTCACTTATACAGGTTAGAGAAGAGATCACTGGCATCCAGGTACAGAGAGTTCAAGCTTATTAAAATAAAGGACAGCTCTTTATTTCTCCCAATGAGTTTCAATGGCAGTCAGCGGGTAAGATCAGCCCCTTAACACCAAGTCAGAACAATGGCAGGGTCTTTGCAATCTAATTGTAGGCAGCTTCACTCAAGTCATTCCTTAGCTGTTAGCTGGTTCAGATCTTATTCTATTTTTCATCAAAATCAAATTAAGAGTATGGCAATGTTATATTTCTGCCATGTTGAAAAATAAAAAAGACACTTTTGTTTTTTACAAATAGGGTTCACCCAAAACCAAATACAAGCAATTTTTGAGGCTAGGATCTTTTATTAGGATTACCTATTGGGACAGCTAAGTGGCATAGTGGGTAGAGTAGAGTGGATCTGAATTCAAATCTGGCCTTAGATACTTACTAGCTATGTGACCTTGGGCAAGTCAGTTAACCCTGCTTGTCTCAATTTCCTCAATCTGTAAATGAACTGGAGAACAAAATGGCAAACCATTCCACTATTTTTGCCAAGAAAACCCCAAATGGGGTCATGAAGAGTTGAACACTACTGAAAAACAACTGAACAACGACAGGAGAAGTGAAGTTTCTTGGTGGAGACAAAATTTGTGTCAGACTGGAGCTTTTCATAAAGAGTAATAGTGTGCAGTAAAGAGAAAAGGCTCTATTAGAGACTGCCTTCCTGGTTCATCCCATAAGGTAAATGCTGGGAAAGCCTCAGCTTGACTCTTTCTGAGCAGACTCTACTTAGCAGTGACTACGCCTGTATCACATGGAAGGCTACAAACCACTGGGGATCTGAGAAGACTGGGTCACATATTAACTTGCTCCTACAACCACCTATAGGCAAAGAGATTCTTGCCAATACCTTAGATGAGCTCTGGTCTCTAGAGGACAGTACCAGGGAGTTATAATGCACAGCTAAAGACAGATGGAAATTTAAGATTACTGTCAGTGTAGGGGTTGTATCAACATCCTGATTTGCTAAAGTATGATGTATAGCAGACTGGCTTTACAGTCAGGAAGATGTGGATTCAAATCCTCCTTCTGATATCTACTAGCTGTGTTACCATGGGTCAGGACTCAATCTGTGTCCCAGGAGATTCTCTACAAGTATAAACATTACAGAGCAGTTGCCGGGATGCATCAACATAGAGAATATCCACCCTAAGAGTTCCCGAGATCCAACGAAATCACAGTTGTGGCCCCCAAAATTTCAGGAGATAACATGATGACTTTGGTTCCCCTTAATAAGTTACCTGCATCAGACCCTGCTCCTAATGAGAATTTTGGAGAGTGATTAAATATAGCAGTTCTGTTTTGTCACCTATAATATAAAAGAATTGAACTTGACTGGGGTTCATGAACTTTTAAAAAAATAATTGGAATCTTACACATTTATATGTCATTCTGTGGAGGGATCCACGGGCTTCGCCAGACTGTCAAGGGGGTCTAAGAAACCAAAAAGATCAAGAAGTTCTGGACTCAATGAGCTCCATGACACATGCTGTTGTGCCTGGACCTGCTTCTTGGTGTGTCTCTGTCCCTATAGGAGACATAGTAACCTTGCCACCAGTGCCTTGTAGCAGCAACTACACTGGCATACCCAAGATGACTGCGGGCACAGGTTCTTAAATATGCTTTACTAGGAAAGAGCTGTTTAAGGGGTCAACAATCTTTTTTAATTCCATTCATTAGTTCAGGAGAAAAGTCAGCATCCTGAACTTCAGAGAAAATACAAGCAGAGAAATAAAGACCAACAGACAGGGTTTTGGGTTTTGACTTCCTGAATCAACTATACACTTTACATACATCCTTGGATAGAGACAGCCTTTACATCTGAGCAGTTGGGGAGCTCTGAACATACAGCCATTCAGAATCTCGACCAGGAAATCACAAGATCCTTCTCATACATGAACCTGTAAAGTAAAATGCCAACTCAGAGTATATATAAACTTCTCTGAGCCAGAAGGCATCACAACCTTTGTGACTCAGTGCCTAATTAGAAATTAGCAAAAGAGGTGAAAGCCTTCCTACAAACAAGCCTCCCCTAAGCAAGCTTCCCTTAATGGGCTCCAAGTGAGGCTTATTAATGGATGGGAAAGATCTTATATCCCATTAACATTACATAGCTAATATAAGAAACTTTTACCTGGAACTGGGCCATGTTAGATAAATGAATGAATGAGTGAAGGAGTAAATGAAACAAGAAATAATTTAGCACACGTGCCATACAAAGCACTAAGGACACAAACAGAAAAGCAAAATAGTCTCTGCTCTCAGGGAACTCCCTTTCTAATGGGGGAAACAATACAGAAAGAAGGTTTTATCTGCAAGTTAGATGGAAACTTGGTTAAGGATGCCTGCTCCTTAGGGTACGTTGGCAAAATAGGTGGTAATTCCTTTTTTTAGATTATCTCCACTGACAAAAACAAAAACAAAAAAACTATAGCTGTTTCTGAGAATGAACCATTTGACAGTGCCAAGGACAGTGGCTATGAGAACTTTCTTTTTCAGATCTTTTGTATCTAGGGCCACAGTAAAGGCAAGAGCTTTAGCACCCAAAGAGGAAGTTTCCAGCTCATTCCTTCATAAGGATTGCTTCTCAGCACAGTAGCTGCCAGGGCTGGGCTGGAAGCTGAGAAGAATGAAAAGCCCCAGAGATACAATTTCTGGAATAATGAACAATCAATTTGCTAATTATGGCTATCAAATAATAAGTTGAGGTCAGTCTTATAACCAAAGGCCCCACCACCCCAAAACATCAAATGCTTAAAAGCCTTTGGAAAGGGGGTGTCCCTAAGGGTCGAAATCAACTCTGATTGGTTAATAATTAAGGGGGTGGACATATTAATGAGGAGGTGGGCTAAAAGTCTTCAGCTCCTCCTGCTGAGAGCATGAGCCAATCATGAGGCTCAGCCACCTCCAGCAAACTGGACAAAAGAATCCATCTCTACCCAGACCACTCTGACTGCTTTTTACCTTCATAAGCCAAGTCACTATAAAATCTAATGGGAAGATCCAAGGACAGGGGCTTATATTATCAAAGCAAGAACTTGCCTAGACTGGATTCTGTAAGATCTTCTAGATGGATGGGATTCCACGCAAGATTGAGAAACATCTCATCTGTCAGCAATGTCCTTTGGAGACTGGTTAAATAACCTTACAGAGGCTGGTTTCTGAATGAAGAAATAGGAAGGGAAAATCTTGATCGTAATTTAATAATTGGTTATTAACATAAGAAGAAAAATAATTTCTCTCAAAGCAGGGCTAATAATTTGGAGCGCTGGTATTCCAAGAGCTCTAACCATCACTGTCAATGCATTACAAAGAACAGAAGAAGTACAAGAAGAAGGTGTGGTGATGCAGGAAGGGGGCAAGTGTAATGGTAATGGTACTCTGAAGATCTTCCCTGACCCTTAATAAACCAAATGAAGCCCATGGGTGGGGGAAGGAGTTTGCTAACAGGGTGGAACAGGAAGGGTGAAAGAAGGAGAAGGAGAGAGAGCCAGAACAACTGCGAGTAAGCATTGAGGAGGATGAACAGCTTGTGTGAGAGAGGGGCATTTTTGCTTAAGGGGACCTGTTTTGTTTTGAAGGTCTGATGGAAGAAAGGCTTGATCATGTTAGTGTTTGCTATATTGGTTATATATACCAACTTCTTGATTGCTATGATGGATTTTGCTTTCTGGTTTTGGGATCTGGCTTTCTGGTATTTGAATAAATGTTTTGGTTCTGTCTTCCATGTGGAGAGTCTGTTATATTTTGTGATTCACAACTATACCAGCATATTCATAGCTGCCATGGACCCTGTAAATATCACATTAGTGTTATAGCAAGAGGTAGTCCAACCATGGCTGAAGGGGCAGTTCACTTCTCAAAAAAGTTTATTTTCCTTGGCCCTGGAAGAGGTTCGCTGTGACACAGATTTGTGGGGTTGCGCATAGGGGAGAGAAAGTAAAGTTGCAATGACTGAATCACAGGAGTATCAGTTTATTTGAGACATAAGGATGGTGCATCTGGACCAGTATGGAGGTGAGAATATACCACCTGGATATTAGATTGATATAGCAAAGACCCAGTGATTCAATTGTAGTTATGGTTCAACATGTCCTATTTCAGGGGTGTTACAGTTTCCATTTTGCTTCATGGAGTGAAATGACTTCCTTTATTAGATTCACTATCCTACAGCACCAACTAGAAGGACTCTATAAGCCATTCTTTGCTTCAATTTCCCTTTCTCTGTTGAGGACAGAGTGAATGTCACGGTTGCATGGGGAGAAGAGACTGTGCTGCCCATAATGGCTTATTGAAAAAGGCACAGCCCAGTAAAAATGCTTAGATTCATGTCCTCCATCTCTTCTAAGAGGAATCTTTCCTTTTCTTGGGAGAAACTAGAGCACCTATCTGCCAGGGTTGATGAGGATGAAATGAGAGAATATTTGTAAAGATTTTAGCTCAGTGACTGGCATGTAGCAAATGTTTAATATGTCCTTATCTCCTCCTTTCCCATCCCCTTTGACCCAGACTATTCTCCTCTGTAGCCTGGATGAGTGCTTCGACTCATTTTGTTAACTCTATCAACTTAGGATCACAGGACGATAAATTTGGAACTAGAAGGGACCTTAGGAGTTTTCTAATCCCGTTCTCTCATTTTGTCTGTGATTGGTTGAATGACTGATGCCAATGTGCTTATCAGTTTTTCTAAAGTGTCTTATGCCTCAGTAGAATGTTAGAGACTCTCTTTTGTTTTTGTTTTTGTACCCTCAGTACTTAGCAGTGAGACCTGTTAAAGACCTTAGCTTAAAAAGGCCAAGGTCTCTCACTGCATCCAGGGCCATCTCTGCTCATTCTGATCTATATGGACCCAGATGGCTCCAGAGGAGAAAGTGAGGCTGGTGACTTTGCACAGCCCTCCCTCACTTAAATCCAATTCACTTGCATGTTGTGGTATCACTTGCCTAATGTCATAGTTCTCTTCAAGAATTAAGGACAATCCACAGCTGTGCACATAGTAGGCACTTAATAAAGATGAGTTGTTGTTCTGCGATGACTTTTGTAAAGCCATTGTAAAGACATGCCAGCTATTCATCACTAGGATACCTTGTACATAATGCTAGGTTGTTTCAGTTTATTGCTTTGGAATCTTCCACTGTAAATCAATCTGGTCTGCCTGGTTTTTATTTGGACTTGTACCATCTGAGATCTCAGAGATTTCCTGCAGTGATTGCCAGATGAATAGCAGGGAAAGCTGTGGGAATAATGCAAGCATCTCTTCAGTGTTCCAGCATTTACCATGTCATGAGCAGATGCAAATTCTCCATTAAACAGAGGAAGTGCATTTTAATTTCTCTGGAAATATTGGGTAGTGGAATCCCTCCATTTTGGTAATTATTTATGTGGTAGAAACTAAGGGTGATAGTAAATTAATCTAGTTATGCAGATTGTTAAAAAAAATCTCAAGGGAGGGGGCCTAGGTAAAGACTATTAATTTTTTTCATTTGAGAAAGGTTTGCCATGAAATGATGATAAATTATATTTGTTGGAAATAGTTTCCAATTTTTAATCTTTCATTCTACCTTACCAACTTCACTCTATGGTTCCCTCTTCTCTACCCCAACTGAAAAATAATTTAAACATACAGTAGCATACTAATTTCAGAAGACCCCTGGATTTTAAGTCAAAGGACCCAAATTCGAATCCTGCCTCTATCACTCTATGAATTTGGGAAAACTTTCTTAGGATCATAGGAACATACTTATAAAACTGAAAGTGACCTTCTAAGTCATTTAATCTGACACTTCCATTTTGTAGATGAGGAAAGAGAGACTCATCACACTGAGAGTAAGTGGCAAAGACTGAGATAAACCCAAGTCATCTCTGGATCTCATGTTTTCCCCTATCTGTATGTAAAATGAGCTTTGATTGGATTGACTCCTTGGGCTTTAAATCTGAAGATCCTAAATTTATGTGTGACCAAGAGAAAAAAAAATACCTGGCACCCTCTGGTGGATAATATAGTGTGGTAGAATCAGAAGTCTTATATTTTGGGTTCTGATGCTGCTATTGACTAGCTATAAAACTTTGAGCAAGGCATTTTGTCTATTTGTGAATGTTAGTTTCTTTGCCTGTAAGATGGGAATAATGCTGGTACCACCTATGATGTGCGTGTTGGGGAGGGGTATGAGGTAGAGAGTGTTGGAGAGGGGAGGGTTTGCTGTGAATACTTTGTAAACTTCAAAGGACTGTATGAAGATGGGCTATTATTACTGTATTCACTTCTAAATCCGCTTTATTTTTAAAGCTTCCAGCAGCTCCATCTCAACTGGCATGTAGGGAGTGTCCTCACTGACTCTCTGAAATGGATTAGGGTTTGTAGCATCTGCATCATTTCAGTGGCATCCAAGGCAGCTTTATGTGCATCATTTTAAATTGTGAATTTTGCCCACTTGAGTCATTCCAAAGCTACCAATTCCTTGAAGACTTGAAGGAACTATTTTTAGTTGGTAAGCACTTATTCAATGCTTAGGGTGGATAGGGTTTTGGTAAGTAGCATTTAAAGCTGAAAAATCATTTCAACTCAAATCTTTATTATGAAGACTGGGGAGGAAATGAGCATTACTCTAAGAGAAGATAAACCAGAAGCTAGAAATGATTATCTGGAGAATGAAATGGTCTGCCTAGCTCTTGAAATTTTTTAAAATTTAAATGCTTAAATTTGTGCAACTCAAAATGCCGAGTTAATTAATTTTAGAAGCAGCTAAGTGGTACAGTAGATAGGGCACTGGACCTGGAATTTGAAATTCAGAATGCTTATTAGCTGCGTGATCTTGGTAAGTCACTTAACATCTATTTAAATCAGTTTTCTCAACTGTAAAATGGGAATAAGTAACACCTATCTCAAAGGGTTGTTGTGAGGATCATATGGGCTCAGATTTATAAAGCACTTAAGACAGTGAGCACTGCATAGTTGGTACTTAATAAATGGCTATGGTGATGTCTAAGAAGGGCCCTTGGCGACTGTCAAGCCCACCATTCTTTTTTCAAGTGAGGACACTGAGGGTCAGAGAAATTAAGTTCCCTCTGCAAACTAGTGCCTGGACTCCCTACCTGAAGATGCCCAGGACAGTGTTTTCTATTCTACTTCATTAGTTGTGATGTCAACAAAAAAAATTCCTTGATGGCCAACCAGTGTGTTATTATCCTGCATGAATTAAGTTCTAGGTCTCAGATACATAATTCATCATCAGACCTACATGAAAATCTGAAAAGTTGTAAGAGAATCTCAGGTTATTGCCATGATGATACTGAAATGACTAGTGTGTATTTGTACAGGCCATAGACTCTATGAGATAAAGCCTGCTTTGACAAATAGAAGGATGGCCCTGAGATGCAGAAAACCTGTGTTCAAGACTAGCTTCTTGACACTTAACTGTGTAACCATGGGCAAATAAATCACTTTCAGTGTCCCATTCACTCTCACATACCATAAATTAGAGACAGTTGCTAATCAAGGGAGTTTTCACATCAGCAAATTCTTCAAACTGATAAAGTCCCACGTGCAGACAAAAATATAAAAAAACATGATATAGGGCAAATGAGATATAATAGGTGAAAAGTTACACGATTGTTCCCACTTGTCAGTGGTAAGCAATTTTGTGTTAGTAAGCAACTAATAAGCAATTCTATTTTCTTTTTTCCCTCCTCCCCAACCTCCCCTTAAACCTTTGCAGGTCTCAGTCTGTCGTGGAAGCTGGGACGCTGAAACACGAGGAAAAGGGAGAGAATGAGAACACCCAACCGCTCCTGGCTCTGGACTGAATTCTAAGTCACCAGAATACATCTTACCAGCCGTCAGCGGCACCAGTCACCTATGAAGCACATGCTTAAACTGATCCCCACAGGCACACATCTTGCTTGACAAAAGGTCCTCCACTTCTGTTGACAATAACGATCGTCACCAGCCATCTGTCTGAGCAGCCAAAGTTAAAAAAAGACCAGAGGGATTTCTTTTTCAGTGAAGGATACAAGGATGAAGCAAGACATCAATTTAAACCAACAACAACTTTTTTCTCCAATTTTTATTTTACATTTATGGTATTAAAAGGATCAAAAAGGGTTGGACTTATTAATTCCTTGCTCACATATATATAAACTACATTGTGGACATTTTTCCTCACATATCATATTGGGAAAAAATGAGTGTTTTTTTTTCCAAACAACATATGTCCAAATTAAACGGTAAAGATACATTTTTCAGATTCAGTATAGTGCAAAGCCATGAGACAATAGCATCTGCAATATTTTTCATTCTCATTGTTTTTTTTTTCTTTAACAAGCCACCAACATTGAATTATTCATCCTGAGAACATGTTCACACAACTCTGGCTAGTTATAGTTTATTTATTTTGATACTTGGCTAACACTTTTCTGAACTTTTGTATCCTCTCTAAAACCGTGTTGCATCATGATGGCAGAAGACACACACAATTTGGGAAAACAATTATTTCATTTTTATGAACTGATTTCCCACAGGCAGTTCTAAAGTCTATTAGCTCAGTCTGTATCTGTACAAAGGGGAATCTCATTGGAAACATTTTTTAAGTGATTAATGGAACTATTCATATTGTTTCATTTAGGGCATGACAGCTAAGGAAAATGCTATGGAACCATTTAAGCCGTTTCCCTCCTGCCATCAGTTAAAGGCTGTAGACAGAGGGCGGTTCTGATGGTTGCTAGAGAAAGCAGACATTCAATTGGGGAGGAATACTTCCTCAGATGAATGAATGAATGAATGTATGAATGAATGACTAAAAATGGGCATGTACTCTAAACAAAAGGAGCAGAATAGAAATGCAGGACTGAAATGCCAAAGATCAGCTCACTGCTTTGTTTCTGAAAAATCAATCCTACCCATTCGCTGAAATGGATATAGAGATAAAATAAAACGAAACCTGTA
This sequence comes from Pseudocheirus occidentalis, assembly GCA_028646575.1. Classification (NCBI taxonomy): domain Eukaryota; kingdom Metazoa; phylum Chordata; class Mammalia; order Diprotodontia; family Pseudocheiridae; genus Pseudocheirus; species Pseudocheirus occidentalis. Next base: position 208,333,208 of record CM053594.1, read on the forward strand.
AGAAATGATTTTGTGCCATGCGTTTGCTTCCCTAAATCAATTTCATAATTTTGTTATCTCCTTCTCTTCAGCCACCTGTACCATTATGTGGCCTCATGTGTCAAACAGAAGGTATTTTGGTTAATGATGAGCAGTGCAGTGATATTTTAAATGAAAACATTTAGGAGGGCTAATGTTTTAAGCTGAGCAAACATACAGAAGACATAATTCAATAGTTCATGGTCATTTTCAATTGGAATTAGTGTTTACTACTTTTATTCTTTACTAGAAAAAAACCGTCAAAAATTATTAATGTTTGCATTTGTAGCATAACAGCCATTGCTACTGGTACAGAATAACAGAAAAGGACATTGTCTATGTGTTCTGGCCCAATCTTGTAAAAACCTCAAAACTGGGTTCAAATCCTACCACCTCTGACAATTACTAGCTGTGTGACCTTGGGCAAGTCAATTTACCTTTCTGAGCCTCAGTTTCCTCACGTGTAAAATGAGGCTAGTAACACCTGCAGTACCTACCTCGCAGGGTCATTGTGAGGCTCAAATGAAATAATGTATGTGAAGCGCTTTGGGAACTTTATAAAGCGCTATATAAATGTTGGTTGCTATTTTTATTTTTGCAAAAAAAAATTGATGAAGTAGAAAATGAAATTAAAATATAGACACTCTGCCAACGCAGAGATGTGTAAATAAAACTAGTTACTTTTGGGCAACCATTCCTAATCACGTACTGAAATATCTTCATCTGTACTGTGACCCGATGACTTTTTTTATACAATTATATAGAAAGATGAAGAAGAAATAAAAGCAAATCAGGGAGTCATTTTAATTGCTTGGGTTTACATATGTGACAGTTGTTGGATCCAAGTTTTTAAAATGTCATTGAAGCCAATTAGTGCTATGTTTTAAAACAGTGAAAAGCTATCTGCCTATTAAGTTGGCAGTCTCAACAGCCTGATTTAGTGACCTGATTTAAAACACTCAACCTACAATAGTGACCTAAGTTAACATGAGTTAGCTTGTAAATCTGTTTCTCTCCAAATCTCATGACATGAATGTAAGATGAACGTTCCCATGTGCATTTTCTCATTTGAATTTTCTGTACATGTATGCAATAGATTTACAAACAGGAACCAAAATCAACAAGAATTGACATGAATGTTAGTTACTATTACACGAGCATTGGATTGTACTGTCCTTCACTGTTGAGTTACTTCCCCTTGTTAAATAAATACTGAAGGACAAAAATGACTTTTTCTTCCTGTTTTTTTTTCTTTATTGGTCATTATTTTGGAGGTGCTGTTTCTCCTGATTCTGTACTCTACACCTGTAAGTGCTGTCCCTACCTCCCCCTTTCCCCCCAAAAAATAGAAAGAGAGAAAACAAAAACACAAAATACTTGGTTTGGAAATGGAAGCAACTACACAGGAACCACCAAGTAAGTTCCCCATACGGTATTGTCAACTTGTGCATTCTAGTTGGGGCTCCTTTCAAGGAAAAGAGATAAAAACTCCCCAGTGCCCTTCCAGTAGAACCTGTGCTTTTAAGACAGAAGAAATCCAAGTAGTTTCAATACTGAAAGACAGCTAAAGAAGATGAGCCAGAAGTTACCTCAGTCATTCCTGGAATGAAAAGGCTATGTGTTCTAGCTAAATTTCCACTGAGAATCTAGGCACTCAAGTTTACATTTAAAAAATGCCACGAATATGGCATTTTAAAAACATTATTGTTCATTTTGGCCCATGAAATAATATCCAGTGCGTGATTATCATCACATTTTTAATAGAGAAATTACATTGCATACCTTTCAAAGGGTGCATTTCACTCTTATTTGGAAACATTTCAAAACGTTTTATTTCATTAAAACTTTACTTAGTAATGTGATTATTTATGGAAATCATTTTTTAAAATGTTATTTCTTTGTAATGTGCATTATTACAAATTTACCCATGCAAACCTGATACTTATTTTAAGGCATTCCTTTACATTTTATGTAGCAATTCTGTTCTAAGGCAAGAAATTAGGAAGAATGTTTCCAATTGTTTTAAAGAAGAAAGGATTTCTTAGGATATCCTGATATGCAACAAAGATGCTAGCATTTTCCCATTCTTTAGTAATTACCCTTTCTACTCTGTCATACTGAATAACGCTATCAAAAATATATCCATGAAAAATATAGCAGGAATCCTCTGAAGTACCAGGAAGGCATTCATTCATCCTCCATATGGATTAATACTGTGTAAAGATAAGGGAAGCCTTGGACCCTGATTGTTAAAGGTGTCAAGACCCACAGGGCCTGGATCCATTTCCTTACATGCCATCTGCCTAGTCTTAGGAGATGGAAAATTTTATTATGAAAACAAAACAAAACTTTTCTTAAAAAAAACTTAATTCTTAGAATATATGAGAGTTACATGTGGCCTGTATAGGGATCCATTTCAAATTATTACACATAGTTTTTCAATGACAAAACTTTTCTTCATAGAAATAAACAACCTACTCAGCTTGTCTCTACTATCAACACAAAGAGAGTGCTAGTCAGAAACCAGACTTCCAGGTAGAAGAAAAAAATAAACTGCTAAAAAGGAAGTTATTTTTGTGGTTTGTTTGTTTTTTGGACAGAGCTGTTGCTTTTTACTTTTTCCTATCCTTCACAGTAGGAAAATAACATTTCCTCTCTCATGCCAGTTTCTTTATACTAAAAGGAATTTAAAAAGCAGTGGAAAACTTATCTTGATAAAGAGTACCCAAAGATAACAATGCTAAACAGCTGGAAGTGAAACATTATACAGCTTGTAAAAAGAAGGAAAGAAAGACAAGAATGTAGTGGTTCATAAAAATAAATGCTCTATGGCTGGCTTAATAGAAAAATACAATTACATTTAAAAATTATAAAATGATCACCATCCATTCACATTATCTACATTTTCTATTAATGCACACTGACAAACCTATTCTAGGGGCTAAATCTTTGGCTGGTAAGAAGGTCTCATGTTTCCACTTTAATGTTGGCATCAGAGCAGCATGGAACAAAGAATGATAATTTCTAAATGAGCTGGAGTAGACAAATCATTCCTTCAGCATCTTCTAAACCTGAGCAGACTAGCATTTTTGAGGCTACAATTCAAGCAGAAGCATTAGGAGCTTCAGCATTTACGGTTCTGTCTACACAGCCATGTAGATAAAACAGACAGTCAGGGCCTCCCTCATTTGTGTTCTGAGCCTCCAAAACGTGTTAAATTGCAGGCAGACTTCGCCTTTGCTGAGGGGTCAGCTCCGGGTGCCACACATCCACAATGAAGATTAGGCGCAGGGACTCGGCATCCTGCCACACCTCATGTTCAAAGGAGTCATCAAAGATGAGCACTTTCCCTTCTTCCCAGTTCCTGTAAGAGAAAAACAAGACATTTTCTATTATAATCTTCTAAGGTTCAGGTATCTGCATGAATGCTAGCTAACCAAAGCTCTTATGGATTTATGAAAATGAATTATGGCCATCAAAAACATGATTTAAGATTTAATGACCCAAACAGGACTCAATGGTTCTTTATTATAAACATTAATTCTTATTGTTCAGTATTATAGGTAAAGAAAGTACAGAAAATGGAGCTGAAGGTATAGTCAGACTTGACTATAGTCAGATGATACGTCTTGGAAACATTTTTTAAAGTAAATCTCTTCTATCAGAGATTTTAGTCAGCAGAGTTAAAAATTGGCCACTGGCCCACCATAAAGTGCATAATTTTCCTACGAATAATCACAGGACTGATGACTTTTTGTGAAAGCTCCCTGGCATCTTTCCTGGTTTTTCATAGGCAAAGGATTATCCTTTTCAAGGGACAACCACATCATGTTATTCCATTTGGGAAAAGCACCACTATACAAAGAGGCAGGCGTTAAAAAAAATTATATTATACAGCAACAGTAAGACCAGGTGTTTCCTAGCCATTGTTTCATGCTCAGAACATAGGCACATTTCAAAACTTTGTTGTTCTTTATGCTAACAGCATCCACGTAGGAGATTTTAAAAATCAATGCCATTCATTGTTGGTTTGTCTCCCCATCAGTAATGGATACATGTATGTTTAGGAAATACAAACCAAGTTTAATATTAACCTGAATAAAATATAATCAGGAAGTAAATGAAGGTAGGGAGAAGAGGAAAAATAAGCTTGATAACAGAAAGAGAACAGGAATTGGAGGTAGGAGACCCGGAATTGAAATATGGGTCTGATCCTTGCTAGCTGTGTGACCATCGACTTAACCTCCTGATCCTCAGTTTCCCCATACAGATGATACTACTTATACCAAGCCTGCACAACCTGTGGCACATGGGCCACTTGCAGCATGCCAAAGGATTTCAGGCGCTCCACAAAAAATGTAGAAGATCCTCTAGAGTTTTCACAGGTTACCCAAAATCTTTTGGAGGGCTGCAGGTTGTGCAGGCCTGCCTTATACTTATCTGACTCTTCAGGCTATGGTAAAACAATCAATTTTTAAAATGTGAAGTAAAAAGATGACAGATGTAGAGCTGGACCTCAACAGCCTTCTAGTCCAACTGTTTTGTTTTACAGTAACTGAGGTCCATGTGGGTGAACTGGCTCACCCAAGGTCACAAGGATAATAAATAGCAGAGGTAGGGTTCTAATCCAGGACCCTCTTACTTCAAATCTAGCATTCTTTCCACAACAGCACATATTTCCTCATCATTGTATAATACAATCCAAACCCAAAACAGAACAAAATTTTGGATATTCTAAGTGACAGATTAAACTGAATTCAATAAGCATTTGTTGATGGATTACTAGGAAGAAGGTACTGTGCTTAGTGGTAAGGATACAAAGATAAAACACAAAACTGGCCTCTAGTTAAACTGCATATTTTAAAAATATGCTTTGCTTTTCTAAAACCAAATTTCATTATGGAACTAAATTTATTATGTTGTATATGTTCTAATCAATTGTCAAAAATACTAAGTACTGGTTAGAAAATGCCGGCTGGGTTTCAGGTTAATCAGTTCCAAGATATCAGTGTTCTATGGCACAAGAATATGAACAGGGCTTGTGCCGTACATGTACAGCAAAGTGCTAAAAATTAAATGTTATGGCATACTTAATAAATTTAAAAATAACTGATAAACATATTGTACACTCCTTAAGGGCAGAGAATATTTTGTATTCCTCACTCTATCCCTTTTACCATCTAACACAATGCTTAGCACAAATAATATCTCAATCAATCAATAGCTATTAAGATGACTGACAGTGCCTCTAAAGGTAGGATAAGAAGTTGGTTTACCACTTCAGTTTCAGAGAGAATATAATTTATGTCCTGGATAAAAGGACTAGACCATGGAATAGGAAGCTAACCTACAAGAAAATAGCTATCACACGTTACTCAAACAAATTTTCTTTTTGAGGGCAACTGGGGTTAAGTGACTTGCCCAAAGTCATATGGCTAGTGTGTCAAGTATCTGGGGCCAAATTTGAACTCAGGTCCTCATGACTCCAGGGCCAGTACTCTCTCTTTCACTGTGCCACCTAGTTGCCCCTCAAACAAATTTTCACATTTGAAATCCAAATCCAAATGAAATCCCAAACCATTTTAAAACAAAGTCAAGAGTGTGATTGTAGCGGAGTTCAAGCTCTTTGAGGACAGGGATAGATGGAGACACATACTGTCTTTGTGCTGAGCACCACTATCTTACATACTGCAGGTGTGTCATCAACATTTACTGGATCGCCCTGAAGAAAGGAAGAGAACGAGCATGTGCTTCTTCAAAGAGTCAGGAAACAACTGTTTTTCTTATTTCATTACCATCTGGTGGACTAAGAAGTCCCTGGTGATCCTTATATATAAAAGTAGCGCTATAGATGAAGAAGGGAAGGAGAGAAAGCATAATTGTAGGAATCTGGAGTTGAAAAGAGTGTTGGGTATTATCTAATCCAACTCTCTAATGTTAAAGATGAGTAACGAAGGTCAGGGATGAACAAGCTACGCACAGGGATGAAAATGATTAATGACAAAGAAAACACTAGAAGCCAGGTTGCCTAATCCCTAGTCTAGCCTTCTTTCTACAATATTACAACGAACAAAATTCCTCTTAATTTTGTTGATCAACTTCAGATTAGCTTGAGAGAGAGTGTGAGAGAGAGCGCAAATACGCACATAACATATAGCTTAATTTGATTAAGGATGGACTTGTTTTTGCTTTCCAGATTTATTTTCCTTTCAAATTTCATTCAGAAACAGCATATATGTATAGCCACTAACAGTGAACAGTTAGCAAGCTTTGCATTTCTACCAACCGTTTGTTTACCTTTAAACCACAAACTCTGATCCAGTCCCCTAGCTCAGTATCATATTCCTAAGTGAAAAGGGAAAACATGGGGCCTCAGCCCTTGCCAATAAAGAATTACTCTGTTCATTGTTTATCAGTAGTAGATAGGAAGACCTTGTTAAGTACAGACCCAAGGGAGTTTTGAGGTGGGGGTAGCTTTTTTTTTTAAAAATAAACTGTTGTCTTTACATGTTTTGTATTCAAGTTTAAATGTATTTTTAAAAAACTAAACTGTTAAAGAAGGTTAGAATCAAAACAGAAACGGTGGCTTTTAGCTTTTCCACTATTAACAATTCCTTCTTTAACCTTCCCATCTTTTTCCGCTCCCCCCTCTCTGGAGAAATACAATAGAGTGCTTTGCCCCAGAATGTCAAAGCTAAAGAACCTCTGACTTGCAAGGGTCTTCAGCAGTCCAACTAGAACCTGAACAAAAATCCCTCCCTCAAAATATTTATCCAACTTCCCCCTGAAGGATTGCAGTAAAAGAGAATTCCTTTCCTCCACATATAATTCATTAAATGTTGATGTTGTTAGCCAGGTTTTCCATGATATTAAGCCTAACCTGCCTCTGCAGTTTCTCTCCCATTGTCCTTAATCCTTCTTCCACTTGAATCCTAAATCATTCAAATACTTAGACAGCTACCTTTCTCCCTTTCAGATCTTCTCTTCTCTATGCTAAATATCCCAAGTTTCTTGAGCTGATTGTCCTATGGTCTAATTTCATCTGAAAAGCCTTCAGCTCTCAGGGCACTCTCTTCAGGTCTCCAAATCAGCAATATGCTTATTGTTGTTGTTTGGTCATTTCTGGGGTGTCAGGCTCTTTGTGGCCCCTTGGGGTTTTCTTGGCAGAGATACTGGAGCGACTTACCATTTCCTTCTCTAGCTCATTTTACAGTTGAGGAAACTAAGGCAAAAAGGGTGAAGTGACTTGCTCAGGGTCACATAGCTAGTAAGTGTCTCGGGCTGTATTTGAACTCAGGCTTCCTGTCTCTAAGCCCAGTGCTCTGGCACATTGTGCTACCTAGCTGCCTCAAATGAGCAACATCCTTTGTGAAATATGGCATTCAAAACTAAACATAATACTTGAGATATGGTTAGAGTAATGAGGACAATAGTGAGACTATCACCTTTCACTTTCTGGACATTCTGTTTACCTCACCAGAGCTTTAAGCTAAATTTGCTCTTTTGGAAGGCGTCACTTTGTTCCTTAATATTGTTTGGGGATCTCTAAATCATTTAGATTGTTTCTCCTTTCCTGTACTTAAAAAAAATTGAAATCAGGGCAGCTACATGGCACAGTGAATACAGCACCGGCCCTGGAGTCAGGAGGACCTGAGTTCAAATGTGACCTCAGACACTTGATACCTATTAGCTGTGTGACGTTGAGCAAGTCACTTAACCTCAATTCCCCTGCCTTGCCCCCTCCAGAAAGCAAAAAAAAAAAAAATTTAAATCAACGAGCATCTTCTTTGCCTCTACTCACCTATTTCAATTAATAATTAAAAAAAACCTATCATAACAAATATGTGTGGTTAAGCAAAACAAATGCCTACGTTGGCCATATACAAAAATGCTGCTATCACTTTCCACTTTAAGTTCATCACTTCTCTATACTTGTGCCATTGATTTTTTAAATCCAATTTGAGAAATGGAAAATAGGAAATAGATGGGAAAAAGCAAAAGCAGAAAAATAATGAGGGTGGGAGAAAAAAACAACAACAAAAATGAAGCAATTATGGTGAGAAATGGTGGTGAAAAAAGCACTACCAGCTATTTCAAGTGTCCTGAAGACTCCTGTTTATTGAATACTGGAGAGGACCAAACACAGCCCAAGTAGGTGGGTAGTAGTCTTTCTTTACAAATTGATTTGTTCACTTATTTATTTTGCAGGGACACAAATAGTTTATAGCCTTCAAGAGAGATTAAGACAAATGGAAGACTAAAAACTGAATGCAAATATTGAAAGGAGAAAACCATGATGTGGGAATTAAATTTCTGAATACACAGTTCCATTCCCAGGGAAAAACAAGACAACTCAAATATAACCTCAACATGATGTTGGGGTTGATTTTTTAAGGCCAAGAAAACTGTATCACTCCATGTGTCCCCTTTGACTCATATCTACCCTTCGTAAACTTCTCACATTGCCTCATGCACTCAATTCCCTTGTTTGGGCATGGATAGCTTTTAAATGCTTAAAATGAAAAAAAAATATTAAATCTTCATCAATTATCAGATGGAGCCCGATTTGCAAACACCCCAAGTGCAGCACTTATTAGACTAGAAGATAAAAGCCCAGGACAATAAAATTCATCTAAATGCCTGATTGAAGTGGCTTGGAAAGGTTAAAGCAGAGGTCCATCTATCACCAGCATGGGAAAGCAAGAGGTCTTTATACAACAAAAGGAATCATAAAGATGTCAAAGGTCTATTATACCCTTTTTGGCCTAAAAAATAAAGGCTATCATTGAAATGCAAATAAATATTTTTCAGACCACTTAGCTTGTGAAAAAAGCTTCATAGATATGATTAAGTTAACATTCAAATTATGACATGGAAAGAGCCCATTTGGATAAAAGAGGCCATGAAAACCATTGGAAAGGAGGCTTCCTGGGAACCTTTCCCAGCAGCTTTCATGGAAGCAAATTCATTCAAGGCCTCAAGCAGGATTCTGACCCCACAAGGGATGATTTGGGCTTTTCCAAAATTTATTTCTGGAGTTTCATGTGTTGAAGGAAAAAAACCTCTACTGTGGTTTTGTAAAATGATAACAGAAAATTTATTCCCAAGATCATGTAACATTATAAAATCCTACTGTTTATCAAATTACAATAATTACAATTAATAATAATTCTGGAAATACCTACTTGATAATAAAAATTTTGTTGTGCAATTAGCACTGATGATAATAATACTAAATAATGATACCAGGTGCCTAATCTGTCACCCAAGGAACCTGGGAAAAAAGTATGCTAATACTCTTTTAAATAATATTTTGTGGTAGATTAAAAACAAACAAGTATTTTCTACTTATTTTGTGAAGGAAAAAAATGAGGCTCAAAAACTGTGAAGTCTATAAATGTAACATCAGTCAGTGGTGGAACTGGAAACAGACCCCAGGACTACAAATAGTATGAATCACAGGCACAGACGGGAACCCAAAAGACAACTTGTTCAACCCTCTCGTTTTACATATCAGTAAACTGAAGCTTGGACATGCAAAGACAATTATTAAAGATCAAATTATCAAAGATCCCTGCTAAGAAGTAGCAGGGATAAGGTTTGGATTCAGGTTTTCATCCTCCTACACCCCAAATTCTTTCTCTGCACCGCTCATGCTGTCAGCAACCCCCATGTTCCCCACCCACAGATAAAGCCTCAATAGCACCACTTTGGGGGCTGGGGAAGTCAGCGTCACCCTCCTCAGTCACCAACTCAGATTGTCAACTGATCGGATTCCCTTAATCAGGCACTCATTACCCAGAGCCCCTGTCCTCAACCCTGTTATGTGAACCAGTAGTGTAGCATCCTAAGTGAAAAGTCTAAACAAATTCACACATAGAATCATATGGTCCCCTTATAGAAACTGTAGCTCCAGAGAACTATTGACACTTTGGATAAAAAAGACTTTTGGGACTAGTTAGTGGAACATAAGCATCAGTTCTGATTCTCTTGAATGGGATTCTCTCCCATTTTGCTGTCGGCAACTGTTTTCTCCCTACCTATCAGAGCACTTGACCGGGAATTGTGTGCTGTTGCTGTCTTCTTTTTTAAATGTCTGATCCTCTCTCTCACCCATTAATAAAGTATGTGAGAGCTGAACCTGTATCTTATCTATGTTTATATCACTCTTGCTGCCCTGTGTGTTTCAAGGTATGCACTTAATAAATGTTGAATTAAGGGTGAAAAAGGTTTAAAGTTTCATATAGCAGACTTAAAACCACAAACATCACTAGCATCTCTAGAAGAGCAACAACAAAATACAGGAAAATATAACAGAAGGAGAAATCCTATTAAAATACATAAAATATTTGGAAGTCACTCTACTGAAGCGTACTTAATATTTACATAAATACAAATATAAAATGCCTCCTAAAATGAGAAAAAATACCTTAAATAACTGGGGGGCTCATGACTGTTCTCTGCTAATATAATAAAAATGATGATAGTAGTTAAATTATTTTAAATAATTAGAGTAATATCAATCAAGGTGCCAAGAGGCTACCTTATAGAGCTAAACAAAGTAACAACAAAGATCATTTGGAGGAACCAAAGATCTAAACTTTCAAGGGAAATAATGGAATTAAGGGGAAATAGTTGTTCCACACTTCAAGTTATACTGCTTAATGGTAATCATCAAAACTATTTGGTTTTTAAAAGAGAAAAGAAAGGAAATCAATGAAAAAAACAGATAAGGAAAATGACTGTCCTTGAGAAAACCAAGACTATAAATTACTTGAGGAACAACAACTTCCTATCTGAGAAGTTGTTTGAGAAATTGAAAAGCAAGTCTGCAGAAATTAAGCTTAGACAAACGTCATATCATGTGCCACAAAAAGCTAAAAATGGACAGGTGGATCAAATATTAAAGGTCCTACCACAAAAAAAAATTAAGAGAATCAAAGAAGGGATGTTTCACAAATATGATGAGAATTACTAACTAAGAGATGATGGTGATTATAAAAGATGAAACTGAAAATTTTGATTATGTTACACTGGAAAAACTGTACCAACACAATCAAGGTAACTAACATAAGAATGGAAGCTGGATGGGGGGGAAAGGCGGTAGAAGGTAACTTTGTGTCAAATATCTCTGATAAATGTCTGACAGGATAACAACTAAGCTTGTCATTTCATTGTTGTAGAGTGATCCTGATGAGGAACTTCCTCCACCAAGTAATGGTAATACTCACCAAGAAGTCTGGCAACTTCTCCTGTCATTTATACTCTTTGTTTGAATACTGAATGGTTAAGTGACTTGCCAAAAGACACAGTGTAAGTCTATGTCAGAAACAGGACTTGAACCTTAGTCTTAATGGCTCTGAAGCCAGCTCTCTACCATTATCCCACTCCACCTTTCCTAAGGGTTTGATTTCTAGGATATAGAGGAAACTAACCTAAGTGTGGACTACAAGTTATTTTTCAGCAGCAAGTGGTCAAAAGTTATACATAAACAATTTTTCAAAAGAATTGCAAACTATTAACAATCTAATGAAAAACTGCTCCAGAATCTTCAATAATATGAGAAATACAAATTAAAACAACTCTGAGGTTTCACCTCATGTGCTGCAAATAGGCAAAGAATAAAAACAAGTTGAAATAGTCATTATGGAATGGTTGTATACAGACAGGCTCACGAATAAATTGTTAGCAAAATTGTGAATTGGTCCAACCATTCTAAAAAACAATCAGAAAGTGTGCAAAGAAAGGAAGTAAAATTTCCATGTCCCTTAAGCTGAAGCTCCCAATGACTAGGCATATTTACCATGGAAAATACAAAGATGATATTTGCAAGAAAATTCTTATAGAAACACTCTCCTCTCCCCCAACTACTATTACTTTTTGTAATAGCAAAGAACTGGAAACAAAAAGAAATAAAGCCTATTGACGAGGGAAATACCTCAACAAATTATTGTACATGAAAGCAATGGAGCAAGTACTCCTGTGCTTAAAAAAATATTTATATGAAGAATACAGAGATGCACACAAGATTTATATACAACGATGCAAAACAATGAAAGTAGAATCATGAAAGTCTTATATGATTATAAAACTAATGTTAACTATCACAAGTCAAGCAATTCGAATTAACAACAAAATCAAAGTTGAAAACTCTGAAATGATAATAAACAAGTTTAGGCCCCCCCAAAAAGATATGAGAATGTACCTTCCTCTCCTTTTTGGGCAGAGATATTGGACTATCAGTGTTGAATGCTGTATATAATATTTGAGTTGGTTGATATAAAGGTTTATTTTGCTAGGAAAAACAGCTAAATGAAATTCCTTAAAAATATAGCTATTTCTAAAATTGGGGAAAGGTTTGAGAATAGGGAGAGAAAAGAAGACTATGCAGTTTAAGTAGTAACTGGTTTCCTGGAACTGTCCTGGCTGGTCAGTGAAAAAGCAGATACCATTAGTTAAGCCTTAACTTAACTGTTAAGGCAAAGACCAGGATTTTTTAAAATTAATTTTTATTTTTTAGTTCACACCATTGATTTCCACAAGATTTTGAGTTCCAAATTTTCTCCCTTTCTTTCCCCCACCCACCCCCTAAAACAGCATATCCTCCCCAACACCCCTCTGATTTTCTGGTAGAGCAAGATGGATCTCCCTATCCCAGTGCCTGTATATCTTATTTCCCAGTTGCATGTAAATAATAATAACAGGGGTAGCTAGGTGGTACAGTGAACAGAGCACTGGCCCTGGAGTCAGGAGGACCTGAGTTCAAATGTGGCCTCAGACTCTTAACACAAAAACTAGCCATGTGACCTTGGGCAAGTCACTTAACCCCAATTGCCCTCCAAAAAGCAAAAACAAGTAATTAATAATTTATACACACACACACACATTTTTTAACATATGATTTCAGAAATTTAAATTCTAGATTCTTTCCCTTCCTCCCTTGTCACTCACCCCCACTGGAAAGACAAGAAATTCAATACAGGCCACACATGTGTAGTTACGCAGAACATCTTCACAATGGACATATTGTGTAACACTGACGATAGTTCCCTCATTTCTGTCCTGCCCTCCCCTTGTTCTATTCTCTACTTTGTCCCTGTCCCTTTACAGAAATGTGTACTTTTAACAACCCTTCTCCCCCAATCTACCCTCCCCTCCATCATTCCCCCCCCCTCATCCTTTTCCCCCCTACTCTCCTGCAGGGAAAGATACCCAATTTAGAGTGTATGTCATTTCCTCCCTAAGCCAAATTCAATGAGAGTAAGGTTGATCCATTTCCTTTTTGTCTTCCTGTTCTTCCCCTCCATCGTAACAGTTATCCCTTGCCTCTTCTATATGAAATGATAACCCCCATTCTGTCTCTCCGTGTCACCTCTCATTGTATTCCTCTCCCACCTCTTTTTTAAAAATTTTTTAAAATTTGTTTTCTTGTTTACATCATTCATTTTCATGAAATTTTGAATTACAAATTCTCTCCCC
>CM053594.1:208347204-208362996 GCA_028646575.1 Pseudocheirus occidentalis
CTCTGATTCTAAAATATCTGGGCAATTTTCCTTGAGAATTTCTTGAAGAATGCTTTCTAGACTCTTTTTTCTAACCTGTCTTTCAGGTAGTCCAATAATTTTTTAATTGTCTCTCCTGGATCTATTTTCCAGGTCAGTGGTTTTTTTCAAGGAGATATTTCACATTACCTTCTATTTTTTTATTTGTTTGGATCTGTTTAATAGTATCTTAATTTCTCATAAAGTCATTTGCTTCTATTTGCTCCAATCTAATTTGGAAGGAATTATTCTCTTCAGCAAGCTTTTCAGATTCTTTTTCCGTCTGGCAAATTCAATTTTTCAAGGCATTCTTCTTGTCACTGGCAAATTTTGGGGCCTGTTTTGCTATTTGAGTTAGTCTATTTTTTAAGGTGTCATTTTCTTCAGTCCGGTTGTTGACTCTCTATTCATGATTTTCTTTCATCATACTCATTTCTCTCCCCAATTTTTCCTCCACTTCTCTTATTTGGTCTTCAAAATCCTTCTTAAGCTCCTCTATGGATTGTAACCAGTCTACATTTTCCTTGGAAGCTTTCAGTGTCGGAGTTGTGACTGTGTTGTCTTCCTCCCATTCCATGCTTTGACCCTTTTTGTTCCCCAAAATGGAATCTAAAGTTGGATTGCTGAGCTTTCTTTGCTTCCTTTGCCTGCTCATGTTGCCAGTCAATTACTTGACTTTTGGCCTCAGTAGATCTCTGCTTTCAGAGGGGAGAGATCTGTCCCAAATCGCTGGAGTTTTCACAGCTGCCACAGCTATTAGGAGGCTGCAGTCTCATCAGCCCCACCAGCTTTGGCTCACTGAAAATGTACCTCAGCACCACCACCAAGGCCACAATCCTGATCCAGGCAGCTCAAAGCAAGAGCACTGAGCCTCTGAATGATCACTTGGCCCCCCTGCAATCCTGCAGGCTGCGAACTCTCAAGCAGCCACATGTAGGTGGCTGGAGGGTGACCACTTTTGCTGCTTCCTTGCTCTGGAGCCAGTTGGCCAGACCCTATCTCTCAAATTTAGCCGAGTTCCACTGACCTTTTCCCTTTGTCTTTGGCTCTTATAGGTTGGTAATTCTGGAAACTGCCACAGCTGCCAGTGATCCGCTGTCCTGAAAGCTCCAGCCGGGGCTTCTACTGGATGGCCCGGGGCTAAAACTGCATGGGGCTGGGGTCTGCTCTCTGTCTGCTGGGCTGCCTTCAGTAGTTGCTTTGTTTCTCTGTCATTTTATGAGTTCTGGAGCTCTAAAATCTGTTTAGAGTCATATTTTATAGGTATTTGAGGTGGTTATGTGAGCCAGGGAATTCTCCTGCTTCTATGCCACCATCTTGACTCTGCCCCCCAAAGACCAGTATTAAGGGGGAGAAATCTTTCCTATGTTCTCTCCTCAAAAGTGGCCAGTGGGAAAGGACTAGAAATTTCATGCTACATCCTGTTCCATAACCCATACAGCTAAAAGGGGCATATAAAAGCCAGTAGAAGCATGATTATAATTTAAAGTTACACTCAAATTTTGGACAAAGTTGATTTTAGAAGAAAAAGGGGCAGCCAAGTTTTAATCCAATCTGGCATATATAAGGAAAGTGTTTGGACTGGGTATTATAATTATAGAAGATTGCATATGATGAATGTCAGTTCTACTGAATATAGCTAGTATGCCATCCCTTATAGTATCAAGTGCTTCAAGAAAAAAAGGTTATATTTATTCAATCTATTTTGGATGAGGTTTTTTCCTTATATGTGCATATAGAAAACTTTATCAGATTCTATTTCCTCAAACTTCAAAGGTGTCAGATAAAGAAAAGTATTACTAATTAGTAAACACACATACCGATGAATAAATTTTTCAAAAGAAACCAATCTAGAGAAAATAATAAAAAACATTATGGTCTCTAGCTGTCTCCAGGCACACTCTGAGCTCCAATGAGAGTTGTGGTGACTTCTATGTCATTATGATAGCAGATGCTGGGATTTCTCATGGAACATAGCCAATATTCTGCAACTTAAGGGAACCCATGAAAAGAAGAATAAAAAAGGCAAGTGTAGATACTTAATGATTTTAGTTATTTATGGCTTGAACAATAAGATTCTAAAATTATGAGACTTATTCTATCTTTTTGGCCCCCTTATAAAATTTTTAAAAAGTGACTGCCAGCAACATTCTGTGACAATTGAACAAATAAGACTATTTTTGACTAAATGTTTCTAAATGAGTGAAATTTCCATAAAGGAAAAGAGGCACAAATGCAAAACCTTTTTGGAACACCCCTGTCAGCACCTGGTTGATTCTCCTTTAACTATTATATAACCAGGTCCCAGAAGTCAGCCTAAAGTCTGAAAAAATTGTAGAAGAAATCTTAGAGTCTACAAAAGCACAACTGATAAAGGTGGCACATGAAGAGGACCTTGGTCACTCTCAATCTTGGAGAGAAACAAAATTTTTTAAAAACCTGGGAATCTGAAAGAACTTCATAGTAAGGCTAGAGAAGGTATATAACCATGCTGGGCCATGAGAAGAAAAGGACTGCTAGAGAAGAATAGACAAAATCTGAATGAGAAAGAGAAATGAACATATATTTCAAACAAGTCTGGTAGAGGAAAAACAGGAAAGATGAGTTATTTCACTCTTACTTGAGATAGATAGGGAAAGCCAAAACAAAACAAAAGAGAAATCCAAATAAATAAAGGTCAACTAAAGGAGTTTGGGATTGGCAGAAAGAAAGGATCAGGTTTATATTTATGTAAACAAAACAAGTGCTCACTTGAAAGAAAAACAGACATACTTAATGGAAGAGAAAACAAATATAGAGATTATAGCCCTAAATATAAAAGGGATTAAATTCCTCAATTAAAAGAAAAATAATAAAGAAACAGATAAGAAACCAAACCTCAAAATTGCAAACAAAATTTTATAACACATACACATATGTATGTATATATATATGTATGTGTGTGTGTGTGTATATACATGCATGTATATATACATATACACAGAGAGCAAAATGTATCATGCTTCAAGTGAGCCTAAAAATGCACTCATTATTTCAGATAAATATAACAATGTATAAAGTCAGTAGAAATAGCACAACTACATTATGCTATAGATAATGAAAAGAATAACAACATTAAGCATATATGCACCAAATGGCCCATTGGTTAAGTTCTTAAAAGAAAAGGTAGGGAAAATGTAAAAAGACACATTGAGTAGTACAATAATAGCATGAGACTCCAATTACCATCTCTCAGAAATGGATAAATCCAACAAAAAGAAGAAGTGAAAGAACTGGTCATCTGTCATTTCTAGAAATGCAAGTTATAGTAATAAGACAATCAAATATCTAAACATTGGCAAGAGAGGGAAAAAATTATCACTATCTACAGGTGACAACAATATAGAAACTAACTGGTGTGATTAACAGTTTGAGCAAGTTTGATTTACAAAAGTCAAAAGCATTTCTATACAGTACTAACATGATATAAAAAA
This sequence comes from Pseudocheirus occidentalis, assembly GCA_028646575.1. Classification (NCBI taxonomy): domain Eukaryota; kingdom Metazoa; phylum Chordata; class Mammalia; order Diprotodontia; family Pseudocheiridae; genus Pseudocheirus; species Pseudocheirus occidentalis. Next base: position 208,350,696 of record CM053594.1, read on the forward strand.
ATTCTATTTCAAAGAACTATAAAATACATATAATCCAAGGAAGTCAAACACAGAAAGGGAAGTCTACTATATACCAACATATTTAGAGCAGTACTCTGTATCTGGGGAAAGGCTAAAAGAATCCTAAAACTATGACGTACGAGTGAAAAGAATATTACTATGCAGTAAGAAATTATTAATTTGAGGATTTATAAGAATGATACAGAGTGAAAAATTGGAACCAAGAAAATAATACACATGACTAGAATGTAATGAAAAGATCACCCTAAGAAGTCAAATTGACTTTCTGAAAAACTAACATACCTCCTTTTTCATCCTAAAGAGACAAGGAGGGAAGTATCAGAACAGAACAGTGTATATTCTGTGAACTGCAATCGCTGTGTAGAATTAATTTTCTCTGTCACATGGGCAAATTTAATCTGGAGTCTGTGTGTGTGTGCGTGCACGTGTGTGTGTGTGTAGGGGAGGGTTGAAATTTCTGTGATGTAAAGCCAAAAGATAACAGTGAAATGTATGTTTCAATACAAATTAATTTTATTTTCTCTTAATTGTCCCTGGCTCTGTCACTAACATAATGGCAGTGTTTTGCTTTCCAGCCATATTATTACTTTGGCCTGACATTTTGCAATGACATTTCTACAGGCAGAAACGCTGAATACGCAGGGGAGGTGTAAGCTCATAGCTCATTCTATTAGCATGTTTCAATCATATGTTTGAAGAAAGCCTCTTACAGAAATGGAATGATGATTTCCTTCCTGGAATTATTCAAGGGTAGCTTTCACAACTTCTACAGTCAATTTAGGTGACAATTAAATCCAGCTGTGTTAGTGGTATGGGGCTCAACAGATTTCAACTTCATTGGGACCAAAAGTGGAGATCACCAACTCACTTTATATGAGTCAGAGTATATGGCAAGCATGTGGTGACAACTCTGTGAACTTCAATACAATTCCCCAACCAAGAAGAAAAAGGCTTCTCAGCTGCCATTTCCAATCTTCCGCCAATTTCAATAGGTAAACATACTAAAAAAAAACTATCTTATTTATGGAAATAAAATACTGGGAAACTTATGTGGTTCTCAGCCAATAAAGGATGTTCACTTATTATCTGAAGTAGTGTGGACTGTGGTGATGGAATATTTAAATGGGCCATATGCCTGCAGGAATCCTATCACCTTTGAAGAAATAGCAATCAGATTATTACTACCTGAGAAGTCTAATCTACAAATTGCTACAAATTGCCCACTGTTTAGGCCTTTGAGGAGCTCTGAAAAATTGCTTCCTATTACCCACAATAAGGAAGACTGACTCCTCTGTGTGTATGTTTTGACACCAATCCTGTTTCAACAAAAACAGCAAGAAACTTGTGGTTTCAAACCCTTCTCTCCCATCTTCAGAAAGTGATAAACATACTGTTTCATTCTGATAACTTGCAGTTCTCTCTCAGTAAATAATACACTGAAGTTGATTTCTTTTTTGGACAATATTCTCTCAAAATAGCTGCATTTTCCTCATCATAAAGTGGGTACGAGGATCATCCTTAATAATAAGCATAACTCAACAGGATGAGAAGCTACAGCGTTACCTCCTTCACAGTGAATGCTGATGATGATAAGCAGCAATAAATACTCACTGTTGACTATTCCTGGCCTTACTAAGAAGAGGGTGCTTTGGCATTTTTTCATATACATGACCCCACTGATACAATATGTAGAAAGGTAGCAAGAGCAGTCAATGATCATTGACATGCCTTCTAATAATTTTCAAAGCAGAATTTTTACAGATCTTTTTTACCAGTAGATCCTCATAAATTAGTGAACTAGGTTAACGATGCCATTTATATCTTAACAAAGTACAAATTGAGTAATGAATAGAGTGAATTTCTCAATTATTGTTACAACCAGTGTGAGTGGCAGGGTTAGGATTTACCAACTCTTATCTCTTGTAAGGATATAAATTCAATTTGATTATTTTTCAAACTACATTTGGGGGAGTAGTTATTTCCACTTCTCATATAATCAAAGGGTATTTGCCAACTATGTACTATGTGGTAGGTGCTCTAAGGGGGACAGAAGAGGAAGGGAAGGAATTTATAATGTAGCAGGAGAGACATGATGAATACACATGAATGAAAAGGAAATAATATAAGCCAGTACATAATTAAATGTGACACTGTGTGGTAGATCAGAATAAGTATTGTAAGCATTCAGAAAAAGTGGAATTTGCTTGTGAGTGTACCTCAAGGATCTGTCCTGGCCCCTCTTCTCTTCTCTCCCTATGCTTTCTATCTTGATAGTCTCCTCAGACACCATGGTGTAACGCCAGGCACCAGCAGATTCCCGAAAGAATGCTACTGTGAATAGCTTTTAAGGTTTGGATTACACAGTATAGTGAACACTGTTTATTCCATTACAAATCAAGGCAAACATTCACAATATATCACAATATAATATTTACAACATTACATCTTATCACAGAAAATCACAATATAGTGTTCATAACAGCTTAACGTTAGAATGGCCACGCTGTTTTCACTACAGTGGCCACAATATTTAGAACAAGGGGAAACCCTCCTTACTTAATCATTCAGCCAATTCACAATACAATAATCAAACTTCCACTCATGGGGCAACCATTAACTTAATCAGTCACTAATCTAAATTCACAATTACTAAATATCATTAATCACTAGTACAGTCATTAGAAAACCACACAAACCCTCCACCCCTTGGTGTCCAGCAACCTCCATTTCATCCAAGGGGTACCCTTTTCTTCATCTTGACTCTGGGTGATCTGATACCCTGGATCCCCTTCCATAGTTCCAGCTCCCTCCTGAATCCACCAAACAGTCACCTGGTTTCAGAAGCAGACAGCTCCCAGGTCCTTGTCCAGTCCTCAGGGCAGTCCCTGGCACACACTGAAGTTTACAGGGCCCAGCACATCTCAAACCCTTCACCACTTCTTTTGCCTGGAACTCAAGGATCAGCCAGGCCATGAACAAACAAAGTCTTATCCTGGTCATGCTTCTTCAGTCCTCCAGCAGTTCAGTTGGCCCTAGGACCCAGAAGTAATATTGGCCTTTTGGGTGGTCTTCACCAGATTCAGGCCTCAGGAAAATTCCATCTCAGTTCTCAGTCAGCTTCCAGATGCTGGGAGAGAAAATCCCTCTCCTCTCTCCTCTCCTCTCCTCTCCTCTCCTCCCCTCCCTTCCCTCTCCTCCCCTCCCCTCTCCTCTCCTCTCTCCTCCCTTCCCCCCCCTCTCTCTTGAGACCATATGTGGTCTTCTAGGGCTTTGGGTGCAGCCTTTTGATTGAGTCCGACTTTTACAGAACAAATCCTTTCATTAAGGTGATTAGTTCTGTGAAGTTTGGGTTTAGTCAAAGGGCTACACTCGAGGACCTAGAGGGCCACTTGTGGCCTTGAGGCCACAGGTTCCCCACCCATAGATCCTCTTGCCTGCATTTGCAGTTGCCTCCAAATTAGTCTCCCTGCTTCTAGTCTTTCTCCTCTCCAATCTTTCCTCCATGCAGTTGCCAAATTAGTCTTCCTAGATGCAGGTTTGTTCATGAAGAGTCTTCACTAGTCCCCTATGCCTCTGCTGGCTCCTCAGATAAAAGTCTTCCCAGGCTAATCTTGGCCTCTCCAGAGGGATTTCACACTACCACCTCCCACATTCTATACACTCCATCAAACGAATTTGCTAGCTGTTTCCCATAACGGATATTCTGTCTCCTGCCTTTGTGCCAAGCGTCTAAAATGCATTCCCTACTCATCTTTATCATTTAGATTTCTAGCTTCCTTGAAGGCTTTGCTCAGCTGTCACCTGCCACAGAAAGCCCTTCTTGATCCCCAAGCTGTTAGTGCTCTCTTTCTCCTCAAATTATCTGTCTGTTGACATATTGTATTTCCTGGCAGAAGGTCACTCTTTGAAGGCAAGGTCTGTTTTATATTCCTGCTTTTGTACCTCCAGAATCAGCACAGTCCCCTGCTCTGAGCAGCTACCTCAAAACTGTTTGTTTCACTTAACATTAATTTCACAGAGGAGGACAGGTTTCAGTTCAACAGACAAGGGTGAGTATTGATTTGAGTAATCAGAGGGAAGTCACTCCAGGGGAGGGGAACAATTTAAATGAAGGGAAAGATGTGGGTTTGAATGTGGGGGACAATTGGGGTAGTCAGGAGACCATGCTAACCACTGTGGCGCACAAAATCATGGCCCTCATTTGCTTAAAAAAGAGGAACTTTTATAATCAGTTATGGAAGTATATCTACTCTTAGGCTGGGAATCACAGACAGAAATGGAGCTGTCCCAATACACAACCATATCCGAGTATCCTTGCATAATATATTTATCATGTGTATTTTATGCATTTATGCATATATATGTGTGTGTATACATATACACACACATATATATGTATATAATAGGTATTTCAAAATATCTTTAGGACAGTATGTCAACCTAGGTATCTTATCTTGGAATTATGTTAAGTGCATAAAACAAAACACATAAGAATACAAAGGAAACCAATTATTTCAAAATCCAGTTATTGAAGAACTGATAAAAAAAATTACAAGTACATGGAACTAAAGTGAAGAATCCCTAAAATCCAACCCCTTCACATTGTAATTTTACAGATAAGGCGGAACCAATTAGGAGAGGTGACGTGACTCATCCCAGGTCACAAAGTTAGCTGCTGGCAAAGCCTGGAGGAGAACCCAGGTCTACTAATTCTTTTCCCAGGATTCCTTAAGGTATTATGCCATAGAAAGTTGAACAGAAAAGGAACTGCTTAAGATATTTTAGACTCTGTTTCACCTGATGGGCTTAGTTAATATATAAAATAGTAGGGCACAGTAGATACTGACTGCTCATGAATCAGATTCTGGTACATACATAGCTGTGTGACTGCAGGCAAGTTACTTAACTCCTGTCAGCCCAGATTTCCTCATCTGTAAAAAGAGTATGATGATACCTCTAAGTATCTACCTCACCAGGAATAAGAGGATCAAATGAAAGTCTGTGAAAAGCCCTTTGCCGATGTAACATCCTACATAAATGTCATATATTTAAGCTGTGCAACCCTGGGCAACTGACTTAACCTCCCTAGGTCTCAGTTTCTTTATCTGTAAAATGGGGGAAGGGCAACTGTGGGACTCATTGACCTCTGAGGTTCCTTACTGCTCTAAATCTTTGATCAATTGAGAGTTATTTTAAACCATGAAATCATTAAATGAAAATCTTCTCCTGAAATAAACCAAGATCCCTTAACAGAGAATGGAGATAAAGGAATAAGATTTACCTGGTCTCCTGGGCACAACGGATCCTACAGCCTTCCTTGGGTATCACCAGACCCAAATGCATCCTCAGCCTACAGTTTGTAGGCCCTGTGTGAGGCCAGACATGAGTGCCTGGGTGCATGACAGAATATTTGATCTGCAGGGAAAAAAAAAAACATACACTTTTCATCACAGCTGCTTTATTCAACATTTGTCAGGAGGCTGAAGAATTGCAAATCTGAAGTGATAGACTTATTTGGGAAGACTTATCTACATTTTATTTCTGAAGTGATTAAAACTAATCACTCACATTTTCTGAAAACAGAGAAATACAATGTTCTCCAGGCTCAGTTCTTTTTCTCAACTATGTGAAATTCTGGCTGTATGAAAAAAGTAGCTTTCAATAAAGCAAAGAAATTCAACCATCCATTTGAAAACATTAGAGTGATCATGTATTTGCTACCTCCAGACTCTAGAAATAATGAAAAAAGTCAGAAATACCTGTCCTCTTCTGCATCCTGTTGTTTCTGGAAATTTTTCTAGTAAAGCACAGGTTTTTGGAGCTCCTCTGCAAGCATTTTCATTTTTTCTTCCTAGACAGATAAATTATAAATGCTTTGGTAGGAACAAATTGCAAAAAAATTGTAATGCACGCACTTAAGACCATTGATAGATCTATATATTCTTATCCTTGCTTAAAAGATGAGAAACCTGAAGCCCAAGATGGAAAAAATGTCCATCCCAAACCAAGGACAAATGGACAGAATGAGCATCATGGACAGAATGGACATCGATGGATAGATAGAATCAGTGGACAGAATGCAATATTTAGCATCTAGAGTATATACACATACCCAGGCTGTTTGAGTGATGATGTATGTGCTGAACACTTAAAAAAAAGCAACAGATTATGCTTTATGACCAACTTAAAAGTTCATTTTACAAAGACTAGGTTAGACCCTGATGATTAAAAGAAGGTTGGAAATAATGATGCATAAGGAAAAGTCAAACAGGTAGTGTTTGATTCTGTAGAGAAATAAGTTATTGTCTTCGTACCCATTCCTAGAGTCAATAAATGTTTATTAATTTCCTAGTATATGCCAGATACTATACTAAGTGCTAGGGATACAAAGAAAGGTTAAAAAAAAGTATGGTCCATGCCCTCAAAAAGCTTGTAATATAATAGGAGAGAAAACACATAAACAACTACGTACAAGATATATGTCATATAAACTATAAATTAACTTGGAAGGAAAACAATAACATTAAGGAAAATTGGGAAAGGTTTCTCATAGAAGGTAGAATTTTACTAGGGCCTCAAGGGAAAGTAGGAAAATGAGAGAAGAAATGAGGAGGGAGAGCAATGAGTAACAGAGTGAGGGGAGGTCAATGAAGTTTCCAGAGTCAGGAGATGGTACATCTTGTGTGGGGAGGGGAAACTGGGCTGAAAATGGGTATTTTTAAGAAAAAAATTGTTTTAATTAAATTTCTTTACGGAAGAACTTAGCATGTAACAGACTTTAGACCTCTGTAATATAATTGGGAGGGTGTCACTTAAATAAATTCCAAAGTAGGGAAGAGAGACCAAAGGGTAGTCAAACAGCCAAGTTTTTGCATACAGATTAAAGTTGAATTTAACAGTATTCTGAGAAAAGGTCTAATGGTTTCATCAGACTGCCAAAAGTAATCCATGATACAAAAAAAGAAAGGAAGCAGGTATTGTTTAATATGCTCTAGGCATTGTTCTAAGGTTAAGAATCCCTGTTCTAGATTCAATAAGAAGCCACTGATGCTTCTCAAGTGTATGTCAGGGGGAATGAGGGTGTTATACCAGAGTTGTACTTTAGAAATATCACTTTGGTGGAAGTATGGAGGATGGCTTAGGGAAGAGAGAGACCAGAGGGAGAGAGAGACCAATTAAGAGATAAATGAAATTTTAATGAGATAAAAGCAGATGGGGAGGGGGGATTGAATTATAGTAGTGGTTATGTGAACAGAGAGAAGGGTAGATGTCACAGATGTTGTGTAAGGAGCACTGATAAAGATTTAGCAAATAACTGGATATGAAGGGTGAAAGAGAAAGAAGAGTCAAGTATGACTAGACTACAAGGTTATTATCTTACTGACTACAAGGATGGTGTTCCTGATAGAAAGAGATTAGGAAAATACAGATACTTACTAACAGACAACTGGGTATAGTAGAGATGCATGAAGTAAAAACAGAAGTTTTCAAAAGCATAAAGACAGGAGAAGCTGAGTTACCGACATTGGAAATGACACAATCCAGATAAGCACATATACTGAATTCCAGTTGTATAAGGAAATAGAATCAGAACTAGGAAAATAAGGGAGAGTACTGACATAATTGTTATCTGAGAAGGTTTTAGTTTTAGTTTTAAGAAGAGTTTTGAAGGTAAGCATGCTCTGATTTGGCCTAACTTTGTAATTAATCCCAATTATCTGCTCATTTCAGTAGAGACTATGACCCATAAGAAGGTGTAGACACAGAAGAGATAGGCAGAAGTAACTCCTAATTGGGATTAATGGCAAGATCTTAGTTGGACTAAACTGCACGATCCTCAGTTTAGTAGGTAATGAAGTCAACAGGTAACAGAATGACCAATTTTGTAGACCTTACAGCAATGATACAAGCAATCAAATAGCAGCTTTCTGGAACAAAGATGAATTCTTATTTTTATTTACAAAAATTTATAAATTACAAAATTTAAGGGTTAGAAGAGACCTTTCTGGCCCATAACAGACCCCTCCCACCCAAAGAATGACTTCTACTATGTATCTAAACCAAAGGATCTTTGCTTGAAGACCTCTAGGAGGGGTAGGGCACAATACTTCCTACGTTTCTACTTCTGGATAGTTCAAATTATCAGGAAATCTCTCTTGATACCAAATCTAAATTAGGTTATTTGCAACTTCTACCCATTACTCATATAGTTTTGTCCTCTGGGACCAAAGAGAGCAAGTCTAATTTTTATTTCAATCAGTTAGCCAATAGCCAACAAGCAATTATTAAGAGTTTACTATGTGTAAGGTACATGTATCTTCCATATGACATTTCTTCCAGCACTCTAAATGTCCCTCTCCTTGACCCAAGTGTCTTCTTCTCCAGGTTAAACATTCTTCAGTTCCATATCACGTCCCTTAAACGGCATGAACTTGAGGCTCTTCCACCATCCTGACCACTCTCAACTGAATGTCCCACTCTTTCTGAGTTATGCTTCTCTTAATTTTATTCTACTGAATGGAAATTCCAATGATATGGTCAGCTTAAATAAGATCCATATGGTTAACACTTGCATAATCATTCAGGACTATTTCCATCTGCCTTCTAAACAGCTAAATGCTCAAGATTTACTATATAACAGATACACATGAGACTACCAACCATCTCTGGCTGTTCATCACAGGACCCAAGCTTCACTTAACAGCTTGCCTGAATAGCACTACAACTCTGAAAATGTCCTTCTGCTAAATCACCTACAGGCTCAACCATATGGACAGCCTTTGGAATGCATGGAAAGCCAGTGCTTAATGAAAGAAAGTTCACAATGGTTTAAACAAGAATCCTTGTGCAAAATGACATTTATTGTTCAAGTCATTCTGTATGCTCCATTAACAGAAAATTTCACTGAAGCCAAAGAGAGATCCATGACAAGGGTGTGGCTCAGAAAAATTTCATGTAAATGAGTTCTTTCCTGAAATTTCAAGTTACATCTGATTATGAGACTACTTCTAATACACATCCCTCCCAGCAATCATTCTGTTCCTGGGGGACAATTAGCCTGGAGTGTGACTCACTGTATTTGAATGAAATTAAATCCAACTTGAGATGCTATAGGTAGTTGCAGAGAACTTGAAAGAGAAAAGGAAAATTTTGAGGTAATAAAAAAAGTGCTTTATTCCTTCTCTCCCTTTCCCTCTACCTCCTCAAAAGGTCAAAAGATGTTGCCTCAGAGGATTCTGGGAAGATGGTAGAGTAGGTCATAAAATTCCAAGCTCTCAAGATTTCCCCCCACAAGAGATAAATTAGCACCTCAGGCTGAACACAGAGCAGTAAAAAGAAATAAGAGTAAGAGTTCAACAGGGATTCTCCTGGGACAACAGGAGAGGATCTGAAGAAAAATTCTAGGAAGAAGTTTGGTCCCTGTGAAAGTAAACACCTCCAAGCTAGGTTCTAGGTCCCCTTAAACAACAAATGGAAAGCCCTGGGGGTACCTGGTTTGGGAGGCTGCCTCAGCCCCAGCCACAAGAACTTTTACCCTGCCATAGAGGGGGAAGATGGGTTACTGATCCAAGGAAGATCAAGGGGACCTCTGCTGACAAGGAATGGCAGACCCAGCTGTGCTGTGGAGAGCAGTGGGGGCAAGAAGGAGTCAGCACACACCTAGTAAGGGCAGAAGCAGGGGGGCAGGGACAGCACTGGCTGTGGGCACTTACAGGAGGCTGGAGTTCTTGGTTCCAATACCAGGCCAGAGAGGAGAACCGAAGAACTAAGGCCAGAGGCACCACCCTCCTGCATTCATTCATAGAGATGAATACAAAAATCAAGCTACCACTACTACCAAAAAATAATAATAATAAGCGAAGGCAAAGGGGAAAGAACTGAACCATAGAGAGTTACTGTGGGAATAGAGAAGACTGAGTTTCATCTTCAGAGGAGGATAGTAAAGCAAAGAAACCTTCTTCTAATCCAAAGAGTAATGTCAAATGGTCACCTGCTCTGCCTAAAAAAATTCATAGAAGAACTTAAACAAGACTTTAAAAATCAAATGAGAGAAGCTGAGGAAGAAATACATATTTATATATATGTACAGTCCAAGAAAAACAAGTTTATGAAAAGAAAAGTCAACCAATTAGAAAAGGAGATCCAGAATCTTAAGGAAGAAAATGATTCCTTGAAAAACAGAATTGGACAAATGGAAACCAGCGAAGTTATAAGAGAACAAGAAATAATAAAACAAAATATAAATAATGAAAAAACAGAAGAGAAAGTGAAACATCTTATAAGAAAAGCAAAGGATGTGGAGAACAGATCAAGAAGAGAAAACATAAGAATAACTGGACTGCCTGAAAGCTATGATCAAAAAAAGAATCTTAATACAATAATACAAGAAATAATTAAAGAAAATTGTCCTGAAGCATTAGAATAAGAGGTTGAAGTTGAAAACCTACAAGAATATCATAGTCAAATTACAAAACCCCTAGTTCAAAGATAAAATATTATGAGCAATAAGAAAAAAAACAATTTAAATATGGCAGTGCCACAATTAGAATCATATAAGACCTAGCAGTGGTGACACTTAAAGACTTGCAGGTTTTGGAACACTATATATTAAAGAACAAAAGAACTGGGGTTCTGGCTGAAAATATCATATCCGGCAAAGCTAAGCATAATCCAGACTAGAAAATAAAACGCCATTTAATGAATTGTCAGACTTTCAGGATTTTGTTAAAAAAAAAACAAACAACTGAACTTAATAGAAGATTTGACATACAAGAGTCAAGAAAAATATAAGGTATACACCAAAGACTAATTACAAGGGACTCAATAAGGACAGACTGTTTACCTTTTATATACATAAAATGAAAAATGTATACAGTCTAAGATTGTTATTAGTAACTGGGTAGCTCATAAAAAAGATGGAGAAAGACCAAAGTTTGATATGATTTTAAAAAGCAAAACTGTTTAGGAACAGCTAAAAAGCGTAATTATCTTATACAAATGAGGTGTGAAAGGAAGAGCTGACACAGAGGAACTAGATGGGGAAAGACAGCTGGTAGTTCTGGAAACCTACTTTCATCAGGAATGAGTTCAAGAGGGAACAAAACATATATCTCTAGAAGAGTATAAAAGTCTTCCAAATTCAAAAAGAAATCAAATACTAAGGGTATGGGGAGGGGGTAGAGGATAAGGGGGAATCTTTAGAGAGATGTGTAAGGAAAATAGCTTAAAGGGAGTATAAAAAGATGTTTAGATTAATGAGAATGGAAGGATAGGGGAGGGATCCTTGGCAGAGGAGAGGGGATAGGTTTAGCAGGAAAAAGTAAAGTAGATGAATCAGGAGGGAAACGAGATATGCAAAAACAAAAACAAAGATCAGGAGTAGAATTTGTTATGAAAAGCATATGTCTATATTTGTATGTATGTGTGTATGTATGTATGTATGTATGTATGTATGCATTGTATAAATGTATATGTCTGTATATATCTATATAAATATATCTGTGCTTAATTATAGCCTGGAGTGGGAGAGAAGTGGGAAAAAGAACAAAGTAAAAAGTGCATGGCAGAGAACAAAAGAAAACTTACAAAGAAACAAAGACGGACACTCTCAACACAACACATAGTGTTTATTATATAGGTGTTCTTGAAATGGAAATTTAACGCTATAAATTTTGAATTCTCTCTTATGTTCTGCTATGCACATGACATGCTTATTCCCCCCTTCTTATTTTGTATTTAAGTTTCAATATTTATGTTTTTAATATGTTTCTTTTTCTTTTCTCTATTGTGCATTTCAATTTTAGTATTTTAGTTTAAAATAAAATAAAAAACTAACAACAAAAAAGACATCTCATTTCCTAGGTCCACATTTTCTGATGGTTTTTGGAAAGGATGGAAGGTCATATATAAACTAATGTCCTTATGTATATGTTGCTCAGTCTTGCACCCTTAGTACTTCTCTCCTAGAGTACAAACCCATCCTGAAGACTGAGTAGAAAAAGTCTAAGTTGAGACCCTCAAACCTTCCAGCAGCTGTTTACAAGGAAGATGACAACACAGGCGCTATAGGTGGCCATGTTCAATCAGGTGTTATTTGGTATGAGCACAGCATTTAGACCTAGGGCCAACTCCTGAAGATCACCCTCAAGGTGGCAGCAAAACTACAAGCACCTGTATTGTGTTTCTCTGATTTCCATATTTAACAACTAGAATTAGAAAAAGGGGTGGGGTAGATTTTTATTCACTTAAACTCTCTTCCATGTGGAAATATATGAAATGA
>CM053594.1:208363096-208380593 GCA_028646575.1 Pseudocheirus occidentalis
CCTGGACACTTAAAACACTAGCTGTGTGACCCTGTATATTGCCAATGAAATACCCATAGAAGTTGCTATGAATATGCATGCGTATTTCAAGGGTAAATTCGCAAAATATAAATAATTCTCTTCCTCAAAGGCAAAAGTAAGATATTTATTGAGATACTAGAAAGCCAATTCTACCATGATAACAAAGACGTTTATACACATCACCAATCCACAGAGCACCAGCATCCCCAAGCCTTCCCTCCATTAGACCTCTCCACAAACAGGCTCCCTGAGGTAAAATTCCTCTTTCTCACTCACACTAGCTGCTCTCTCCCAGTTCTGTCTCACTCTCTCTTCTTGCTTCACTCATTCGGAAGTGGGTTCCATGTGAGTCAAGCTCCTGTGACTCAGGCTCCATCACAGTAGTCAGCTGGGCCAGAGCTCAAAGCAGGTCACACAGGCCTATTAATGGGTAGGGGAAATCTTCCTATTTCATTGACATTACACCCTGGGCAAGTCACTTAACCTCTGTTTGCCTGTTTCTCCAACTGTAAAATGAGGATAATAATATCACCTGCCTCCCAGGGTTCTTGCTAAGATCAAACAAGATATTTGTAAAGTGCTTAAGAGAATGTCTGACACCTAGTAAGTTACTAATAAACATTTGTTTCTTCTTTCTTTTCTGTTTACAAATTAATTTGAGAGTTACCTGAGATTTTAATGAATCATTCTAAGCCATACATTAGATTCTGAGGAAGAGGATATTTAATGAAAAGAAACTGAAAGCCAATGTGGTAGAGTGGAAGGAGTTCTGGAACTAGAACCAGAAAACCTACAGTCAGGTCCTGACTCTATGACCCTTAGAATATTGCTAAATTCTCAGTTTCCCCAACTGTAAAATTTTGATACTACTCTACCTCAGAATTGTATGGAATGTGCTTTGTAAAACTAAAAGTTATGAAAATATGAACTGTTATTATTATTGTTAGCATCAAAAAACTCCTGACATCAAAAAAACTCATTTTAATATGGTGTCAAAAGGCTCTCAACTTATCCATCTGTCCCCATTCTTCCTACATTGTCCCCTTTGTCCCTAGGGTTCCCAGGAAAGGTCTTTCTTCTTCCTCTTTGGGTGGCCAGCTTGTCCCTACACGGAATATTCTGAAATAATTCACCCTGTTCTCTGTTAATCCAAAGTTGGAGGTAAGAATTACACCAAATCTTCTGTTCAGTTATAAAGACAACTTAAAGGGTCTATTTCAACAGGGTATATGTAGAATTTAAGAGAATATGAGATTCCCTGAAAGACGCAACAACAGAGATCATGATGTTGAGTTAGGTTCTGATTATAAATGTAATATAAGGCATAAAACAGCAGGTTTAGTGGACCCCTGGAGCAGGATTTATGGGTTGACACAGACAAGAGGCTGAAAAGGCATGTAAGATTGTAATTTGCTCTGCTGGAGAGAGTTTCAACATCACAAAATCACAGATGTACCAGTGTCCAAAAAGTATTATGTCTGCTTGCCTTGATGGGTTTGTATTTGACACACAAATATTAAGAGGGTAAGACGAGATGGAGACAAATCACAGAGGGATTTTAATGCCATTTTGTACTTTAGTCTTTGAGCCACTGGAAGCCATTAAAGGAGTCTGAGTCAAAGAGTGATAAAACCAGAGCACTAAAGTTTATTCTGTATTTTTTATGGTTCTTAGTATTGTGATTTGGGTCTATGATCCTACAGCTGACTCAGAATCACATAATCTGAGTTCAAAAGGAAACATGGAAGTCATTTAGTCCAAATGAGACAGAAATCCTCTCTACAATATCCATATCCAATATCCTTCCTCAAATACCTACTAAGCTTTGTGACCATAGGCAAATGACATCACCTTTCTGATAATCAGTTTGCTCATCTGTGAAACAGGCATACTGGTAGCACCTACCTCACATGGCTGTTGTGAGTATCAAGTGACATGTTTGAAAAGCTCTTTGTAACCTTAAAGCATTATAAAATTATTATTATTATTATCATCATCATCTAACACTTGAGAATAGATCTCATCTGCCCTTCTAAATTATCTCTCCACCAAGAAAAGTGATCTTATTCTGAGAGACTGGAGAGTTCAAGTCCAGTGATCTTGCCATACTGCCTCAAGGTAAAAATGATCGTAGATTTAGAGCCAGAAAAATGTTGAGAGATGACCAAGACCATTTTACAGATGAGTAAACTGAGATACAGATGGTGAAAGTGACTTGTCCAAGGTCAGAGCCAGCAAGTCATCGCCAAGTTTCAAACCTAGGTCTTTTGGTTCCAAATGTAGCATTTTCTCCATTATATCAGTCATATATTTATACAAATATGTAGTTTATTATTTCATTTCTAATAGATAGTGTCTGTTTCTACAGCTCTCGGCCACTTTAGGTCAAGTTGAAACAGCGCCAGAGCAGCCAGAATTGTGTGTTCCCATGCAGAACATTGGGAAAGGTGTGTCTATGTTGTACATAACAACAGGGATAATTACTGACATTTGGTGCTTTCAAGTCTTCAGAGCCCTCTGCAAACATTATTTCATTTGAGGGAATGGAAGCTGAATCATTTCCCAGCAGTGACTTTTAAGCAGTCAGCATTATTTTAATTCATTTCATCACTTTGTGGTAGGCAAGGCATGCATTTTAATCTACACTGTGCAGAAAGGAAAATCTGGACTCCTAGGGGTTAAGTGAATCGCTTAAGGACACATATAGAGTAACAGAGCCTGAATCTAGCTAGATAGCCTTATTTCTAGGACTTAGGGCATTTTTCAGGATGCTAGGCATTTTATTGCAGCAGATTTGAAAGCTGGAAAACTTGAATCTTGCATATATAGCAAACAATTACTGCTAAGAAGAACAGTCGAAAGAGGACCAGACCTGGAGTCAGAAAGTTGTTAGTTTAAATTCAGATTCATACACTTACTAGCTATATGACCTTGAGCAAGTCAGTTAACCTCTATCTGCCTTAGTTTCTTGGCCCCTTACCCCAAGGTTTTGAGCCCCATTTGTTCAAGGGGGGGAAGTATGGGTTGCTTCTGCCCAAGTCCCTACCTTAAGCTATTCTTTCATGTGCAAAGTTTTTCTATTATCCCTGTTACCTTGTTGCAAAGTTCTGTTGACACCAGGTTTTCCACCAGTTATCCCTAAACTCTCATTTATTGTTAAGGTATTTTTGCTATGTAAGGGACATGAAAGATCTTGGGGCTGAATGCAATGGGAATAGGAATTTGAAGATGTTCCCTGCACCTTAATAGACAGACCTAAGGGAAGGTTTGAAGACCTCCCCTGGTCTGAAAGTAAACTCTGCCCCCTAATAGGTTGAATGTGGTCACATGGAGCCTGTGATGGAGGGAATTTGCTGAAGGGTGGAACAGAGCCCACAGGAAGCTGGTTCAGAGCTAGCAAGATGGTTGGGGACACAGGACACTCATTAAGTAGATAAAGAGGTTTGTGAGTAAATATTGATCTTGTATTGGTTTGTGGGAAGGCTGAAGGATGCAGTGTCTCTCAGTGTTATTATGGCTTCTGAATATCTTTGGTATTATGATGGTACCAGCTGACTGGTTTTACAATTCGGCTTTTTGGTGCCTGAATAAATGCTTCAGTTCTATCCTCTATCTGGAGGGTTTGGAATATTTTGCAATCGAACATCATGCAATACTTAGAGTCATAGTTTTTATTATGATTGTGGGCATTGTAAATACTGCACTGGCACTACACTCTTCCTTAGGAGGAAGTGACTGGGTTTACTTTTTTTTAGAGGTTTTTAAGCCTAAAATGGCCCTAGAAGTCTCTTCCAACTTAAAATTTGTGATTATAAGAATATAATCAGTAATATGATAATTTTATAAAAATCAGAATATATATGTATATATGATATACACATATAGATGTAAACATACATGCAAACAGGGTAGAAATGGAATAATGAATGGATTCCTGAAATCCTCTAACTGCCAAGAATTCACATTTGAGAAAATGTTTACATGTTTTATGTAATGTTGACGGAGGTAAAGAGGAAAAAAATCAACAACCTGTCAGTGTGTTTACCTTGCTGCCATAGAGTAAACTGGCTCCAGTCACCCTTTTCTCTCAGATTCTCATCTTCAGGCAGGAAGAGACCTTTGGTTTTATCCAGCACAGCAAGGCCTTCATCACGAATTAATTTCCAGTTTCTTTCTAAGGTCTGAAAAGAAAGCCATAGTTATTTTTACTGAAAATGTGTCCAACTGAGCATTTGAATTATAAAACTTTTTAAAATAACAATAATGAAATATTGAATGAAATTTACAGTTTTCTGGTTTCATTAATTTCAGTTTCCTCTGACACCCATTGTTAAGGACATAGAAAAAAAAAGCTATACTGTTTTTTTCATAATCAGTTACCATGGTATCATAAAAATCTGTATAACTGTATAATCTATCCTTTTCAGAGAACAATCTTTTAAATTTGTTTTTTCCTTGATAGCTATTAGTAGACCTTTTAAGAAATATAAGCAATTGGTATTATTGGTACTGATATTTATTAGCTAAGGGTATTGACTATCTTTCACTTATCATACCAAGACTCTGTAGCAAGCTCAGGCTAAAAATTTTGACATAGGGGCAGCTAGGTGGCAGAGTGAATAGAGCATCGGCTCTGGAGCCAGGAGAACCTGAGTTCAAATCCAGCCTCAGACACTTGACACACTTACTAGCCATTTGACTTTGGGCAAGTCACTTAACCCCAATTGCCCCTCCAAAAAGCAAATAAATAAATACTTTTTAAAAATCTTGACATTGAAAACTCAATATGAATTACTCATAATTTCACTGTTCATCAAAATATACTAAAAAGAGTTATCATAAAATTTGATAAATAATAAAATTGTAAAATTACATGCAAAGTATCTGTTATGGATTTTGATAGCATTTTATAAAAATACAATAAATAAATAAATTTCTATTTTGACCTTCAGTCAAATATATATGTGTATATCTCTTGTGTGTATATGTGTGTGTTTCTATGACTCTCTCTATGTGTGTGTGTGTGTGTGTGTATACAAGCACACAAAAACACACACACACATATCAGCAGTCTTCTAAGGGTGATGGGTAATCACAAGGGCTCTCCTTGACTAGAAAAGACTTAATTTATGCATTCAGAGTGGTAGATTAATGGTGATGAGGAAGCATATCAGGCAAGAAGATGAGGCCTTGAAACTGGGGGGCGGGCTGGATAGCTATGGGAGTAACTCCAAAGAAAGGGATATATGAAAGATACATTGCAGAAGCAGAAACAAGACTTTGCTTCTGATATGAACTGAAAGGTAAGGAAGGCTGAATGAAGGATTAATTCTGAGTTTGTGAATCAGGGTAACTCAGAAGTATAATTATGTCATCAATAAAACCAGGGAAACTAGAGGACAGGACTTTATGGTTAATGGTAATGAGCTACTTTTTACATGCAAATCCAAGCTATCTACAGAATATAGTTTGAATACCATTGGTTCATAGATTTTAAGTTAGAAGCATTCCCAGTGGCTATGTAATCTAATCCATTCATTTTAGAGATAAGGAAACAAGGCTTGAAAAATTATATGGCTTGCATAAGGTCACATACACAGTGAGTGTCAAAGGTGAAATTTTAACTAATGTCCTCTCACTCCAGAATCAATGCTCATCTCATTGCGTCATGTATCCTCCCTTAGATATCTAATAAGTCATTGGTTATATGGGACTGGAATTAAGGAGAATAAGGGCTGAATATAAAGAATTGGGAGTCACCTGCATAGAAGTAATAGTATAGACTGAGAATGAAACATAACTCCCACTTCCTGATAAAGATGTACTAGATTCAAAATGAAAAATGAGATTTGCATTCTTAGAGATGGTCTTTCATTTGTTTTTCTTGTCTACATGTATATGTCATAGAGCAAGAAAGTCTTAACTCTTGGAGAGATGTTGGAAGGGATAGGTTAGTGGGAAGTGATAGATGTGAAGAAAAAGAACATCAGCCAAACATTTTAAAAACAGAAAGTTAAGAAGAACTGAAAGACATACAAATAAAACTATTCTGTTACTATCCTTTAAAATTTATATATATATATATATGTATATGTATAATACACATTTACATGCATATATATTTATATATACTGACAAATGGACAAGAGTTATGATCTAGCAAAAGAGATTGAAAGGAGAAGCCAAAATGGTAGAAAAACAGAGAAGAGTGTCAAGGAATAAAGAAAAACCATGGATGGAAGAGTATCTAAAAGGCAGTGTTAGCTGAGAGTATTTTATACTGCAGTGAGGTTGAGAAAGAAGAGGGCTGAGGCCAAGCCACCTGATATGGCAATTAATACATTATTTTTAATTGAAGAGAGCAGTTTCAGTTTACTGAAGAGACTGGAAGACAGATAATAAAGGGGTAAGAAGTAAAAGATGGGAAAGTGGATGTAACAAACATATGTCTCATTCTAGGGTGTGGCTATGAAATGGAGGACAACAGTAGAATGGTGGAAACTTTATGTGGAATAAGACAAGTTCTTCTGTTTGATATCTAAAGGCCTTCACCATCTGGCTCAAATTTACCTTTTCTCAATTACTGAACTCACTTCCCTTTACACATTCTACATTCCAATCAAACTGGCCAAGCTATTACTCTCTGAATTTCCCTTACCTCTGTCTCTTAGAATTCCCATTTTATTTCAAAGCTTAGTTCATCTATCTTCTTCCATGGGAAGACTTTCCCAATCCCATTACTTCAATCAACAATCAGACAACAAACTTAATTAAGCACTTAACAAGAGTCAGGTACTATATAAGGGACTCGGGATACAAAAATAATGAAAAAACCTCTACCTGTACAGACCTTACTTATATTGTACATATTAGCTGTTAGTACTTGCTATCTTTCCTTCCCACTCATTTATATACTTATCTCAGTATGTGTTATATCTTCCCAGGGGCATGTAAGCTTTTTGAGGATAAAGATTTGTGAGCAAGGAGGTGAATTAAATGAACATGTTAAAACTGTAGCCAACAGAGTTTGAGATACTGCTTTCAAGTGTAGAAAATATCTAGTCCTAGGTGGTTTGCTTCTACAAATTAACAAGTGAATCCCATGGACAAATTGTATTTTATAAATAAAAGAATTGGTCTCCTCTGCATACTCAGTTGTTATTCATTTCACCTAAAATGTATACTATGAGAAATTAGAAATAAGAGATCAGTGGTGTCTTGTCATTGCCATGCATGACTCTGCCCTCATCTGCTGTGTTTTATTTCCCTCTGCCTCATAACCATGGTCCTTGCACACTTAACCAGCAAAGGTTATGTGACTTCTGGCTATGAACATTCTATAAAACACAGGTAGAAAAACCCTATTTTAAAATGTGATCCCTTGTATAATTTGGCCACATTGCATGTTTCACAAACAATCACCTGTACAAAGAAATATGACCAAAGAGTTATATATAATTTTTCAAGTTCTTACAAGAGTAGCTAGCTAGGAAGTTTTCAACAATAACATGTCTGTGGGCAGAATAAGAATTATTTTGAAACATGCTGGCTTTTTTGTTTTAAAGTACTTAGTAGGGTGATTTAACTAGCAGAATAAATGAATTTTAATGATAAGAAAGATGAAGCAAATTCACTTAAAAAATGAGAAACTTGCAAATTTGGTGGATATTTTGAAAAGCTGAGTTCTCTAAATAAATCAAGGCAAGGTACTCAAATTCAAACTTGGATTCAGCAAGATAGTAAATGAATGACTTTATGAAAAAGCGAGACATGGACAGCAAATTTAAAAAACAATATTTTATATGTTTCATGATTTTTAAAAATGCCTTCTCTCCAAATGAAATAAAAGAAAACAAATGCCTGCTTATTAATCCATTGACCAATTTACAGAAGCAATTAAATCTGAATGGATAAGGAACCCATTTGCCAGGGATAAATGATTCATTTGATCTGACTCCATCTAAGAGACTCTCTTATTACAGTATACTGAAATACATACTTGAACCTCTTTTTATATTTTGGCTGTAATTAGATAAAGAGTTCTCTGGTTTATTAAACAAAATGGTAGACATTATGCTACTATTTACATCTTATGTGAAATGGGATTTTCTTCTATAACTATTATCAGAATGGAATTTCAATCTTGATTTATGTGTGAGAAAAACCACAAATAGCAAAACCATCAATGATGCCATATTTTGATAAATTTGCACCAAAAAACAGTATGTCATCCTATGAATGACATTAATATAGTTATTTGTAAGCTACAAATAAGAAAACTGTAAAAGGATTATCAATAAATACATATTATTACTTTATTACTATTCAGGATTAGTTTACACAGTTATAAAACTGTAATAAATTCTTAATTTTATGTGAATAAAATAAGAACTAAAAAATTCTCTGTGTAGAATATTTGATGAAAAGTCAGAGGGGATGAGAATTTTAAGTAAAGCGATGGGGACATTACCAAATAAAGGTTGGAAACTATTGATATAAGTCTAGAATTCTACAGCCTGTTCCTTGAAGTCACATTAAAATCTGTATATAAATCACCTTACTTTTTCAGACTACTGAGATATTTTACAATAGACTTGAGGGTCAGGAAATTTGTATTCAATTCCTTCTCACCACTTATTAGCTGTGTGACCCTGAACAAGTCACCCTCAGACTGAATCTCAAACTCAGTTTCCCCATCTGTAAAATGGAAATAATTAGAGCACATACCTCTCAGCTGTCATGAATATCAAATGAAATAATGTTTCAAATAATTATGTAAAGGGCTTTGTCAACCTTAACTTAGCACAGAAATGTAAGCTATTGTTATTCTTGTTGCAATCTATTAACTATCCTCAGACCTCTGCAACTGATTTGACAAGAATGCTATTTATGTGCCATCATCCAAGTTAGAGATATACAGAAGTTGAACAGAAGAGAAGCAAGGTCAAATCTTCTATCACTCCTTTAGGACTCTTCACTGATATTGAGTTCATAATTAATACTCTTTAGATCTAGTTGGTCAACCTTTTTTGAAAGCACACAACTGTATCACCTCCATATTGTCCACATGGAAGACATATGAGACGTGGTCCAATACCTGGCCAAAATCCACATATACTATCTTTATGTCAGGTCCCTTATCACCTAATATCCGACAAAAAAAAAAAAGAAAATGAGGATTTGGGGAATGACTTGTTCTTCCTCTGTTGCCCTATAGTCATCACAATACTCTCCTTTCACAAAGCATTCCTTTAATGATCCAAACTACAATTTTGCTGAGGATCAGTGACAGAAAAGGGAAGAGTCAAAGAAGACTTTTACAATTTTGAATCTAGGTAAATGGGAGAATACTGATGATTTTAACAGAAGTCTTGAGGTACCAGCAGAAAACAAAGAATATGCCAGTTTCTCCTCCAGGCCCAGTGAAATAATTAGCACTACAGAGGGTGGCAAAAATGAGGTGGTATCAATTATCTGAGGTGCAAGCCTGACTTTAATGAATGCTAAAATGTAGGAAATGTCTGGAATGAAAGGAAGCTTGTAGACAACACTTAAGAAGTTCCAGTGGCACAGTGTTCCATGTGGGAGGTCATTCTTGAGGATGGAGCTACCAGTGGCCATTTATAGAATCTATCAAAATAGAAATACCATACTTGTTTCCTACAGAAATCTTAAAAATGTTTGCAATTATGTTCAGAGATGGAGAATTTGACATTCATGTATTCCAGGCAGCATAGTGATTCCATGTAAGTATTCACTGTTATTATTACTACAACAGAATGCAGATGCCTGGTATATGTATACCGAGACTAAGAACAATAAACTAATTCATCACTAGATCACCTAATGACTTAATTGGCTTATTGGTAAACTTTTTTTGGCTTTCATTCTTATTAATGATCCTTTCTCCAGTGTATCAGAGTTTAAAACTGACTTTAGAGATTAGATGAATCATAAGAAACTCTACTTATTCTTAATTCTGTGGGCATTTATTGTACATTAAGCTGCTGATTTTATATTATAATTAAGTTCTACCATAAAATCTGATTTCTTTTGTTCTTGTAATATATTTTATTTTAAAAACAAAAGAAAAAAACTGCTCAGATAATTGGCTGCTTGGGAACTAAGTTCAAAACTACTAATGTACTGCTGAATGGGGTGAGTTAGCAGTGTCTTCTTTTTTCCAGGTGAAAGTACTCATATACAATTAATTTCTCAATTAATAAAAGCCATGTTCTGGAAGAAAAATGACAGTACAAGTGCTATTTTAATCAATCATTTCTACTCACTGTGTAACAGTTGGCAAAGTAATCCTGGGATCCATTCCAAAAGCAATAAAACTTCAATATGAGGAAAGAACAAAATTATCTGTGATGCCGTTTGCTTGCATCAGAGCACATGCCTTGAGAAATCCAAATAAAGCTTCAAGAGCTTTTTTCTTTCCATCATTTTTTACATGATGATTATAGCAAGTCAGGATAAGCAAATACAAAAGGAGAGTTTTTAGCCAGCTTTCTGTTTCTACTGGCTAATGCAGTGGTTTTGGTGTTACTCTAATGGTTTCTGAAGTGTGCATTTTACATCGAAATTAGCGGCTGCACTGAGTGGATGAATGAGCAATCTTTTTAAATAGGGAAAAACAGAATTCTTAGGGTATGGGGGCTTTTCTCTGGCAGGAAGAAAGATTCTTTCACTGCAAAAAACCTTAATCCATTTTCATTTCAATTTCTATGTTAAATATCCCCAAAGCACTTGGGGCTTTGATGCATCCCATACAGTTTTAATGAGAATGAAGCTAAGAGAGAAAACTCTTTGGAAATTCTCCTCCAAATTATTGTGTCCACTTGCACTGCTGGTTAACCCTATGCAAAGAGTTACCAAAATGATCAGAAATTATGATTATTTAGTAAGAAAAAAAGTCATCAGATAGAGTTGTGCTCACAGGACCACAGACATATAACCTGACAGGACTGTAAAGGGATCTTTAGTCCAGTCTGTCACTGAATGGATGAGGAAACTGAGTCCCAGGGAGGTTTGATAGCTTGTCAAAGATACACAGGCAGGAAGTATTAGAGGCAGGGTTTGAATTCAGGTCCTCCGATGCTGGAGTCAATGTTCTTTGTCCTGAATCACACATTTCACTTTTTCCCATGCCTTGAAGAACATTGCTCTCTTTTTGTCTCCTCACAAAACAAATCCCTGGGATGGATTAGCAGTCACTCAAGTGTCAAAGTCCAGATAACTATTATAAATGGTTTGCCTTAGTCTGGCATCCTAACGCAACACTGGCTGTCAATTAAATGGTTAATGAACACCAAGGTTTCTTCTGACAGCAAACTGTCTCCTATGATGGTGATTCTGGGTCAGCAGTCAATTTTAAAAGCATATGCCATATGTGTGTGTATAATTATATAGTTATACATATAACTATATATAATACACACATGCATAAAATATGGATGCTTGTAAACATATGTGCGTATACATGTGTATATATATATATATATATGTAGTTTTAAAAGTCATGAGTCAATTTAAAAGGCACAACTTTTACATATACAGCTACCTAGAAAACTGCACAGCACTGAATTTCAAAAAGAAATTTAATGTTAGGGAATTTGGTGTTGGTGTGGCCATTCTTATTAATTTATACTCCATCTTTTTTTCCCCCGTTGTAATACAGGACTTACACCATGCAGGGGTTCACATAAGCTGAATTTAATCACCATTTTGGGAAGCTCTGGGGAAATGGGATTTAGAAATGGACACTTGGTTGGCAAGGCTGAGGAGAAGGATTTCTTTGCCCTAACCCACACAGCTCTCATAATCAAGTAAGCTTAATAGGAAATGTCAGTTTTAAATGACTAACATTAGTGATTTGCTATTTTTTTTTAAGTTTAAGGTACTCATAAAAGAATCCCTTAAATACCTTCAATGGAAGAGAATAATGTGCCAATTCTAGTTAAGAAGGAGAAATCACTTTGGCTGTTTTTCTAGCTAACTTCCCATTGTTGTTTAGTCATTTTTTATTCATGTCCAACTCTTCATGACCCCTTTGGGGGTTTTCTTGGAAAAGATACTGGAGTGATATGCCATTTCCTTCTCCAGCACATTTTAAAGAAGAGGAAACTGGGACAAACAGGGTTAAAGTGACTTGCCCAGGGTCACACGGCGAGTATCTGAGGCTGAATTTGAACTCCAGTCCTCCTGACTCCAGGGTCACTTCTCTATCAACGGCACCACCTAAATATCCTAGGAAAAAGTAGTCTTGAATGATGTGGCAGCTGTGAACTTTAGCTTTAATCTGATAGAAAACACTTTATTTTAATGGATCAATTATTAATTACAGCAAATTAATATCTTATTTGTATAATGCATCAAGGTAGAATGCAGAACATTTCGTTTGCATACAGACAGTGTAGTCTATATGCATGCATATACATGTGTTATTATCCTGTATTCGAGTTCTAAGAAACTTACCAAGGGGCAGTGACTAAAGAAAAAGATAATCCCTGAGAACAAAGAATTACCAGGTACTTAACCATTAAGCAAAGACCACACATGGAATCCTCACTCTTCTTTAAGGAACCACTTTCTTCCTTCCAGACTCAGCTCAAGTACCACTTTCTACATGAAGCCTTTCCTAATCCCCACAACTATTTGGTGTGTTTACCTTTATTTACTCTCTTTGCATTTACTCTGAACACACTCATATACAGACTTGTTTCCCCTATTAGAAAGAAGGCAAGTTCCTTCTGAGATTGTTTCATTTGTTGTTTGTATCTCCAGCACCTGGCACAGGCTCCAGCCAGAGAGACTCCCCTGAAAGTGCTTCCCTTCCCGCTCCAAAATGCCCAGGGCATGTCTGTCTTGCACATGCTTTCCCCAATTAATGGCAAATATGGATTCTTCAGTAATGTTGCATGTCCATATGTGCATGTGTATTTTTTTTTAAAAAAGAGAAAGTGACAGGATGACATGGTTCACAATGAAGATTTCTTTAAATAGCTGAATTCTGTATCTGTTGGTCTTCTGTCCTAATCTCCCTGCCTCTTCTGGCCTCATGTTACACAGCTGATAGCAATCCTTTCCTGAGATCATGGATAATCTGGGGTTAAGCAGACACTGGTACTCACCTTTACTAATTCAGTATAACCAGTTTCTTTCGCAGTCCACCAAGGCTGAGCTTTAATTCCATTTACATTGTAAAGTGAACGCTGCCAAACAGATGCAAAATGACCTCTTTTGTGTCCAAGTTCATACCATTTATATGCCTGAAAAAACAAGAAAAATAAAATTTAAGATATGTTTTCAAACATCTGGTAAAAAACTATTAAAAAATTAAAATCAAACAACAAGATGGTGGATAGACATGTTCTCTGCTCCCCACAACCTCTCAAACCTTGTCAAAACAGAAACTCTGCACCAAAGATAAAGTAAATTCAGTTGTCTCCATGGTCTAGAACGCCCAGAATACAAAAGAAGATTAAAAAATACCCCAAGAATCAAAAAATCTCTGAAATGACATTCATTGACCCTCAGCTCACTCAATCCCTTTCACCCACCTCCCATATTACCAACAGCAAAGCTGCACTAGCAGACCCAAGAACAGGACATAGCCTTACATCAAAACCCACTCCATACCCTGATTCCCACTTTCTCTTTCTATGGCTGTGGAGACCCCTGGCTTCAGGCTGTGGAACTCTGCATGGTCCTCAACAGTCAGCTTGACCAAAATCTTTCAGGAACCAAAGCTCCTAGAGGGGCTGCAACCTGAAAGCAATAAGGTTATAAAGCTCTGAACTTGCCAGGGTTGGGTCAGAAAACCAAGAAACAGAGGGAGTGGGACAGGGCACCAGGACAGGACACTCTGCATTTGAAGGACTTTGTAAAGACTCCTTGAAGTCTGAAAAAAGAACAGAATCCAGGTGGGTCCAGTTCTAACCGCCCAAAAGTCAAGCTGGGGAACCATGAATTGTCCAGTGTGGGAGAAGGTAGAGACACTCAGATCCAGACCTCAATGAAAGCACAAGCAGAAGGGAGTCAAGAAGTGGATGATAAGAAAAATAAGTAGCCATAAAGAATGAAAATCCCAAAGATTTCATAAAGAAGAAAACTCAAAGACCTTGAACATAAACAGATAAATCAACAGGAAAAAAGAGTAACAACAAAAAAATAAGACCTCCAGATCTAGTAAATTAGTTCAGGCTTCTATGAATAAACACTATGAAATGATGAGACAAAGAAGCCTGAGGAGTTAAAGGAGAACATGGGACCACAGCATCCTGCTCCAGAGTGGTTTAAAAGAAAATGGGAATTATAAGAACAGAATTCATGTCCTGCACATCAAAAATATTTAACAGAATAGAAAAACTTGAATTTTCAATGGCAAGTTTCTCCAAAGAAACAAATGAGAAAGCAACAGATTAGAAATACCAATGCACAGAAATGAAAGGCAACCTAGAAGTAAAAAAAATAGTAACAGTAAAAGAAAAAAATGGTCACTACACAAACAAAACATAATGAACTTAAACATGGGATGAGCAAAGACAATCTAAGGATAAGTTTCCCAGAAGAACATGAAAGGCTTAAATAAATAAATAAATAAATAAATAAATAAAGTCTTAACACCACAATGAAGAAAATAATAGAACTGCCCAGAACTTCTAAATAAAGAAAATGAAATTATAATCAAAAGAATTCACAGATTGCCTCCAGAAAAAATACCCAACTCCAAACTACAACACATCTGATGGTTAAATTTAATAATTCCATTCAGATATATGTTCTGTAAGACATTAAGAGAAAGACTTTCAAGCAGAAAAAAAAGACATTCTAATAAAGTAAAACTATTTTCCTCCACTAGAAAAAGAAGAGCAATGGAGCTCAGGATGTAGCCCAGAGTGATCTATCCTGTAAATGTGATCCCAATTATACAGGGAATAAGATGGGTACTGAATAATAAAGAAGAGTTTGAAACATTATTAGAAAGAAAATAAGAACTAAAGAAAGTATTTGCCTTTCTATCACCCCAAACAGAAAAGCAGGAGGAGTGAATAAAAGCAGCTGGCAAGAACAATAATAGTGACAGAGTACACCAGAGTCTAGTAAAAGATTTCTTTCTAAATGTACAAAAGGAGATTTGGGGGGGAGGATATGGAAAATTGGTAGAGGTTACAACAGGAAGAGGCAGACATGGGGCATTACAGACAGAACCAGGAGACACCTTGACTAAAGGTGACTATTTCTTTTGGGGTACTACATTACATGGGAAGGTATGTAAAAGGATGGGGAGCAGGGGATAAAAAAGAGTGAGTGATGTGCCAAGGTCAAAACCAGCAATGGGGGGGAAGGCAACCTCTGAAGTCTCAGAAAGATCAGAACCTGTGGTAGAAAGGACTGGGAGATAAGGAGGAGAGGCTGAAGAGGTGGGGAAAGAAGAGAGGCCTCACTTTGGAAGTGAGAGAATGATGAATGTTCCTGTAGATAACAAGAGATGGTTAGTGAAGGAAGATATAGGATTAAGCCTGGGAAAGCTGCTACTTAAAAAAAATTCTACTTGTCCTGGGAGGTGGAAAATGAATCCTGTGGGGACAAATGTCACCTGGAAGAACGAGAGAACATTGACACAGGGAGGAAATTTCTAAGTAAATGGACAATGTCCTCTATCCCCTGCAATAATTGGCATTGTTCTGGAAGTGAAGCACTCTAGAAAAGGAAAATAGATGGGCAAGTCTTACATAAAAGTGGTAAAAAATGCCTGGAAGGAAAATCTACATCCCAAGATTAAGACCATGTTATCCTAGGACAGACATCTTAGAAGCTCTGGTTGCAAGAAGAATGCAGAGAAAGGGAGGAACCAGTGAATTACAAGGGTTATAAATCTTGATAATGAAGGTCTAAAGTAAACATAAGGAGAAAATAGATAATGAAGAAAGTGAGAGAAATGCTTTTTGCAATGGGAATTTTAAAATTCCATTAAAAATGGAATTTAAAAGCTACTAAACAGGAATGAAGGGGAGGAGGAAAAGGAGAAATATCAAAGGATAAGAGGGGATGAGGGGTGAGGTGAAGAGAGTCAGTCGAAACAGGGACACTTTGATAAAAAGTTAAAGTAACTGAAGGGACATAATACTGAGTCTACAGCAGAAGAGAGAACCTGTAACTGAAAAGCTTCTGGACAGACGTTAATGCAGCTGGGATAAGAAAGTTAGTGCTCAGAACCTAGTAGATGCTATGTAAATGCTTATCCCCTTCCCCTTCTTCTGACATAAGGGGAACCATTTTGTGACTTCAGGATAATTGTAACATGATACACTGTGCTTTGGAGACAACTAGTCTTCTCAAAGACAGCTGTCTGAAAAGTATGCTTCTCCATATGTCCCCTTTTGAATGGTGTTGTCTCCATATGCTCTCGAAGAAGCCCTTTCCATATGTCTCTTTTGTGGTGCACCTTCCATAGCTTTGGCCACATCAAAAAGTATGTCTACTTACTCATTTAATCCTTATCCTTCCAGTTACTGCAAATCTAGTAATCCTTATATCCTTACAAAATCTGTAATACATTGGTTGCCTCACCTGAAAACGTGAATTATTATCATTTATGTTGACTTTTATATTCTGATCCTTTTAAAATCACAACTTTAAGTGTATTAATTAGTTAGAAAAAATAATTAAAGAATGTACTTCTTAGAGTAAAAAAAATAACCTGTTCATTCTTTATTTTTTAATAGTGGTTTCACCTTCAAAGGGAATATCATGTTTTGTATTCATACGCATATAAATGCTAGGAAATAAAATAGCAAAATACTTGAGATTAGGGAAGTTCATTTTTAGTCACTCTTGTATGTTGTCATTGCCTACATATTTGGGTTAAAAGTTCCCTTAATCATACAAAGAAAATTATTAGGAAAAGTGTTAATAACATTTTACCTGAAAAAGGAATTTATTTCAGCCCTTCATCTTTGAAATTTATTAAACATGAAAGTGTTTTCCATTCTAACTGTATTTATCTGACATTTAATACTGGTTTCCCTTATTTCTGGTGTTCTAACTAACAAAATGAGTAACAAGACACAACCAACTAATATCAATAACAATTATAAAATAACATTAAAAAATCTGATGGTACACTAATTCTGAATCACCAGGGATGCATTTTTAAAGGATATATGTTTACTAAGGAAAAAGTAGGAGAAAGGATGTCTTGAAACCAAAAGTAGAAGAATAGGATTTTAAATCAGGAGCCCTAAATGATTTCTGCCCCTGTACTTGACTTTGAGGAAACAAGTAACTAAGAAGACAAGTTAATAATAAAAATGATGCTGAATAACTTCTAAAAATGCCTGGCACGTATCTGTTTCTTTCTCTCTGTTGGTCTCTCTGTGTCTGTCTGTCTCTCTCTCAGACACACACACACACACACACACACACACACACACACACACACAGGCACGCGCATGCACAGTTTTCGGTC
>CM053594.1:208394788-208405904 GCA_028646575.1 Pseudocheirus occidentalis
AAAACTAAAGTTTCTACACCTACAAAGTGAAGATAAAACCCTGGTACCAGGAAGAACTACCCAAAGTAAAGGCATCTCAGTAATCTTGATTCTGAAAAGGCCCACTCAACTCTGTCATTCTATCTATAGCAATGTTCACGTAAAGAAGCCTGTTATAAAGTTAACCTTTCTTAAATAATCATTTAATTAGTTCAATCTGAATGGAAATAATGATAAAAAATCCTTAAAATTTGAATTATACCTATTTCTTTTAACTTCCATCATTTTATAAACTGTAATGTTCATGTACTCTCAAACCTTTGAAAAATAGACGAGATTTATGAATAGTTCTTAATTCTCAAAAATCTACTGCATGTAAATGAGAAGATAATCACTGAAAAATAAGCTTAATAATGTCAGATTGATGTTATCAGTCTAAAGCCTCTTGATAAGAGCAGTTGAACAGAACAAATGTTATAATCTAAAACTAATCATTTCCATGAAAACTGATATTATCTATAATTATGCCATCCGTTCAAACTCCCTGTATGATGTCATTATCTACCTCAAAAATTATTTCTACAAGACCATAAAATGAATTAAGTATATAATTCACAATTCTTACTTGTGACATTAGTGTTCAATGGATTTAGCTGTGGTAATTTTCAAACTCACCTAAAGAGTAAAAAGGTATTGTCTGAGTAAAAATGATATAGAGAAGGAAATGGCAAACCACTCCAATATCTTTGCCGAGAAAACCCCAAATGGGGTCACAAAGAGTTGGCTACAACTGAAATGACCCAACAGCAAAAACAACAGCACTGAACAACTGCAGACTAATGTGGATGGGGTCCAGAAATCACCCATTGTTTCTGCTCCTTTGTGTTATAAAATTCTCATGCTGTGATCCATACTGTCTGAGATTACACGTTGCCCTTTGTCAGGTCTTTTTTCTGAGACTTTTATACAATTATTATAAAGGAAAAAAAATATCTACTAAGCTATCCCAACATATATTATAACCTACTAACATGCAACACATTATAATTAGGAAATCATTCTGTACCTGAGAAATGATAGAATATCACAGGAGAGCCCATGATAAAAAGGGCTGAATATAAATTCCACTCTTTCTTGAAAACATCATCCAATAGATGATTTTCCTTCTTGTGATTCTCTTCTGGGTCTGGAGTTGGGTAGACTGATCTTCTTGAGTTTAAATCTGGCCTCAAACATTTACTAGCTGTATGATCCTGGAAAAGTCACTTAACCCCTATTTGCCTCAGTTTCCTCATTTGAAAAAATGGAGAAGGAAATGACAAACCACTGCACTATCTTTGCCAAGAAAACCCCAAATGGAGTCAAGAAGAGTAAGACACAACTGAACAACAACAATCACTTAAAGTTTTCTTTTTTTTTTTCAATTTCTCACTAGTAAAATTCAATTTTGCACAAGTTAGCATTTCTGCTTTATGTCACAGTCTTAGCTGCATCATAGAGATGGTGAGGCAGGGATGATAGAAAGCTAGGTTTAGACTCTGAAAATTGGCTGTGTGGCCAAGGGTAAAACATTTACCTGCTCTGTACCTCCAGGGAACTCTCTGAGACGTTACAAATAAGTTGCCCCCTCTAGGTCAGTGGAGGGAGCTTCCACACCAGCAGTTACCTACACTGATGACATCACAGGTTCAAACCACTCTCAACTTCACCTCCCAAAAATATGGATCACAAAATGAGAATTTTATAACACAATGCAGCAGAAACTATGGGTGACTTCTGGACCCCATCTGCACAAGTCTTCAATTGTTCAATGTTGTTGTTTTTGCTGTTGGGTCATTTCAGTTATAGCCAACCAATTGGTGACCCCATTTAGGGTTTTATTGGCAAAGATACTGGAGTGGTTGGCCATTTCCTTCTCCAGCTCATTTTATAGTTGGAGAAATTGAGGCAGAGTTAAATGACTTGCCCAGGGTCACACAGCTAGCAAGTGTCTGAGGACAGATTTTATTTGTTACTTTGGTAATACTTTTTATTTTCTCCTGTCCATGGTTTATGCTCCTCAACACCAAAAAAAAATTAAATAATTTATGGAGATTATGTGTAGGTTATGATTTCAAATTTGTTCTCCACCACTACAGAAACAATGCAGCTTTTATCAACATAAACCCAAACTATCAAGGTTGAGAAGCACCATATGAAGCCATAATTCTCCCCTAATACTTTTTCTTTCTAAAATAGGATGAGAGAAATTATAGTAACTTCTGGGTTCTGGCTCACTGCCATATTCATCTCAGAGCAAGTAAGTTTTAAAGCTCCACACATAAAGACGCTATTAGATATGCCAAAGCCAGAATATTTGTCAGTGAGAAAAAGTACAGTGATATTTATTTGGGAGATTTTATTTGCTTTCAAATTTCAGATCCAAGGCTAGGGTCCTTGGGAGGAAAAGACTGGGGAGATGCTTTAGCCAAGTTCACTGTTTTAATACTTCCCCACAGGGTTGGAGGTGATTAGTACCTCACTCAAAAGTTCACCCGTGAATAAGCTTAGCACAACAGCCCATAAAAGATGGAGGGCAGAGTAGAAAAGGAAGGAGAAAGATACCTGGGCCAGAGTGGAATGATGAGTAGAGTACCTCCCACTCTGAAGATGAAAATATTGCATTTTATATAAGAAATACGTCCTAAGGAAATATTCTCCCTCTTCTAGTTGACTGATGTTCTTTTTTGAAATATAAGATATATTTTAAATTTATTTCTTTATCTTTGGGTTTTGTATTATCTTTATTACTAAACAGATTTCTCTGTTTCCGAGGGAGCCATATTACAACAAAGAATAAAGACAGAGGAGAAAGAGAGAAACTGTGGGAGGGAAGGAGAGAGGCAGGAAGAGAGCGAGACAATAAAGAGATAGGGATCAAGAGGGACAGAGAGACAGAGACAGAGAGACAAAGACAGAGACAGAGAGAGACAGAGAGAGGGGGAGAGAGAGGGAGAGACAGAGACAGAGAGAGAGAGAGAGAGAGAGAGACAGAGAGAGAGAGACAGAGAGAGAGAGAGAGAGAGGGGCATATCTAACCAACAAAACTGACTGTCTTAAAGCCCCATGGATTCTTTACTGAAAGTTACTGATTCAAAGCAGGTGGTGGCAAATTATATGAGAAAAAAATTTTTCTTGGTGACTGAAGGATGTGTGAGAAGGCGAAATGTGAGTAAATATAGTAATATGCAACATACTTATAATAACAAGCCAGATGCAAAGCCAGCATTTCCTATTTATGTTTGTGCACATTAGACACAAATTAGAGATGGCCTACTTAAAGAAATGGGAATAGAGAAGACAGGCAGAACGGCGAGAATATGTACATAGGAAAAATGTGGAAGTCTGCCAAGTAAGGTCTATGGACAGAGCAAGCCACTGTTACCTGAGCTTTCCCATATCGAGCTCGTGGACTCTGCGGGTACTTGTGCACTAATTCTTCAAAGGCATTCATAGCATCCTCAATTTTTCCCTGATGGGGAAGAAGAATTTATTTTAAGTTCCATATGCAATACAGTAAATTATTATTACCTTTTTGGAAAGAAAGAGCAGACTTGTGATTCCATCAATATACAGAAATCCTAGAGTCAAAACTCCCTTCAGGGATGCACACTGGCAACTCATTACAGAGATGACTCAGGTTACCAAGAATTCAAGTGAATCTTTCATGTTGAAATGGCTACCACATGTTAGAAGAAGGACTTGAACTCAGGTCTTTATGGCTCTAAGGCTACCCATAAAGCCCATGCTGACTTGAAAACTGTTCTTGTTGTTAAGTCATTTTTCAGTCATGTCTGATTCCTCATAAGCCCATTCTGGGTTTTCTTGGCAAAGATACTAGAATGGTTTGCCATTTCCTTCTGTGTTTTTTTTTTTTAACAGATGAGGAAACGGAGACAAACAGTGTTAAGTGACTTGCCCAGGGTCACATACCTAGTAAATGTCTGCAGCCAGATGAGTCATCCTGACTCCAGGCCCAGCAATCCATTCACTGCACCACTTAGCCGCCCCATTATTGTATGCTGTCTGAGTTACTTAATACGCTTCTCAGTGACCAAATCCTGATATCTAGAGAAGGAACCAGGGAGTAGTGATATTACTGTATGACCTTGGCACATATCCAAGTGATGTTATGAACATGTCCTGGTTACTTTTTTCCAACAATTAAGCAAGGGAATTTTCCTTGGTTTTTTTTAGCACCTGTCTTTGTATTCCTACGTTCCCCTTACACGAACAAAATCATTCCTCTTACTGTGTCCCAACAAGTGGAAAATCTGATAAACACCAAAATTCTGGCTGGAAATAAGTCATGCTGGATATTGCTAATTAACAATGCAGGTACCTGTCACCTAAAATGAAATGTTAAAATGTGGAAAATAACATTTTGTGATCATTAATAGATTTCACTCATATTCTCCTTTACCACCTAGGTTGCCTATTTATGTCAAGGACACTGGAATTACAAGGACAGCTAGAATAGAAATCCTCTCTTCAATATCCCCAATGAGTGGTCATCTGCCCTCCACTCGGTGCCCACTCGTGACAGTGGAATTCACAGCCTGCCAACCGCACAGCAGCCTATAATTATTGGGAAACTTTCTTTTAAAAAGCGAAAATGTATTTCTTTCTAGTTTCTACCCATCACCGGTTCTGTCTCTGGCTGAAAAGTATTTATATCCCACTTTATAACTATTCACACACCAGAAAGTGAGAAATGCCTTTATATTGCTGGAAATATGGTTCTGCTTTATGAGCTCTAAATATATCTAAGAGTTTTATCTAAGAATTTAAACATAAGTGTATCATTTTTAAGAGGGAGATTTATTCCTAAAAAGTTGCTTTAAAAATGATCATTTTCATTTAGTGAACTAGTCTCCCAGTGATTTATTTTAATATTTCAGACACCTTCCCATGACAAATGTTTTGGAGCCCAAGGAGAAAAATACTGCTTGTTGTTAAAATTCTTTGGATCTCTAAAAAACAGCAAGAATTTTCATAGAATCACCTTTCAAAAGTATTGAGAGCCTACTGATCATCCACTCACAGTGGGCAACACTAGCTCGCTCCACCACCCTAAAAACACAGTGTAACCCCAGAAGCCGTCCCACAAATAACTGATGGGCAGCAGCAGTTAAATAACACTGAGGTCAACTGGATATAAATACAGATTTTCCAAACTCAAGACCTTCTAGTACTTTAGGAGTTCATTTGATTGAAATAAATACATCCAAAGTCATGTTAGCTAGATGACACAACGGATAGAGCACTGGACCTGGAGTTACGAAGACATGAGTTAAGTCCTATCTTAAACACTGAGATAGTTCAAGCTATGTGACCCTTGGTAAGTCATTTAACCAGTTTGCCTCAGTTTCCTCATCTTGAAAATGGGAATAACAATAATAGCACACACCTCCCAGTGTAACTGCAAGGATTAAAATGAGGTAGTATTTGTAGAGTGCTTAGCACAGTACCTGGCATGCAGTAAATTCTTTGTAAATGCTTATTCCCTTCTTCTCTTTTTATCCATAGAATTTCATCTTTCTTTGTTGTTGCTGTTCATTCATGTCTGACTCTTCATTACCCAATTTGAGGTTTTCTTGACAAATATAATGAGGTAGTTTGCCATTTCCTTCTCCAGATCATTTTACAGATGAGGAAACTGAGGCAAACAAGGTTAAGTGACTTACTCAGGGTCACACAGCTATTAAGTATGTGAGGCTGGATGTGAACTCTGGAAGATGAGTTCAGGCTTGGTATTCTATCCACTGTGCCAACTAGCTGTTCCAAAAGAGGGTTTGTCCAGGATTTGAAATAGATCCTTTCTTTACCTCCATTAGATCCAAACTATTGTGATTGCTGGTACCAAAATTACATAATCATAGCCATTACTTAAAAACAATAAAATAAAATGATTATGGCCAGACAAAATACTCAATTCTAAGACTTCTTGAAATATTTCTTTCACTTAGCTATTCATCTTTTCTCTTCTTCTTCCCTTTCATATTCTTCCAAGTTTACAGTTAACCAGTGACATAGGATTAATTTAAAGCAAGTAGAATCCAGTCACTCGGCTCTTTAGGATTATAGGGTATGTGAAAGTAATAACTGCACTGGGAGAAGCTAACATAAGGGCCTACTGTCCTCTCAGATTTTAATTTATTTTCACAAATAACTAATTATTTAAACACCCATACCTTCCATCAAAGTTAACTTTTTGGACCACCACTTCACTTTTTATATGAGTACGTGGGAATCCAGTTCATATAATGACAAATATCTATTTTTTAAAATAACATTCTTAAAAACTTTCCTGACAAATCTAACCAGATTCATACCACAGTATTAACACTGTACATAATAAATGTGATCGAATGAATAGTTTTAACCAAATTGCCAGCCTACTGAAATATCCTTTGATATACCATTAATGAACATCTAAATCCCAAATCATAGAAATATAATGTGACTTGAGAACCCTGAGAACAAGCAGGAACATATTTCCCCTAGTACTTTATGTGAATCTTAATTGAGAAATGAGCTTTAGTTCACTGATTAACTAAACTACAGCTTATGTGAATAAATGTAATTTGTGCCTATTTTTGAAATTGTGTTGATATGAACAGAAAATACTATCTTTATTAATATCACTAAAGAATTTTAAACTGACAATTCTGTCAATAATCTGTCAATAATCTAAGATCGCTTTTATTTCTGAGATAAGACATGTAACTATACTTAACTCATCCTACAGTTTCCCCAACTGTAAAATGTAGATAATAATAGGACCTGTCTCCTAGGTAGGGAAGTAGCTCTAAAATGAGATATTTGTAAAGCACCTAGCACAGCTTCTGGCATACTGTAAGGATTTAATAATGCTTCTTTTCTTCCTTATTTTACAGATGAAGAAGAGTCATAGAGGTAAAATGATCAACCCATGGCATCAGAGCTAATTAGCAATAATTAAAAGCAGGATTTAAACCCATTTCTCCTGACTACAAGCTCATAATTTTTCCTACACTACATTTTCTTACAGTACTTTGATGCCTATAGTGGAAATGTGAGATCTATGCAATCTTATCCTTAGTTAGGTAGAAAATCCGGGGCTACAACTGAGATCTCACAACCCTCAATCCAGGGTTTTTTCTACTATACCACAGGAACTCATATATAACTTCGTCATCATCATCATCATCATCATCATCATCATCATCGTCAACAACAAAACTACAAAAATATATTTCTGAGCTAAACAAGAATGCAAACCTACCTTTTTGCGTAGTTTCTCTGCAGCATCAAGTTCAGATTTAATGGTCTTATCAAACTTATTTAGAAGTTTGGGTTTCTTTTTCTTAGCTGGAAGGAAAAAACATGTAGTAGTAAAGGGGCACCATAATTACATAATCATAACCATTAGTTAAAAAAAGTAAAGTAAAATGATTATGGCCAGACAAAACACTAAATTCTAAGACTTCTTGAAATATTTCTTTCACTTAGCTATTAATCTTTCCCCTTCCTCTTCCCTTTCGTATAGTAGTTACTTGGGAAAGGCTTTATTTGTGGAGCAAAATTAGACAAGATTTTTAAGAGCTGGCCTATGATAGTGGTTCTTAACCTGTTGTCCATGAATGACATATATGTGTGTTTCACTTTGATTATTGCATTTCCATTTAATTGGTTTCTTCTATAATCGTATGAATTTTATTTTATGCATTTAAAATATTCTGAGAAAGGGTCCACAGGCTTCATCCGACTGCAAAGGAGTCAGTGGCTCTCAAAATATTAAGAACCCCACACTTAGAGGCTGCACTTGCAAAAGCAACCTCACTTCTGCTTCGCCTTCTAAAATGTTCTCACCAGCCAGCAAAGGGAAGTATTGTTTTCCACAGACTGGGGAGCTCTGCATATGAACCAGGAAATTAGTAGGAATAAGGGTTCTAGTGAATCTTGGGAAGAACTCATGAGATGGTGTGGTGTTCTTTCAGAGTCTGACTTAATCACAAGCAAGTACATAACCTCAGGGTTGAGCATGGCCTCAGAAGCCAAATCTAGTCCAAAAGGAAACTGAATAAGAATCTCCCCAACAATATAATACAACAGGTGGGTCAGTCAGCCAGCCTTTGCTTCAGGACCTGGACTGAAGAGAACTCTGCTGCTTCCAGAGGAAGTCTATTGTCCTTTCTAATAGCTCAAAATGACAACCAGTTTTTGCTAACTAGGAACACTTCATTCAGATGCTGAAATTTGCATTAATGGAACCACATGGATGTATTTGTTTCAGAAATTGTACACTGTAGCAAATAATCATGTCCAACAATCTTAGTTTGTGCTAAGAAATGGGAAAGTTAGATTTCTAAGCTCACACTATTATTTTCTTGGTTAGGTCCTTTGGATCAGATGACAAAAGAGGGTTACTTCTTAAAGGACAACATGAAACAGATTAAGTTGCTTAGAATAACTACTGACTTTTAGGATCATAAGATTTAGTACTAGGGGGAGGCTACATGGCATAGTGAATAGAGCACCAGCCCTGGAGTCAGGAGGACCTGAGTTGAAATCCGACCTCAGACATATAAAAACTTACTAGCCATGTGACCTTGGGCAAGTCACATAACCCCAAATGCCCTGCCTTCCCCCCTCCAAAAAGCACACACACACAAAAGATTTAGGGCTAGAAGATCCTTCAAGATCATCAAATCCAATTCCCTAATTTTACATTTGTCACACAGGGAGTCTGCCCTGTCACATATTCATGATGCACTGAAGACTTATAATAAGATCTTCCTCAATTTATCAGAGAAAAGGGATTTTACTAACGAAAAATATCTACAAAGTGATACATGTAATGATAATGACACTGATTGTTCTTTCAAGTTTGCAAAGTACTTTACATGATTTTAGCTAAGCCTCTGAACAAGCTTCCGGGGGACTACGGTTATTATTATCTTTGTTTTATTGATATTATCTTCATCTTATTGATAAAGGAACCTGAGGCTATAAGAGAGGTGAACTGTTAGATTTGTCCAAGGTCACACAGCTGTAAGTGACCAAGGTGGGAATCAAACACAGCACTTTCCTGACTCCAAGTCCACTATACCATCCTACCTCTTCCTTCACACATGGTATCCCTTTTATCAGCTTCAAAGGGAACAGAATCAGAGAATGGATATCTCTGCAGATGATAACTGATGATTCTATAGTACTTTAAGTTTTGCAAAGTACTCATATGTATGTATGTAAGTGTATACACACACACACACATATTACCTCATATGACCTTCACATCAACACTCCTTGTTACTCTTTGCTCTCTAGGTATTTGGAACACTACTCTCTCTCTCTCTCTTCTGGTTCTCCTACTTCTCTGACCACTCCTTTTGTCTCCTTCACTGAATCCTCTTGCAGATCATTCCTTCTAGCCATGGGTGCCCCTCAGGGTTTTGTCCTGGGTTCTGTTCTCTTCTCCCTCTATATTACTTCACTTAATGATCACATCAGCTCCCAAAGATTTAATGACCATCTCTACACCAACAATTCTCAAATCTTCCTCTTGTATCTCCAATTGTCTCTCTCAGACATCTTGAATGGATTTTCAGTAGATATCTTAAATTAAATATGTCCAAAACAGAACTCATTATCTTTCCCCAAAATATTTCGCCAATGCTACTTTTCCCATTATTGTAGAGAGCAATGCCATCATCCCAATCTCTCAGACTCACAACCTAGAAATCATCCTGGATTTCTCATTATCTTTCACCACCACCCCCCATATCCAAGCTGTTGCCAAGGTCTGTCAACACCCTTGTAACATCTCTGTAACTATATCTTTTCAACACCTCTCAAAGAAGTCCCTTCTCTCTCCTCTGACACCACCACCATTCTAAGGTAGGCTGTCACAACCTCAAGTCTAGATTATTTGCATAAGCCTGCCAGGTAGGTGTGCCTGCCTCAGACCTCTCTCCACTATAACCCATCCTCCAGTCACTAAAGTAATTACCCTAAAGCACAGATCCAACCAGATCACCTCCCTACTCAATAAACTCCAGTGGCTCCCTATTGCCTCCAGAATTAAACAAAATCTTCTGCTTGATTTTCAAAGCCCTTCATAACTTAGCCCCATCCTGTCTTTCTTGTCTTCTTATACCTTACTCACCAACACACATGGTTTGATCCAGCCACACTGGCCTCTTGGGCAGTTCCACAAACAAGTCATTCCATCTCTTGACTGCAGGCATTCTCTCTGGCTGTCCCCCACTCTTGGAATGCTTTCCCTCATCTCTGCCACCTGGATTCCTTGGCCTCCTTGAAGT
Organism: Pseudocheirus occidentalis; assembly: GCA_028646575.1. Taxonomy (NCBI): domain Eukaryota; kingdom Metazoa; phylum Chordata; class Mammalia; order Diprotodontia; family Pseudocheiridae; genus Pseudocheirus; species Pseudocheirus occidentalis. Next base: position 208,405,114 of record CM053594.1, read on the forward strand.
CTCAAAAGAAAGTACCACCTTCTTGGCTTGGCATAACCCCTTTTAATTCCAGTGTCTTCCCGCAGTTAATTATTTGCTATTTGTTCTGCATATAGCTTGCTCTATATATTTGCTTGCGTGTTGTCTCCCCAATTCGACTCTAAATTCCTTGAGGTCAGGGACCTGACCTTTGCCTCTTTTTGTGTCCCTGTCACCTAGCACAGTCAATGTCTGATACATAGTAGATGTTTCATAAAAGTTTCCTGATTGAACTTTGTGAAGCAGGTGCTTATTATCACCCCCTTTTTAAAAACAAGGGAGCAAAGGCTGAGAAAGATGGAGTGACTTGCTCAGTGTCATACAGCTAGTGTCTGAAGTGGAATCTGAACCCCCCGAGTCCAACACTCTCTCCTCCATGTCCAGCTGCCTATTTAACAACTAGCATTAAAGTTTATAATGTTAGAAAAGGCTTTCCCCTTCTCCCATTGGTGAGTTCCTCCTTGGGACATCACTATGGGGAAGGGCCCAGGCCAGTCATCCTTAATTCTGCTCCCTGTTCTGCTTCTGCTTCTGTACCTGGTCACCACACATCTGCTTTTCAACTTCCTCTTAGGAGCTGTCTTCCCCTTTAGGATGTAAGTTCTCTGAGGGAAGGGAATGTCTTTCCTTTTTGCTTATATTTATGTATTTTTGTATCTCCTGATCTTAGCACAGGGCCTGGCCCATAGTAAGCATTTAAGAAATGTTTGTCTCCTGCCTTCCTTTTTCCATAAAAAACTAGTGATGGGGGTAGTGCAAGTATAAATATTCCT
>CM053594.1:208412861-208434588 GCA_028646575.1 Pseudocheirus occidentalis
TTCCCCTGGAACATTATACTCAATTTTGCTGGGTAGGCGATTCTTGGTTTTAATCCTAGCTCCCTTGATCTCCAGAATATCATATTCCAGGCCCTTTGATCCCTCAGTGTAGAAGCTGCCAGATCCTGGGGTATCCTAATTGTGTTTCCACAATATTCAAATTGTTCCTTCTTGGCACCTTGTAATATTTTCTCCTTGATCTGGGGAACCTGGCTATAACATTCCTAGGAGTTGTCTTTTGGGGATCTTTTTCAAGAGGAGTTTGGTAAATTCTTTCAAGTTCTATTTTGCCCTCTTGTTCTAAGATATCTGGGCAATTTTCCTTGAGAATTTCTTGAAGGATGCTTTATAGATTCTTTTTTTCATCATGGCTTTCAGATAGTCCAACAATTTTTAGATTGTCTCTCCTGGATCTATTTTCCAGACCAGTGGTTTTTTCAAGGATATATTTCACATTGCTTTCTACTTCTTCATTTGTTTGGATCTGTTTAATAGTATCTTGATTTCTCATAAAGTCATTTGCTTCCATTTGCTCCACTCTAATTCTGAAGGAATTCTTCTCTTCAGCGAGCTTTTGAGATTCTTTTTCCATCTGGCAAATTCAACTTTTTAAGGCTTTCTTCTCCTCATTGGCTTTTGGGCTTCTTTTGCCATTTGATTTAGTCTGTTTTTTAAGGTGTTATTTTCTTGAGTCAGGTTATTGACTCTCTTATCATGATTTTCTTGCATCATTCTCATTTCTATCTCCAATTTTTCTTCCACTTCTCTTATTTGGTTTTCAAAATTCTTCTTAAGCTCCTCTATGGCCTGTATCCAGTTCATATTTTTCTTGGAAGATTTTTGTTTAGGAGTTCTGACTCTGTTGTCTTCCTCTTGTTCCATGCTTTGATTCTTTTTGTCCCCAAAAAAGGAATCTAAAGGTATATTGCTGGGCTTGCTTTGCTTCCTTTGCCTGTTCATGTTGCCAGTCAATTACTTGGCTTTTGGGTTCTGTAGAACTCTGCTTTCAGAACTCTGCTTTGTCCCAAATCCCTGGGGTTTTTGAAGCTGCCGGAGCTATTAGGAGGCCACCATCTCTGCAGCCCCCACCAGCTTTGGCTCACTGAAAACGCACCTCAGGACCACCACCCAAGACCAGGATCTTGATACAGGGAGCTGAAGGAAGAGCACTTAGCCTCTAAATCAGTGGTTCTTAACCTTCCTAATGCCATGACCTTTTAATACTCATACGTTTGCATATCTGCAACCTGCCTGGAGACAGATAGAGGAGCAGTGTCTCTGTTCCTAAAACCATTGGAAATCTGTGTTTTCCAATGGTCTTAGGCAACCCCTGTGACCTTGTGAAAGGGGCTTTCGACCCCCAAAAGGGTCGCGACCCACAGGTTGAGAACCTCTGCTCTAAATGATCACCTGATCCTCCTTTTAATCATCATGCCTGGAGCTTCTGAAGCAGCCACGTGGAGGCGGCTGCAGGGTCTCTGCTTCAGACTGCTTCTAGCTCTGGAGGCAGTTTGGCCAGACCTTCTGCCCCAAATTTAGCTGGGTTCCATAGATCTTTTCCCTTTGTCCTTTGCTCTTATGGGTTGTTAATTCTGGAAACCGCCACAGTTGCTGATGATCTGCTCTCCTGAAAGCTCCGGCCTCAGCTTCTCCTGGATGCCCTGGGTCTGAAACTGCATTGGGCTGGGCTCTGCTCCCAGTGTGCTGCAATGACCATCTGCTGGGCTGCCTTCAGCAGGAGCTTTTTACTCTGTCATGTTTGTCGGTTTTGGAGCTCTAAAATGTGTTTAGAGTCATATTTTATAGATATTTGGGATGGTTAAGGGGTAAACTCTCAGACTTCCCTTGCCTCTATGCCACCATCTTGACTCTGCCCCCCCCAGTGAAACTTTATTAAAGGGTCCATGGTTCCCTCCAATGAAGTGTACCTCAGATCTTCCTCATGATCTGAGATTTTCCCTTCTTACGGGCCCTTATTTTGCTAAAGTTTGATACCAGATTTGATACCTGAGCTTTCTAAAGGGGATATACAAAGTACAGAATCCCATTGGTTGATAAACCATGCTTCAGGAGCCAAGATAACATATCAGCAGGAGGATCACATGTTGGATGTTGAAGCATGGGGTATCTCCACTGACTAAATGGTCATAAGACAGTCACCAGCTCATATTGGTCAATAGAGAGTGGTCCAGAGGTGCAAAAATAAGTTGAGGGGCTTTCTATGCAATTAGGTTACCTCTGATGCTCTGGGCTAGGTCACCATAACAAGGAAAAACAAGGGTGGAGGGCTTCTAATTAGCTTCCTATGATTAAGTAAGTGAATTTAAAATCTGCAGTTCAGAGCTCTGGGGCCTAATGTATAGAACTTATAATCACTACCGCTATGGAATTACGGCAAAACTAATTAATACCTATTGGAACAGAGTAGGGGTCCAAATGAATTGTTTCTCACAGTCATTTTCTTCTCCAGCTCATTTTACAGATGAGGAAACTGGGGCAATCTGAGGTAAGTGACTTGCCCAAGGTCACACAGAGAGTAAGTGTTTGAGGCTAGATTTGACCTCAGGTCCTCCTGACTCCAGGCCAAGCACTCTATCCACTACAGCACCTAGCTTCCCCTTATTAACATACTTGCTCTCATTTTAATTTTTTTTTTCTCTTCTCATTCCCTTCATCCTCTGGCAGTCACAGACATCTGAGTCCCTTCTGATGACACTGTGTCTCTGGCCACCCATTCCAGTTCTGCTTGTGCTTTAACTTATACCCCCAACTCATTGGTCATCATGGAGGAGTGGGAATAGTCTTTACTCCCCAATGATACCTCCAGAATCTCCCTCCACCATCACCATTCAGTGACCATTTATACTTTTGTGTCCACTCATACCAAAATTATAACCCAATTGAGATTTATAACCCCAAAATTTTGGTGGCAATTATCTGCTGGACACCAGGATACTAATCTTCCTCCTTCAATGAGCCGGGGATCTGTCCTGCGCTCTCTTCTCTTCCCCTTCTGTACTGTTTCACTTAGTGATTGTGTTCATTCCCAAGGGTTCAATTATTATCTCTATGCAGATTATTCATTACTCTTTCTATCAAATCTAAGCTCTTTCCTAATCTCCAGTCTCACATCATCAACTGTATATTGGATATCTAAACTGGATGGATATCCTGTAGGCATCTTAAAATCATCACATCCAAAACAGAACTCACCTTTCTCCCCCCTTTGGAGTGGGGAAGGCAAGGCCTTGGGGTTAAGTGACTTGTCCAAGGTCACACAGCTAGTAAATGTCAAGTGTCTAAGGTTGGATTTGAACTCAAGTCCTCCTGACTTCAGGGCTGGTACTCTATTCACTGAGCCACCTAGCAGCCCCCAGAACTCACTTTCAAAGTAGACCTTGTATATTGATCTTTCATGTGTCTCCTACACCAGATTATGAACTCCTGGAGAGAAGGGACTATATGGGTTCTTTGAATCCTTAGCACTTAGCACTGTACTTGGCATATAGTAGGTACCTAATAAAGATTTTTTTGACTGATGGAAGGAATATTTACTTCAAAGGTATATAATAGAAGCAAAGGTAGGAACATTTCATTTTAATTCCTCTGCACCATAATCCCTCTATCACCATCTAAGGCTTTGAGGAGGAATGGGGGATTAGGCTCACAGTTTAACTCAGTTCCTAAATTAGTCCCACCAAGTTCAAGTCCAAAGTCCCCCTGGGCTAGAATTAGGAACTGCCTCTGTTAGGCTGACTACAACCTCCAACCTGGAATACTAGATTCTAAGATGTCCATAACTCAAGCTCCCAGGGACTCCTGAACAAGCAAGATGTATCCCATGTGTTTTCCATCCACACGTATGTATGTATGTGTGTATGCATTTATGTATGTGTATATATGTACACACACAAAGCTGGGTGGTACAATGGATAAAGCATCAGGCCTAGCGGCAGGAAGATTCATCTTCCTGAGTTCCAATCCAGCCTCAGATACGTACTAGCTGTGTGATTCTAGGCAAATCACTTAACCCTGTTTGCCTCAGTTTCTTCATCTGTAAAATGAGCTGGAGAAGGAAATGGCAATCCACCCCAGTATTTTTGCCAAGGAAATCTTACATGGGTTCACAAAGAGTTGGAAATGACTGAAAAATGATTAAACAACAACAAAAATATATACATATGTGTATGCACTCAGTTGCATGTCTACATATATAAACATATATCCCTCCATGTATACACATATATAATAAATATACACACATACATATACACAAATACCTACATTTATATATTTTTTTGCTTGCTATCCCCACTAGACTGTGATCTGCTTGAGAAAAGGGACTGTTTGGCTTTTGCCTAGTATGTAAAGGTTCTTAACAATTGCTTATTGACTGAATGACCTCCCTGCACTTCAAACTGTAAAGGACAAACAAGAGAGACCAAAAGTCCAAACCGGTGTCTTGGGGCCACGTGGCCTAAGGCAGTGGGAGACAGCAGCCCTCAGGCCCTTCACTTCTGTTTTCTGTGTCACCTGCCATGAGTAAATGAGTCCTTCTCCTCAGGTCAGAATTGCAGAAAAAAGAGGAGCTGTGCTTTAGCCAGAGAGCTTTAGAGATGCAGACAGTTCCAGCTACTCAGTCAATGGAAAAAGATTCCTCCCAAACATGTGGTGGTCTAGCACAGAATGTCCTCAGCTGTGAATCAGTTCTCCTGTCCCTTATGAGCAGATCACCAGTGCCTCCCAAATGGGTGTCTCCATCTTATTAACCTGGGCATTGGCCAGATGCCTATTACATCTATGCCCCAATGCTTAGCACAGCTGCTGGAACAAAGTAAGTGCTTAAAAAATGTGTGTTAACTATAAAGCTACCCCTATAACCTAAGGACACTCTCCCTTTCCAAGACAAAGAGGATGTTTAAGGGGTCAAGTAGTTAATGTGAAGCCTTATAAAAGTTATAAGTTACCAGGGTTAAGTTATAAGGATTGCCTGTCACTGCACTAAAATTTCAGTTAGATTTGAAGGCATGAAAATCTGAGTTCAAATCCTGCCTCAGAGACTCTAGGAAAATCACAACCTCTCTCTCTCACTGTTCCAAGAATTGTAAAATGAGGAAAATAATAACACCACACAGGGTAATGGTGAAAAACAAATGAGACAACATATGTGTATATGCACGCATGTGTGCATGTGTGCGCATGTACATCTGTGTGCATACACATGTGTGTATGTGTGTGCAGGTAAGTGTAGTGTGTATACGTGTATGTTTTGTGTGTGCACATGTATGTGTGTGCATTATGCATGCATGTACGGGTGTGCATGTAGGTGTGTGCATGTACATGTGTGCATGTGTGTGCATATAAGTATTGCATGTGTGTGAGTGTGTGCATGTGTGTATCTATGTGGGCATGCATGTATAAGTATGCTTGTACATATGTATGCATGTAAGCCTATATGGTTTACAAAGGTAGATAGATATATAAACATATAAATAATATGTATTTATATAAATATTTATATATGTAAATATTTATCTAGATATATAAATGTCTATCTTTACAAACAACAAAATGCTATATCAATCTGTAAATATATATATTTGCAAGCTACAAAATGGTTTATATAATTTATATGTATGTATATAGAGAGATATATAGATAAAGATATGCTCAAAATGCTATATAAATATGAGCTGTCACCCTACACTGCCCAGAAATATTCTGTCGGGGACAAAATCTGAGGTCTATCTTTTGGACCTTTGCTTCTGACCCTGCTAGACCCTCCCCCAACCTCTTTCAGCATTCTGATACATTGCACTTGAACCTTACCCTTGACTGCTCCTTTGAACATGACTAGAAACAACAGGGTTATTACAAAGATCTCCATGAGACACATGATGGAAAATACCATCCACATCCAGAGAAAGAACTATGGAGTCAGAATGAAGAATGAAGCAGACTATTTTCTTTTTGTTTTGTTTTGTTTTGTTTTTCTTTCTCATGGTTTCTCCCATTCATTATAATTCTTCTCTGCAACATGACTATACATACATAGGTATGTATGTATAGAGCCTATATCAGATTGCATGCCATTTTGGGGAGTGATGGGGGAGTGAGGGGAAGAAAATTTAAAACTTATATAAGTGAATGTTGGAAACTAAAAGTAAGTAAATTAACTAATAAAAAAATAAAAGAAAAAGCAAAGATCTACTTGAGCACTTCCTGGTGTGGAAGTTCCAGCAATACCTGGAGAGGGCTTAGCAAGACCACAGAGTGAAGAAAGCAGACATTTCTTACAGTCACTGTAACTGCTGGAGGATAGGCACCTGGCATTGCTATATACACAAATATGATCATGAGGCTCCTTACTATCCCCTGCTTCCTATATATAATCAGTTACCATGGTTTTTTAGAGATTTTTTGGTCATTATCAGTTTTATTGCTATGTTTTGTTTTAACATTACAAACATTTACAGATTACTCCCACATTGTGAGAAGAATAAGAAAATAAAACAGTTAAGTAAAATTAATAATGCACTAGCCTCGTCTGAAAGTGCATGCAACATTACACTTCTGTAGCAAAACACCAATACCCACAACTTCTCTATTTAAAAAAAAAAAGTTAATGGAGATCTATTTTCTCTTCCTCTAACTCTTCTACCCCATTGGAAAATAAAAGAAATTTAACAAATATGTATAGTCAAGCAAAACAAATCATCCTAATTCATTCTGTATATATTCCTGTTCATCCTGCATATAGCTCATTTTATATATTCTTTTCTACATGTTGAATCCCCCATTACATTGTAAGCCCCTTGAAAGCAGTGACTTTCTTGTGCATATTTTTTGTATTCTCAGGGCTTAACACAGTGCTTGGTACATGTTAGGCACTTAATAAGTGTTTAATGATTGATTGACTAATGGTTGGATAATTTTATTATATATTTAAAAGAAATAGCAAGTTGTACATAATAAATTTGTAGTTTCATGTGCAATTATATTTTTTTCTATTCTACTATGTTATGGAAATGCTTGTTTTCTTTCTTGTGTTCAGGAAAAAAACCATTACCTATCCATAAAATATATGTGTGTACAGATAAACACACATATACATACATACATGCATACATACATTTATATATACATACAAAATTGTATGCCCTAAATCAATCTGTCTCTATCAAGGGTAGCACATTTCATTACTGGTCCTCTGGAAACATGAATAATCATTTTATTGATAATAGTTCTTAACATTTTTCAAAGTTGTTTGTTTTTCAACTGCTATTATCTAAATTGTTCTCCCAATTCAGCTCATTTCATTCTTCATTAGTTTTTTAAAGTCCTCAAAATTGTTCATTTATAATTTAGGTACTATAATATAAATTGTTCGCCTGATACTATTCACTTCATTCTGCCTCAGTTTATACATGTCCTTCCATATCTTTTTGAAATCATCTATTTATTTCTTGTAACACAATAATATTCCATCACATTGATATAACACATTTCATTCAGCTGTTCCTCAATTGTTGGACATCCTCCAAGTTTCTAACTACTTTCCACCACACACACAAAAAAGAGCTGCTTTAAATATTTTGTACATAAAGAACTTTTTTCTTCTTTCTTTGATCTCTTTGGGGTACAGGCTTAGAATTTATATAACTATTATATACAAAAATGTCATTAAATAGTGCATATCCTTTGACAAAGTTTGTTTATTCTGCATTCATCTCTCAAATATTTCTCTCCATTCATTAAACCTTAGTTTAAGACCTTATCACTTCTATATAAACGATCTCCCTATCTAACCTCTCTAGCCCATCTTCAACATAGCTGCCAAATGGAAATTCCTAAAACACATATCAGGCCGTGAACATAAGCTTCTTTGCATTTGAAATTGTTTCATTTACTATACTTATATTCCCAGGGCCTATTTAAAAAATATTTATTGATTAGTTAATTGGTATCATTTACCTGCTCAAGATGCTCCAGTGGTTATCTTTGCCTAAAAGCTCAAATAAAAGCTGCTATTTGGCATTTAAAGAAAACTCTTCACAATGTAGCCTTAATCTACCTTTCCAAGCTATATCATCTATTATTCCCTTTCCCCTAATCTTAGGACTAGCCTAACTTGCCATTTTGCCCTTCCTCATACATGATGTTTTTCCACCTTCATACTTTTGCATAGGTTGTCCTACATGCATGAAATGAATTCCTTCCTCACATCCACCTCTTAGAATCTCTATTATATTGTTTGGAAAACATTTATTAATACTATTTAAGCCTAAAATTATGTGGCTAACAATTGTCTCTAACCCAAGAGTTTACTCAGAAGTGATACTTCCCTCAGAGATGCTCCCAGGGAAGCTAGACAGCTGCAGGAAATGCTAGGATGCCACGTAGGTCTTGGGTCCACCCAGTGCTTGTGTTTTGGGTTCCTTAATTTGAATGTTTAGGCTTACTGATATACATCTCAAGAGACCTTGCCTAGGCCCTGGCCTCTCTGTTATCTACTGGTACTCCTCTCTGATACCCTATGTAATATAAACCTAGCAAAGACTGATAAGGAAGCCTTCTTCCAACCTTCCTCTGCCAAATTAACAAATAATTTTTTTTCTAAAACCAATTTAGATTTTAGGGTTCATTCTCATGACTAATATTTCCTTCAAAGTTTAACTCAGATACCACCTTATAGAGCTGCTTCTTGCTTTCCCACAGACCCCTTCCTGTACTTAGATTTTGTTATTTAGTTTGATATCTGACGTAATATTTCTCTTCTCAATACCTGACCTCTTATTAGGGAACTTGAATATACATATTGACTCTCCCTGAAATTCCCTAACCATTCAGTTCTTCAACCAACTCACCTCCCATGAGCTATTCCATCCCACTAAAGTCACACACAAAGATGGTCATATCCTTGATCTTGCCACCACCCACAAATGTACCACATCCACAAGAATCCTGAAATCCCTTCAACCAAATGTATGTAATCTATTAGCTTTTCAACTCTCCCTCTGCCTTCCCTTACAAAACACTACCGTTCATCCACACTGTGAACCTCCAGTGCTTTAACTCCTTAATTCTCTCCCAGGTCAACTCCCTGCACTAGGCACTCTCTCCTCTTTTCCCCATCCTGACTCCTTGGTGAACCAATTCAACTCTCTACTGGTCTGTCTCTTGAAGCCCTAGCCCCCTTCTCATATCACTGATTATTCCCGGCCAGGCTCAGCTTTGGATCACTCCCACCACCATTCATCACCGTTCTCCTACTATTCTCAGAGTGGGGGCAATCTGGAAATGTTTGTAATGTAAAATCAAAACAAGTCATTAAAATTTCAATCGATCTTTCCCTATTCACAATTTATACATTAGAGTGGAGTGTCCTACCTAAAGGCAGCTAGTGGAGCAGTGGTCCTGGAGTCAGGAAGACCTGAATTCAGATCTGGATTCTGTGACCTTGGGCACATCTAACCTCTGTCTGTATCAGTTTCTTCAGCTATAAGATAAAGATAATGATAGCACCTATCTCGCAGGGTTATTCTATGGATCAAATGAGATAATATTTATAAAAACACTTAGCTCGGTTCCCAACATGTGTTGGTTGTTATATAAATACTCATTCCCTATTTCTGCTACTGAATGAAGGAGGTAAAAATCACTGCAACTGCATGTTATAGAACCTCAGTTAGACCCTCACTGCCTGCCAGGCAATCCTACTGCACCTCACTTATCAACTCACATTCCCACACTCACTATCCAAAGAAGAACTCGTTCTCTTTCTCCTTAACTGGCCTCACACCTTCCCTTCTAATGTAAAGGGAAGCACCATCCTCCCATCCCTAAAGTTCACAATGGAGGAATCATTCTGGATTCCTGTCCACCTCTCTCTTCCCAGATTCAAGCTGCTGCCAAAGTCTATTGATTTCACCTTTGCAGCATCTCTTGAATATGTCCCCTTCTCTCCTCTAACATTGCCCCTACTCTAGCACAAGCCCTCATCTCCTGACGCCTGAATTACTGCAATACAATATCCTTCTGGTGGGTCTGCCTTCTGCAAGTTTCTTCCCACTTCAGTCCATCCTTCATTCAGCTACTAAAGTGATTTTCCTAAAACACAACTCTATTCAGTCATGCGCCTTTTCAATAAACACCAGTGACCTCCTGTTGCTTCAGGGGCAAATATGAAATGCACTGTTTGGCATTCAAAGCCCTTCATAATCTATTCCCATCCTGTGTTTCCAGACTTCACATCTCACTCCCCAACACATACTCTTTGATCCAGTGACACTTGGCCTCCTGGCTGATCCATAAACGAAGCACTCCATCTCTCTGCTCCAGGCATTTTCTCTGGCTGTCACCCATGCCTGTAATGCCCTCACTCCTCTGTTCCAACTAGTGACTTCACTGACTTCCTTTAGGGTCCAATTAAAATCCCACTTTCTACAGAAAGCCTTCCCCAACTCTTCATAATTCTAGCACCTTCCCCTTCTCCCATAGAAAGGAGGTAAGAGAAGGATCTCATTTCCTATTTCTCTTGCATACAGCTTCTTTCTATGTATTTGTTTGCATGTTGTCTCCTCCATTTGATTGTAAGCTTCTTGAAGGCAGGAATTGTCTTTCACTTCTTTTTGTAACTCCAGTACTTAAAGTGCCTGACACATAGTAAGCACTTAATAAATGTTTATTGATTGATGGCATTGGGCGAACTGCTTTCTCCAATAAATTAATGTCTTCTGCTCCTCTGATCTCTCTACCATGATTTACCATGTTGCTCTCTGCCATGTGCTTCTGGTGCTATTCTTGGCTGCCATCTGCTAGTGTTCACCTGTTATGCATCTCCTCTAGCCCTATCCCTTTTACAGAAAAAGGCTCAGATCTTTTAAGTCATAAAATCTGTCAACCTAAGGCCAGCAGAAGCCCTTAGGCTTAGATTAAATCTGTCCTTTTTAACTCTTATTTTTTTACCTGCTGCCCCAAAAAATCTCTGCTAAGAAACTTTTATTTCAGTTAAAATGAGATCCTTCTCTTACCTCCTTTCTATTCCTGGATTATTAGCCTGAGAATTCTTAGAATCATCCTGAGGAATTTAATAATAATAATAAATAACTATAAAGAAAGCTGAGCACCAGAAATGACCCTTTCAGATTGTGGTACTGGAGTAGACTTTTGAGAGTCCTTTAAACAACAAGGTGATCAATTATTAATCAGACTATAATATGCATGCAGGTACTCATCTTTTAGAATATATATATAATAGAAAATGAAATAAATTTAGATAGATCTTAAAATAAATCATTAAAACCAGATTCAGAGAAGATAAGGAACTATAGAAGCTGAATACATAGCCCACAGAGCTAGTATATATGCATATATATATACATATATATATATAATATGATGGGTATGGGTGTGTGTATATATATATATACATATATGTATAATCATACATAATCATTTTCACCTTGTAGATCAACAAATATAGGACTCACTGACCTTGTACTTAAAACGTCTTGTTTCAGGCATACATATTGAAGAATTTACATAAAATATGATATACAGCATCACTCATCTGAATTTCATATAATAACCAAATACAGAAGTCATAGGCAATGCATAATATATAGCATCATATCTGTTTTGCATACATAATCAAAAATAGAGGTCATATACAAAAGCATAATATTTTAGGCCACTCATATAGTTCATATAAAATAGATACTAATATATATTGCAATTACTTATAAAATTAACATCACATATACATCCCTAGTCAATTCAGACACTCAACAAGTGGTCCTGGAACTTTCACAGTAATGTGTTACCATCTTCATACTTTCTCTATTACCAGAGGTGGAAGTTTAGGAAGCAGTGTCCCTGCCTATTCCACTCTCCACCCATCATGACATGGTAGCATAAATCTTGGGAGAACTGACTTCTCAGAGAAGCAGCAGCGGCAGCGCAGGTAGCCTGGTTTCTCAGTGCAGCCGTGACAGAGGCCCTGGACAGAGTGCTAAGAGTGTTGTTTCTTAGCATCATCAAGGTCTAGATAGGACGGAGGAGCTCAAGGCAAAACTGCCATTTTCTTATTCTCTCTCATTTCTCCATTTCACAGTTCTGACTTAAACCTTCTTATTCCTTGGCTCCCCAAAGGCCTTATACCTTCTCACTAAGAGTACTGCCAATGTTCCTATTCCACCATGCTGTGCTGGGGATATCTATTGCACTTTATACACAATCTTATGAAGAATGAACACACACACACACACACACGTAGGGATCCCCAAGCTGGAATAGCTTTTGAAAACAGAATCACATTCATACAAAAGTATACAGTAAAAATAATTCTTAGCTACTTTGGGAGTGCTCAGAATTAAGTGAAAGGTTCATTAGAACAGCTAGGTCAGGGGAAGCTAGGTGGTACAGTGGATAGCATGCTGGGCCTAAAGTCAGGAAGATTCATTTTATCTTTGTGAGTTCAAGTCTGACCTCAGACACTTACTAGCCACGTGACTGTGGGCAAGTCACTTAACCTTGATTGCCTCATTTCCTCATCTGGAAAAGGAAATGGCAAACCACATCTAGTATCTTTGCAAGGAAACCCCAAATGGGGTCATGCAGAATCTGAAACAACTGAATAACGACAACAGTAAAAGGACATTCTGAAAGATGTGAATTAAGTTATACATGCATCTTTTTGTCTCTCTGCCATGTTATGGGATACATTTCTTTTCATAAGTATGAGGATACATGTTCTAGAACACACTGACCTGGAAAGGGACAATAAAATGACCATTTCCATCAGCAGGGAACATAAGCAATGGTTTAAATCACAGACATTAATTCAGAGAGACTATGACACATTCCTAACATTACTTTGATATGAATAGAGAAGTAATGAGGGTCAGGTACACTGAAATACTGTATACTCTCTCTTCTCATGGGGTCTCTTTCACACAAGATAAACCTTGTCTTATAAATTCATGTAAATGTAAATTCATCTAATTTTAAAAGAAATTATGCCCACCCTTACCTTTGCATTAAACAGAATCCTCAGAAGTGACTAAAATGAACATTGTTAAAACATTAAAAAGAAAAGTCGGAGGGGGTAGAACAGAAAAGACTCATTTTTTTATGTTACAATAAAGTCTTTCATTACAAGACCATGATTTTTAAAAGAACATACTGACTCAAAACATTATTTCAATGTTTTTCATTGGCCTTTAAAGCCAGGAACCATAACATTTTCATATTTGGATTTGTCACAGTGCATAGAACTGGAGCAAAGAGTAGTATGGACTTAAGAAATGTTTGAAGGAGGAAATAAAATAATAAGGAAGAAAAGGAAGAAAGGGAACGAAGGAAGGAAGGAAGGAAGGAAGGAAGGAAGGTTAAATATCAGGAAATGATCATTTGTAGTATAATAATGAAATATATAAAGTAATGAAATACTTATTTGAAAATTCCTTAGGAATACAAACAATCTTTGTAGATCAGAGGTGGAGAATTTGTTCTCTATTGAAAATCAAAAGGAAAATGTATCTAGGAATCATAAAATCACAGTTTTAGAGCTAGAAGGTATCATCAAGTCATTGAGTCTCTTAATTTTACAGATAAGGAAAATGAGGCATGGAGCTGTTAAGTGATTTGTTCACAACCACAAAGTTAAGTATCTGAGAAATTTTATACACACACACACATACATACACATATTTAAATATACACGTAGGTGCATATATGCATACACACATATGTATAAACATATATACACAGGAAGAGACACAAAAAGAAATGATATGATACTCACATACACTCTTTTGCAAAATGAGGAGGGAGAAAATTCCTTGGGCACAGATGTTTTAAAATTTTATGCCTCTAATAGACAACCAGAGTCAGAGATAGAGAATCAAAAACAGACACACAGAGATCAATCTGATGAAATAGCATACCTATCCTGTGGATTTTTATGACATTTAAAATTGGTTTACTCTTAGGAACATAAAAGATACCACCCTCTGGTACTAAATCATATGTTGGATAAAAATACATGTTGAGAGTCAGATCCAGTTGGCAGACCAGAAGTTTAGCACCCCTGATAAAGGTCTAAGCAGAATGTGGGAAAATAATGTACATTTCTTCCTAAAAATTATGTAGCCTTTTAATAATTCTCTGTTATAACACTAAAGAAACTCTAGAATATTAATCACTTTAGTAGAATAACCTAGTTTCTTTGCATTGCACACCCACAAGCCTGGCTGATGGATGGCTGGGACTTCTTAGGTGTGGGGAGCAGGGGTCATACTGATGCTGTCTCAGATTTTGCAGCCATATGGATTTCTTAAACCATTTTCTCCTGAGACTCTTTTGCATATAATTGTGCTACTGGAAAGTCAACAGGAGATAAAAAATACTTTTTTTCAAACTAGTCACATATAAACATTTCTACCTAACTGACTAAGCAAATACTCATTCTTTCAGGCAGAACTTCAGCAAATTCTGACTGCAATTTACTTCTGTGGCTTAGGAAAGCTGAGCTCTGCAGAATCAATGCTTTCAAATTGTAGTGCTGGAGAAGACTTCTGAGAGTCCCTTGGATAGCAAAGAGGTCAAATCAATCAATACTTAAAGAAATTAATTCAGGCTATTCACTGGAAGGTCAAATACTGAAGCCGAAGCTTAAACACTTTGACCCCATAAGGAGAAGACAGGACTCATTGGAAAAGACCATGCTGTGAAAGATTGAAGGCAAAAGGAAAAGAGGATGGCAGAGGATGAGATAGAGAGAATCATGGAAATAATGAACATGAACTTAGATTTCAAGAGGTAGTGCAGGCTTGGCATGCAATGGTGTCTGAGGTCACAAAAGAGACATGACAGAACAACTGAACAACAGCAACAGTTACATCTAGTATCATTTTCCAAAGGGAAAGTAACTTCTCCTTTTTGGACCCTGGATACTTTCATAGCTTCTTGAAAGTATGCTTTTCATTAAAAAGTAGAATGGATTAGTGGACAAATTACTTAACCTCAATAGCTTCAATTTTCTGTCAGCTTCCAACACAGCCCTGGGCTATTCCAGAATCCATCCAATTCTTTCTGATAGAAGTAAAATAGATTATCCTGGTTCTTTGTCTTTTGTTCTTGAAGAGGACCATGACATAAGGAAGGTGATGTCATGACTTGTAAGTGCATTGGATTTAAATGAAGGAAGTGAAGGAGGGCTGTGCAAAGTCACCAATCTCACTCTCCTCCAGAGCCATCTGGGTCCACAGGCAAGACAGGTCGGAACGATTGGAGATAGTCCAGGATGTAATGGGCAACCTTGGCCTTTCTAAGCTAAGGTCTTTTCCAGGTTTCAGTTTGACTGAGGCAACATCCATTCAGTAGTTAAGTCTAGGGAAGAAATGAAGAGAGGAAGAGTTTTACCACAGAGAAACTCCCTCATCAACCTTACCCCTTCATCTGGCTTTCTTGCCTGCTAACAAGGTTTGAATGAGATAGGAGTCATTCCATTCCTTCTGAGGGGATTGGGGGCTTAGAGGGAAAGTAAGCCACCAGACCTAGCTATCTGCCCTACTTTCTAATGCCTTTCATTCCCTAGCACTGCCATCTGATCTACATGTGTAACCTAAGACCTTTGGTTTTTGTTTCCTATCTGCTGTGTCTTTTCTCCCAACTCTGCTCCTAGCTCTCCAACCTCTTCCACCTTCATACCAATACAGTCTCACTCTTAAGATGCTTCCACCTATATGGACCCTCCTATGATTGATAAATTCCTATTTGAAACCATTTTCGTGTAAAGATTAAGTCATACATGCTCACTTCTCTTCTGACTTCATCCCTAACACTCTGGACTTTTTCACTTTGTCCCCTACATGCCTAGTTCCTCCCCCTCCTCCTCCATTTGATTTCTGACTTCTTTTTATATGTTATCTTCCCCCATTTGAATATAAGCTTTGTGGGCTTCAAACAGTCTCTCTCTTTCTCCCTCTCTCTCTCCCTCTCTCTGTCTCTCTCTCTTTCTCTGTCTCTGTGTGTCTCTCTCTCCTTTATTTGCATTCCTATTGCTTAGCATGGGATCTACCACATAATAATTGTTTGATAAATGCTATATCTAGATAGCTAGAACTCAGATTTTGTTTCATGTGATGTCTCCACAATTAAAATGTGAACAGAAACTTTATCCATTTGTATCCCCAGCACTTAGCATGGGGCTTGTCACATATTAAGTACTTAATAAAAACCATTTTTTTCACTCACCATAGATGTAGAGCTAGAAGGGAATTCAAAGATCATCTGGGCCAATTCAATTGTTTTATAGTTGAGAAAATTCTAGCCCAGAGATATTAAGATTTTCCTAGAGTCACAAAAGGATCAGAGGTGTGCTTTAAATGCAGTTCCTCTGACTCTAGAGCTCTTTTTACTGTACCACAGTGCTTCTCTCAAGAGTACATATTGGGAATCAAGTGGAACCATGTATGTAAGACACTTTGTAAACTATAAAGTACAGATTGGGGGATGGGGCATACAGTGGGGTTGCTGTTTTGGGGTGGTGAGTAGGGGAAAGATGGGGAGAAAATCTGTAAATCAAAATCTCATGGAAATGAATGATGTAAACTAAAAAAAACAAGTTAATTTTTTTAAAAATAGTAAACTATAAAGTGTTATGTAAATGTCAGCTACAATTATTTTGTAGGCACTTGATCAGTGTTGAGTTAGATCATCTGCTGGGCCCTATTGCTGTTACTTAGACCTTTACTTATCACTTACTCCACCCCTGGATTTTGAACTTGGTTTAAATCTTTGAATAATGGTACTGTCATGTCTCACCTGTCCTCCCCTTACATGGGCCATTTCTCCATTTTAGATGCAAAATTAGACTCATATCTCTGTGTCCTTGTCCATCAACTAAACATTCTTTTCCCTTGCTCCTATGTTGCAACAGGTAGTTTTCAATTAACCCTTAATTCCTGTCTTAGACTTTATTGCAAAAGCAAAGATGATATGGGAAAGAGATGGAGCTATAAGGTTAGCCTCTGCTGCTGTCTCTCCCTTCTCTCTGAAAAATACTGACCTGATGGCCACTAAGCAAATGTCTAAATTCCTCTAGATCAAATCAAGTCAAACCAACTTTTATTAAACACCTACCATGTGACAGATATTGTGCTAAACACTAGGGATACAAAGAAAGGGAGGACAAAAAAAATCCCTGCTCACAAGGAGCTCACAGTCTAATTGGGGAATCTGACATGCAGAAAACTCTGTACTACAGATAGATCGATAGATAGGTAGATAGGTAGGTAGGTAGGTAGGTAGATAGATAGATAGATAGATAGGTGGGTGGGTGGATGGATGGATGGATGGATGGATGCACATATACATATATTATGCATACACACACATGATAAATTTCAGGTACATAGTCTCAGAAAGAAAGCACTAAGATCAAGGAGGACTGGAGAAAGCTTCTTGCAGAAGATGAAACCTTAGTTGACTTTGGAAGGAATGTGATATGAAGGAATGTGAAGAAAAGGCAAAGATGAGGGAGAGAGTTCCAGACCTGGGGGATAGTCAGTGTGAATAACTAGAACCAGAAGACAGTGTTGTGTGTGTGAAGACCACAAGAAGGTACAGCAGCAAGCACCCAAGCATACCTAGGATGGTTGCTAGCACACGTTCTTAGATCTGCTTTTCTAAAGGAAAGCAACTCTAAAATGGTTAACAATCTTACTTAATCAAACATATATCATTTACCTAGTTCAGGCGCAAAAGTTAGCACCCTGAACTTCAGAGAATACAAACAGAAATTACAAGAAGATAAAAAATACAGACAGAGAAACAAAGTAATAGACAGGGCTTCCAGCTGTCTGACAATTACATCCATACCTAGTTAGTTGCCAGAGAGGGAAGCACCAATATTTGGGCTTTCAAAGCTGGGGGGCTCAACGGCTGCCCAGAGTCTCATCTGGCTAAACCACACAATTCTTCCCAAAGTGAGTCCCAAAGCAAAACCTCATATCAGAGGTATACATAGCGTTCTCCAGGGTCAGAGAACATCACAACTCTCGTGACCCACTTAACTACAAAGTAACAAGAGTTGTACCTCCTGAAAAACAAAACTTCTACCACAGGCTCCATGTGACTACATTCAGCCTGTTAGGGGACAGAGAATATTTTCGAATCAGCAAAGGTCCTCAAACTCACCTAGGCCTGTCAAGGGGTAGGGAAGATCTTCAAATTCTTATTACCATTACAGGAGGTCAGTGTCACCTAATCACAGAGTGCATGGTGGGGAGTAAGGTATAAAAAGACCAGAAATATTAGGAAGGTACCAGGTTATGAAGGGTTTTAAAAATAAAAAGAAGAATTTTATATCTTATCCTGGAGGCAATAGGGAGTCACTGGAGTTTATTGAGTAGTAAAGTGACATGGTCAGACCTATCATTTTGATAGCTAAGTGGAGGATGGATTGGAGAGGAGAGAGACTTGGCACAGGGAGACCAATTAATAGTCTATCACAATAGTCCAGGAGGGAGGTGATAAGGGCCTGTACCAGGGTGGTGGCAATGTCAGACAAAGGAAGATATGAGAAATTATATGGGTTTCATCTTCTGCTGTACTCAGAGGTTGACAGCTCATCCAGGAGTAGCTGCTGTCACCATGGCTCTCAGCAATGTCCAAAAGCAGATGAAACATATGATGGCTTTCATTGAACAGGAAACAAATGAGAAGGCCAAAGAAATAGACACAAAAGCAAAAGAAGAGTTCAACATTGAGAAAGGTCATCTTGTGCAAACACAGAGACTGAAGATGATGGAATATTATTAGAAGAAGGAGAAATAAATTGAGCAGCAAAAGAAAATTCAGATGTCCAACTTGATGAATCATGCAAGGTTGAAAGTCCTCAGAGAGAGAGAGAGGATCTTATCTCAGACTTATTAAATGAAGCAAAGCAGAGACTTTCCAAGTTAGTGAAAGATACAACCAAGTATCAGGAGCTTTTGGATGGTCTGGTCCTTCAGGGATTATACCAATTGCTTGAACCACAAATGATTGTCTGTTGCAAGAAAGAGAATCTCCCTCTAGTCAAGGCTGCAGTGCAAAAAGTTATCCCTATGTACAAGATTGTGACTACAAAAGATGTTGAATGTCCAAGTTGATCAGGAGGCATACTTGCCAGAGGAAATAGCTGGAGGTGTGGAATTTATAATGGGGATTGTAAAATAAAATTTTCTAATACTTTAGAAAGTAGGCTGGATCTCATAGACCAACAGATGATGCCAGAAGTTCGTGGAGCCTTGTTTGGTGCTAATGCCCACAGGAAATTTTTGAACTAAGCCTCTGAGGAGGTGGGACTTTTGAGGAGGGATGAAATAGTTTTGATATACTGCTACATTGAGTGAGATGGTAAATTGATTTGATTTGGCATGTACAAAAGGATTTCTTGGCCAAAGTGAAGTTCCAATTCAGGTGTTATAACTAATTTGTAACTAATCCCTCAGCAGCAAAATTTCATGATTTTCCCTACTAAGATTTTCCTAGTAATATTCGAATAGAAGAGATAGTAGCAAATGGTAGGAGTAATCCATGGTTGAGGTTTGACATGGCAAGAACTTTGATAGGACAAAAGGACAAGAGACATGAAACAAGAGGATATTGTATATTCTAACTGGTTCACTAATGGGTCAAAATGGGAAAGATGAAAAATGTGTAGCTAGTGCAGAGATGACAACCTGAGAAAGGACTAAGAAGTAGAGGGACTGGAAGTTGTGGTGAAGATGATGAACAGGGATTGGAGCTGAAAGACAGAGGAAGAGGTGGAATGTCAGAGTCAATCGAACATTGACATGGAACACTTGTAGGTGATTGCAAGATTAAGGCTATGATCATCTATAAGGGCAAGAATTGGGGAGGAAAAAATGACTGTGAGTCAGACAGGCACAAAAACTCACTGAGGAATGAAGGAAAGCGTCCCTGAAGTCTTTAAACAACTTCAAAAGAGGAGTGTTGTTGAGTAACAGGCATAGAGATCCTGGAAGTAGTAATGGGGAACTAGGAATAATCCAACTCTGCCTCTATGACCAGTGAGTCATGGGGTTAAGTCAAAGTATGGCTATTAGTGGAAAGGGTAACTAGGGAAGCTGTCATCAGGTGGGAACCCAGTCTCAGTGAATGCAAGAAAATAGAGGGCATAAGAAAGGAAAAGGTTTAAATTGAAAGCTAGTTTGTTACCTATGGAGTAGGCATATCAAAGAGCACAGGAGAAAAACTGGGTGGCTTTAGAGTGGCAGGTTGGGAAGGAGGAACATTTATTGAAGAGAATGAAAATAAGGGAATAGTTAGTGGAAGAATGGGGTTTGAACAGAATCAATGGAATGAGTTCAGGTAGGCTTTCCTTATTCATAGGACTTGTGCCTCTGGTTGAATTGTTCCAGTACCAAGAACTGTGACTGTCTGGAAAGGGGGTAGAGTTTGTGTCAGAGGGTGCTAGAAGCAAGTCTTGTGGATCTGTAGGTGACATGAGGGTTTCTAGAGCAAGATGGAATATCAAAGAAAGCCCTGAGGAACTGTAAGAGGCCAAAGATGATGCCTAGTAAGTCTAACCCTCATGTAAAGCACTCCATGAATTACAAACATCCAACTATGTCCTGTATAAAAACTTCACCTTCTTTTATTCCTCATCTCAAGACTACTCTGCCATCTTGACCTCCTTTTTCCCCCTCAGGGGAGCCATACAAATGCTGTGCTGTTTCCTCTCCATCTTTCACTGCACACAGCTCAGTTAATTCCTCCTCAGGCAATCTCTCATCCATAAACACAGATCTTATTTAACCCAGTTCTTTTGTTTTCCATTCTTTCAATTTTCCCTGCCAACTCTGACCAATTTCCTTCTTCTAGTTTTCTCTCCTCTAACCCATTTGAGTCTAAAATGCTTCCCTTCTACCCTCACTACCACTGGGACCCAACCATGACTGAGAATGAGAAGTGCCAGGGGGGCACCTGTGCTGTGGAAAAGCCAAGGCTTCCATTATAAATTGAATCAGAGGAATCCTGGTATGGGATACAGCATGCTGAACTTGGAGTCACAGACCTGAGTTTCAATCTAAATTCTTTCACTTTTTACTTGTGTGACCTTTAGCAAGTCACTTAACCCATCTGAATCTCAGTTTTCTCATCTTTAAAATAAAGTGTTTGACTAGATGACCTCTAAGGCTCTCCTCAGCTCTGGATTTATGATCCTGTGAATTAAGACATAAAACCAAGAGCTATCAATCTCTAAAGAAAGTGGAAATGCTTAGAAATTCCTCATTAGGGTCTCTGCCAATTGTCATCTACCTCCTTTGCATTCGTATTTAAGATAAACAAAATTTTATTTTTCACTTTTATTGTCTTTGTCTATTTACTAGTCTGAAAATGAATTTTAGTATAGTTTTTCAACAAAAACTTCAGCTACATTATGTATTTCATAGGGTTGTGTGGATTGGTTTAAAAATCGAAGTCACCATGTATCACACCATTCTTCTGAGAAAATTCATTCCAAGTTCCAAAAAATTGCCTTTCAAGTAGACTTTGGAACACAATTCACTTTTAAGTTGAGAACTACTAACATCATTAAGAGAAAGGAAGGAAGGAAGGTAGGAGGAAGGAAGATAGGAGGGAAGGAAGGAAGGAAGGAAGGAAGGAAGGAAGGAAGGAAGGAAGGAAGGAAGGAAGGAAGGAAGGAAGG
>CM053594.1:208435088-208457687 GCA_028646575.1 Pseudocheirus occidentalis
ATTTTCTGTTCAGTTCTGGTTTTCTCAGCAAGAATGCTTGAAAGTCCTCCACCTCACTGAATGACCATATTTTCCCCTGGAACATTATACTCAATTTTGCTGGGTAGGTGATTCTTGGTTTTAATCCCAGCTCCCTTGATCTTCCCAGCCTGTCACGATGAGTCCCTACTGCTGAGCTGCCTTCAGTGAGAGATGTATTTTCTGTATTTTTGTGAGTTTGGGAGCCCTAAAACTTGTTTAGAGTCATATTTTCTGGGTATTTAGGGTAGCTGTGTGGGAGCTGCGAAATTGCTGTTTCTATGCCACCATCTTGGCTCTGCCCCCAGCCCTCCTTCCAGTGGGAAGCCACTGAAGGTTCTAGGAGTGGGGAGGTAAAATGGTTAGACCTACACTAAGAATTAACAGTCTTTCCATACCTTTTAGTGTCCTGCAATTGTGATTCCCCAGATTGCTTTATATTCCAAGATCTACAGATGCACGGTTTCACTTGGGGGCAGGGGGGAGGAAGGGGTTAGGGTGGAAAGGAATATTAAGTGTGTACAATGAGGTGGATGATGATTCATTGATATCCAAATAACAATTCTGTTATTTTTTAAATAGTCCCCTCTCCAAAGCTAAAAAATTATTCAGATGACTGAAATAAGATGTACTAAATAGAATGTTATTTAAAAAAATAACAGAAAGAGATATCTCTGAGCTCTCCAAGCAGTCTTTAAATCTAATTTTGCCATTAACATTTTTGTAAAATAAAATAGATGGGCCACCTAGCAAACTTACATAGGCACATCCATAAAGAGGGAGTCAATCAATTTCAGGTTTAATCCAAGTAGCAATAAAAAAACTGGGCAACAAAGCTTATAAACTGCTTTAAAAATGAGGCTTGCAAAAAAATCCTATTTGACATGCAAAATTTGCATTGGTCACTCATTCATGCATGTGTCAGTGAGTTTCATTCTGCTTTCTCCATCCCTACCTCTTTCCAAGCTTCCCATATCCTTGGGCTAAAAGAATACGATAATCTTCCTAGAGGTTAAGAATCAGAATTTCTCAGACTTTTATAAAAAAAAAAAGAAGAAGAAAATAATAAAAGAGAGAGAGAATGTCGTTTTCTGTTCACAGTACCTTTCTGCAGTCTCATTAAAATTATGCTGATGTCTTTCTTTTAAATATTTTATTTTCCCCCAATCACATGTAAAAACAATTTTAACATTCTTTTTCCAAATTTTGACTTCCAAATTCATTCCCTTTTTCCCTACCCTTCCACCCCCCCAACTCTTCCCACCTCCACCCTGTCAACTGAGAAGGTAACCAATCTGACATAGGTTATATGTGTGTATAGTCATTATATTGATGTCTTGAAGGTGTTGGTATAGTAAACAGAGTCCTGAGCTTAGAATTTAGAAAGAGCAAAGTCAAATACTGCCCAAAGCATTAATTAACTGTGTAATCCTTGGCAAGTCTCAGTTTTCCTTCTTGGCAGGCACATTCTCTAGGATTTATGTGCAAAATTCTAACCCAGGGGTGGGGAACCTGCTGCCTTGAGGCCACACATGGCCTTTTAGGTCCTTCAGTGTGGCCTTTGGACTGAGTATAAATTTTACAGAACAAATTCTTTATTAAAGGGATTGGATTCAGGCAAAGGGCTACACTTGAGGACCTAGAGGGTAACATGTGGCCTTAAGGCCACAGGTTCCCCACCCCAACCAATTGCTTGGCAATCTGAGGTTTGATATACACTGACCTGTGCCTGGAGTTGCCCTTCCGGAAGAAAGCCTAGATGAAGGGATCTTAACCTGGAGTTCATGGATACAGCATAGGTACATGGATAGATTTTAGAAAGGTCTGTGAGGGTAGAAAAAGAAGTGAGATCTTGATTTTTACTAACCTTTGGTGTCTTGTGTAACCCTATTCATTTTATTTTACTTATTTCAAGACATTATTATGAGAAGAGGTCCTTAAGCTTCATCAGATGGTCCAATGACTGACACACACAAAAGGCTAAGAAGCCCCAGCCTCGAGCCTTCATTTTCTTGGCTGACAAAAAAAGCCCTCCAAATCTAAGCCCTTACCATTCCCAACACACCCCTTGTGCTCCAGTGATAATGCAAATCAGTGGGTAGGGTCCTCATGTGGTAATACTTAGACTAGATTTGTGAATCCTGCATGAGGTACCAGTGACATATAGCTGTCCTTGTGCAATTGTTTTAATATGGTCTGTTTTATTGTTGCTGTTTTGCCAAGTTTATGGGAGTTAGAGTAAAAGAAAAATGTATAGACCTGCCCTTTGTGGGCTCTGCACTCTACCAGGGCTGATATTTCTCTTTTAATCTAAGCATCATTATTCTTTGTGACAAACTTAGGGTCTAGTGAAAGTTCTACAGAGAAGAAGAAACTCTGAAATTACTACAGATCCCTTTATGCACAATTTTAGACAAAATATTCCCCAGCCCCTGCCTGTACTAGGCCTCATCCACTGATGGAATGGAAGGGAATGCTTTGAGTGATGTAAGGACAACCAAAGCTATTGATGCACATAAAACAAAGTAATTCGACCTTAAGAAATCTGGGAAAGCCCTTTCCCCCAAGAGATTTTTCTCCCCCAAAAGCCCAAAGATAAGAGCTCAGCTCAACATATACCAACAAAAATTTCTTAGTCGTCTAGACCCCTTTGAAAATGAAATATCTCTTAGTGAAACTCTCCTGTTACCTCTATGCAAAAGATCTTGTTAGATCTTTTTCAACTTCGCCATTTGACTTTTTGTCAAAACTTGGTGGATACAGTCTTCCTTTTTAAAATAATAATAACACATCTATAGTGGTATTTAAGGTAGTGACTCAGTGATTGGTAAGACTGACAGGGACTTTAGAAACCACCTAGTCCTCATATCATAGATAAGAAAATAGACTCAGAAGAGTAATAGGAGATCCAGCCATTATTCCCAATCATGTCTATCACTTCCTGGTTCACTGCTTTTCTACTGTCCCATGTTGCCTTTACAAAACACTTTTTTGGGGAGGTGGAGCCAAGATGGCTGCATAGAAGCAGCAAGGTTTCACAGCTCCCACATAGCCACCTCAAATACCCATAAAATATGACTCTAAACAAATTTTAGGGTTCCAAAACTCACAAAAATACGGGAAACACATCTCTCACTGAAGGTAGCCCGGCAGGTGGGGCTCATTGCAGCAGTCTCAGAGCAGAAACCAGTTCGGCCTGAAATCATGGCCTGGCTCCAGGGTGTTCAGGAGGAGCTGCAGCTGGAGTGTTCAGGAGAGTGGATCTGTGGCAGTTGTGGCAGTTTACAGATTTATCAAGCCAGGAGAAATAAGGACTAAGAGAAAGGTCAGTGGAATTCAGCTAAATTTGGGGGAGAAAAGCAGTCAGGCCAAACTGCCACCAGGGCAAGGAAGCAGAGGAAGTAGCAGTAGCAGCAAAAACAGGTGCAGCCACCTCCATCCAGCTGCTTCAGAGCCCCTGGCCTGCAGATTGCACGGGGGCCAAGCAATTGATCAGAGGCCAAGTGCTCTTGTGTTGAACAGCCTGGATCTGGATCGTGATCTTGGGTGGTGGTCCTGGGGTACATTTTCAGTGAGCCCAAGCTGATGGGGGCTGCAGGACACCCCTAATAGATCCAGCAGCTGTGAAAACCCCAGTGATTTGGGACAGAGATTTCTCTCCTGGAAGCAGAGTTCCGCAGAGATAAAAAAAATCAAGCAATTAATTGACTGGCTAATATCAGTAGGAAAAGGAAGCAAAGTAAGAACAGTAGACTAACTCTAGAATCCTTTTTGGGGAACAAAAAGGAACAAAGCATGGAAAAGGAGGAAGACAACACAGTCAGAACTCCCACACCAAATGCTTCCAAGAAACATGAAGATTGCCTACAAGCCAAAGATTGACTTAAAAGGGACTTTGAAAACCAAATAAGAGAAGTGGAGGAAAAATTGGGAAGAAAAATGAGAATGATGCAAGAAAACAATGAAAAGAGAGTCAACAACCTGACTGAAGAAAATAACACCTTAAAGAACGAATTACCTCAAATGGCAAAAGAGGCCCAAAAAGCCAATGAGGAGAAGAATGTCTTAAAAAGTCGAATTTGCCAGATGGAAAAAGAGTTTCAAAAGTATTCTGAAGAGAATAATCCCTTCAGAATTAGAGTGGAACAAATGACAAACGACTTTATGAGAAATCAAGATACTATTAAACAGATACAAACAAATGAAAAAATAGAAAGCAATGTGAAATATCTCCTTGAAAAAACCATTGACCTGGAAAATAGATCCAGGAGAGACAATTTAAAAATTATTGGTCTACCTGAAAGCCATGATCAAAAAGAGAACTTAGAAAGCATCCTTCAAGAAATTCTCAAGGAAAATTGCCATGATATTTTAGAATCAGAGGGCAAAATAGAACTTGAAAGAATTCACCAATCACCTCTTCAAAAAGATCTCCAAAAGAAAACTCCTAGAAATGTTATTGCCAGGTCCTGGCATCCCCAGATCAAGGAGAAAATATTACAATCTGCCAAGAGGAAGCAATTTGAATACTGTGGAAACACAATTAGGATATCACAGGATCTAGCAGCTTCTACATTGAGGGATAAAAGGGCCTGGAATATGATATTCTGGAGATCACAGGAGCAAGGATTAAAACCAAGAATCAACTACCCAGAAAAACTGAGTATAATGTTTCAGGGGATAATATGGTCATTCAGTGAGGTGGAGAACTTTCAAGCATTCTTGCTGAAAAAACAGAACCAAACAGAAAATTTGACATTCAAACACATGCATGAGGTCAGCATGGGAAAAAATCATAAGGAACTTTTCAAAGTTGAACTATTTATATGCCAATATGGAAAAATGATAATAGTAACTTATGAAACTTTTCTTAGTATGAGGATAGGTGAAGGGAATACAAATGTATATATATACTTACACATATGTTTATAGAGG
Source organism: Pseudocheirus occidentalis (assembly GCA_028646575.1). Classification (NCBI taxonomy): domain Eukaryota; kingdom Metazoa; phylum Chordata; class Mammalia; order Diprotodontia; family Pseudocheiridae; genus Pseudocheirus; species Pseudocheirus occidentalis. The sequence continues at coordinate 208,440,042 of CM053594.1, forward strand.
AGGGTATATATGCATATGAATACATATATGAGTATGTGTGTATATGAGTTCATAGAAGGCACAGGATCAATTGAAAGGAAGGGATGATACTTTAAAAGGTGAAATTCTTAGGTGGAAGAGGATTAGAATGAGAGGAGACAGGGAGAGACAGAATGGGATTAATCATCCTATATAAAAGAGACAAGGGATAACTGTTACAACTTTACTTTCATTTACTCTCATTGAATTTGGTTTAGGGAAGGAATGACATAAACTCTAAACTGGGAGAGTAGGGGAGATAGGGATGAAAGGTGGGATGACGGAGGGGAGGGCAGGGTCTGGGGGAGGGTTGCTGGAAGCACACACTTCAGTAAAGGTTCAGGGACAGGGTAGAGAATAGAACAAGGAGGAGGGGAAGGATTGGAAGGAGGGACATATAATCAATCTCTCACAATATGTCCACTGTGGAGATGTCCTGCATAATTACACATGTACAGCCTGTATTGAATTGCTTGTCCTTCTAGTGGCGGTGGGTGACAAGGGAGGAACCGAAAGAATATAGAATTTAAATTTCTACAATCAAATATTAAATATATATTATTAATAATAATCATTAACTACAAGCAACTGGGAATTAAGATATACAGGCACTGGGGTAGGGAGATCCACCCTGCCCTACCAGAAAGTTAGAGGGACATTGGAGGAGGACATAAAAGAGAGCAGATTGGGGGAGGGGCTTTACAGTGGGATTGCTGTTTGGGGGTTGTGGGTAGGGGAAAGACAGGGAGAAAATTTGTAACTCAAAATCTCATGGTTAATGAAAGATGTAGACAAGAAAATAAATAAAATAATTAACGTTTTTTAAAAAACACGTTCTTCCTAACAAACCAGTACAGTAAAGGAAGTTCAGAAAGACCAAGGTGTTTGTTCATAGACATGTGGGCATGTAGCTTGTAAGGATCAAAAGAAGAATCTGAAACTGATTTTCCAAAGTCTAGTGTTTTATGCAATTTTTCTTGTTCAGTGGTATCTGACTCTTCATGACCCCATTTGGGTTTTTCTTGGCAAAGATACTGGAGTAGTTTGTCATTTCCTTGTCCAATTTATTTTACAGATGAGGAAACTGAGGCAAACAGTGTTAAGTGAATTGCCCATGGTCACACAGTTACTGTCTGATGTTAGATTTGAATTTAGGAAGATGAGTCTTCCTGACTCCAGGCCCAGCACTCTCTCCACTGCTCCACCTAACTGCCCCTACTACACATTACTGTCTCTCTGCATTTCTTCTACATAATCGTTTTATGCTCAGTAATGTTTCTTTCTTGTAAGTGTTTGTCAATTTCTTGTATCTGTACTTTCTTTTGTGAATAGGTCACTATATCTATTTTTCATAAATAATCCTTTGAACAAAGCTATTTGTTTCCCTGGTACATATTGCCAAAATCTGATGGTCTTTTCTCAGGTCTCATCTCCTCAGTCTTTATGATAGATATGATAATATTGATCATCTTCTTCTCCTGAATACTCTCTCATCTTGAGATTTTCATAATGTTGCCCTCTCTTGGTTCCCTTCTTACACAGATAACCACTCTTCAGTTTCCTTCACTGGCTCATCATGCATATGACTCCTTCTATGAGTATTCCCCAAAGTCCAAAGAAATCCAAATGTTCTCATCAGCTCCCATGAATTTATATTTTTTTGCTTTTTTTTTTTTGGAGGGCAGTTGGGGTTAAGTGACTTGCCCAAGGTCACACGGCTAGTTTTTGTGTTAAGTGTCTGAGGCCAGATTTGAACTCAGGTAATCCTGACTCCAGGGCCGGTGCTCTATTCACTGCGCCACCTAGCCGCCCCAACTCCCATGAATTTAACTGTCATCTTTATGCAGATGACTTGCAGATTAATATATCCAGTCTTAGCCTCTAACCCCAAGTGCCTATTTGACATTTTAAACAGAAACATGTCAAATATAACATGTCCAAAACATATGTAATTATATTTTCCTCAAAATCTGCCCTTCTTCCAAACCGCACTGTTTCTGTTGGAGGCACCACCATTCTTCCAGCATCCCAGGGTGCAGGTACTATCAGCATTATCCTTGACTTCTCGTTTTTTCTTACCTCATATATCCAGTCATTTGCCAAATGTTGCTATTTCTACCTTCACAACATCTCTCTCATTCAGTCCTTTCTAGTCAAATAACTGCCACCTTCATTCAGGTTCTCATCACCTCTTATAAATTATTTCAGTAGCTGTCTATATAGTCCCTTGCCTCTAGTTTCTCCCTGCTTCAATCTATCCCACACAAAGCTGCCAAAGTGTTTTTTCCTCAGATGCATTGCTAGTGTGCCACTTTCTGACTTACTAAATTCTAGGGATTCCCTACTACCTCCATGATAAAATATTATCCACCATAGCCTGGCACTCAACCTATATGTTCTCCTTCCTGAACTTTGAAATCTAGTCTTCTGTTGTCCGTACACAACACACCATCCTTTGTCTCTATGCCTTTGTGCTGGCCATCATCCATGCCTAGAAATGTATACCCTCTTCATTTCTACTAATACAATCCTTCTCTTTCTTCAAGATGCCACCTTCTATATGAAGGCTTTCCTGATTATCTTGCCCACACGCCCACCCCGCTTCCCCACCCCGCCTCCACACACACACCAGTGGCTACTAATTTTTGTCCAAAAGTTATCTGATATTTAACTACTTTACATTTATTTGTAGGGCACCTTGGTGGTACAGTGGATAGAGTTCAGGGCTTGCAGTTAGGAAGACCTGAGTTCCAATCTAGCCTCAGACACTTATTAGCTGTATGACCCTAGACAAGTCACTTAATCCTGTTTGCCTCGGTTTCCTCATTTATAAAATGAGCTGGAGAAGAAAATGACAAACCACTCTGGTATCTCTGCCAAGAAAACTCCTAATAGGGTCATGAAGAGTTAGACACAACTGAAAACAACTGAACAACAATTGTTTTGTATTTTTTCATTTCATATTTCTGTGTACACTTGCTGTATGTACTTGCTGTCTCAATGGTTAGAATATAGGTCACTTGAGAGTAAGGATCGCTTCATTCTTTCTATTTGTATCCAATTTTAAGAACTTGACTTAAATCAATTAATCAAATAGAATAGAGTCACTTTAGTACAAAACCCTCTGCTTGAGATTCAAATCCCTTCCTAACATAGTCCCCATCCTACCTTTCCAGTTTTCTTGTATTTTACTTACTCTTCGATCCCATTTACCCTGGCCTCCTGGCTGTTTCATGAACAAGACACTCCATCTCTTGACTCTGGTCCCTTTCTCTGCCTCTCCTGCACAAGTGGAATGCCCTCCTCCTCCTCTCTACCTCCTGGCTTCCCTGGCCTCCTTTGAGTCCCAACTAAAATCTTATCTTCTGCAGGAAGCCCTTCCCCAACCACTTAATTCTGATACCTTTGCTCTATAAATTATTTCCTACTCATTCTGTGTTTAGCTTGTTTCTTTATATTTTTTTCTTTTTGTTGTACTGTTTGTTAGACTGTAAGCTCCTTGAGGGCAAGGACTGTCTTTTGCTCATTTTGTATCCCCAGCACTTTGCATGCTTCCTGGCACATCAAGGTGCTCAATAAAGCATTTAATTGATTGATATTAGGTCCCTATTTCTAAGTGTCAGTGTGTTGGCACAGGAAGAAGAATTACAATATAGTGAAAAAACCCTGGACTTTTAGTAAAAAAAAAAAACTGAAAAAAGCCACAAACTATCAGCAGAGACTATGAGAGATATAGACCTAAAAACTATTTTAAAGGTAGCTACTCCAAACTTTTCAGAGTAGTTAAGTGAATTGCCCAAGGTCATTCTAGATACTGATCGGCAGGACCAGGATTTTAATGCAGGCCTTCTAATTCCAAATCTGGAGGTTTTCCTACTATTCCATGCTACTCTGGGTTTGAGTATTGGATGTGACCTTTTCTGGTTATGTAACCTTGGGCAAGTCACTTAACCTCAATGAGCCACACTTTCCTCATGTGTATAATGGAGATTTTTTTAAAAAACTTGCTGAATATAAGCCTTGTCTCTCTATCATTTTAGGACCAGCTAAATTCAGACAAGCCCATCACTATGTATGCAAGACTGCTTTGTAACTGCCAGGTTCTGTATGAGGTAAGATATTATGATTTGACATCCCACAGAGTTAAATATACACTCTCTGCTCAAAAAGAGCTTGTAATTAAAGAAACAGCATTGATGCATATAAACATATGCTATGTAATAGTAGCTAACATTTAAATAGTGCTTTCAAGTTTGCATAGCACTCTAGACATATGATCTCATTTGACCATGTATGTATTATCATATATCCTGATAACAAGACAGGTCTTAAACAAATACAAGAGTAACATATTAAGGTTATATCGAACATAGAAATAAATTTATATTACAGAAAGGTAGTTGGAGGAAACAAAGTTATATGACTTTGGGCAAGTGCCTTAAACTCTCTGACCCTATTTCCTCATTTATAAAATGATGGGATCAGATTAAATTATCTTTAAGTTACTTTCAAGTCCAAAACCCAAAAATGAGATTCAAAGTTAACGTCTATTTTTATTTGGCAAGGATTTAAAATTATTTTCTTTCACTTTTGATTATTAGTGGAGACTTCATGAAGAAAGAAAGGGTTTGAGGAGCTACTTTTTATTAATCTATAAAATCATTTCATTTCAAGAAATAGTTGAAACTTACATTTAAAGGAGAAATGGATCTATGATCTCATCAATGTGCAGTCCTCCAATAATGTAGGTCAAAGTACATACACGTCTGTCCATCCTATGAAAGTTTTGTTCATGTCCTACAACAAGTTCACCTCAGTGGATTTATCAGTGTGATAAAGACCTTTCTTGTGTTCTGACATGAGGCGGATGTCAGGGAAGCTGATAGGCTGTGCTCTGGTTATTTCCCACTATTGGCATGTGACCAGGGCATCACTTTTTGTATCATGACATCATAATTACTTATGTTTTACAGCCTTATCACTTCCACTATGGACCTCTCTCCTGGCATACAGGTAGTAACCATGTTTTAAACACTTCAGAGACCATGATATTTCAAGATTCACGCCATTTAAAAAAGAATATTTCATTGTGAGTGGTTAATCCAAATTCTTTTGATCTCCCTTACAAATTTCGGAAATATTCAAGGGCTTGAGGCAACCAGCACAACTTTCTGCAAAGGGAAGCATTTAGAAGATTTCACCAACTATAAGGAAGTCCTTGTCAACTAGGGAACTGAATTGGATCTCTTCCATGACACTGATAAACATCTTTGGTGAGCATATGTTTCTGTTCTGTTATATACCAGAGATTAACCTGAGTCATTAAACAAGGTTATCTCTGCTGTAAGTTTCAATAAATTTTTAATAATTTTTACATATGAATGGGAGATACTTTATTGGAAGAGAATATCTAAGGCAGTAGTATTCTAATCTATTTGCATAATGACATCTTATTTTCTCCACATTTTTCACTCATATAAGTTAAAAGATGCAATCTACTATAAATATAACTTGTTCAAACCTGCCTATATCTTCTTAGAATCACTTCTGAGCATGCTCTCAATGCATTTTTAGATTATTCCCATGAAATTTTATGTCTCTGTGTGCACGCATGCACATGTGTATGTATACTATATATAAGTTGTCTTTCCTGATTAAAACTTTGCCCCTTACAGGCAAATTCTATTTCATTTTTGCCTTGATATCTCCAGTGCCTAGCATGGGGCCTGGTACATAACAGGTACTTAATTAGTGCTGATTGTTTGGTCAGTTGAGTGGCTCAGTAGTTAAGTAAGATCACATGGTCAGTATGTTCTCAGAACTTGAACTCAGGTCTTTCTCACTCCAAAGCCAGCCCTCTGTCCACTACCTCATGTTTCCCCTCTCTAACTATACTACACTTGATTTGTTTTTAAGTCAAGGAACTTTCCCATCTGCTTAGGTTTCTCAGTTACGGTTTTCTTCAACCATAATAATCTCTTTTACTGTGGGAATTGCTTTGAAAGTCATAGTACTTCTATAATAATTCCATAACAGTTTAAATCTCTGTTTCCTTTCCTCCTCTGTCACTGCTTACTGAGCCATGCAAATTCCCATGTCATGACTTCAGCTACTCTTGTTCAGAGAGACACTTGATTTTCAACCTTGAAGCCTAAGGGTTTCTACTTCATGCTGTCTGGAGTGGGCAGATTTTCTGTCTCTTTAGCTTCACCAACAATATTCAACTGGGGAGCCAGGATTCCTTATGCCTTGGATTGGAGTTCATTTATATTAAATAGCTATTTATTGAGCATCATTCACCCGAGGAGCCAAGATTCCTTTTGTCTCGACTTGGAGCTCATTTCTATTGAATACTACTTAACTGCATACCTGCTATGTACTAGAATATTAAAAGTTCAATAAGGGATACAAAGGAAATTGAAGACATGAGCTCTTGCCCTTTTTTCAGCCACCTTTATCAAGTTTAGTTGTGTCTAACATGCTGTGATGCCATTTGGGGTTTCTTGGCAAAGATAGTGCGGTAGTCTGCCATTTCCTCCTCCAACTCATTTTATAGAAGAGGAAACTGAGGCAAACAGGGTTAAGCGACTTTCCCAGGGTCACACAGCTAGTAAGCATCTGAGGTCAGATTTAAACTCAGGAAGATGAGTCTTCTGACATTAGCCTAACGCTTTATCCACTGCTTCACCTAGCTACTCGGGTTAACTAAACACAAGTTGTAGGGATAATTCCTGGAATGAGAATTCTAAGCAGCCAAAAAGTGCTGTCAAAGATGCAGTGTGAAGTAGTGGGAAAAGTGGGAAAGTTGGAGTCAGGAAGGAACTGGATTCGATTTAGGATTCTGACACTTTAATTTCTCTGTGCCAATTTCCTCACTCTCTCACAGGGTAGCTATCTTTTGTAAATTGTAAAGTGATTATAGGAATGTGGATTATCTTTTCTGCTGTTGTTTGCCTTTCATTTTCAAAGAGAACCAATGAAGTCACAGGGTGATGTTTTGACTCATGCATGGATTAAAGTGAGGCAGAGTTGCACAAAGTCTTCAGCCTCATTCTCTCTACCAGAGTCATCTAAGTCTAGTGGCAAAGCAAAAATCAGGAAGACTGGCAATGGCCTGGGTTGTAATGGATGACCTTGGCCTCTTTGATGTCTGCCCAAGCTCTAAGCTCTCCACAGCCCTGAAAAGGCCTCAGCAAGCCCTCATACCAGAGGTGTTAGTTCTTCTGGACCACCTCCATAAACCCCATGGAATAAAACAAGGAAGAGATCATGGTGGGCTCATGTGGTTAGGAAAGACTTTTTTGAATAAAAAGTTCATTAGAATTGATGATATCTATCTTTCCATACTGTCATCCAATATTCCTAGATTTCCTAGCTCCTTGACATAGGCTTCAGTGCCTTGCTATCACCTGATGAAATTCATAACTTTTCTCCTCCAAATCACCACTCAACTCCTACCTTTGTTTTCTTTTCAACAGCATGACTATATTCCTGGTTACCCTGGCTCAAAACTTTGAATCAAAAAATGTTAGCAGCTAATGGAGCCATAGAGATCATCCTTCCCACACTCTCATTTGCAAATGATGAAGCTGAGTCCCAGAGTGGAAAAGTGATGAGAGAATTACAGAATGCCCTCCATAACATCCCCAACAGTGGTTATCCAGCCTTTGCTTGAGAACCTACTTCAGAAGGAGGAACTGAGAAAGAACCCACTACCTATTCTTAGCTAGTTCTCATTGTTGGGATTTTTTTTCTTTACTCAATATCTAAATCTGCCTCTCTGCGAATTCCATCAATTACTCCTGATTCTGCTTTCTTTTGTCAAGCAGATTGAGACTAATCACTCTTCCACAAGATAGCCTGTCAAATATTTGACCATATTTCCTCCAACTTTTTCTATTCTTTAAACTAAACATCCCTCAGAGGATAGAGTATTGGGACTAGAGTCAGGGAGAATCTGATTTCAAATCTGGTCACTGACACTCTCTAGGTGTCAAGGAATGAGTAACTTGACCTCAGTTTGCCTCAATTTCCTCAATCAAAAAATGGAAATAAAAACAGCACCTACCTTGCAAGGTGGCTGTGAGAGATATTATTTGCACTGCACTTATCACACTGCCTGGCACAGATCAGGCACTGTATAAATGTTCATTCCTTTCTTTTCCCCTTTCAAATAATTCTTCTCCTAGAGCATGATCTGGAAGACCTTAACTATCCTATTTACTCCCTTGGTATACTTTCCAACTGATATAACTCAGTGGATATATGTAGACAATTGTCTCTCCCACCCCATCTTTCCAGTTTCGAACCATTTTGATATTTGTAAGACTAAACTAGAGACAGGCACAATTTTTACCGATACTAATTAGGGCCTTTTCATACAAGGTCAGGTGGCTTTTTCTCTATTTCAAACCACACTCAAGAAATCTACATTCTCTTCTCAGACAGCATCTTCTTCACTAGCTGTTCATTTCGCAAATCTATCTTTCTCTTCTAAATGCCTTGCCTTGGAAGGGAAGGAGTGGTGAAACATTTTGTCCACAAGTTCTTCACTTTCTTGCAATAGATGTCATAATCCTTTGAAATACTTTCTAGATTTCCTTCCATCAGTATTATATTTGTGGTTTGGCAGCTCTTGGGAAGTTTTCTGTCACATTATAGGTTGTTGTTGTTCGTTCTTTGTTCTCAGAAAGGACCAATGACATCAAGAGGATGAGGTCTTGACTTACAAGTGAATTGGATTTGAATGATGCAGAGCTGTGCAAAGTAATCGACTTCAGTCTATCCTCCAGTCACTGGAGTCCAGTGGCAAGGCACAGGTCAGGATGACTGGTGATGGCCCTGAATACATTGGAGACCTTGGCTTTTTTAAGATAGGTCTCCAGGAAAACAACAAACTTCTCTATTGTTCCAAAGAGTTTTAAAGGCAAAAAAAATCATACCTTAGTATTACTCTTCAGAGAGCCATCAACAACAATTACTCATCTTTTCTTTATCTGACCCTTATTGGATAAGTTATCACCTGACAGCATCTTGTAGCTCCATAATTCCTTGGAGAACCAGCAGTTATTTCTTCCTCAGAAGGTCATTCTCCCTCCTCCTCAGAAAGAGGCTTTTATCTCTCACTTAACTCCAAGACTTCAATGATCCATCTTCTTCCACCGTTCCTCCTCCTGACAAGCTCAGTATTCCCTTCTGCCTCTTCATATTCTCACACTGAAGACTTTCTTCCATTTTTCAATAACTTCAGATAACTACAGTGTCCAAGTGTGGGAGTAGGACTGATTTGTACATTGAGCAGAGATAAGTTAATTGACAGTGGCAGAAATACAACTACAGTACAAAGGTGATTGCAAAATTCACCCCCTCTCCAAATTCACAGAGAGTGAAATCTCCAGTCATTTTTCCTTCTTGCTTGTAGCTTAAGTGGCAGATTTAGACTTGATATAAGAAAAAAAATTAACAACTATTCTGATCCCGAGTGGAATGGGCTGCTTTGGGAGGAAGTGAATTTCCACTCAAAGAAAACCTTCAAAGACCGGATAAATATGTATTGAATATACTGTAGAGAAATTCTTGTTCAGTTGGCATCAGATTATATTGCTTCTGCGGACCTTTCAGACAATAAGATTTTGTAATTGTGTGAATATATCCTCTTAGATAGGCACCCAAGAGTCCATGAAGAAATTACCTATCATACCCACCCTATTCAATAAATTCCACTGACTTTCTATTATAGGATCAAATACTTACTCTTTGGGCATTTAAAGCTCTTCACAATCTGGCTTCGTTGTTTTGTTTTGTTTTTCTTGCGTTATTCATATACATTACTATCCACCATGTATTCTACCCCATCTTACTGTTTCTTTAAGTCTTCGCTCCACGCATTTGCACTGGCTGTCCTCCTGCCTAGAATGCAGATACTCTACATGCTTCAGTCTCTTAGGATCCCTACTTTACTTCAACATTCCACTCAAGCACCACACCTTTTGGGTAAGACATTTCCTGGTACCCCCAGCTACCACAGCCTTCCCCTACAAGGTTACCTCATATCTGTTTTGCATGCACACACATGCACGCACATGCGCACACACACACACACACACACACAGACTTATATTGTGTATATGCTATATATATATATAAAACAAATAAACATACATTGCCCCCCTTTTAGAATATAAAAATAAAATAGATCTATAGTATTCCCCTAAACTACTAATCTAGTAAACCACATGAATAAAAGAAATTAGATTAGTATTACATGATTATTTCTTTTTCTTTTCTTTCCTATTTTATTTACTTTGAACATTCTTATATTTAAAATTTTGACTTCCAAATTCTCTCCCTCACCCTAGCCCCTTTCCCACCCATTTAGAAGGCAAGTAATATGATATCGATTATACATGTGAGATCATGAGAAACTCATTTCTATATTAGTCACATTTTTATGATTTTAAAAATATTATTTATTTTATTCTGAACTTAAGAAATAGAACAAGCATTTATATAACATAGTAGATTATTCCAAAAATTATTTTACTCAATTAGAGAAAATAATAGCAAAATTCATCTGGAAGAACAGAAAGTCAAGGTTATCAAAGAAACTAATGAAAAAAAGATGTAAAGGAAGGAGGTTTAGTAGTAGCAGATCTTAAACTATTTCATAAAACTATAATTATCAAAACTGTATTAACCACATTATTAAAAACAAGTAAAGAAAGTGAAAATTGTACTTCAATTTGTACTTTAAACACTTCAACAGTTTTCTCTCTGGAGATGGATGGCATTTTTGTCATGAGTTCTTCAGAATTAGTATGGCTATTTCTTCATGAAGATGCTGTCTTTGTGTGATTCCTTCTAAAAGTGCTCACCAAGAATCCCTTTCCTAATATGTTCTGGAATTTCCCCAGGATATAAGGAAGAGTTCACTGGCCTTATTTTGCTTACTCTTCTTTCTTTTTTTCAAAATTCAGGACATCTGTCCTTTTCCAAGTCTAGATTTTAAAAGCTCTCATACGCCATGATCTTTCACAGATTAGTGACAATGGGTAAGTGCTCACATCTGTCAGCTTTTTCAATATCATGTGCTGTGGTTCATCTGATTCAAGCACCTTTTCTCTGTCATCTGTTAACATTGTCCCATCCCATACAACCTGAATGGAGGCCCTATATACCTTCTTTGACTCTCCTCTCTTCTATAATATATTTGGATGTAAAAGGATGCTGCAGATGAATGCCTGATGGCTGGACTGAAGTCTCCCAGAATTCCCCTTCCTCAATTATCCAGGTGGCTTTGTCCTCAACTAAGGGTCATAGCTTTGATTAGGAAGAAAAGAAGCTAGCAAAAATTCTCTTTTGGCTACAGACAAAGCCAGGTGATTTTAATTTGTTTTCCCTCACCATCCCAAGAAGGCCTGATTCCTTTTCTCCACTCTCACATCCTACCACTGGAAGGCTTACACTGCTCCTTAAAAGTTTATCTTTCTGTGCTTAAACATTCACATTGTCTCTCAAATGAGAAATCATTACAAATGCTGTTAATTACTGGTGTTGTTAATCTGGAGGCAACTGGGAGAAAGCTTCCTAGAAAAGAAGAGAGAAAAATTGAAAACTGTGATATTTTTTCCAGAACTTAATCTCTCTCTGGGGTCTCAGAGAGAGTTTTGTGATTAGTTTTTGAAACTTCACAAGACAGGAAAAATAACTGATGCTGGAGTCTACTAGGCTTGAGTCAGAAGTGGCAGTGTATGTGTGGTATTAAGTTGGAGTCTCTACCATTTTCTTTATCATGTTCTTCCTCAGTTTGAAAGGAAAAACCCTCCTCCAGAGAGGGAGGGTCCGAAGGTGTAACTGAGAGAAAGTCACACTTAGGGGAGAAGTAGTTTATTTAACCCAGTGAGAGAGCAAGTGAGACCTCCTGGACTTCTCCAGTTCAGCAAAATGCCATAGCACAGCATTGTTCTTAGGTTAAAAACAAAAACAAACAAAAATAATCTTTCATTCTCAGCTTTCCTCATTCATGATTCTGTCTTCTATATATGTCTTTTTAAAATTCAAGTTTACTGATACACGGTGGTGAATTTATCCCTTCTTAGGTTTATAGGATTTTATAGTATTGCATTATGCTTCCTTTTCCTGATAACCCTTTTAAATTGAACATTGTTCATTTCAATAAGGGTGCCAAGAGATTCTCTATAGTTACCATTTTCATAACCACAAATATGTGTTTCTTTTTTTTTTTGCAATGTCAGTCCATTCACCTCCATTCTGCACCCTCTCTTTTTGCTTATTAGCACTGAGAGCTAAGGATAAAGAAATATTTTCTCACAATGGGTAAACTCTAACCAGTCCTGAGTTTCGTATTATCTCTTTAGCCTTCTGAGTGCAAGTCAAAGCTTTTCTCATTCCCAGGAGCAAGAACACTGTACTTCACATTTAAAGAACTCATTAGTTTTGTTTGCTCCTAGGACACAGAAAGGAGCAGAAAAAAAGGAAAAAAAATAATAATAACCTCTTACTTACTGTATAGGCTCAGTGTGCCTCCAAGCTTAAGAAAGAGTTGAGACTGATGTGCCTGGACTCAAGAGCTCTGGAATTCCAGTTCTGTGTTTTGTCTGCAATATTTTTAAACAAGTGACTTTAGCTCTCTTTCTCTGCCACAAAAAATCAGAGCAATGCCACACACTCCACAAGTTCATCTGTGGAATACAAGTAATGTTGGTAAAGAATATAGGGATGGAAAGTACTAAGCACAAAGTGTTATTTACAGTGCTGTGCCTGAGACCATAAGGCTGTCATTCTCTTGGCTGGATTTGGGATTTGGGAGTCCTGTGAAGGCCAACTATCACATTTATTTTCTTCACAAGTCATTGATCTAAGGAGCTTTTAGACACTGCTTAGAAATATTCAATCTTCCTTCTTGGACAGAGACTCCTGTGCTTGTAACAGACCACTCACCAGGGACAATTTGAAATGCTCTAAAGGAGTGTTAATAATAATTTGAAATAGTGATGTAAGGGACTCTGAGAGGTAAAAATCATAGGCCAACAAGGCACCTCACTCCTTCTAGTTTTTCTTAATGGTAGACTTTCTCTAAAAATATATTTTCAGAATTGCTGACAAAAAAAATCCAGTAGGAATTACAGTTACCCGGAGTTATGGATATTCATCACATCCCCCCTGTTTTACTGGAGTATCCTACAAAGCAGTGGGAGTAGAATACTTAGCACTGCACCGTCTTGAACAAAAGATTTCCTGAATAATCAATGTTGCTTAGCAAACATTTAGTCCTCTTCCCTGTATATGGGGGCCAAATCAGTTATCCTAAAGCCTCAGAGGAAGGCTCTAAGTGTCTTTCTATAACATAACAGATAAGAAGCCTCCTCTTCATCTCTCTCTCTAGTTATCCTATGTTCAGCACTGGCCTCCTAGCAGCCCTTTATACAAACATTATCTCAACATTGTGTTTGGAGAAAGGAGACCTGGATTCGAATCCAGCCTGTATGACAATGGGTAAATCACCTAATCTCTCTGATCCTCCTAGAGCTCCTCACCTCTAAAATAGGGACAATAGTAATTGAGTAGCAGCCTAACAAAAGGTTCCTTTGAGGCTCAGATGTGATAATTTAGGTGAAGAGCTTTATGAACCTTATTGTGCCATATAAATTTCAGCTATTGTGATTATTTTGGGGGAGATTGCTAAGGAGCATTCCAAGAGAGGAGTCAGAGAACATTTTTTCATGGTCTTTTTTCTCCTTTTATTCCCCCAACCCAACCCCAGGGACCCTTGTGGTAGCCCCAGAAAATACTTTATGGAAAGTCATTTTTTCACCTTACATAGTAGGCCTGTTCACAAGGCTTCATGTGTATAAGTGACAGCTGACCAATTGCCTCATTTCTAAGGTTGCTCATGTTTCTATAGTGTACAAAAAACTTTCCTTATAACAACCCTGTGAGGTAGATAGGAAAGACACTATTGTTTTTCACATTTTACAAATGAAGAAACTGAGGCTCAGATATATCATGTGATTTACTTGAGGTCATGTAAACTAAAAAGTGACAGAACTGAGACTTGAACTTGGATCTTCCAAGTGTTTGGGCAGGGCACTTTCTACTACAACATTGTAACAACAATGCAATATTCACAATGCCCACGGTGATTATAAATATGTTGGTATAGTTGTGAATCACAAAATGTAGCAAGCTCTCCACATAGAGGGCAGAGCCAAAGCATTTATTCAAATACCAGAAAGCTGAGTCCCAAAACGAGAAAGCCAGAGCCATTTTACAGTAGCCACTAAATTGGCTCACGAAGTTAATGCAGTGAACACCCACGTCCCTAAGCCTTCAAAACAAAACAAGCTCCCTCAGGCAAAGATCTTCCTCTCCTCACTCACAGTAACTGCTCAGCCTCCACACAGCTGATTCCTGCCCCCCAAGTTCCCATCCTCAGGCAGAAGTCCTCAGCAGAAGTTCTCAGCAGAATTTCAAAGCTCTGCCACAACTGCTGCTTGTATTGCCGCCCCGCCTGAGTCTCCACACACTGTCACTCAACCACTTCCAGCTGCATGCTGGCTCCAGCTGGGCCCCTACTCGGCTCTGGCTCTTCCCTGCCCCACCTCCTCCTGCCATGTCAGCAAGTTCATCCCACTGGGGATTTATGACACCTGACGCAATTAGGAACCTGAAATTAAGTACTGAGTACTTGCCAGTCTGCCAGTACAATGGGGCCTGGAAGATCTTCAAATCCCATTACCATTACAAACCTATTGCTTCTAAAATGATAAGTTCATGGTACCATAGAAGTTTGGACAACAGGAGTGCTTGCATGGTATGTGCTCCTGGCATGCATAGACCTGCTTAATAAGAACAGCTAACATTTAAAAAGCACTTACTATGTGCCAATTCCTCTGCTAAGTGCTCTGTAATTATTACCTCATTTTATTTTACAGACAAGAAAATCAGAGGCTAACGGAGGTTGACATGTCCAAGGTCACACAGGTAGTGTCTGAGGCTTCCTGACTCCAAGCCCAACTCTCTACCCAGAGCACCACCTACTGCCTCTATATTCTTGTGCATAAAGGTGACAAAGCAAGGCCAAAATCTGATGAGTCCAAAGCCATAGAGAAGAAAATTCTACTAAATGTATCCCAGGGCACATACTTAGGGGCATAATTAAACATATTTTCCTATCTGAGTGGTGATTATAACAAATAAGTAAACAACTTTGCCCATTCAAGGAGCTTTAACAGAATTTCTGATGCAAGAAGATTCTGCCCTGTATTGGACATCAGTTCTGTGCTGCAGCAAAAGCAGGCCTCCCATATTTCTGATTGCATCCCCATGGGATGAAGGGCAGAGCCAGTCTCTAGATGTCTCTAATGTGCCTCTCTATAACATACCTAATCATAACCTAACATTTACAGAGTGCCTTCAAGCAGGCCAAGCACTTTGCTTTCATTGGTTCATTTGACCCTTGGAAAGTCAATAGATACTGCCAATATTATCCTTACCTTACAAGAGGAAGAAACTGAGGGTCAGAAAGGTTAACTGACTTACCTACAGTCATACATCTAGCTTTTTCCTCTAAATACTTATTTACTTATTTTCAACATTCCTTTTTAAAACTTTTGAGTTCCAAATTTTATCCTTCCCTCCAGACCTTTCCCCACCCATTGAGAAAAAAAGCAATAAGATATCAATTATACATGTTCAATCTCACCAAAAAATATTTCCATGTTAGCCATATCCCAAAAAAATAGAGAAAAATAAAGCGAGTAAATTATATAGTTCAATTTGCACTCAGAGTTCATGAGTTCTCTCTGGAGGCACACAGAATTTTTTTCAATGTGAAAAATTGTCTTCAGAATTGTCTTGGATCATTGTATTGGTCAGAGTAGCTAAGTCTTTTACAGCTGATCATCCTTATAATATTGCTGTTATTATGTACAATGACCTCCTTATTCTGTTCACTTCACTCTGCATATCTTCCCAGGTTTTTCTGAAAGCACCGTTCTCATCATTTCCTATAGTATTCCATAACAGCCATATACCACAACTTGTTGATCTGTTCTTTATTTGACGGTCATCCCTCAATTTCCAATTCTTCGTTATCACAAAAAGAGCTGCTATAAATATTTTTGTATATATAGATGGTTTTAATTTTTTATTTATCTCTTTAAGATGCATACCTAGTAAGGGTATTGCTGAGTCAAAGAGTATATACAGTTTTATAGCCCTTGGGGGCATAGATCCAGATTGTTTTCTGAAATGATTAGACCAGTTCACAACTCCACTAACAGTGCATGAGTGTCAGAAGCTTGATCAGAAAAAATAATCTCTTTACCCCAAGTCCACTATCCCTTCCACTAACCTACATTGCCTCTGTAAGGAAAGCCTTATTTCCATGCAATGAAGTAAGAGAACGTTTTTCTGGAAATACAGCGACTTAGAAGTCTGTCTTTAGGCTTTTATATGGAAAATTTGAAGCTTGTGCATGTTTTTGTTTCTTTCTCTATTTCTGTGTTTATGCAGGAAGAATAGCAAGCAGAAATGAAAACTCAGTGATGAAAGGCAGACACTTAATTATTAACAAGAGCCATAACATACAGACCACATAAATATGCCAAAATAAAGCCAGTTTTATTTGTAACCACCTAAATACTGATTTGACATTTGATTTTTTCAGTTTAACTTCACCTTAAAATAGCTCTTCAGTTATTTTTCAATAACTATTTCTGTACTTTAGCTGCATTTTTAATGATGAATTATATTTTTAAAAATCTTGGAATGCCAGCTGTGGCACAGTGGAGAGACTGTTGGTTTAGGCATCAGGAAGACCTGTAATTCACATACTTCCTCGGGGGCTTTGTGACACAGGGTAAGCTCTTTAACCTCTCTCAGCATCAGTTTTCTTATCTGTAAAATGAAGATTATAATAATAGCATCTACCTCACAGGGTTATTATGAGAATCATATGAAGATAACATATGGGAAGCACATTATAACCCTTTAACTGCCACAGAAATATAGTCACATTTCTCTTATTAAAGTATGCTCAAATACCCTAAGGAAATAGCAAGGCACTTAATGACCTCAGGCTTCCCCTAGAACTAAAGGTTCATACTTTTAATACCAACATATCATTCAGTGCGTGTCTTTTTATATTCAGATCAAACATACATAGGGAACTTATGGTGGCATATGGTGTAAGAAACTGATCCAAAACTCATTTCTGCCAAGTTGCTTTCTATTTTTCCCAAGCATTCTTGCCAAACAGGAAATTATTCTCAAGTAGCTTGTGTATTTAAGTTTATGGAACATCAGTTTATTTAATTGTATTGTTTCTGATTCTTCTAAATTTGTCCCACTGATGGCACTTTTCCATTTCTTTTTAAAATATAACAAAGAGTTTTGAGTATCATTACTTATAGTTTGAGTTCTGAAAGAGCCTCCTCCATTTAGTCCATTGTATTGGAGTTCATAAGAAAAGAGATGTCTTCTCAGTAAAGGGACAGGTACAGGGTAGAGAACAAAACAAGGGGGGGGGGCGGTGTGTAGGACAGGAAGGAGGGACATACAATTAGCCTCTCACAATTTGCCCACCATGGAGATGTCCTGTGTAAT
>CM053594.1:208458187-208486085 GCA_028646575.1 Pseudocheirus occidentalis
TTGTAACTCAAAATCTTGTGGAAATGAATGATGTAAACAAGAAAATTAAAAAAAATAAAAAAGTAGGCTAAAAAAACAACAAAAAAGTCAAATCAGAGTAGTAAATAAAAATGAGAGCTTTGGAAGAAATATATGCAAAGAGAATTAACAGTTTGAAACAAGAAGTGTAAGATATTATGTAAGAAAATAACTCTCTGCAAATTGGAATGAGCTAAATAGAAGCTAATGACTCTGCAAGACATAAAGAAATTTAAAACTAAGCCAAATGACTGAAAAAAATAGAAGAAAGTATGGTATCACATAGAAAGACAACAAGGACTACCTGAAAGCTATGGCCAAAAAAAGAGCCTAGAAATAATATTTCAAGAAACCGTAAAAGAAAACTGCCTACCTCCTAAAGCCAGAATGCAAAGAAGAAACTGAAAAAATCTTCCATTCACTTTGTGAAAGAAACCACCAAATGAACATTCCCAATATCATAGGCAAAATCGAGAGCTATGTCACATGAAAGAAAAAAAATAACACAAGCAACCAGAAAGAAAGAATTAATGTACCAAGGAATCATAGTTATCATCACACAAAATTTAGCAATGGCCAGTTTTTAGAAGTAGGAATCTTGGAATATGACATTCCAGAAAGTAAAAAAGATGTATGTAGGCTTAGAACCAAGAATAACCTATCCAGAAAAATTCAATATAATCTTACAGGAGAAAAAATGGATTTTTAATGAAATTAGGCCCTTGCAAGCATGCTCAATGATGAAAGTTGAGGGGAAAATTTGACACACAGAGAAATCAAGAGAAGCATAAAGGGCTAAATCAGTAGTCACAAGGGGTTAAGCAAAGTTAAACTGTTTCCATTCTTAAATGGAGAGAGAATACATGTACCCCCTCAGAACTTCATCATCATCAGAGGACATAGAGTGAATCTAATTGGACAGAAGACCTAGGTGTTATTATGTTATCTTTCGATGGTCCTAAAAGCATGATGGAAAGGGAAGAGGAATAAGCTGAAAGGATAAGAGTAAGGACCAATGAAGAAAATTTTCACATGTAAACATGGTACAAAAATACAAGTTTATGTAGCAAGGAAGAGGGAATTGGAGGAGGAAAGGGGAACACTTGAATCTCAGTCTTATCTGAACTGGTCAGAGGAGAAAAGAGTACACTTACACACAGCTGAGTATAGAAATATATTTCACCAAGGAGGAAAACAGGAAAGAAAGCAATTAATGAAAAGGGGGAGGAATAAGAGGGAAGGTAAGTAAAAGGAGGGGTTAGTAAGAAGTAACACAGTTTTTTTTGTGAAATGAGGGGAAGAAAGAAAAAGAACAGCACAGGAGATTAGGATGGAGGGAAATACCCAAGTAGCAGCTACAACTGTGAATATGAATGGGATAAACTCACTCATAAAATAGAAGAAAATAGGAGAATCGATTGGAGATCAGAATTCAACAATCTTTTGTATACAAAAAATACACAAAACAGAAAAACACACACAGAGTCAAAATAAAAGGATGAAGCAGAATCTATTATGTTTCAGAAAAAGAGATAATAATTATGAACTCAGACATAAAAAATAGACCCCACCAAGATAGATAGGAAACCTGTATTTTGTTGAAAGGTACCATAGACAATGAATTAGTATCATTATTGTATCATATATGCCCCCAAATGACATAGTATTTAAATACTTGAAGGAAAAGTTAAGTGAGTTAAAGGGAGAAATAGAATACATCCATACACACATATGGGGGGGCATCTCAATTTATGCCTTTCAGACCTAGGAAATATAACAAAAAACCCCAAATAAATGGAGGACATTAATAGAATTTTAGAAAAGTTAAACATGAGAGACCTCTGGAGAATATTAAGTGGAAATAGAAAGGAGTATACTTAGTTTAAGCTATGTATAGTACTTTCTCTTTTTTATTATTATGATAATTTTTATTTTTTGAATTTATTTATTTATTTTTTAGTTTTCAACAAATTATTTCCACAATATTTTAAGTTACAAATTTTCTCCCCATCTTTCCCCTCCACCCCAAGATGGCAAGCATACTGAATACCCCCTACCCCAATCTTCCCTTACTGATATTCCTCCCATCCCTCCTTACTTTCTTGTAGGTCAAGATGGATTTCTATACCCCATGGCCTGTATATCTTATTTTCCAGTTGCATGTAACAACAATTTTTTTTAACATAAAAAAACCTTTGAGTTCCAGATCCTTTCCCTTCTTCCCTCCTCATCTCCCCCCTCCCCTGGAAGACAAGCAATTCAATATAGGTTATATATATATGTAGTTTATGTACAGTACTTTCACAAAAATTGACCGTGTATTAGGGCATAAAAACCTCACACACAAATGCAGAAAAACAGAAATATTAAATGTATTTTTGCCAATCATAAGACAATAAACTTATATTCAATAAATGAGCTTTGAAGCAAAGAATAGAAAGTAATTGGAAACTAAATTACTTAATCCTAAAGAATGAGTGGATCAAAAAAATCATGATGACAATTCATAATTTAATTAAAAATAATGATAACCATGAGACAACAAAGCAACATTTTTTTTTGATGAATCCAAAGCATTACTTAGAGGAAAATTTATATCTCTAAACAGTTTCATCAATAAAAGAAAGAACAGATCAAAGAATTGGACATGGAACTAGAAGTGGGTCATTCCCTCCTTTCTGCCTCTACCCCAACCTTTAAAGAATTATATTTATCCTTCTTCAGAAAGACTGCCCCATGATGTAGACATTTGTGTATATCTACAGCATCTCAAAAAGGAGTCTGAATACGCATTTAAAATATATTCTAATTCTTTTATGTCTTTAGAAAAGATAATCATTTTATTCATCTGTGTAATTGTTGGCTGCTAACCATTAAACACAGGATAACAATTTGGGATAGAAGCCTTTTCTTGATCTCTATCTGAATTCTAGTAAATATAAAGATAGAAGAATATTGAAAAACGATGTAGGATACCCAGGATACCAAGAAAGCGTATTTCTAGTTTGTTAGGTATTGGTTTATTCAATTACCTAATGTTTTATTTAAGAGGCAGTGTGACACAGTGGACAGACAATCTCAGAGTCAGAAAGATCAAGGTTCAAGTCCTACCTCTGATACATACTGGCTGTGGGACCCTGGGCAAGTCATTTACCCTCACTACGCTTTTGGCAACTAAGACTCCAGGTTTGAGAGAAGATATTATCTGTAATGGGTGGAAGGTGTTAAATCACAGTTCTATCTTTTATCCCTGCATTTTCCTTAATACTAGGGAGGTGATTCACGATAGTACTTTGTATTTTACATGTTTATTTGATTAGATGTCTGTTGATGATTATCAACAGGAAGCCTTGTTTTTTTTTTTTTTGAAAGAGAAACAAAAGCATTACTCAGCAGGATAGAAGACCAAGAAAGAGACAGTGCCTGTCTCTAAAATAGCTCTCTCTTATGGCCCATTAGCTCTGAAATATCTCTCCTAGAGAATTTTCAGTAATTCTTTCCTTGAATCTCATTATCTTGTTTGTATATCTCTTAGGCATTTATGCCATTCTACTTTATATAATGGTTCTTTGTATAAACAGTCTAGCTCACAGACTCGATTGCAGATTATCTCATGGTGGGCAGGGATCTTGTCTTATTCATCTTTGTCTTGCTTTATGCACCCATATGTTTTGCACACAGTATTCAGTAAATGTTCCTTGCATTGGATTAGTTTAACATGAAGCTCAGTTTTGGACGAGTACTCCTTAGAGGAAGATGTATTGAGGGAGATTGTGATAAAACCAGTTTCCCTGATGCAGCTTCTTTCTTCATACTCACAACTTGAATAGGCTTTACCTTATGTAATGGGGCTTTGTTCATGCTCAGATTATCTCAGATAGGGGCACCTATGTGGGAGACAGCCAAGACTTGTTTCTAGAAGGCATTCTCCCTACCACACAGAGGGAGAAGCTTCTTTTCACCTACTGTGTACAGACTACATCTTTAAAAAGCAGTCTTTCTCTCTCTTTTTTCAGTGTCATCCAGGGGGTAAAGATCTGTTTACTCAGAGCATGGGCACCATATACTAAGTTGGGAACTGGTGGAAGGTCTACTTTCCCTTTAGATCCTGTGGTCCTGAGAATCAAGCTTGGGGTTCGGGTCTGTTTCATTTCTCCTTTTCAGTTCTTGGCATAGGTTTAGACAGGGTAGTCTCAGACATGGGAGCCTGACTCAGAGAGACCTTAAAGCCAGTATCCTAGGCTGGATGTTGCTGCCAGTTCATCAAGGAAGCTCCCCAAAGCTAGGATGCCAGAATGCAAGCCCCGAGAGGGCTTTGGATTTAGAACTTAATGGGACTATGCCTTATAAGACTGAGTGAAGCTGTGAACCTTATCCACTATTCTCCAAAGATGCTGAAGGATGAGGGGGGATTAGGCTCCTCCCTAGGTACTGGGAGGGGCATGTTTGTATGTTTACTCTTGTTATTCTTTTTGAGATAAATATTCCTTTGTAGAAACCTAAACTAATCACAAAACAGTTAAATGGGACTAGGATACAGGCTACTCTTTAGACTAGAGGACACAATTGGTGGGACTTGAACTAATGATAGAGACAAGTGATGCCCCAACCTCCTTAAGATCACTGGAGAACCTTGGGTCAGGGGATGAAATGTACCAGACATAGTCTTAAGGCATCAGGGCCATGGGAATCATTGTTAAACCTAAAAAGATCAATCTGACCCTGAATGCTGATTGGCCCGTGTTCTTTGACTCAATTTCCCTGAAGCAGTTTTCTTCTCTGCTCCACCCAGCCAACATGAGTTAGGCCCAGGACAACGCTGCTCTGGGGATCTGATTGACCCAGGCTTCCCTGATCCAGTCCCCTGGTAATCATCAAAGGGCATAGAAGCCCCAACCACAGGAAATCAAAGCCACTTGGACTGGGTGGATTCTGAAGCCCACAATAGGTATCTCACCCTGTTCTGCTGGCTATATTGACTTCCATGTGGAGAAGAGTGGAGCTGTATACAGAAAAACTGAGTTGCACCATATCCTTGTTGTTAGGGAAAAGCAAACTTTCTTGTATTAAATGTTCAATACTTATGAGTGCTGCATTTCATCCCAGTACCAAACATGAACTAAGAGACTGCTGGCATTAAAACTGTGCCTCTGGCAGGGATGAAGATGGCTTTGGTGAGAAAAAGTGTCTGGCTGAGTATGCCAGTGTGTTTGGTGAGAGAACTAAAAGGCAGTGTATTTAAAGCCTGGTGTTTACACTGAAGTCTTCTTTTCCTGTAAGATTTCATGCTGCAAGTTGGAAATTAGATCCTGTTCTGATGACTTCTCATGCTGCTTTTGTCCTCTCTTCGTTGGAGAGAAGTGTTGCAGAATCTTAGAATGTTAGTTAGAGGAGATCTCACTTCTCCTGTCTAGTCTTACCCAAACTTGAATAATAAATGTGAGAGTAAACAAGAATTTCCTCTATACATCCCAAAGAACTTGCCATCCATCTTTTCTTGGAACCTGAAGTGAGGAGGAAACCACTATTGCAGCTTTATCATGTCCTACCTGTGTATCCTTAGGTGATTCACTTAGCTTTTCTGGGTCCCAGTATTTTTATCCGCAAAGGAAGAGGGTTGGACTGGATTTCCCACCTCACCCTACGTCTATTATTCTGTGATTGCTTGAGACTGTCCATTCCCATTTCAGACCACTCTAAAACATAAGATATAAAACCAGAAGGAAATGTAGGAACCATCTAGTCCACCCCTTCATTTTACAGATATGGAAACTGGAACCCCCAAAATCTAAGTGATTTGCCCAATGTCACACAAATAGTTAAGTGACAGAGGTGGGATTTGAGAGCAGGCGCCTGACTTCAAATTCATTGCTCTTGCCACTTTGTCCTTGCTGCCTGTCATTTTTGGAACATTTTCCCTTTTATCACGCCTAAATTTGCTTCACTGCAACTTCCACCCATTCCTTCTATTTTGCCCTATGGGCAGAACAAGATGATTCCCTTTTCTACATGACAGCCCTTCAAATATCTTGAAGGTAGCTATCATGTCAGTCTGGTGGGGCATTTACAGTTGTTCAAACTCCTTTTTCAACAGAGAGCTTTTCCTGTCATGCAGTTTATCCTATGGTCTGTCATTGCCAATCTAACAAGTTTGCTGAGTTCATCTTATGCCTGATTGATGAAATTCTGACTGTGCTGTTTTCTTTCTTCTTTTTTTTTTTATAAGTAGACAGTCTTTCTCTATAACATTCTCATCAGTCTGGACTTGGAGTTCAGAATTAAGCTTTCCTTCCACTTCTAAGTAGCTTCTGGGACAGCACTGTCTCTGTCCTGTCAGGTTCAATGTTATCTGGTGTCTTTTTAAATTTAGCAGCAGGTGCTTTGCAGGAAAGGGAAAACAGCAGAGCCTACTCAAGACTTCTGATACCTGCCATGTTGAAGAATGCTTAGTCAGTTTCACTTTACTGTCTTTATAGTAGAGTCACTTGAAACATTTCATCAGTAAATCAGTCAATATCTTAGCAAAATAAGTGTCTTGAATCTCTTCCAGGGAAGTATACTAGCCTTCAACTTTCAACTGAGGGACAGAGTTCATAATAGCCATTGACATTTATGTTGTATTTTAAAGGTTGCAAATCCCATTATACATATTATCTCATTTAAGCCTCCTAGTAGCGTTGCACAGTGGATATTATGGGACTTTTTACATTTTCCATATAGGGCACAAGGGATCATATCTTTAGAAGTGGATGAACTCTTAGAGGTCCCCCTCATTCTATAGTCAAGGAACTTAGACCCAGGCAGGATCAGTGTTCCCCAAGGTTACATAGTTGGTAAATGACAGGGACAGGATTTGATCCAAAGCATTTATAACTCCAAATCTCATGCTTTCCCTCTTTTTATAGGTTGATACATTAAAGAACAATGAGGTAAAATTATTTTTCCATGTCTACATAGGCTATAGAAGTCAGAGCTTGAACTCATACCTTCCTGACTTAGTCCACCGTTCTATGTCCTATGCTACACTATAGTACGCTGTCTCTTTGGTGGGGATTTCCGATGGAGGGATCAGACTTGGCAAATGATGACATACACTAGTCATGGAATAATTTGTTCCTAGAAGTTCTTATTCAGTCATCAGAAGATGAGCACAGCACAACTAGTAAAATCCTCTGCAAGGTCACTGGATAACACTGATTTCCCTCTGCTCACATCCATCTTCAAAGCATTCCATGGAAGTCATCCTTAGGTCTTATGTTTCAATTGTCATCCCAAGATCGAAGAACTTGACAAACATAAGTTAATTAGCTCTCAAGTCATTCTGCTGAAGTAAATAAATTGCAGCAAGAAGGCTTTGGCTCCAGAGTCCTGAGATAATGACTTAAAAGAGTCATTGGTGGCCTTTTTATTTTCTGCCTTTGGGGCATTTTAATGAAAAGTGTTCCTGCCAACTTTTCTCTCTTACAAGGGACTTATTTAATTAGCCAGCTAATGTCTGGTTTATACAGCCAAAATGGAAAGGAGTATTGCATAATTATCTGGATAATTCAGGCCAATGAATGGCACAACAGTGTTCCTTAATTTATAGCTAATCAGGCCACTTACTCTTCAATTGACTTGATGTAGTAAGGTAGCTTTCACACCCATGGCTAACTGGGCAGTTCTGTTTCTCACAGACATGTGTCAAACATTTTATTTAGTCTACCTAGTCAAAATGGCAGCACTTGTCTAGTTAGATTTCCTATCTCCTATTTAATTCCTCACAAAGAAATGGAAAATGAATATCTAGGAGATTCATTCCAAAGAACTGTAAGAACTACTTTATTGTTTCCCCCTTCTGCTACCTAGTATTATTTTTTCCCACATTTATGACAAAAGCACCTGTTTGGGTTTTTTGGGGGACAAATTTTCTTTTATTCTTTTCATCCTCTTAGCTATATTTCTGTGGGAAGTTATTTGTAATGTCTGTTATTCCATCTTATTACTATTGTTTTTCACTTGGGTCACCAGTTGGCATAAAGCCACATTTCAGGGCAGGGTAGAGAGATTTACATTCCTTTCCTGCCCACCTTTTTGACCTTGAAACTTGACATTTGAAATGACTGACAATATCAACTCCCAATCTGAAAAAAAGCCTTCAGAAAACTTTTGTGTTTAATTCTAAGTCAAATTACCTAGAAACTATGTTGACAGAATGATAAAGGCACACTGTTTTTTTTGTGATGATAATGATTATTGATTGTAATGTGTTCTTTCTTGTTCAGTTGTTTCAGTCACGTGTGACTCTTTGTGATCCCATTTGGTGTTTTCTTGGCAAAGGTACTGGAGTAGTTTGCCATGGTCTTCTTCAGCTCATTTTACAAATGAGAAACTGAGGCAAAGAGGGTTAAGGGACTTGCCCAGGATCACACTTAATCACAATTAATCAATACTTACAGATTATAAGTATCTGAGACCAGATTTGAACTCATAAATATGAGTCTTCCTGATTCTAAGCCCAGTACTATATCCATTGCACTACCTACCTGCCCTTGTAATAGACTCTAATTCCACTTAAATTCCATGACTAAGGTTTCTTGGTGGAGGAGGGACAAGCTACAGAGATGGCTATAATATGGACTTTAACATTTGTCTTGCTATCATATGGCTTTGATGTGAAATTGCTAAATGTAGCACCAACACAGTTTTCACATTGCTGATGGTAACTGTGAATATGCCAGCATAGTGCTCAATTGCAAAATACAACAGACTCTCCATATAGAAGACAGAAGCAAAGCATTTATTCAGATACCAAAAAACCAAGTCCCAACACCAGAAAATCAAATCAGTCATAGTTGCAAAGAAGTTAATACACCATAGCACAGTATGAAGCCACACCATCCTTTAGCCTTCCCATAAACCAACATTTACCCACAAGCCTAGCTGTCTCCTTGGGTATGTCCTCTCTTCTCTCCAGTTCTAGCTGCTCTGACTCCCAGCTTCCTGTGAGTTCTGCTCCACCCTTCAGAAAACCCCTCCTACCACAAACTACATGTGATTACATTGAGCCTATTAGGGGGCATAGAATGTCTTCAAATCAGGGAAGGCCTTCAAATTCCCATAGGCTTATTAAGGGGCAAGGAAGAGCTTCAAATTCCCATTCCCATTACAAGAACTTTCCCAAATATTTTCTTCAATGGTTTTTCCTTTTGAAAACACAAGAAATTTTTGAAAACATTTTTTCCTATCTCATTATTCTTTTATGTGGGATAAGAGACAGTGGGATATACCCTAGACTGGGTACTGGGTTCTACAGTCTATAGTAGTCATCATCAAAACTGTTGTGCCTTTATCATTCTGTTGACTAAGTTTCTAAATATTTTGGAATTAAATTTATTCAAATGTCATTTAATTTTCCTGTCCCTTTTTGAGAACTTGAGGTAAAGGAGAGGTGAAAAGAGTAACATGATTAGGGGTCCAGAGACCATCTTTGATCCCTATTATTCTACCTTTTATTTGTCTCACACTCCACCTCTTATCCATGAACCTTCCAACAATCTGCTTCCTACAGAGCTTAGCCATGGCACAACCCCTTTCAGTCTTCCTCATATTACCTTGACTGCAAAAGAGTAGCAGGTGAATAGGTTCAGCTTCATCTGAATTTTATTTTGACCTAGGGAGCAAGTAATTAGCAGTACTGAGGAAGCTGTGGTGGTGAGGCTTTGGGGAGCTGGTGGTATCTCTGATGGACACGGAGACCCATAATTTCACATCTGTTTTTTATCCCCAAATTTTTGAGGTATCACTTTTATGAACTGTTGTAAATCTGAATTGGGATATTTAGCTATATAAAGACAGGACAAAAGTAGCTCAGAATTTTTGATGTTGTTATTTAAATTGTGTAGTTAACTTTTCAGTTCACATTCATAGAGCTAGCTGGTGACTTTTAAAAATGATCCAAAACAGTCATTCGAAATAGTACCTTCCCCTTCTCCCCACTGACAAAAAAATAAGACCATGATGAAAAAAAACACTGCCTTTGGAGTCTAGCAACCTGGCTTATAACCCCAGTTTAGCCCAGTTTATTAGCTTTGTGACCATGGGCAAGTAATTTAACCTGAGTCTTTTTTTCTTCCTCTGTCAAGTGGGGTTAATAATATTTTTGCTAAGTAAGTAGTTGTGAGAAAAATGCTTTATAAATCTTTAAGTGCTACCTAACAGTGAATTGATCCCTCAATTTTTAAAAAATTGCTCTTTTGTCCTGTGGATAACTATAAGAAAAAAGGCTGAATTTTCCTATGAAAGTTATCATTTTGAACTACTGTCAAAGACATCATTTCACAGCATTCTCCTATTCAATAAACTATAGTGGCTCCCTATTAGCTCCAGAATGAAGTATAACACTCTCTATTTGGTTTTTAAAGCCCTTCACAATCTGACCCTTTCTTGCTGTTCCAGTCTTCTTATCATTAAATCTCACTTGTGACATTTACTAGATGAGTTACCATGGTCAAGATGCTTATCTACACTTCATATTCCTTGTGTAGCCTGTGAAATCAATTTTCCAAGTTTGTGTTTCAAGGTTCAGGTGTGGGGACTCTTACATTGTTCTTCTACCATAATGACTCATTCTGACCCCTCCTCCATATGCATACACACATATCTATATGTGTGTATACATGTGTGTACATATATATATGTATACACACATGTCACAAGGGGGTCTAGAAATTATTGATTTTATCTAACTATGCAAAGGAAAAAAATAAGGAAGAGATGTTGATATTTTCATGCTAGAGGAAAAGAAAACTAAAGACCTAGTTGATGTCAGTACTCTCCTTTTGGAGTTTGCTCTGGTCAGATAATCAGCAAGACCTCCATATTCCATAATATGATCAGGTTCAAAATGCCAAATCTCAGGGTCTATGTCATATAAATCAATAGAAGCAAGAGAGACCAAAGACTGAGAAGGGAGCTAGAGAGAAGATACTGGGAATGCAAGAAAGTGATTGAGAGATAAAACAATTCAAGAGAGAAAAACTAGGACTAAAGCCTAAAGGAAAAATGAATGAAAGCATTATTTAAAAGTCTGAATGAAAAATGAGAAAAAATATTTTAACCCATAACCCATTGAGCTAGTGTTATACTATTAAGGAAACGAACTCCAAATCCCTAGTGTGAAAAGAGAATTCTGCAAAATCCAGAGACAACCTCCAACAATACTAAATTATTTAATAGCAGGTCAAATGTCAAATAAAACTTCAAAAAGAAGATATTAAGGGAGAAATTAGACCAGAAGTCAGAGTTCTCAAAGCAGACTATCAATAGAGTACATGGCTTAGAACACACGATGAGCAGTTGCTCAAAAGTATTAAAGACTTGGAAAAGAGAATAATAGATTTGGATGTCAAAAATATGGAATTGGAAGAGAATTTGGCAGAAAAGAAGCAAAAGGCAAAAACTCTTAAAAAATATGTGAATTCTACACAAGTATAAAACACAAAATGAGCCAAACTGGTGAGAAAAGCTAAATACAGCAACTTGTGTTTTATCTGAGGGAAGAAGTGTTCATTTTTGTAAGCTCTGTTGAGAAAGAGGAAAGTAAAAGAAGTGATATGATCTTTAGGTTTATGAAATGATTGTAAAGGATAATGTACCTGTTTAATCTGTCAAGGAAGGGAGGGGGAATAAAGGGAAGGTAATAAACATTTATATATTATATATTATATTATATTATATATAATATATATGTTATATATTATATATCAAAGGCTTTCTATGTGCCAAGCGCTATGCTAAGTGCCATTTCATTTGAAAGGATAGACTTTTGACTAAACTGTTTAATAAAGAGTTGAAACAAGATAAATAGGGAAGCAATAAGAAAACATATATGCCTTTAATGAATTCAAATCACTGGATTCAAATAAACTGCTTTCCATGGTACTGAAAGAACTAGTTTATGTGATCACTGACAGGGATCTTTCAGAAATAAAGAGCAAATTCCCAAAAGGTATTCAAAGGGACAGAAATGGTGCAAGCAGAGGGGCAAAGGTCATTTCAATTATTTGAAACTAAATCAAAGAAAGAAAAAATGAGTGAAAACAGATTTTTGAGTGGTGGAGAACAGGAGATGAAAGAACTCAATATTCTCTATAAGTTTAAAAAAATTGTCATTGACTGAAAGTAGGATACAAAGAGAAGCCATCAGAAACTGACCACAAATTGAATTCCTTAGCAAATACTTTACTGCTCATTTTGTTCTTGGAGACTTTGAAAGAATTTATTTAATGCATTGTGTTCTCTGCACACAAAATGTTCTATAAAGCAATGAGCTTTTTTCATGTGTTTCTTGTAGAAATCAACTTTGTCATTGCATAATTACACTTTTAAAATTATAGTATCTAGATCTGGGACAGTCATTAGAGCAACTTAGTCCAACTCTCTCAGTTTACAGAGGAAGATTTTGAAGTCTGGGGAGGTAAAATGATTTGTTTGACTACACACAAATAAAAACCAGATACATTATAATCAGTACTATTTCCCCTACACAACTGATAACTTAGCAAGACTTTGTAAGTTCACATTTTGGGAAAAAGACCCTTAGAACTTCCTAGTCTGATATGTACCTCTGCTTAATCCCACAATGTTTTTCAGTACAAAATGTACATGCCCCATCTGGATCTGGAAAGAATGGTAGTCTCTGACTAAACAATTTCTTTTCTTTTAAATCCACTTTCTTTTTCTTATGTCTGCAATATAATAAAGGAAATTAAAATCAGTGATTGATGGTGTTCAAGTGCATTATCATCAAGACTGAATCCATAAACAATGTATCAAATGAAACACTATTTAATCACATTCTCTACCCTTTGTATCTAACTCAGTATATCATGAGCCACATAAGTGACATTTATTTTTTTTTTGAAGGGGAAAAGGAAATTATTTTTCAATAAGTTTGTTTCTCCAACATCAAAACCTATTGTTATGATACTTGAAGTATTCCTATTTGGGAAAATAAAGAACAATCTTTGAATTTTAGAAGTATTTTGTTATTCTATCTTTCTGCCCTCAGAAAATTTCATTCTAAAATGTTTTCTTTTAGTTTGTTGTATATTTCTGTTCAACAAATAAATAAGCATTTATTAAATACTAATATGCCAGATACTATAGTAAGTTCCAGGGATGCAAAGAGAAGCAGACACTTTCTCAGCTCTCAAGGAGCTCACTTTTTAATGGGGAGGACAAGCATGCAAACATCTATGTACGCATGCACCCTGTCCATTTGGAACAGTCTCTCCTTATTGGTTGAGGACGTTTTCTTCATTGTTGTTGTTTATTTTTAGTTTTCAACATTAGTTTCCACAAGGTTTTGAGTTACAAATTTTCTCCCCCCTTTTCCCTACCCACCACCCCAAAATAGGGATCCTGCTGAATACTCCTTCCCCCAATCTGCTCTCTATTTAAAAATAAATTAATTTATTTTCTTGTTTACATCATTCATTTTCATGAGATTTTGAGTTACAATTTTTCTCCCCATCCTTCCCATACCCAGCACCTCAAAACAGCATCCCATTGTATAACCCCTCCCCCACTCTGCTCTCTCCTATGTCCTCCCTCATCCCCCCTCTGACTTTCCAGTAGGGCAGAATGGATCTCCCTACCACAGTACTTGTATATATTAATTCCCAGTTCTATGTAGTTAATAATAATAATAGTATTTATGTACATATATTTTTAACATTTGATTATAGAATTTAAATTCTAGATTCTTTCCCTTCCTCCCTCATCACCCACCCCTACTGGAAAGACAATCAATTAAATACAGCCAATATGCATGTAATTATGCAGAGCATCTCCACAGTGGGCATATTGTCTGTTCTCTTATATCCTCCCCATTCCCCCTCTGATTTTCTAGTAAGGCAAGATGGATTTCTATACCCCAGTGCCTGTATATCTTATTTACAAGTTACTTGTAAAATAATAATAGCAATAATAATTTTTGTAACATTTGATTTTAAAACTTTGTTTTCTAGATTCTTTCCCTTCTTCCCTCAAAACCCCCCATCCCCGCAAAGATAAACAATTCAATATAGGTTGTACATGTATAGTTACACAAAACATTTCCATAGTAAATGTATTGTGAAAGACAGACTATATTACTCTCCATCCTATCCTGCCCCCCCACTTATTTTATCTTCTATTTTTATCCTGTGTGTTTCTAACTATCCTCCTCCTAATTTTCCCTCTCATGCCCCCTTTTATCACCTTCCCCCCTACTTTCCTGTAGGGTTAGCTACCCATTTAGTGTGTATGTTATTTTCTCCTTAAGCCAAATTCAATGAGAGTAAAGTTGACCCATTCCCTTTTGGCTTCCTGTTATTCACTTCCATTGTAACAGTTTCCTTTTGCCCATTTTATAAGAGATAATTTACCCCATTCTATCTCTCCCTATCTCCTCTCATTATATTCCTCTCTCACCTCTTAATTTGATTTTAAAAATATCATCCCTTCCTAATCAACTAGCACTGTTCCATCTGTCTTTGTATATGTGTGCAAATATACACACACTCACACATGTATTTATGCACACATATGTCCTCTTATATAAACATGTACATGTGTATACATACATACATACATACATGCACACATATATTCTCTTCAACTATCCTCATACTGAGAAGAGTTTCTTGAGTTACAATTATGATTTTTCCATGTAGGAATGCAAATAGTTCAACTTTAATAAGTTCCTTATGATTTCTTTTCCCTATTTACGCTTGAAAATCCTCTATTTCATTGAATGACCATATTTTGCTCTGAAACATTATACTCAGTTTTGCTGGATACGTGATTCTTGGTTTTAATACTAGCTCCTTTGACCTCTGGAATATCATATTCCAAGCCCTTTGATACCTTGATGTAGAGGTTGCTAGATCTTGTGTTGTCCCAATTTTGTTTCCACAATAGTAAAATTGTTCCTTCCTGGCTGCTTGTAATATTCTCTCCTTGACCTAGGAACTCTGGAATTTGGCTATGATATTCCTAGTTTTCTTTTGGGGATCTTTATCAAGAAGCGATTAGTGAATTCTTTCAATTTCTATTTTTCCCTCTGGTTCTAAAATATCAGGGCAATTTTCCTTGAGAATTTCTTGAAGGATGATTTCTAGGTTCTTTTTTTGATTATGGCTTTTGGGTAGTCCAATAATTTTTATATTATCTCTCCTGGATCTATTTTCCAGGTCAGTGGTTTTTTTTTTCAAGGAGATATTTCACATTGCCTTCTATTTTTTCATTTGTTTGGATCCATTTTATAGTATTTTGATTTCTCATAAAGTCATTAGCTTCCATTTGCTCCAACATAATTCTGAAGGAATTATTCTCTTTAGTGATCTTTTGAAATTCCTTTTTCATTTGGCAAATTCAACTTTTTAAGGCCTTTTCCTCATTGGCTTTTTGAGCCTCTTTTGCCATTTGAGTTAGTCTATTTTTTAAGGTGTTATTTTCTTCAGTCAGGTTGTTGACTTGCTTTTCATGATTTTCTTGTATCATTTTAATTTCTCTTCCCAATTTTTCCTCCACTTCTCTTGCTTGAGTTTCATAATCCTTCTTGAGTTCCTCCATGTCCTGTAACTAATTCATATTTTTCTTGGAAGCTTTTAGTACAGGAGTTCTGATCCTATCGTCTTTCTCCTGTTCCATGCTTTGATCCTTTTTGTCCCCAAAAAAGGAATCTAAGGTTTGATTACTCTGCTTGCTTTGTTTCCACTGCTTACTCATTTTGCCAGTCAATTACTTAACTTTTGAGCTTTTTGCCATGGTAGAACTGTGCTTCCAGAAGGCAGAGAATTTTGTCCCAAATTGCTGTGGTTTTCACAGCTGCCAGAGCTATTAGTTGGATGCTCTCCCTGCAGCCCCCTCAAGCTCTGGCCCACTGGCGACACAAGCCAGGACTTCCACCCAAGACTGCAATCCAGATCCAAGCAGGTTAAAGTAAGAGTGATTACCCTCTGATTGGTTGCTTGATCCCCCTATGATCTACAAGCCAGGACCTCTGGAAGCAGTCATGCCAGGAAGTGGCTGGAGCCACTGAAAATTCTCCACCTCTTGCTCTGGGGGTAGGGGACCTACCATGCCCTTCCTCTCCAACAAAGTTCCCAACTGACCTTTTACTTACTCTTTGGTGGTTATGGGTTGAGGAGTCTGCCACAGCCACTGGTGATTCACTCTCCTGAAGCCTGCTCTGGCTGCTGCTGGTCAGGGCGGCCCTGAGGCCAAAACTGTGGCTCATGTGGGACTGTACTCTGGTCTCAGCATGCTGTGATGGACCCTTCCTGTCTGTCTGCAAGGCTGCCTTCAGTGCCAGATTTGTTTCTCTCTGCCACTTTGTGGGCTCCGTAGCTCTCAAATCTGCTTAGAGTCATATTTTATAGGTATTTGAGGTGGTTGTTGGTGGAGCTCACAGAATTTCCTGCTTCTATGCCACCATCTTGGCTCCACCCCTCTGTTGAGCATTATTACTTTATACTCTATGGGGAGTTGGCAAAAGCTTAAGTTAAGAAAGATCTATGTCTTCTGGCTTTCAGTTTTGTGTCAGGAGACAGGTGACTTCAGATTCTCTTCAGGGAAAAATTACTAAAAGAAGAGAAAGACTCCAAAGAAGCCAACATGTAGAGGAGTCACCACTTCAATTATGTTGAATACTTTAGATAATTTCGCCTTGGGTGACATCTCTGAGATATCTGAACTGAGATCTTGCTCTCAGTGCGATAGATCATTCACTCTGTATATTGTCTGGCATATTCTAATGTGTATAACCTCTTGTTGTTGTTATTGTTGTTGCTTTTTCTTTAGGTTTGGAGAAATGGGTTTATTTGCTATTCAGTATATGGGATGATCTTTTGGAATTGGCATTTGATGGGGAGGTAGTCAAACATTTGGAGCTGTACCTTGAAGTACACCTTCCTCCTTAAAGGAAAGTAATGAAGAGTGGATAAAACCTAAAATAATTTCCTTTAGACTAACAAGAAGAAGGGTAGACATATAATTCTAGCCTGGAACCCTCTCTCTGAGGAGAGCAGAGTGGCTAGCCATGGTTCCAATGTCCTCATCTATCCTGGAGAGGAACCAAAATCTCCCTTGGAGAAGAATGACTGGAGGAGACTCTAACTATATGTTTATACCTCCCTGTAAACCACAACTAGACAACTTTGTGGACAAATATAATCTACATAGACAACATACATGCCTATATATTGGAATAGTCTCTGGAATAACAAAAAAAAATGCCTGGTCAACTTTTTTGTGAAAATTTTTTTTAATACTTTGAACAACATTTTTTGCTGTCTTTTTTGAGGTTCTATAATATTTGGCCTCAGGAATGGCCTTTGATTTCTTAGTGACTGTATTTAACATCTTCAACCTGAATAAATCAGGGATAGACAGACTATCCGTACTGAGTGTCCCTAAAGCCCCAGCATTCAGTTTTAAGGGGTCTGTCATTTCAGGTTTATTTAGACTTTTGGTAACTTTTAATGAGTTTAGGTTGGAATTATTTTTTTCTTCAAAATTTTATTTTAGACTCAAATAATGGAACATAAATACACAATAGAGAAAAGAAATAAAAGCAGATCACAAACTTAAATGTTGGAACTTAAATACAAATTTGGAAGATTTAAAAAACATGTCATGTTCATAGCAGAGAATAAGAGAGGATTCAAGATATGCAACAGAATTATATTTTTCTAAAAGTTCTGGGCCTTACTATTTAAATTTGTTAACTTACTATTTTTTGGACACTTTTCCTCCTGTGATGGGAACTCTTTTGCTTCCATTTCTTCTGTAGCCTTTTGCACTGAGTGTTGCCTCAGGCATGCAATCTGAATGGCAGGAAACTTCTTTGACTTAGAGAGCTTCAGACAGTTTTGCTCTTGTCAATTTTGTCTCAGAAGGAGATTTTGTCCTTCCATTCTTGAAAACACATTTTGTTTGTGACCCTTCCCTTCATAGGAGGCAGATTTTATTTAGAAGCACAATTTTGTTTCTTCCTAGCTATATCCTGGATTTTTTAAAGTGTAATTTTTATTTTTGCTTCATTTTATTTTTTGGAAGTATAATGAATTTACTCAAACTAGCTTTGCTTTGTCTCAACAATGTTACCATGAAAATATTGTTATGAAAATGATGAATTTATTAACAGTATGTAGCTTCTAGAAGTCTCTGTGCTACTATATGTATAACTGGCTTATGCAAGTACATGAAATAGTCATTGATAAGGTTTTCATGATTCTGTTGAAGTGTTCATGTATGTTTTATTACTAAAGCACAGTATATTAATTTATGAGTTCATTGTTGCTATAAGACTAAAATTTATTACTTATATTAAAATTTGTATTTTAATGTGGGTGCATGTGGCACAATCTCTAGAAAAGATGGGGCCTAAGGCAGTTAAGTGATAATGTCTTGTTTTGGCACGTCTATGAGTTGAGAGATACCATGTATGAGGAAGGATGAGATTATCATCTATGACTTCATCTATGAGTAAGGATGAGGCCATCAACCATCACGAGATACCATTGGCCCCTTCTTGGCTTTTTCTGAACAATGCTCCCTATGAGAACACTGGAAGATTTGAGTTAAATAGGCAAGAGCATGTCTGAGACACTGGAAATCCTTTGAGCTTAAGAGAAGATGCAAGGGCAGTAAATAACCTCATTGATACATAGTCAGATGTCACCTGACATGGATACATACAAGCATTAGCTCAGCTGCATCAGAGGGGTAGACCAGAAACCCCCCACCCCCAACAATGCTAATTTATTCTTTCACACTGTACAGCAGAAAAGAGAATAGGCTTTTCTTCAAGGGGGACTGCATATCCCTCAAGGGATGTGCAGAAACTAATACAGATTGTGGCTATGGATCCTGAGATAAGGTTCAAATTATATTAAGGGGACTGAGCCACGGCTTGATACATGAGCATCCTGCATCCAATATCATCATAACTATTCAGACAAAGGAATATCTGAGGTAGGATACATACTCCTGAAATCTGGGAGTCACTATAAGAGGAAGAGCTCAACCTCAGAATTCACTTCTTGAGTGTGGGCCACAGAAGCAAAGCAGGGGAATATCAATTCCAGCAGAGTAGGCATGGCGCATCAAGCTTTTTCCACTAATGAGGAGAGTTTTATGCAAATATGCTTGAGACCTAGGTTACACATACAAGATCCATACAGGATAAATTACTATTAATCTCAGAGGGAATCATATAGTAGGAAAAGTCTGATACTGAGGAGAACCAGGGTCCTGACTCTTCTCTTCTTGCCTCCAGATGCTGCCGTAAAGAAAATCAGTCAAATTGATGAAGGCAGAGAAGAGGATATTCTTGTGAATCACTCACAGATTCCCACATCCCATTCCCACCACAATATTCAACATTATCTTTATAGAAGGAGAAGGAGATGGGGCTTCCTAAGGTCACCCATATTTCAAAGGTATGCTTTTTCCTTTTGGTTTTATTTTGAATAGTTTTCCATGTACAGAATGCTAAGAGAAAAATGAATGGAGATTTCAAAAATGTCAAGCAATTAGGTTTCTTCTACTGAACCAGATTCTACTTGTTCACCTACTTTTCTTTGGCTTTAAGAGAAGTGCTCTTATATGAATTTCTGGTGAAGGAGAGGGTGCTATTGTAGTATGTCATGCATTGTATTATGCATTTTGAGAAGAGAAAAGTCAGAAGCCCATATCCATTTGAGTACCTAATTTTCTTACGGAATGAACTAGCTCATATAATGTTTTGTATTTGGTTAATAAACCACATGATCTGGTCATAAGCCAATAGCTTCAGCCTTATGGTGAGTGTACCACTGCAAATAAAACAGATAGGCATTTCATGTTTCACATGACAGAATGTTGCCAACAAAATTAGTTTTTTGTAAGCCAACGAAAATTCCTGATGCATTTGAGGGCAAGATGTGAGGTTTATTCGTCAGTCAGAGGACACAGTTACTTCAAAGATATTTAATGAAATAACACGTTCAGAACATTGCTAACACAGTATTTTCTCCAGAAACTTTAGGTTCATTCTTCCATAAATATGAAAATCATCAGTAGGAAGAGTTGACATATGTAATATACATCATGGAGGAATACTTATATAAAGAATACTTGTGATCAATATATATACATACACACGTATGACAACTCAGGACTCCTATACTGCAGGGCTACTAATGTAGTATATTGAGGTCATTACTCTGTCCCTGCTGGCTCTGCTTCCTACTGGTCCTATGGGTTATTGCTGGTTGTTAATGGGCACAGATTCATTAGGTATGATGATTTGGGGCTTCCAGCTTCTAGTTTCAACAACAGGTTTCATAACAGGATAGAAATCTACCATTGCTCTTTTAAAACCTAGAGACTTTTCTGCTACACCTCCTTTTATGAAAGCAAAAGCCTTAACATATCTAGTCACTGGACTGAGGAAAGCCCTTTGGGCATAAAGTAAACTTACTGTATTGCTTTTTCTCCTATAAAAAATTCTAGTGGAAACTGACCAGACGAAAAGCATTAAGACAAGAAGTCCAGACATGAGTGTTAAACTCCTCCTAAGAAAATGAATTTACCTAAAGAATAAGTGAGAATTGCTTGCTCTAGGCATGAAGTATATTTTCTTCCTATAAAAGTCTATCTATTTGTATTGGCCTTGGTCTAAATGAATAGTTCCTCCATGGTTAGGGAGTACTATACTCCATCTAGATAGTACCTCTACATGTTAAGTATATCTTTGACTGCTAGTAGATTCTCTCATATTGTATAATTGTTCTTGCTGTTTTCTGCGTCAGTCAACTGGAGGGATGAAAATATACATGACTAGGAACAGCAGCATAAAGTATTTGTGACCCATGATAAGATGGCCTTTATGGAAAAATTGGATGTATTGGTTTCTACCAATCAATTAACCGACAAACATTTATTAAGTATACATAATATACTAGACACTGTATTAAGTTCTACTAAGGAAATGAACACAAACGGTTACTGCCCGAAGGGAGCTTATATTCTAGTGGACAGGGGACAACAAATATAACATGTTCACAAATGAGAAAAATGAAAAATATACACACACATGTATGTACACACATACACACATAAATATGCACACACATATATACATACATACATGTATGCCCAATATCATTTCTGGAAGTTGGTGATAACAAATAGGGGAATCAAGAAAATAATACTGAAACAGTAACACTTGAGGAGAGCCCTGAAGACAGCTGTAATTTCCAAGAGATGGAGGTAAGTAGGGAGGTCTTTCTCAACCTGATATTCTTTAATTCTCTCTAAATCTAATGAATTTGTATAGCATGCATGGGTTGGAAAAGAATCTACAACTTCTTGCTCTTCTGAGACGTAAATGAATTGTGCATTTAGCCTTGCTTCGGCAACCACCTCTAAATGTTCTTGACCTTTCCTGGTACATGCTTTACTGTCCAGTCATGTTTGAATTTAATATTTTTCTTTTCCTCATCTGTCTACAATTCTGGTCCATCTATTTCTATTTCAGTATTATCTCTCAGATGGGAAACTGGAATAGCATTTTCTTTTGTCTAGCACCTAGCATGGTACCTGTGCACTGAAGCATACAACAAATGCTTTGTGCTGGTGATGATTTGGGATTCGTCAAAGAGAAATGTTATGTAACACATGATTAGCTAGAAGATGGTAGATAATGGTTATATGGACTTTGGTGAGTAGGCTTAGTGGTAAAGCTATAAACACATATAGAAAGATGACCTGCAAATTAGGGCTGCTGCACCTGAGATAGCATTACAATGTTTTAAAATGATGTTGTGCATAGCTTATACAAGATATTAGACATAGAAGAAAATGAAATCTTTAGATTAGACTTACTGTCATTACATTCCTACTCCTTTTTTGATTTCATGTTCAGAGCATAGAGCAAAGCTTTGTAGGGGTTATGAGCTGCTCAATTTTGGTGTTTAAGGTTGGTTATTGCCTCATTACTGAGCTGAAGTCAAGGCTATTGTTTTCTTTCCTGAAATTACGACATTTCTCATCAAACAATGAAAATTGAAAATATGACAAAAACAAATATTTATTAAATACTTTCTGTGTACAAAGCACTGTGCTAAGTTCTGGGAGGGATGCAGCATTTAGATATGACGTGTTCCCTGCCCACAGGAAGCTTATATCCTGGTAGAGGGATAAGGCAACAAGACATTAGACATAATACACACTATTCCAGGGTAAAGATATTACAGAACTTTATAAAATAAAGTATTGTGTAAGGTCTCATAAGAAACCTAGCATCAGAGTAGACCTAGCATCAGGGCAGCATCTGTGAATTGGGCTTTATAGGATTAGAATTTAGTAGATGAAAAGAATGGTAGTAAAGGCATTCCAAAAATATGAAACGATCTGAACAAATGTATGAAGGTGGGAGAGTGCAGTGTGTGTTTGGTCAACATATGGTAATTTTGGCTGGAGTAGAGTCCACATACAGAAGGGACTCACAGGAGATAAGACTAGAAAGGTAAGAAAGTTGAGGTCTTTGAATACCAGGAAAAGGAATTGAAACTATTATTATTATTTTTAAGTATTTATATAGTCCCTTGCTTTGTTTATTATTTTGGTGGTAGGCAAAAAAGGGAAAGGGTACTGTCCACTGGGATAAAAATAATTATTGAACCACAAAGAGAGGGAAAATGCCAAGTTTTAAAAACAAATGAAAATAAATGAGAAAAGTATTGTGTTTACTACTTTTATGGGAAGTCTAGATGGGGAAAATACTAGAAAATACTTATCTATGTTCATTGTCTCTTATTTTCTCATTTCCCTCCCTTTTAACCTCTTGCCATCTAGTTTTTTTATGCCACCATTTCAATGAAATCACTATATTGAAGGTTGCCAAAGATCTTTTAAGAGTTATATTGAACAGCCTTTTCTCAGTTTTTATTTCTTTGGCTTTCCACAGTTTTTGATAGTGTTAACTACTCATGCCTGGATATTCACTTCTCCCCTTGACTTTGGCGACAATGCCCTTTCCTGGTTCTCCTCCTATCTGCCTGGCTACTTCTCAGTCTTCTTTGATGATTCCACCAAAGCGTCCACCAAATATATATATTTGTTGGACCTTCTCTTCCTTCTTAACATAAACTC
This sequence comes from Pseudocheirus occidentalis, assembly GCA_028646575.1. NCBI lineage: Eukaryota > Metazoa > Chordata > Mammalia > Diprotodontia > Pseudocheiridae > Pseudocheirus > Pseudocheirus occidentalis. The sequence continues at coordinate 208,481,375 of CM053594.1, forward strand.
TTGGTGTCTTGGGGATCTCATGAACACCCATGGGCTTAGTCATCACATTACTTAGTTATCATTTATCATTTAGTTATCTTTACGCAGATAACTCCAAAATCTATTTATTCAGTACTAATCTCTTGTCTGAACTCCAGTCCCACATTACCAAATGATTGCTAGATCTCTTTGAATGGATATCCCATAGATATCTCAAATTGAACATTAGGAGTCATTGTGGTACAGTGGGTAAAAAAAACCAAACCTTTGGATTTGAAGTCAGATCACCTGTATATAAGTTACAATTGTAGCACTTATTACATGCATGACCTTGGATAAATCCTTTAAATGCTCTGGACTTCAGGGTTTTTTTTTAAATAAAATGAAGAGTTCAGATTAGAAGACCTATAAGGTCTCTTCCAGTTCTAAATGAATGATCCCACATATAAAATGGACATTATCTTCACCCCCCTAAACCCACCCCTCTTTTAAACTTTCCTGTTTATGTCATTTACCTCCATTTTTCCATTTACCCAAGTTCCCAACCTCAGAGTTATTGTTGACTTTTCTCTCTGTAGCACCCACTAACTCCCTAGCCAGGCAGTACCAGATTCTATTGAATCTATCTTCACAACTCCTTGACATCTAATGCACCTGTTCTACTCATTTGGTTGTTTAGTTGTTTCTCAGTCAAGTCTGACTCTTCACAACCCCTTTTGAGGTTTTCTTGGTAGAGATACTGGGGCGTTTTGCCATTTCCTTCTCCATCTCATTTTACAGATGAGGAAACTGAGACAAACAGGATTAAGTGACTTGCCCCTGGGCACACAATAATAAGTGTTTGATGCCAGACTTGAATGCAGGAAGATTATATATGAATGAATTAATACAATTTGAAAGAACAAAACTCTGAACAAATACAACTAGTTAAAAAAAACAACAATTAATTGTACCATATGAAGCTGCTTCTCTGCCAGCTGATCCCATTCTACTTTACATTCGCTTTGCTTCTGGGCAAAGTTACTATCCTCTTCATCTCTACAGCCACTGAAACAGTTAAGTCCTTTAAAAACATAGCCACCTTTAACAGGATACTGAAAAAAAAAAGTTATACTTTTTCTGTGAAAGCCCTTCCCTTTAACCAAAGAACCTTGCAAGTTTCCCAAATAATCCTTTGTTCAATCAGCTCCAAGATCTCTTTCACTGAAAGCATATCTTTACCTCTCTATTTCTTAAATGAGAAAAGTCAGTAGAGGCTAACGTGGGCACTCAATGTGATTTTTTTTTTTGCCATGTCAGGCTGTAGATGTCACTATAGAGCAGTAAGTCCAGATAAGTCTTCACATAGCAGTAAGAGTTAGCTCTTTTTTTTTTTAAATCAGCTTCCAGCATTACTCTAACCTTTCTCCAGTAAATAAGCAAAACAATGCTTTTTTTCCCCTCCCAATTATCATGGTACCATTAAAGCAGCTGAAGAGTCAACTATCTTGGCTGGAAGTCTTCTATATCTGGTGTACTTGGTTTCTTAGGCTTCCTCCTACATTTACTCTCCTGCATAATTTTCTATGTTTTTCTATAAAGTCTCTAGCTTCTTCCTTGTATAAATAAATTTTATTGATGAATTTACAATTATCCCAAGTATTTAAATTGTTCTTTGTTTCTTTAAGGAAAACTTTGTAACTGAATCTATCCTTTTTTTGGTATGCTATAGTATGTCAATCCCCAGAAATTTGAAGTATTTCATAATTATTTGAATGGGATTTCCATTTCTAACATTGCTTCTTATATTTTGTTATTATTGTGTAGAAATGCTATTGATTTTTGAGTGTTCTTTTTGTAGTTTGCAAGCTATTTTCTCATTTAGTATCTTTGCTGATTCTCTATGATTTCCCAGGGCAGCTAGATAGAATGCTGGGCCTGGAATGAGGAAGACTTGTCTTCCTGAGTTTAAAATTGGTCTCAGACACTTACTAACTGCATGATTTTGAGAAAGTCACTTAACCCTGTTTGTCTCAGTTTTCTCACCTGCAAAATGAGTTGGAGAAGGAAATGGCAAACTGTTCTAGTATCTTTGCCAAGAAAACCTCAAATGAGGTGAGAAAGAATCAGACATGACTGAGATGACTGAACGACAAATAACCACAATGATTTTCCAAGTATAACATCATATATCATCAGCAAATAGGGATAGTTTTGGTTCCTCTTTACCTGTATTTGTGACTTTGATATCTGTCTTCCTTCTTACTGATGTCGCTAGCTCTTCCAGAACTACATTACAGTGTGGAAAATAGGCATCCTTGCTTCATTCCTGCATTAATTACAAAAAAATTTTTTTTAGAGTATCTGCATTGAAAATGATGCTTGCTTTTGATTTAATGTAGATACTTTTAATAATATTTTTCAAAAGTTCCTCTATGTCTAGATGTTGAAGGTGGTGATTTTTTTTAAAGTATAAAAGAGGGTTGTACTTTGTCAAAGACTTTTTTTGGGTATCTATTGAGATAATCATGTAGTTTTGATTATTTGATTTTTAATATGATTATGTTGATTGTTTTCCCAATATTTAACCATACTTGCATCCCTGGTATAAATCATATTTGATCATAATAACTGATTTCTTGGATTAATTGCTGCAGTCTGAGTAAAAAATTTTTTGAGTCAATATTCATTAATGATATTGTTCTATAGTTTTCCTTACGTGATTTTTTCTTTCCCTGACAGATATTACAACTATATTTGTCTCATAATATACTTTCTTTCTCAATCTTTGAGAATAATTTGTGAATTATGGATGCTGACTTTTTAAAATAATTGGTAGATTTATTTTGTGAATTCCTCAACACTAGGCATTAAAGAAAACAACAACTTGGTTGTTTTCTTCCAGCTAGATCTATTTCCTTTTTTTGATGTTTGGTTATTTAAGCTCTCTATCTGGTCTTCTGATAATTTGGATATTTAATATTTTTGAAAGGATTCTTTTTACTTCTTTTGTGTTTTCAAATTTGTTAGTATATAACCATGAATAATATGTTCTCCTGATTGTATTTTTCTCTTCTGGTTTTATTGTGATTTCATTTTGCTCATTTGTTCATTAAAATTTGATTTGCTGGTGCCTTCTTTTTAATCAATTTAGCTAAGGGTTTATCACTTTTATTGGTCTTTTTGAAAAACCAGGCCTAGTTTTTTAATTCCATGTTTTTAATTTGTCTTCTTTCATGCTTCTTTTAGGTTTGTTTATTAATTTTTAAAATCCATATTCAGTTCATTAATTCTCTCCTTTTCTCTTTTGTTAATGTATGTTTATATGGATGTTTTTCCCTCGAGGACTGTTTTAGTTAACATCCCAGAAATTTTGGTACGTTGTTTCTGCATTATCATTTTCTTTTCCATAGTTGTTAATTATTTCTTTGATTTGTTCTTTGACCAATTCATTATTTAGTATTAAATTTTTGTCTCCATTTGGGTTTGTATTATTTGTTTGTGGTCCCTGAACCAGTTGCTGTTTTTGTTATAATATAGTGTGTAAAGGATGTATTAATTATTTCTACCTTTTTCTATTTGTTTGCAAAATTGCTGTTCCTTAGAATAGTGTCAGTTTTCATTAAAATTCTATATGGTTTTGAGAAATATTTATATGTTTTTGCCTTCTCATTCAGAAGATACCACATCTTTAACTCGTTTCTTCAGCAATTTGTTCACTTCCATACTTTCCCCTTTTGTTTATGTTTCTGTTAAAGTTATCTAAAACTGAGAGAGATTGAAGTCTCCTGTCACTATTATACTACTGTCCATCTTCTTGTAGCTCAGATGTTTCCTTTGTTAGTTTCGATGATGAGGCAATCAGAACATATAAGTTTAATGTGGACAGATTTTTTGTCTATGCTTCTTTTCAGCCTAATATAATTTTCTAAATCATTACTTTTCATTTTTAATGTTTGTTTTTGCTTTGTCAGATAGTATGATTGTAATTCCTGCTTTTTTTGATACACAGCAAATTTTTTTCTGTCTCCTCAGTTTTGTGTACATGAAAAAAAAATGTGTTCCTTACTATGCCCAAAGGGCTATAAAACTGTGCATATCTTTTGACCCAGCAATAACACTTCTAAGTCTGTATATTAAAGAGATTATACAAATGGGCAAAGGAATCACATGTATAAAAATATTTATAGAAGCTCTTTTTGTGGTGGCAAAAAATTAGGGAAATCAAAGGAATGCCCATCAGTTGGGGAATGACTGAACAAGTTGTGGTATATGAATGTAATGAAATACTATATTGTACTATAAGAAATGACAAGCAGGTGGACTTCAGAAAAACCTGGAAAGACTTATATGAACTGATACAGAGTGAAATGAGTGAAGTCAGGAGAATATTATACACAGTAACATCCATGTTATGTGATGACTGACTTTCCTACTTAGCTCTTATCAGCAATGCAAGTATCTAAGACAAATCCAAAAAACTCAATGGAAAATTCTATTCACAATCAGAAAAAAAACTTTGGAGTCTGTCTAAGCATACTATTTGCTCTCCTTTTCTTCTGTTTTTTTTTGTTTTGTTTTTTCTTTCTTGTGGTTTCTCCCATTAGTTCTAATTCTTCTTTAAATCATGACTAATTTGAAAATGTGTTTTATATAAATGTATAAGTAGAGCCTATATCAGATTGTAGACTCTCTTGAGAAGTGGGGGAGAGGAGGTAGGGAGAGAAAATGTAAAACTCAAAATCTTGTGGAA